>LR990097.1:2500-1202500 GCA_905147235.1 Erynnis tages
TAACCTAACCTAACCTAACCTAACCTAACCTAACCTAACCTAACCTAACCTAACCTAACCTAACCTAACCTAACCTAACCTAACCTAACCTAACCTAACCTAACCTAACCTAACCTAACCTAACCTAACCTAACCTAACCTAACCTAACCTAACCTAACCTAACCTAACCTAACCTAACCTAACCTAACCTAACCTAACCTAACCTAACCTAACCTAACCTAACCTAACCTAACCTAACCTAACCTAACCTAACCTAACCTAACCTAACCTAACCTAACCTAACCTAACCTAACCTAACCTAACCTAACCTAACCTAACCTAACCTAACCTAACCTAACCTAACCTAACCTAACCTAACCTAACCTAACCTAACCTAACCTAACCTAACCTAACCTAACCTAACCTAACCTAACCTAACCTAACCTAACCTAACCTAACCTAACCTAACCTAACCTAACCTAACCTAACCTAACCTAACCTAACCTAACCTAACCTAACCTAACCTAACCTAACCTAACCTAACCTAACCTAACCTAACCTAACCTAACCTAACCTAACCTAACCTAACCTAACCTAACCTAACCTAACCTAACCTAACCTAACCTAACCTAACCTAACCTAACCTAACCTAACCTAACCTAACCTAACCTAACCTAACCTAACCTAACCTAACCTAACCTAACCTAACCTAACCTAACCTAACCTAACCTAACCTAACCTAACCTAACCTAACCTAACCTAACCTAACCTAACCTAACCTAACCTAACCTAACCTAACCTAACCTAACCTAACCTAACCTAACCTAACCTAACCTAACCTAACCTAACCTAACCTAACCTAACCTAACCTAACCTAACCTAACCTAACCTAACCTAACCTAACCTAACCTAACCTAACCTAACCTAACCTAACCTAACCTAACCTAACCTAACCTAACCTAACCTAACCTAACCTAACCTAACCTAACCTAACCTAACCTAACCTAACCTAACCTAACCTAACCTAACCTAACCTAACCTAACCTAACCTAACCTAACCTAACCTAACCTAACCTAACCTAACCTAACCTAACCTAACCTAACCTAACCTAACCTAACCTAACCTAACCTAACCTAACCTAACCTAACCTAACCTAACCTAACCTAACCTAACCTAACCTAACCTAACCTAACCTAACCTAACCTAACCTAACCTAACCTAACCTAACCTAACCTAACCTAACCTAACCTAACCTAACCTAACCTAACCTAACCTAACCTAACCTAACCTAACCTAACCTAACCTAACCTAACCTAACCTAACCTAACCTAACCTAACCTAACCTAACCTAACCTAACCTAACCTAACCTAACCTAACCTAACCTAACCTAACCTAACCTAACCTAACCTAACCTAACCTAACCTAACCTAACCTAACCTAACCTAACCTAACCTAACCTAACCTAACCTAACCTAACCTAACCTAACCTAACCTAACCTAACCTAACCTAACCTAACCTAACCTAACCTAACCTAACCTAACCTAACCTAACCTAACCTAACCTAACCTAACCTAACCTAACCTAACCTAACCTAACCTAACCTAACCTAACCTAACCTAACCTAACCTAACCTAACCTAACCTAACCTAACCTAACCTAACCTAACCTAACCTAACCTAACCTAACCTAACCTAACCTAACCTAACCTAACCTAACCTAACCTAACCTAACCTAACCTAACCTAACCTAACCTAACCTAACCTAACCTAACCTAACCTAACCTAACCTAACCTAACCTAACCTAACCTAACCTAACCTAACCTAACCTAACCTAACCTAACCTAACCTAACCTAACCTAACCTAACCTAACCTAACCTAACCTAACCTAACCTAACCTAACCTAACCTAACCTAACCTAACCTAACCTAACCTAACCTAACCTAACCTAACCTAACCTAACCTAACCTAACCTAACCTAACCTAACCTAACCTAACCTAACCTAACCTAACCTAACCTAACCTAACCTAACCTAACCTAACCTAACCTAACCTAACCTAACCTAACCTAACCTAACCTAACCTAACCTAACCTAACCTAACCTAACCTAACCTAACCTAACCTAACCTAACCTAACCTAACCTAACCTAACCTAACCTAACCTAACCTAACCTAACCTAACCTAACCTAACCTAACCTAACCTAACCTAACCTAACCTAACCTAACCTAACCTAACCTAACCTAACCTAACCTAACCTAACCTAACCTAACCTAACCTAACCTAACCTAACCTAACCTAACCTAACCTAACCTAACCTAACCTAACCTAACCTAACCTAACCTAACCTAACCTAACCTAACCTAACCTAACCTAACCTAACCTAACCTAACCTAACCTAACCTAACCTAACCTAACCTAACCTAACCTAACCTAACCTAACCTAACCTAACCTAACCTAACCTAACCTAACCTAACCTAACCTAACCTAACCTAACCTAACCTAACCTAACCTAACCTAACCTAACCTAACCTAACCTAACCTAACCTAACCTAACCTAACCTAACCTAACCTAACCTAACCTAACCTAACCTAACCTAACCTAACCTAACCTAACCTAACCTAACCTAACCTAACCTAACCTAACCTAACCTAACCTAACCTAACCTAACCTAACCTAACCTAACCTAACCTAACCTAACCTAACCTAACCTAACCTAACCTAACCTAACCTAACCTAACCTAACCTAACCTAACCTAACCTAACCTAACCTAACCTAACCTAACCTAACCTAACCTAACCTAACCTAACCTAACCTAACCTAACCTAACCTAACCTAACCTAACCTAACCTAACCTAACCTAACCTAACCTAACCTAACCTAACCTAACCTAACCTAACCTAACCTAACCTAACCTAACCTAACCTAACCTAACCTAACCTAACCTAACCTAACCTAACCTAACCTAACCTAACCTAACCTAACCTAACCTAACCTAACCTAACCTAACCTAACCTAACCTAACCTAACCTAACCTAACCTAACCTAACCTAACCTAACCTAACCTAACCTAACCTAACCTAACCTAACCTAACCTAACCTAACCTAACCTAACCTAACCTAACCTAACCTAACCTAACCTAACCTAACCTAACCTAACCTAACCTAACCTAACCTAACCTAACCTAACCTAACCTAACCTAACCTAACCTAACCTAACCTAACCTAACCTAACCTAACCTAACCTAACCTAACCTAACCTAACCTAACCTAACCTAACCTAACCTAACCTAACCTAACCTAACCTAACCTAACCTAACCTAACCTAACCTAACCTAACCTAACCTAACCTAACCTAACCTAACCTAACCTAACCTAACCTAACCTAACCTAACCTAACCTAACCTAACCTAACCTAACCTAACCTAACCTAACCTAACCTAACCTAACCTAACCTAACCTAACCTAACCTAACCTAACCTAACCTAACCTAACCTAACCTAACCTAACCTAACCTAACCTAACCTAACCTAACCTAACCTAACCTAACCTAACCTAACCTAACCTAACCTAACCTAACCTAACCTAACCTAACCTAACCTAACCTAACCTAACCTAACCTAACCTAACCTAACCTAACCTAACCTAACCTAACCTAACCTAACCTAACCTAACCTAACCTAACCTAACCTAACCTAACCTAACCTAACCTAACCTAACCTAACCTAACCTAACCTAACCTAACCTAACCTAACCTAACCTAACCTAACCTAACCTAACCTAACCTAACCTAACCTAACCTAACCTAACCTAACCTAACCTAACCTAACCTAACCTAACCTAACCTAACCTAACCTAACCTAACCTAACCTAACCTAACCTAACCTAACCTAACCTAACCTAACCTAACCTAACCTAACCTAACCTAACCTAACCTAACCTAACCTAACCTAACCTAACCTAACCTAACCTAACCTAACCTAACCTAACCTAACCTAACCTAACCTAACCTAACCTAACCTAACCTAACCTAACCTAACCTAACCTAACCTAACCTAACCTAACCTAACCTAACCTAACCTAACCTAACCTAACCTAACCTAACCTAACCTAACCTAACCTAACCTAACCTAACCTAACCTAACCTAACCTAACCTAACCTAACCTAACCTAACCTAACCTAACCTAACCTAACCTAACCTAACCTAACCTAACCTAACCTAACCTAACCTAACCTAACCTAACCTAACCTAACCTAACCTAACCTAACCTAACCTAACCTAACCTAACCTAACCTAACCTAACCTAACCTAACCTAACCTAACCTAACCTAACCTAACCTAACCTAACCTAACCTAACCTAACCTAACCTAACCTAACCTAACCTAACCTAACCTAACCTAACCTAACCTAACCTAACCTAACCTAACCTAACCTAACCTAACCTAACCTAACCTAACCTAACCTAACCTAACCTAACCTAACCTAACCTAACCTAACCTAACCTAACCTAACCTAACCTAACCTAACCTAACCTAACCTAACCTAACCTAACCTAACCTAACCTAACCTAACCTAACCTAACCTAACCTAACCTAACCTAACCTAACCTAACCTAACCTAACCTAACCTAACCTAACCTAACCTAACCTAACCTAACCTAACCTAACCTAACCTAACCTAACCTAACCTAACCTAACCTAACCTAACCTAACCTAACCTAACCTAACCTAACCTAACCTAACCTAACCTAACCTAACCTAACCTAACCTAACCTAACCTAACCTAACCTAACCTAACCTAACCTAACCTAACCTAACCTAACCTAACCTAACCTAACCTAACCTAACCTAACCTAACCTAACCTAACCTAACCTAACCTAACCTAACCTAACCTAACCTAACCTAACCTAACCTAACCTAACCTAACCTAACCTAACCTAACCTAACCTAACCTAACCTAACCTAACCTAACCTAACCTAACCTAACCTAACCTAACCTAACCTAACCTAACCTAACCTAACCTAACCTAACCTAACCTAACCTAACCTAACCTAACCTAACCTAACCTAACCTAACCTAACCTAACCTAACCTAACCTAACCTAACCTAACCTAACCTAACCTAACCTAACCTAACCTAACCTAACCTAACCTAACCTAACCTAACCTAACCTAACCTAACCTAACCTAACCTAACCTAACCTAACCTAACCTAACCTAACCTAACCTAACCTAACCTAACCTAACCTAACCTAACCTAACCTAACCTAACCTAACCTAACCTAACCTAACCTAACCTAACCTAACCTAACCTAACCTAACCTAACCTAACCTAACCTAACCTAACCTAACCTAACCTAACCTAACCTAACCTAACCTAACCTAACCTAACCTAACCTAACCTAACCTAACCTAACCTAACCTAACCTAACCTAACCTAACCTAACCTAACCTAACCTAACCTAACCTAACCTAACCTAACCTAACCTAACCTAACCTAACCTAACCTAACCTAACCTAACCTAACCTAACCTAACCTAACCTAACCTAACCTAACCTAACCTAACCTAACCTAACCTAACCTAACCTAACCTAACCTAACCTAACCTAACCTAACCTAACCTAACCTAACCTAACCTAACCTAACCTAACCTAACCTAACCTAACCTAACCTAACCTAACCTAACCTAACCTAACCTAACCTAACCTAACCTAACCTAACCTAACCTAACCTAACCTAACCTAACCTAACCTAACCTAACCTAACCTAACCTAACCTAACCTAACCTAACCTAACCTAACCTAACCTAACCTAACCTAACCTAACCTAACCTAACCTAACCTAACCTAACCTAACCTAACCTAACCTAACCTAACCTAACCTAACCTAACCTAACCTAACCTAACCTAACCTAACCTAACCTAACCTAACCTAACCTAACCTAACCTAACCTAACCTAACCTAACCTAACCTAACCTAACCTAACCTAACCTAACCTAACCTAACCTAACCTAACCTAACCTAACCTAACCTAACCTAACCTAACCTAACCTAACCTAACCTAACCTAACCTAACCTAACCTAACCTAACCTAACCTAACCTAACCTAACCTAACCTAACCTAACCTAACCTAACCTAACCTAACCTAACCTAACCTAACCTAACCTAACCTAACCTAACCTAACCTAACCTAACCTAACCTAACCTAACCTAACCTAACCTAACCTAACCTAACCTAACCTAACCTAACCTAACCTAACCTAACCTAACCTAACCTAACCTAACCTAACCTAACCTAACCTAACCTAACCTAACCTAACCTAACCTAACCTAACCTAACCTAACCTAACCTAACCTAACCTAACCTAACCTAACCTAACCTAACCTAACCTAACCTAACCTAACCTAACCTAACCTAACCTAACCTAACCTAACCTAACCTAACCTAACCTAACCTAACCTAACCTAACCTAACCTAACCTAACCTAACCTAACCTAACCTAACCTAACCTAACCTAACCTAACCTAACCTAACCTAACCTAACCTAACCTAACCTAACCTAACCTAACCTAACCTAACCTAACCTAACCTAACCTAACCTAACCTAACCTAACCTAACCTAACCTAACCTAACCTAACCTAACCTAACCTAACCTAACCTAACCTAACCTAACCTAACCTAACCTAACCTAACCTAACCTAACCTAACCTAACCTAACCTAACCTAACCTAACCTAACCTAACCTAACCTAACCTAACCTAACCTAACCTAACCTAACCTAACCTAACCTAACCTAACCTAACCTAACCTAACCTAACCTAACCTAACCTAACCTAACCTAACCTAACCTAACCTAACCTAACCTAACCTAACCTAACCTAACCTAACCTAACCTAACCTAACCTAACCTAACCTAACCTAACCTAACCTAACCTAACCTAACCTAACCTAACCTAACCTAACCTAACCTAACCTAACCTAACCTAACCTAACCTAACCTAACCTAACCTAACCTAACCTAACCTAACCTAACCTAACCTAACCTAACCTAACCTAACCTAACCTAACCTAACCTAACCTAACCTAACCTAACCTAACCTAACCTAACCTAACCTAACCTAACCTAACCTAACCTAACCTAACCTAACCTAACCTAACCTAACCTAACCTAACCTAACCTAACCTAACCTAACCTAACCTAACCTAACCTAACCTAACCTAACCTAACCTAACCTAACCTAACCTAACCTAACCTAACCTAACCTAACCTAACCTAACCTAACCTAACCTAACCTAACCTAACCTAACCTAACCTAACCTAACCTAACCTAACCTAACCTAACCTAACCTAACCTAACCTAACCTAACCTAACCTAACCTAACCTAACCTAACCTAACCTAACCTAACCTAACCTAACCTAACCTAACCTAACCTAACCTAACCTAACCTAACCTAACCTAACCTAACCTAACCTAACCTAACCTAACCTAACCTAACCTAACCTAACCTAACCTAACCTAACCTAACCTAACCTAACCTAACCTAACCTAACCTAACCTAACCTAACCTAACCTAACCTAACCTAACCTAACCTAACCTAACCTAACCTAACCTAACCTAACCTAACCTAACCTAACCTAACCTAACCTAACCTAACCTAACCTAACCTAACCTAACCTAACCTAACCTAACCTAACCTAACCTAACCTAACCTAACCTAACCTAACCTAACCTAACCTAACCTAACCTAACCTAACCTAACCTAACCTAACCTAACCTAACCTAACCTAACCTAACCTAACCTAACCTAACCTAACCTAACCTAACCTAACCTAACCTAACCTAACCTAACCTAACCTAACCTAACCTAACCTAACCTAACCTAACCTAACCTAACCTAACCTAACCTAACCTAACCTAACCTAACCTAACCTAACCTAACCTAACCTAACCTAACCTAACCTAACCTAACCTAACCTAACCTAACCTAACCTAACCTAACCTAACCTAACCTAACCTAACCTAACCTAACCTAACCTAACCTAACCTAACCTAACCTAACCTAACCTAACCTAACCTAACCTAACCTAACCTAACCTAACCTAACCTAACCTAACCTAACCTAACCTAACCTAACCTAACCTAACCTAACCTAACCTAACCTAACCTAACCTAACCTAACCTAACCTAACCTAACCTAACCTAACCTAACCTAACCTAACCTAACCTAACCTAACCTAACCTAACCTAACCTAACCTAACCTAACCTAACCTAACCTAACCTAACCTAACCTAACCTAACCTAACCTAACCTAACCTAACCTAACCTAACCTAACCTAACCTAACCTAACCTAACCTAACCTAACCTAACCTAACCTAACCTAACCTAACCTAACCTAACCTAACCTAACCTAACCTAACCTAACCTAACCTAACCTAACCTAACCTAACCTAACCTAACCTAACCTAACCTAACCTAACCTAACCTAACCTAACCTAACCTAACCTAACCTAACCTAACCTAACCTAACCTAACCTAACCTAACCTAACCTAACCTAACCTAACCTAACCTAACCTAACCTAACCTAACCTAACCTAACCTAACCTAACCTAACCTAACCTAACCTAACCTAACCTAACCTAACCTAACCTAACCTAACCTAACCTAACCTAACCTAACCTAACCTAACCTAACCTAACCTAACCTAACCTAACCTAACCTAACCTAACCTAACCTAACCTAACCTAACCTAACCTAACCTAACCTAACCTAACCTAACCTAACCTAACCTAACCTAACCTAACCTAACCTAACCTAACCTAACCTAACCTAACCTAACCTAACCTAACCTAACCTAACCTAACCTAACCTAACCTAACCTAACCTAACCTAACCTAACCTAACCTAACCTAACCTAACCTAACCTAACCTAACCTAACCTAACCTAACCTAACCTAACCTAACCTAACCTAACCTAACCTAACCTAACCTAACCTAACCTAACCTAACCTAACCTAACCTAACCTAACCTAACCTAACCTAACCTAACCTAACCTAACCTAACCTAACCTAACCTAACCTAACCTAACCTAACCTAACCTAACCTAACCTAACCTAACCTAACCTAACCTAACCTAACCTAACCTAACCTAACCTAACCTAACCTAACCTAACCTAACCTAACCTAACCTAACCTAACCTAACCTAACCTAACCTAACCTAACCTAACCTAACCTAACCTAACCTAACCTAACCTAACCTAACCTAACCTAACCTAACCTAACCTAACCTAACCTAACCTAACCTAACCTAACCTAACCTAACCTAACCTAACCTAACCTAACCTAACCTAACCTAACCTAACCTAACCTAACCTAACCTAACCTAACCTAACCTAACCTAACCTAACCTAACCTAACCTAACCTAACCTAACCTAACCTAACCTAACCTAACCTAACCTAACCTAACCTAACCTAACCTAACCTAACCTAACCTAACCTAACCTAACCTAACCTAACCTAACCTAACCTAACCTAACCTAACCTAACCTAACCTAACCTAACCTAACCTAACCTAACCTAACCTAACCTAACCTAACCTAACCTAACCTAACCTAACCTAACCTAACCTAACCTAACCTAACCTAACCTAACCTAACCTAACCTAACCTAACCTAACCTAACCTAACCTAACCTAACCTAACCTAACCTAACCTAACCTAACCTAACCTAACCTAACCTAACCTAACCTAACCTAACCTAACCTAACCTAACCTAACCTAACCTAACCTAACCTAACCTAACCTAACCTAACCTAACCTAACCTAACCTAACCTAACCTAACCTAACCTAACCTAACCTAACCTAACCTAACCTAACCTAACCTAACCTAACCTAACCTAACCTAACCTAACCTAACCTAACCTAACCTAACCTAACCTAACCTAACCTAACCTAACCTAACCTAACCTAACCTAACCTAACCTAACCTAACCTAACCTAACCTAACCTAACCTAACCTAACCTAACCTAACCTAACCTAACCTAACCTAACCTAACCTAACCTAACCTAACCTAACCTAACCTAACCTAACCTAACCTAACCTAACCTAACCTAACCTAACCTAACCTAACCTAACCTAACCTAACCTAACCTAACCTAACCTAACCTAACCTAACCTAACCTAACCTAACCTAACCTAACCTAACCTAACCTAACCTAACCTAACCTAACCTAACCTAACCTAACCTAACCTAACCTAACCTAACCTAACCTAACCTAACCTAACCTAACCTAACCTAACCTAACCTAACCTAACCTAACCTAACCTAACCTAACCTAACCTAACCTAACCTAACCTAACCTAACCTAACCTAACCTAACCTAACCTAACCTAACCTAACCTAACCTAACCTAACCTAACCTAACCTAACCTAACCTAACCTAACCTAACCTAACCTAACCTAACCTAACCTAACCTAACCTAACCTAACCTAACCTAACCTAACCTAACCTAACCTAACCTAACCTAACCTAACCTAACCTAACCTAACCTAACCTAACCTAACCTAACCTAACCTAACCTAACCTAACCTAACCTAACCTAACCTAACCTAACCTAACCTAACCTAACCTAACCTAACCTAACCTAACCTAACCTAACCTAACCTAACCTAACCTAACCTAACCTAACCTAACCTAACCTAACCTAACCTAACCTAACCTAACCTAACCTAACCTAACCTAACCTAACCTAACCTAACCTAACCTAACCTAACCTAACCTAACCTAACCTAACCTAACCTAACCTAACCTAACCTAACCTAACCTAACCTAACCTAACCTAACCTAACCTAACCTAACCTAACCTAACCTAACCTAACCTAACCTAACCTAACCTAACCTAACCTAACCTAACCTAACCTAACCTAACCTAACCTAACCTAACCTAACCTAACCTAACCTAACCTAACCTAACCTAACCTAACCTAACCTAACCTAACCTAACCTAACCTAACCTAACCTAACCTAACCTAACCTAACCTAACCTAACCTAACCTAACCTAACCTAACCTAACCTAACCTAACCTAACCTAACCTAACCTAACCTAACCTAACCTAACCTAACCTAACC
Source organism: Erynnis tages (assembly GCA_905147235.1). Taxonomy (NCBI): domain Eukaryota; kingdom Metazoa; phylum Arthropoda; class Insecta; order Lepidoptera; family Hesperiidae; genus Erynnis; species Erynnis tages. Next base: position 13,631 of record LR990097.1, read on the forward strand.
TAACCTAACCTAACCTAACCTAACCTAACCTAACCTAACCTAACCTAACCTAACCTAACCTAACCTAACCTAACCTAACCTAACCTAACCTAACCTAACCTAACCTAACCTAACCTAACCTAACCTAACCTAACCTAACCTAACCTAACCTAACCTAACCTAACCTAACCTAACCTAACCTAACCTAACCTAACCTAACCTAACCTAACCTAACCTAACCTAACCTAACCTAACCTAACCTAACCTAACCTAACCTAACCTAACCTAACCTAACCTAACCTAACCTAACCTAACCTAACCTAACCTAACCTAACCTAACCTAACCTAACCTAACCTAACCTAACCTAACCTAACCTAACCTAACCTAACCTAACCTAACCTAACCTAACCTAACCTAACCTAACCTAACCTAACCTAACCTAACCTAACCTAACCTAACCTAACCTAACCTAACCTAACCTAACCTAACCTAACCTAACCTAACCTAACCTAACCTAACCTAACCTAACCTAACCTAACCTAACCTAACCTAACCTAACCTAACCTAACCTAACCTAACCTAACCTAACCTAACCTAACCTAACCTAACCTAACCTAACCTAACCTAACCTAACCTAACCTAACCTAACCTAACCTAACCTAACCTAACCTAACCTAACCTAACCTAACCTAACCTAACCTAACCTAACCTAACCTAACCTAACCTAACCTAACCTAACCTAACCTAACCTAACCTAACCTAACCTAACCTAACCTAACCTAACCTAACCTAACCTAACCTAACCTAACCTAACCTAACCTAACCTAACCTAACCTAACCTAACCTAACCTAACCTAACCTAACCTAACCTAACCTAACCTAACCTAACCTAACCTAACCTAACCTAACCTAACCTAACCTAACCTAACCTAACCTAACCTAACCTAACCTAACCTAACCTAACCTAACCTAACCTAACCTAACCTAACCTAACCTAACCTAACCTAACCTAACCTAACCTAACCTAACCTAACCTAACCTAACCTAACCTAACCTAACCTAACCTAACCTAACCTAACCTAACCTAACCTAACCTAACCTAACCTAACCTAACCTAACCTAACCTAACCTAACCTAACCTAACCTAACCTAACCTAACCTAACCTAACCTAACCTAACCTAACCTAACCTAACCTAACCTAACCTAACCTAACCTAACCTAACCTAACCTAACCTAACCTAACCTAACCTAACCTAACCTAACCTAACCTAACCTAACCTAACCTAACCTAACCTAACCTAACCTAACCTAACCTAACCTAACCTAACCTAACCTAACCTAACCTAACCTAACCTAACCTAACCTAACCTAACCTAACCTAACCTAACCTAACCTAACCTAACCTAACCTAACCTAACCTAACCTAACCTAACCTAACCTAACCTAACCTAACCTAACCTAACCTAACCTAACCTAACCTAACCTAACCTAACCTAACCTAACCTAACCTAACCTAACCTAACCTAACCTAACCTAACCTAACCTAACCTAACCTAACCTAACCTAACCTAACCTAACCTAACCTAACCTAACCTAACCTAACCTAACCTAACCTAACCTAACCTAACCTAACCTAACCTAACCTAACCTAACCTAACCTAACCTAACCTAACCTAACCTAACCTAACCTAACCTAACCTAACCTAACCTAACCTAACCTAACCTAACCTAACCTAACCTAACCTAACCTAACCTAACCTAACCTAACCTAACCTAACCTAACCTAACCTAACCTAACCTAACCTAACCTAACCTAACCTAACCTAACCTAACCTAACCTAACCTAACCTAACCTAACCTAACCTAACCTAACCTAACCTAACCTAACCTAACCTAACCTAACCTAACCTAACCTAACCTAACCTAACCTAACCTAACCTAACCTAACCTAACCTAACCTAACCTAACCTAACCTAACCTAACCTAACCTAACCTAACCTAACCTAACCTAACCTAACCTAACCTAACCTAACCTAACCTAACCTAACCTAACCTAACCTAACCTAACCTAACCTAACCTAACCTAACCTAACCTAACCTAACCTAACCTAACCTAACCTAACCTAACCTAACCTAACCTAACCTAACCTAACCTAACCTAACCTAACCTAACCTAACCTAACCTAACCTAACCTAACCTAACCTAACCTAACCTAACCTAACCTAACCTAACCTAACCTAACCTAACCTAACCTAACCTAACCTAACCTAACCTAACCTAACCTAACCTAACCTAACCTAACCTAACCTAACCTAACCTAACCTAACCTAACCTAACCTAACCTAACCTAACCTAACCTAACCTAACCTAACCTAACCTAACCTAACCTAACCTAACCTAACCTAACCTAACCTAACCTAACCTAACCTAACCTAACCTAACCTAACCTAACCTAACCTAACCTAACCTAACCTAACCTAACCTAACCTAACCTAACCTAACCTAACCTAACCTAACCTAACCTAACCTAACCTAACCTAACCTAACCTAACCTAACCTAACCTAACCTAACCTAACCTAACCTAACCTAACCTAACCTAACCTAACCTAACCTAACCTAACCTAACCTAACCTAACCTAACCTAACCTAACCTAACCTAACCTAACCTAACCTAACCTAACCTAACCTAACCTAACCTAACCTAACCTAACCTAACCTAACCTAACCTAACCTAACCTAACCTAACCTAACCTAACCTAACCTAACCTAACCTAACCTAACCTAACCTAACCTAACCTAACCTAACCTAACCTAACCTAACCTAACCTAACCTAACCTAACCTAACCTAACCTAACCTAACCTAACCTAACCTAACCTAACCTAACCTAACCTAACCTAACCTAACCTAACCTAACCTAACCTAACCTAACCTAACCTAACCTAACCTAACCTAACCTAACCTAACCTAACCTAACCTAACCTAACCTAACCTAACCTAACCTAACCTAACCTAACCTAACCTAACCTAACCTAACCTAACCTAACCTAACCTAACCTAACCTAACCTAACCTAACCTAACCTAACCTAACCTAACCTAACCTAACCTAACCTAACCTAACCTAACCTAACCTAACCTAACCTAACCTAACCTAACCTAACCTAACCTAACCTAACCTAACCTAACCTAACCTAACCTAACCTAACCTAACCTAACCTAACCTAACCTAACCTAACCTAACCTAACCTAACCTAACCTAACCTAACCTAACCTAACCTAACCTAACCTAACCTAACCTAACCTAACCTAACCTAACCTAACCTAACCTAACCTAACCTAACCTAACCTAACCTAACCTAACCTAACCTAACCTAACCTAACCTAACCTAACCTAACCTAACCTAACCTAACCTAACCTAACCTAACCTAACCTAACCTAACCTAACCTAACCTAACCTAACCTAACCTAACCTAACCTAACCTAACCTAACCTAACCTAACCTAACCTAACCTAACCTAACCTAACCTAACCTAACCTAACCTAACCTAACCTAACCTAACCTAACCTAACCTAACCTAACCTAACCTAACCTAACCTAACCTAACCTAACCTAACCTAACCTAACCTAACCTAACCTAACCTAACCTAACCTAACCTAACCTAACCTAACCTAACCTAACCTAACCTAACCTAACCTAACCTAACCTAACCTAACCTAACCTAACCTAACCTAACCTAACCTAACCTAACCTAACCTAACCTAACCTAACCTAACCTAACCTAACCTAACCTAACCTAACCTAACCTAACCTAACCTAACCTAACCTAACCTAACCTAACCTAACCTAACCTAACCTAACCTAACCTAACCTAACCTAACCTAACCTAACCTAACCTAACCTAACCTAACCTAACCTAACCTAACCTAACCTAACCTAACCTAACCTAACCTAACCTAACCTAACCTAACCTAACCTAACCTAACCTAACCTAACCTAACCTAACCTAACCTAACCTAACCTAACCTAACCTAACCTAACCTAACCTAACCTAACCTAACCTAACCTAACCTAACCTAACCTAACCTAACCTAACCTAACCTAACCTAACCTAACCTAACCTAACCTAACCTAACCTAACCTAACCTAACCTAACCTAACCTAACCTAACCTAACCTAACCTAACCTAACCTAACCTAACCTAACCTAACCTAACCTAACCTAACCTAACCTAACCTAACCTAACCTAACCTAACCTAACCTAACCTAACCTAATCTAACCTAACCTAACCTAACCTAACCTAACCTAACCTAACCTAACCTAACCTAACCTAACCTAACCTAACCTAACCTAACCTAACCTAACCTAACCTAACCTAACCTAACCTAACCTAACCTAACCTAACCTAACCTAACCTAACCTAACCTAACCTAACCTAACCTAACCTAACCTAACCTAACCTAACCTAACCTAACCTAACCTAACCTAACCTAACCTAACCTAACCTAACCTAACCTAACCTAACCTAACCTAACCTAACCTAACCTAACCTAACCTAACCTAACCTAACCTAACCTAACCTAACCTAACCTAACCTAACCTAACCTAACCTAACCTAACCTAACCTAACCTAACCTAACCTAACCTAACCTAACCTAACCTAACCTAACCTAACCTAACCTAACCTAACCTAACCTAACCTAACCTAACCTAACCTAACCTAACCTAACCTAACCTAACCTAACCTAACCTAACCTAACCTAACCTAACCTAACCTAACCTAACCTAACCTAACCTAACCTAACCTAACCTAACCTAACCTAACCTAACCTAACCTAACCTAACCTAACCTAACCTAACCTAACCTAACCTAACCTAACCTAACCTAACCTAACCTAACCTAACCTAACCTAACCTAACCTAACCTAACCTAACCTAACCTAACCTAACCTAACCTAACCTAACCTAACCTAACCTAACCTAACCTAACCTAACCTAACCTAACCTAACCTAACCTAACCTAACCTAACCTAACCTAACCTAACCTAACCTAACCTAACCTAACCTAACCTAACCTAACCTAACCTAACCTAACCTAACCTAACCTAACCTAACCTAACCTAACCTAACCTAACCTAACCTAACCTAACCTAACCTAACCTAACCTAACCTAACTAACCTAACCTAACCTAACCTAACCTAACCTAACCTAACCTAACCTAACCTAACCTAACCTAACCTAACCTAACCTAACCTAACCTAACCTAACCTAACCTAACCTAACCTAACCTAACCTAACCTAACCTAACCTAACCTAACCTAACCTAACCTAACCTAACCTAACCTAACCTAACCTAACCTAACCTAACCTAACCTAACCTAACCTAACCTAACCTAACCTAACCTAACCTAACCTAACCTAACCTAACCTAACCTAACCTAACCTAACCTAACCTAACCTAACCTAACCTAACCTAACCTAACCTAACCTAACCTAACCTAACCTAACCTAACCTAACCTAACCTAACCTAACCTAACCTAACCTAACCTAACCTAACCTAACCTAACCTAACCTAACCTAACCTAACCTAACCTAACCTAACCTAACCTAACCTAACCTAACCTAACCTAACCTAACCTAACCTAACCTAACCTAACCTAACCTAACCTAACCTAACCTAACCTAACCTAACCTAACCTAACCTAACCTAACCTAACCTAACCTAACCTAACCTAACCTAACCTAACCTAACCTAACCTAACCTAACCTAACCTAACCTAACCTAACCTAACCTAACCTAACCTAACCTAACCTAACCTAACCTAACCTAACCTAACCTAACCTAACCTAACCTAACCTAACCTAACCTAACCTAACCTAACCTAACCTAACCTAACCTAACCTAACCTAACCTAACCTAACCTAACCTAACCTAACCTAACCTAACCTAACCTAACCTAACCTCACCTAACCTAACCTAACCTAACCTAACCTAACCTAACCTAGCCTAACCTAACCTAACCTAACCTAACCTAACCTAACCTAACCTAACCTAACCTAACCTAACCTAACCTAACCTAACCTAACCTAACCTAACCTAACCTAACCTAACCTAACCTAACCTAACCTAACCTAACCTAACCTAACCTAACCTAACCTAACCTAACCTAACCTAACCTAACCTAACCTAACCTAACCTAACCTAACCTAACCTAACCTAACCTAACCTAACCTAACCTAACCTAACCTAACCTAACCACCACACATATCTCAACTCATAACTCGAGAACGGCTCGTCCGATTGACTTCATCCAAAGACCTTTTGTCATCTCCTCAGCGGCGCCTATCCATCTACGTTGTCTGTTCTTACCTTATTTTACCTCTTTTTACCTTAATACCTTACTTATCCTATTTTACATTACCTTACCTAAATTTTCTATACCTTACCTTAATTTTCTATACCTTACCTTCTTTCACCTTACCTCCATCCTATCCCGAAGAGAGCGGCGCTCCGACTCGCAGCGTCTCCTGCAAAAATAATAAAACTTTAGTTCGAAATTCGGTTTTCCACCCATTTTCATAGGAAAATTTTACCCGATTTTCTCGCGAATATCTTCGTCGCGTAGCGGCCGCCTAGACGCGTCGTTTGAGCCCTCGGGTGTCGCTCTACGACAAGCGGTTTCGGAGATATTCGCGAAAAACCGAAAAAATTTGCCCGCCCGCCCATCCACCTGATATACCGCTAAGCTAGACGCTTACAATGTCATCCCAAGGTCAAACGCCAAAAAGTGTCGCAATGCCTTCTACGACACCTCCTGTGGCTACCCCCAGTAGTAACACGGACAGGCTGACCAAAATCGCGGAGCTTAGCAAGGAAATAGTAGCAGCAATCTCCGCCGGAAAGAGCGTGTCATCTGAAAATAAAAAACGAGTCATTAGCTGTGCAAACGAGATCGAGAAGCTCTCCCGCGAGGTCGCTGTGTCATCCAACACTGATGGCTCTCTCGAGGCCCTCAGGAACAGCATAGAACACACCATAAAAAGCGAAATATCCAAAATTCATACCTTATCCCCACATCAACCGAACATAAGTCCACACAGACCCATGGTAGTAGATCCCCCCAAAGCAGCAGCATCTTTTAAACCCAAGCCAAAACCCCTGCCCTCGAAACCGTCACTCATCATCGCTCCGTCCACGGAAGACAAAAATAGACGAGAAGTGACAGAGCAGTGGCGAAAAAGCATAAGTTTCAAAGATGTCAACTATTCACCTGCCGGCATCCAAGCTGTGGGGAAAAATAAATTAAAAGTCAATTTTGACACAACTGAACAGCGTGACGAGACCCTCAAGCGCCTACAAACCGTAACTGACATTCGCGCGGAGCCCGCCCGTAAACTCAAGCCGATGCTGATACTCAAAGGCATTTCCAAGGATATCTCAACTGAGGAACTGAGAACCGTTATCCTTCGACAAAACGACCAAATCAGCCGGCTTGAGCCCAACACAGATGATCTACAATTCCGATTCGAAAGAGCAAACAAAAACAGCAAGCTTTACAATGCCGTATTCATTGCATCGCCACAGATCTGGAAAAAGGTAATGGAGCTAGAAAGAATTAACATAGACCACCAAAGAGTGCACGTTGAGGAATTTGTACCATTGCTGCAATGTTATCTATGTCTACAGTATGGACATCTAAAGAAACACTGCCCTAACGATAAACATTGCTGCTCACACTGTGGATCCGACGCGCACTCCTACTCTACTTGCCCATCAAAACAAAACCACGATGAAATCAACTGTGGTAACTGCATGAAAAAGGACAAACAATCAAACACCAAGTCGGACACCAAGCATTCTGCTACCTCAGACAGATGCCCAATCAAACTATCTATGAGAAGGCGAGTAGTGGACAAAATAGACTATGGATGTTGACAATTAATGAAAATAATCCAGTGCAACCTCGATCGCAGCTATAACAGTCACCAAGAGTTTTTGAACTACTTCGTTACCGGAGAATATACCATAGGACTTATTAGCGAGCCTTACGTAGGTAACCAAAACATAGCCAAAATTATCCCAGGATATGAAATTCACCAATTCCCAAATAACAATAGAGTCAAAGCATGTATTATAATCAAATCAGGAATAGCTGCAACCTTAGGAATATCCAAATTTTCATCTCAAAATTTATGTATAGTACAAGTAGTCACCAAGGGCCGAAAACTGTACTTTGCTTCAGTCTACATAGAACCGAAAGAGGATCCCAACGGTACTCTTAACCTTTTAGAGCTATTCATCAAATCGCACCAAAACGCTCAAATTATAATAGGAGGGGATTTCAATGGCTGGCACACGCTCTGGGGTTCTGAAAAAACAAACAAAAGAGGAATTGAAATTAATAAACTCATCATGTCTAATGATTTAATTATAGGTAACATTGGCTGTATACCGACCTTTGAAACCATTACACACGGAGTTTCCCGCACATCCATTATCGATTTAACCCTGCATTCTGATAATCTATCGCACAGAATTCACGACTGGAAAGTTAACACCGACGCATGTCCTTCCGGTGAACACAATGCGATAGATTATATTTTGAACCTTGGTGGCATCGCAACCTGCAAGAAGAAAAAACAATCAACATATAAATACAACACAAATAATACAGACTGGACTTCATTTAACAACGTTATAGAAACAGAGATAAAACAAAATAAAATTGAAGAGACCTCAATAGAATCGTTTAACAAAACAAAACTTGAAAATTTCATTAAAGAAGTTACAAAAACCATTCAAGACACATGCAACAAAACCCTTAAACTCAAACATCCTTTCAGCAACTACCTACCTTGGTGGAATCAGGAACTAGAAACCCTTAAAAAACAACTAATTAAAATACATCATACCATTCACGACCTTAAAAAATCAGGTAAATCCATCGAAAATATATTAAAAGAAAGAGATGAACTGAAAGAGAAATACTCCTATATAATAAGAAAAACATCCACAGATCACTTCAGGGAATTCTGCAACAAGCAAGACAAAGAGAACGTGTGGTCACTCACCAACCGACTGTTGAAAAATGCCCCTCAACCAACACCTAGTATGACTATTGACCAAGCGACAAACTCCTCTGAAACGGCCCTCCTGCTCTTAAATAAATTCTATCCAGACGATACTATAGACGATACACACAAACAAAAACAGTTACGCATTGACATGCACAAATTACCAAACACTGCAGATGACAGCGCCTTCACTATAGAAGAAGTACTGGGATGCCTACGTAGTATGAGTGCTAAAAAGGCCCCAGGTCCAGACCACCTGACTGCTGACATCTGCTTGGCATTCGCTATTAAGCACCCTACTCTAGTAACAAACATCATGAATAAATGTCTCAATCTTTCCTACTTTCCTGAAAACTGGAAAACAGCTCACGTTATTCCACTACCGAAACCCAACAAATCCGATTATTCTAATACTTCAGCATACCGCCCTATTGGACTTATTAATGTTTTTGGAAAAGTACTCGAAAAACTCATCTGTAAAAGACTTACGTATCATCTGGATAAAACTAATTTTTCAAACCCACTACAATTTGGATTCAAGGAGCAGACGTCAACCACTGATGCGTTAAAGAAAATCATAGACTCTATAACTGAAGCAAAAACATCTCAACAACTAGTTATAGCTGTATCTCTCGACATCCAGGCTGCCTTTGATAACGCCTGGTGGCCCCTGCTACTTAAAAGATTAAAACAGGCACAGTGTCCCCAGAACATATACAAGATCATCCTTAGTTATATCCAAAATCGCAAAGTATACCTAAATTACGCAGACACAACCAAAACAAAGACTATGAGCAGAGGCTGCATACAGGGTTCAGTATGTGGACCCCTATTTTGGAATATAATCCTTGACGACCTATTCGAGCAGAAACTTCCGGAGGGATGTCACTTGCAGGCCTTTGCTGATGATGTCCTTCTGGTAGTCAAACATAGGAGAGCAGCGGACCTACAAATCATAGCCAATAAAGCATTGGAAATAATTTCGGAATGGGGAAAGGAAGCTAAGCTATCTTTCGGCCCTAGCAAAACCCAGCTAATTGCCTTTACACCTAAAGCCAAGGCGGCCAAACTGTATATTGATGGTACGGAGCTCCAATACATTGATGAAATTAAAGTCCTGGGTGTGATAATCGACAAAAATCTTAAATTCATAAAACACGTCAAATACATAATCGAAAAATCCATGAGAATATATAACAAATTAGCCAAGTTCGTGAGACCCACCTGGGGAGCCCAACCTGAAAATATCCGAATTATATATAAGCATGTCATCGAACCGATTATCACCTATGCCGCCGGCATTTGGGGCTCCGCGACCAAATATGAAATAGTCAAAAACCAGCTTCGATCACTACAGCGCGGATTCGCGATTAAAATAATCAGGGCATTTAAAACGGTGTCAGCAACCGCCTCAATAGCTCTTGCCAGATTAACACCACTACACCTTAAAATAGAAGAGGTAGCAGCTCTTGAACTGTCTAAATTGACGGGTTCAACACCACTACTACCTGATGATATCAATCTGGAAAGGCCTGCAAGAAGTCATGAACTGCTACATCCCGCTGAAAGGAAGCAAATAAAATTCGACTACGCCACCTCTCAAACAGATATTGACAAACTTAGCCCATCAGAATTCACAAAAATATATACAGACGGCAGTAAACATAGTGACGTCAAAGTCGGTGCCGCATTTAAACCGGACCTATAAATGTGGCCTATAAACCGGACGGATGTACTGTGACCAAAAAATTCAAGCTTCATTCAACTTGTTCTGTCTATCAGGCAGAACTATTTGCAATTAAAAATAGCTGCTCATGGGCCATACTCAATAAAATATACAATCTCACAATATTATCCGATTCTCTATCTAGCTTGAAAGAGATAGAAAATAAAGATAGCAACAACCGCGCAGTAGTATCAATTCACAGACATGTTAGAGACATAGAGATTAATGGAGGCGCAGTAATTTTCATTTGGGTCAAGTCTCACACAGCAATTACAGGAAACGAAGAGGCTGATAAAGCAGCTAAAGAAGCTGCCGAATCACATAATGCACTATCCTTCGCTGAATTTCCGATGAGTTTCCTGAAACACAAAATTAAGACCTTAAATCAAGAACGCTCGAATGAAATATATACCACAGGAATGCAAGGCAGTCATACACGATCGATTTTCCCGAACCTCCAATCAATACATAAACTTTTTGAAACAGTCACACCAACATTTGAAACCACGCAGATATTAACAGGGCATGGTTTCCATTTGACATACCTGCACCGGTTCAAAATAAAGACGACAGACAAGTGTCCCTGTGACGACGCAACGCCTCAGTCGATACAGCATCTGCTCGAAGAATGTCCCAGGTACACTGCAACAAGAATAACACACACATTAAATTGTAACTTTCATAAAATAACAAATCCATATGATATCAATGAAGTTATTAATAAAGAACCCACCACAAAAACTTACATAAACCACATAAAAACAATAATAAATACATTAAAGAAGTTCAATGAAAATGTAATGTAAATACATAAATAATTATTAAAATTGTAAATATCATGGATGGAATATTATTAAAATTGTAAATAAATCATTGTAAAACATTGGAAAAAAAAAAAAAAAAAAAAAAAAAAAAAAAAAAAAAAAAAAAAAACCAATTATCTTAATACTAATTATAATTTATAGATTACATTATTTGTATATATTAAGTACTTGTATAATGCACACCAATCTATTAAAACAAAAAAAAAAAAAAAAAAATTAAATACACAACAACTTGAACAAAATAACAATTCATATACGGTGTCTGGTCGCCCGTATCCATTAGCGAGGACCAGCACTTAAGAAAAAGATTAATCTGGAAAAAAAAAAAAAAAAAAACCTAACCTAACCTAACCTAACCTAACCTAACCTAACCTAATTTTTTTTTTTTTTTTTTTTTTTTTTTTTTTTTTTTTTTTTTTTTTTTTTTTTTTTTTTTTTTTTTGGTGACGGGGGGGAAACCTTCAAAAGGTACCCGAGAGCCGTGGGAGCGACTCCGGGTTATGTGGGATTTTTACCCACTAAAACCCCCTCGGTGGCCTTCCTCTGCGCATGTACGGGGGCTCCGGGATCTCCAATGGAACGCACCGGTGCCCCCTGCGCGGCGCCCTTGTCGGGCTCGTCCCGCGAGAGACTGGGCCTCTCGCACACCTTCAAGTGTTTACGACGGTGTGCAGCCACACACACCGCCGTCCTTCCCGGGGTCGCTGGCTGGACGGTTCGAGCTCCCACTCTTGCCGCCCGCAACCCCAGAAGCCCCCTTTTTGGCAGGGGGGAGTCAAATCCGGGTGGCGTTAATCACGCACAGCCCGGCGACGTCTTCTCCGAGCGGGGTCAGCGCGTTCCCTCGCCCGTTCTGCCTCTTCCTTCTCGTGCATTACGGCATCGCAGAAGGCGAGGACACTCCTCCACGCTTCCCCGCTCCGGATCATAGCCGATATGACGGCCGCCGGGGAAAGGTCCAATCCGATTTTTTGGACGAGAGTTCGGCGCTGTGCTTCCCACGCAGGGCAGAACTCCAGCGTATGCTGGGCCGAGTCCGTGTCGTGCCCGCAGTGATGGCACTGCGCCGTTTCCTCCCGTCCTATCCTGTTCAGATACTCACCGAAACAGCCGTGTCCGGTGAGTATCTGGGTCAGTCTATAGGTGACTCGACCGTCACACCTCAGCCAGGCCCGGAAGCTGGGCAGGACCGCGCCCACCACGCGCTGGCGCAAGCCTCGAGGCTCATGGAGGCGCTCTCGCCAGCGCCGCAGGGCGCGCTCCTTGGCTTCTCGTCGTAGCTCTTCGACCGTCTCCTGGGGATCAGCCCTCTGGCGGAGGATTTTGATCTTCTGAAAGACCTCACTGTCCATCTCCGCCAGAATGTCCAGGGGCGGAAACCGCGCCAGGACAGTAGCCGCCTCATACGATATAGTCCGGTATCCCCGTGCCACTCTGATCGCAATCGTGCGCTGCGCAGCGTTGAGCTTTGCTGCGATGCGCCGGTTGCCCGATAGTCTGTCAGACCAAACGGGCGCACCGTAGAGAGCGATAGAGCGCACTACCCCCGCGTAGAGGCGGCGGACTTCCTCCCTTGGTCCCCCGAGATTTGGCAGCAGTCTGTGCATAGCACCCGCTACCTTCTGAATTCGGGGGACGAGACGGTCGAAGTGCTCGACGAAGCTCCATCGGCCGTCCAGCACCAGCCCCAGGTACTTGAGGTACCGGCCGACTTCCACGTTCGCGTCACCTATGCGCACTTTTGTGCGAGGTGGTTCCTCTCCTGACCGGAGGCCGTGGAACCACAGCGCCTCGGTCTTGTGCGGAGCTACTTGAAGACCTAGCTCTCGGATCCTCGCTATGACGCGAGCCACACCGACCTCCGCGAGCCTCACCGTCCTGGGGAATGAATCCCCCTCGGCCAGCACGAGAGTGTCATCGGCGTAGCAGACTACGCTCACGCCTAGCGGTAGCGCAGTCCGCAGGACCGAGTCGTACGCGAGGTTCCACAGAAGTGGCCCGAGGACTGACCCCTGCGGAACCCCACATACGACGTCCCTCTCCTGGACACTCCCGTAGCGTCCGGGAAAACAAACCCTCCTATCCGAGAGATAGGTCTTCAACACGTTCCTGAGATACGGTGGCACCTCGTGGTATGCGAGCGCCCCCTCAATCGTCCGCCAGGGGAGAGAGTTGAATGCGTTCACAATGTCGAGGCTGATCGCCAAGACAACTCCCTCCCCGGACACGGTCCGCTCCGCGGTCGCCCGCACACGCAGGATGGCGTCCACCGTGGAGTGCCCTCTTCGGAAACCGAATTGGCACTCCGACAGATCCGGGCCCTCACTTCCAAGATGTCTGCTGATACGAGTGGCAATAACACGCTCGAAGAGCTTGCCCACCTCGTCCAGCAGACATATTGGGCGGTATGCCGACGGCGAATCGGCTGGTCTGCCCCACTTGCGCAGGAGCACCAGCTTCGCCCGTCTCCACTCCGATGGGTATTGACCGTGACGAAGGCAGAGCGTAAACAGGCGCCGCAGTCTTTCGCCCAAGATGGGCAGCGCTGTCGCCCAGACCCGGTCCGGGATTCCGTCGGGACCTGGGGCTGTGCTGCGCGACGACATGCGCCTGACCGCCCACTCCAACTCCGCCTCCGTCACGGCCAATTCGTCCGTCCAATCCGTTGAAACCGGTATCGCCGACAGATTGCCGGGGTCCTCCGGACTCCTGGGGAACAGGGTGTCGACCACCGTGGTCACAAACTCGGGATCAAGGGTCTCCGTGAGGGGAGGAACCCATGGGCGTAGCTTGCCCATTACCATCTTGTAGGGGCGCCCCCACGGATCCCTGTCCAATCCCTCCAGGAGCTCGTTCCAGCTCCCCGCCTTGCTGTCGGCGATAGCGGTCTGTAGTGCCACCGTCGCGGCCCGATACTCCCGGTACCTCTCCGCCTTCTCCTCCTCGGTAGAGGACCGCCGTCTTCGGGCACGCGTGTAGCGGCGTCTGGCGATCAGACATGCCGAGCGCAGCTGGGCGATATTCTGCGACCACCAGTAAGCCGGCCCCTTTCTGCCAGGTTTGACCCTTGGCATTGCCGTGTCGCAGATCGCCACCATGTCATCACGGAGTCTGATCGCCTCTTCATCCGGGTCTTCCATGGCCCCGCCGGAGTCTGACCAGTCCACTACATGGGCAGCGGCAACCAGCAGGTCCCTGTCGAGACGCCGGGTTGCCCAGCGCCGCAGTGGCTCTTCTCTACGGCGGGTCTCATGTGTCATGCTCGGGTGTGTAGGGGCTATGTCAACGAGGATATGGCGGTGGTCGGAAAGAGTGACCAGGTCTTCCGCCACCCTCCAACCGGTCACCAGACGCTCAGCAGAGGGAGTCGCCCACGAAAGATCGATGATCGACTCCCCCTGCAAGCGTACACACGTGCTGACATTGCCCCTGTTCAGGAGCCTCAGATCAAGGCCGGCGGCCCACTCGAGTGTTGTGTCACCCCTGGCAGAATCTCGGCCGCTACCCCATGCTTTGGAGTGGGCATTGAAATCGCCCAGCACCAGCACTGGGCGAGGGAGGCAGCTCCGAACGCAGCCAGCTATTCCATCCAACACCCCCTCGAATGTCGCTAAGCTGACGTTCGGAGAGATGTAGCAGCCGATCACCGCCAAGGGGCCCCACTCTACTGCAACGTACCCCGGCCCGGAAAGGATCCTCGAGCACGGGGGATCGCCGCTTCCACCACCCCAGAATATGGCCACCGACCCTGTGACATCGCCGAACCAACGAGGGTGTTCCGGGACGTTATAGGGCTCTGCTACCACTGCCAGTGAGACTGAACGCTCTGCGAGAGTTTGCAGGAGCAGGTCCTGTGCTCCCCGGCAGTGGTTCAGATTACCCTGCAACATTTTAAGTAATGGAGCTCTAGGCATTACCGAGCTCCATACTTTCCTCGATCGGGTGACAGGACGAAGCGTCAGCAGTAGCTGTCGCAGGCCCGTCCACCCGTTTCGAGCTGGTACCCGGTACCACCCCGCTTCCGTCACGGCCTCTCCTTTGTTTCGGAGGCGTGCAATGTCAGCTACCAAGGCGGTGGTCAGCTCGTCGACCAGACTCCGCGCACAGCACACACTTAGGCGCCTGCGCTTGGCAGTCGCCGACTCGGTGCCCAGGGTCGCCGCACCTGTAGCAGGCATTGCTCCTGTCCTTCGTGCTCTTGCATTGGTACCTGGTGTGACCGGTCTCCAGGCAGCGGAAGCACTGCAGTGGGCGGGCAGTGAGGACATCCACTTTGGCCCAAAACCAACCTATCCGTACCTTCTTTTCCTGGGCCAATTTGTGGACGGCTGTGAGGGGGCATCGCACCCAAGCCGTACTCAGCCGCGCAGAGGACCTGCGAATTTCGCCCACTTTCACGGTGTCCTCCGGACATCCGCAGGCCTCCACGATCGCTTTGGCGACTTCCTGGCGAGAGATGGAGTCGTCCAGGTCGAACACCCGTATCTCGCCAGTCTTCATGGGCCGCGCCACCCTCACGCCCATCTCCGCCAACGCGCCATGTAGCTTAGCCGCGAGGGCGTCGGCCTTGCTGGCGCATTCCTCACCGGAGACCTCCAGCAGCAAGCCGCCGCTCAGGGACTTCTTCTGCCGGACCCCGTCAATGCCGAGGTCACGCAGGTCGACCTGAGCTTTGGCAGCCGCCATTGCCTGGCCTATGTCCACCGTGGCTTCCTCTGGAACCACGATGGTAACCGCCGCCGACTTCGGGACTTTTGGCAGTCGCGTCTTTCTCCTCCCCTTCCTTTTTCCCCTGCCTTTCTTTTTCTTCCCTTTAGGAGCCTGGGTTTCTTTCACACTCACCGGTGCTCGAGTTTGGGCCCGGGTGCCTTCCACTTCTGCCCCCACCGGAGCTCGGGTATGTGTTCGGCTGCGATCCGCGTCCGCCCTCGCCAAAGCTCGGGCTTTCGCCCTTGCTTTCCGGTTCACCACCAAGCTCCAACTCTCATTGACAGGAGCAGGCGCAGGTACCTCCCTGGTTGGAACTGCCGTTGGGCTGGGTCGTTCCCTGCCTTTCGGCTGCGAGGGCACCGTGGGTGCAGCGGCAGGGGTAGCCCTCTTTCCCAAGGGAGGCCTGATGGTCCTGTCCGGGAACAGTTCAGCTTTGAAAGCCGCGAGCTTCCGGTCTATGTTCTCGCCTACCTTGCGGTCGATCATAGCCACGAGCTTGTCCATAAGGACCTCGTCGGAGCTACGTGGCGTGACCTTTGTGGCAGCTGAGACGTTTTGTCCTGGCCTTTGCCCTCGGTCCTCCCTTTGGTGCAGCAGGCTGACCTCCTGCTTGAGCGCCTCCATCTGCCCTTTAAGGTCGGTGATCTGCGACCGGAGCAGCGCGTTTTCTCGCTCGAGATGCTCAGCAGAACTCCGCTGGATCACCTCGGTGGCCGCTGCCTGGACATGCCGGACCGCCAGTCTCAGGGCCCGCACCATGTTGCCCTTGAGGTTCTTTGACTTATCAGCCACCTTCTCGATGACCTCAAGTTGCTCCATGATGCGAGCCCCCAGATCACCGGTTGGCGCATTCGCCATTTCCCTCCCAAGTTCAGACGCAGTAGGCAGTGTGGTCTTCGCCTTCGTCATCGCGACTGGGACCATAGGATCCAAAAAACAGTCGTCGTCCGTCCGTCCATCTGGGGGCCTTGCGGATTTCCGCTTTGGCCGCTCTCCGTCGCTGTTGCCGCCAGCTGCTGTCTGTGTCCGCTTTCGCGAGGCTACAGACGTGGCCGTGGCAGAGGACAGCCCTGAAACCGCCGACATCAGGGAGGTGTCTGATTCCTCCCCGTCAGTCGACAGCATAGGAGTCCTACTTCCTCCCGCACGTGTCGTGCTGCGCGTTTTGCGCATCTCCGGAACAGGCACTGATGCCGCCGGAACGTCACTGATAACAGTGCCGTTGTTCTCCTCTCTCTCTTTCTCCCTCGTCTCGTCACTTAAACTAGAAATAAAATGGGGGTTTTTAGACATCCTGATTGTTGTTCCCACGAGTATGGGGGAAGTGTGGGTCCATCCGGGCAGTGCCCCCTGTACCCGGATAAGCCTACGCGTAACCCGTCACGGGGTCGGCCGGTGCCGTGACGGGAGTCGCACTAGAGACTGACCTCCCCGTCAGCCACGCATCCCCTCACGGTGCGCTGCCGCTTGGGATTGGGGTAATTTTTTATAGAGGTTTTCTTCCTCGCGGTCCGGCCAATTAAGGCAAGACCCTCGGTCCCACCCGAGGCCGCGAGACATGTCCACGACACCTCATTTGGGTGAGATTACGATGTCGACGGTGGCTAGGTAGATTACCATCGCCTGCTCGCGGCAGTGTGAGTGCACGTCGAGCCCGTCCCTGCTCCTCCACTGCGTCCTCTGCACGTCAGAGGAACACGCGGAGCAACGCCACCTCGGCCGGTTATTCGCCATCGCTCGATAACTCATCGACTGGTCAATGAGTGATTGAGCGATGCCCAGGGTGCACCACGAGGAGGTTACCCGGCCCAGCACCCCAACCTAACCTAACCTTTTTTTTTTTTTTTTTTTTTTATAGTAGGGAATGCGTTACGCACCGTCTCGACCTCTGTCAGGGGGACAGAGGGAGGTGTGTGGGACTCCCCCCTACCGCTACGAGGCAGGGGTATACCCACTAAACCCTACTGTGCTCCTTCATCGCCAAGGTGACGATGTTGTGGGAAATCGGCTGAGCCTTAAGCGTCCACAACATCGTCGGCGACTGCTTGCCATTCGTGGCAGGCCCTACATGCTCCCCTTATGGGGAGGCTACAGGAATGACCAGGAGCACCGGGTCATTCCTGTCCATCGGTGATGGACTGTGCAATGCAGGTGGAGGCACCCCCGTACCCCCAGCCTGCAGACCACCACCGGGGGGAGGGAGAGAACGAACGTATTGCCGTCTTTTCCTTCCCCTTCTCCGTTTGCGGAGCGGGGGTTGGGACGGATCGTCCTCTCTCTCCCGCTCCGCCGCCTCCTTCTGTGAGATAACTTCCTCGCAGAAGGAGGCAACAGCCTTCCAGGCTCTTTCGCTTCCGAGCATGGCCCTAACGATGCTCGGCAGCGACAGGTCCTGGCCGACAACAGTGCACAAGACTCGGCGCTGCTCCTCCCAGGCTCGGCAGCTTTCGAGGCTGTGCTGTGCCGAGTCTTCCGCCGCGCCGCAATGGTGGCACGGCGGGGACTCCTCCCCTCCGATTCGGTACAGGTAATTGCCGAAACATCCGTGTCCGGAAAGAACCTGCACCAGACGGAAGGTGAGGAACCCGTGCGGCCGCTCCTCCCACGCCTCGATCACAGGACCGAGGGCGTCGAGAGTGCGGCGTCCATACTGCGCGGAGGCTAGGTCCTCCTTCCACAATTGGACCATGGCCTCACGCGCGTCCCGCCTCACCGCGTTGCGCTCTTCAGGGGCTGGACACTCACCACGCGCCTTTTGCGCCGCCGTCCAATCATAGACGGTGCCCAGCACCCTGGCCTCCAGCTCCCACGGAGGAGTTGCCGCGAGCGCACATGCGGACGCGTAGCCTACTGTGCGGTAAGCCCTCGCTACCCGCTGGGCAATGGCCCGTTGGGGCCTGCGGAGGAGGGTCACGTTCTCCCGCCGATGCAGGGAGTCCACCCACACAGGCGCGCCATACAGCGCCATGCTCTTTAGGATGCCGGCATATAGTCGCCGGCATCGTGAGCTTGGACCCCCAAGGTTCGGGAGGAGCCAGCTGAACGCGTCCGCAGCGCGGATGAGGCGGGATGATAGCCCGGCGAAGTGCGCGCCGAACTGCCACCGGCTGTCCAGGGTAAGGCCCAGGTATTTTAGCTGGGCCTTGACCTCAACCCTTACGCCATCCACAATTATGTGGGCGTCGGGAGGAAGGCGCTGCCGGGGCCCAGGGAAAAATAGGGCCTCGGTCTTCTCCAGCGCCACCTTGAGGCCGAGGCGGCGAATCCTCTGAGCGACAAGAGTGCCGCCTGCAGAGGCCAGCCTCGCCGCCTCCCCGTATGTTCTCCCGCGGGCAGTAACGAGTGTATCATCCGCATAGCAGATGACACTCATGCCCGCCAGGAGAACACCCCGGAGCAGCCAGTCATATCCGAGGTTCCACAGCAGGGGGCCCAGGACCGAGCCTTGTGGAACCCCGGATTCGACGGCACGCCTTTGAAGACGGCCGTCTTTTCCCACAAAGAGGACCTCCCGTTGGCCCAGATAATCGGCCAGCAATACCCTCAAGTACAGAGGCACCCCGTGAAACCGAAGTGCCTCTATAATCGTGGAGTGGGGGATGGAGTTAAAGGCGTTGGCGATGTCAAAGGACACCGCCAGGACTCCCTGCCCCCGCTCCGCGGCCTCCATTGTCAGGCTCTTCAGCCTCTTGAGGGCGTCAATCGTGGACCGGCCTACTCGGAACCCGAACTGCGCGTCGGAGAGATCCGGGCCGGTCCGCGACAGGTGCTCGTTGAGACGGATCGCAATGACCCGTTCAAACAGCTTCGCCGCCTCATCGAGGAGCACGATGGGGCGGTAGCCCGACGGTGAGTCCGCCGGCCGCCCCTCTTTGCGAAGGAGGCACAACTGTCCCTCCTTCCAGGGTTTCGGGAACCTCCCGGTGGCAAAACACCGATCGAAGAGGTCCCGAAACCGCTCCTCCATATGTTTGGCGGCGATGGCGAGCACCCGCGCTGGCACTCCATCTGGGCCTGGTGCCGTCTTTTTGCCACTCAGGCAACTTGCAGCAGCCTCAAATTCCGCCGGCGTCAGGGGAACGTAGTCCTCTGCCGGCGGGCTGCTGCCCACAGGCGGATTCATCACTGGTGGGGTGAAATTGGTTCCAACCGGGAACAGAGCCCGGATCACC
Source organism: Erynnis tages (assembly GCA_905147235.1). Classification (NCBI taxonomy): domain Eukaryota; kingdom Metazoa; phylum Arthropoda; class Insecta; order Lepidoptera; family Hesperiidae; genus Erynnis; species Erynnis tages. The sequence continues at coordinate 34,124 of LR990097.1, forward strand.
CCATCCAGTAGATCCGGCTGGAGGGTCTCCGTCACCGGAGGACCGATGGGGCGCAGACGGTTACGCGCCGCTCTATATGGTCTACCCCACGGGTCTTTATCCAGACCCTCCAGCATTTCCGCCCTGGCGTGGTCTTTTGCCTCGGCAATTGCCAGCTTAAGACGGCACTTTGCCTCCTGGTAGGAGGCGTAAAGGAGGTCCTCGTTTGAGAGGTCCCTGGGACGCCGACGTCGGCTCCTCGTGTAAGCCCTATTGGCTGCGATGCAGCTTCTCCGCAGGTCCGCGAGCTCCTGTGACCACCAATACACGGCGCGTCTAGGAGGCGGCCTGCGGGACCGAGGCATGCTGGCATCGCACACCTCGGTTAGGGCCTCTCGCAGCTGCAGCGCAGCTTCGTCGACGTCGGTACTGGCGGGCGCACCAAACCAGTCCTGGACGAACGCCACCTCTTTGGCCATCCCTCGGTCCAGGTGGGTGAGAGCCCACCGGGGGAACGGCGACTGCCGCGTGCGGGGTGCGTGCGACGGGTTCTCGGCGGAGAAGTCTATCCGGATATACCGGTGATCAGACATGGTCTCCGCCAAGTCCACCCGCCAGCTCACAAGTTGAGTGGCGAGTGCAGGGGCGGCGAACGAAACGTCCACCACCGACCCTCCCTGCCGTCGCACACACGTGTGTGTTGTCCCTCTATTAAGCAGGGACACACCGATAGATGCCGCCCACAACTCGAGGGCGGCTCCCCGCACGTCAGTGGCTGGGTTACCCCAGTGCACCGATTTGGCATTGAAGTCGCCGAGGACCAACAGTTTGAGGGGCGGTAGTCCTAGGACTACGGCCGCCAGGATCTCCAGGAACCTCTCAAATTCCGCGAACGGACGGTTGGGGGAGAAGTAGATGCCAAGAATGGCAATCTCCCCCCACGCGGCGGCCACGTATCCATGGCCCCTCTCAATGAGCGAGAGGGGTGGGGAGTCCGTGGAGGGCCGCGGAACGATGGCCACCAAGCCATCGTGGTCCCCCAGCCAGTTGGCAGGGACCGAATACGGCTCAGCGACCACAGCCACATCCGCCAACCACTCGGCCATAACCTGGGTCAATAGGTCCTGGGCAGCCCTGCAGTGGTTGGCGTTCGTCTGCATTATTGTGGTACAATGTCGAACCTGGGTCATTATTCGGACATTGTACCACTCTCGACTGGGGCTGGACCAGCCTCAGGCGCACCGGCAGGCTGAGTATGGGCCTGCGTCTTGCCCTTCTTGGCAGGGGGCTTACATTTGGAGCCCCCCATGACGTGACCCGCAGGCCGACCACTCGCTGAACACACGGCGCACTTCAGCTTTCCGCTGCAGGTGTTGGCCTTGTGGCCCGCCTGGCCACAGCGGAAGCATAGCTCCGACCTGTCCTCACTCGAGGGGCAACGAGGACGAGTGTGGCCGGTCTTGAGGCACTTGAAGCAGCGCATTGGCTGCTCTTCAGGCGCACGGACCACTCCCGAACTGAAACCTACTAATAGCCGCCCCTTGAGGAGGACGGCTTTTGCGGCGGCCACGGGGCAGTCAGCGCGAATGGCGCCTAGACCCCCTCGGCCACGTCTTATGCCACCTGCGCGAATGGATTCTGCGCTGCAGCCTCCCACCGCCGCGATCGCAGCGACTACGTCGTCCCTGGTGACTGAGTCATCTAGCTCAGAAATGACCAGGGGCGACGTCTTAACCGGCCTCGACACCTTGGCCACGGCGGAGACGGCCTCCTGCATTTTAGTCGCAAAGAGATCGGCGTGTCGCTCACGCTCGGCGCCCGGGAACTCGAATATACGAGCCCCGGTTTGCGTCTGGCGGCAGCGGACAGACTCAATGCCCATCTCTTGCGGCTTCACCGTCTCGCGCGCCATGGCCAGAACCGACTCGTAAGTGGCCCCCCCCTTCGCGGCCTCCGGTGAAATAGTCACCACAACGGCCGCGGTACTGGGGGGAACCATTTTCTTGGCCTTTTGGGCCTTAGTCAGTGGGGCTCCCTTCTTCCCCTTGCTGGCCGGCTTGGTGGTAGGTTTCGTGGGAGCTGGGGCAGCCTTTCCTCTCTTCCCCCTCTTTTTCCTTCCCACCGTTATCCAATGATCATTGGTGGCCGTGGTGGTGGGCAGCATGAGGTCCTCCTGCGGGGGCACGGGAGGCCTCGACGGGCCGGGCTTAGGCTCCGGCGCCTTAGCAGAGCCAGCTCTGGGCTCCTTGGTCCTAGCTGGACTCTGCTTCGGAGTCGTAGCAGCGGCAAAATATGGGCCAGGCTTTGGCGCTGAGGGGCCAGGGGCAGGAGTGGCCGGTGATACGGACTCAGAGGCCTTGGACTTGCCTTTGCCCTTTCCCTTCCCCTTTCCCTTGCCGTCGATTGACTGGGGTACGCCAGCCGCGGCTACCTCGGCCGCTGCCTTCTTTTGGTCCGCCGCTAGGGGCGGACGCACCCGCTTTTCAGGCAGGAGGCGGTCCTCAATGCCCGCAATGCAGGCCCTCGTGAAGGCCCTCTCCGCCATGATTATTTTCCTTATTTCCGACATCTGGTCGGTGGAAATAACGGGCTGAGCTTGAGGGGCCACCTCCATTTGCACAGCCATCTGTTGTCCAGGAGCCGTGGCATCGCCGGCAGCTTTCAGCCTGGCTACCTCCTTTTGCAGACTGTCGATGACCGTTTGCTGACGGTCGACGGTCGCCTGCAGCCGCTGCGTCTCCTCCGAAGCAGAGCGCTTGGCCATCTCCGCCATTATCGCCTGCATATTGCTGGCTCGCAATTTGAGGGCCTTCTGGAGCGTACCCTTTATATTGGAGCACTTCGAGGCGATCTCCGCGATTTCGGCAGCCTCTTCCGCCACCATTGACTCCAGCTCCGCCACCGTCTTGTCGTCATAGAGCACCGGCCCGTAGCCATGTTTGGCACGGGCAAGACGCTCCTGGCGCTCCTTGGCGGCAGCGCGGTCCTCCAGCTCCTTCTGAGCGGCGTCCCTTTTGAGGGAGCTTAGGCTTTTTTGTGCCTCTGAGAGGCCCACAAAATGGCCGGCCGTTGGCTTGCGCCCTCGGCTCGACGAAGGCCCTCGCGTTGGCGAGGCCTTAACTGACTTCACAGAGGGGGTGTCCGAGCCACCGGACTCCTCCCTTGACTTCCGCTTTCGAAGAAAACGAGAGCGGGTCTGTACTTCTACCGCGTCGCCGTCAGTCAGGGTCGAGGTGTCCGAAGAGTCAGACATGTCGCCCATGCCAAAGAAACGGCTCGCAGATAGCGGAAGCCGTGTTAGCTCCACCCTCGGGTGTCGTTCTCCCACTCTGTCGGACAGAGAACTGCTGGGACGACTAGCGTCATCAGCGCCGACCGGCAACATCTCCGCCTTGGAGATAGGCTCCGAAGGCCTAACAAATGGGTCTTCACCCTCCATCAAATTCTTGGAATTTCGCAATCAAAGCACAGACAAAGCACAGAGTTCTTTAGCCGCCGGCCTGCCACTGCGTTACCGTGGACAGGCGCGACGTTACCAGGGGATACGACGTGGACGTAAACTCTGCGGGGATCCCCCAACCTAACCTAACCTAACCTAACCTTTTTTTTTTTTTTTTTTTTTTGGTATCGGGGGGGAAACCTTCAAAAGGTACCCGGCACCTTGGGAGAGGATACCGGGGTATGTGGGATTTTTACCGCACTAAAACCCCCTCGGTGGCCTGCCTCTGCGCTTGGGGAGGACTCCGGGATCTCCAGTGGAACGCACCGGTGTCCTCCACGCGCGGCGCCCCAGAACGGGCCCATCTTCTGGAGAGCAGATGTGCTCTCCTGCACCTTCCGATGTTTACGGCGGCATGCGGCCACGCACACACCGCCGTCCTTCCCGGGGCTGCTGGCTGGACGGATCGAGCTCCCACTCTCACCGCCCGCAACCCCGGAAGGCCCCTTTTAGTCGCCTCTTACGTACAGGCAGGGGATACCGTAGCTCTATTCTTAATCCCGAAGCTACAGGGACCAGCGCCGGGGGACGTTATGTACGTCTGCCCCGGCGGCTCCTTCGCCGAGCGGGATTTTCGCGCTCCCGGGCTCGCTCGGCTTCCTCCTTTGCGCACATGACAGTGTCGCAGAAGGAGGTCACCGAGTTCCACGCGTCCCTGGAGCGCACCATCGCTGCAACGACGGCCGCCGGGGACAAGTCAGGTCCGATGTTTTGGACCAGGATCCGCCGCTCTGACTCCCAAGCTGGGCAGTCTTCGAGCGTGTGCTGCGCGGAATCCTGGTCGTGTCTGCAGTGATGACACGCTGCAGACACCTCTCTTCCAATGCGGTTCAGATACTCACCGAAGCAGCCATGTCCGGTGAGTATCTGAGTCAGTCGGTAGGTGACGCGACTTTTCCTCCTCAGCCAGGCCCGGAAGTTGGGCAAGATGGCGCCGACGGCTCGTTGACGCGCGTTCTGCGGCTCCCGCAGTCTGTCGCGCCAGCGCGTCAGAGCCCGCCATCTGGCTCTCCGACGGAGCTCTCCGATCGTCTCATTAGAGGGTTCAGCCCCCTGGCGGAGGACGCGGATCTTATTGAAGACCTCTGCGTCCATATCCGCCAGGATGTCCAGGGGCGGAAACCGCGCCAGGACAGTGGCCGCCTCGTACGAAACCGTCCGGTATCCTCGTGCAACTCTGATCGCGATCATGCGCTGCGCGGCGTTGAGTTTCGCCGCGCGGCGCCGGCTGCCCGATAGTCTTTCCGACCAAACGGGCGCGCCGTAGAGCGCGATCGAGCGCACGACACCTGCGTAGAGGCGGCGGACTTCTTCCCTTGGTCCCCCGAGATTCGGCAGCAATCTGTGCATTGCACCGGCCACCTTGTGAATCCGGGGGACGAGACGATCGAAGTGCTCGTCGAAGCTCCAGTGGCTGTCGAGCACCAGCCCGAGGTATTTCAAATACCGGCCCGGCTGGATACGAGCGTCACCTACTCGTACTGACACGCTAGGGGGTTCCTCACGCCGTTTGAGGCCGTGGAACCATAGCGCCTCGGTCTTTTGAGGCGCTATCCGAAGCCCTAGCCCGCGAATGGCAGACACGATGCGTGCCACTGCCAGCTCCGCCAGTCGTGATGTCCTCTGGAAGGACTCTCCCTCCACGAGGACGAGGGTGTCGTCGGCATAGCAGACGACGCTCACACCTGGTGGAAGCTTCGTCCGCAACACCGCGTCGTATGCGAGGTTCCACAAGAGCGGCCCTAAAACCGAGCCCTGTGGCACCCCGCACACCACAGCCCTCTCCTCTACGCTCCCGTAGCGGCCCGGGTAGCAAATGCTCCTATCCGACAGGTAGTCAGCCAGCACATGTTTAAGGTAGGCGGGCACTCGATGATAATCGAGTGCCGCCCCTATCGCTTCCCAGGGCAGAGAGTTAAACGCATTGACGATGTCAAGGCTTATAGCCAAGACAACTCTGCCCTGGGAGACGGCCTGCTCCGTGAGCGCTCGGACCCGAAGGATGGCATCTAGGGTCGAGCGCTGCCGTCTGAAGCCGAACTGACTGTCGGACAGATCCGGGCCGCTGTTCGCCAGGTGTCTGTTGAGACGAGTGGCCAAGATACGCTCGAAGAGCTTGCCCGCCTCGTTCAACAGACATATAGGCCTGTATGCCCCTGGCAAGTCCTCCGGTCTTCCCACTTTGTGGAGGAGCACCAATTTAGCGGACTTCCACACCGCGGGGAACCGGCCGAAACGAAGGCAGTCCGTGAAAAGACGCTGTAGTCTTGCGCCTAGAACCGTCAGCGCCAGCACCCAGGCCCGTCCGGGGATTCCGTCGGGACCCGGGGCGGTATTGCGTTCGGCCAGGCGCTTGACTGCGCATTCCAACTCCGCCTCCGTGACGGCCAGCTCATCTGCCCAGTCTGCATGGCTCGGCGGTTGTGCAGAGCCGATGGGGCCTCCCGAGGCCCCGGGGAACAGCGTGCCCACCACTGTATCCACGAAGACGGGGTCAAGGGTCTCCGTTAGTGGGGGCACCCACGGACGCAGCTTACCCAACACCATCTTGTAAGGCCGTCCCCAGGGGTCTCTGTCGAGCCCCTCCAGCAGCTCCTGCCACTTGCCGGCCTTGCTATCCGCGATAGCGGCCTGAAGCGCCATTGTCGCGCTCCTGTACTCCCGGTACCGTTGCTCCCTCTCCTCGGCACCGGCAGTACGGCGCCTGCGTGCGCGGGTAAACAGGCGCCGGAACCTAACCTAACCTAACCTAACCTAACCTAACCTAACCTAACCTAACCTAAAAAAAAAAAAAACCTAACCTAACCTAACCTAACCAATCTAAACCTAACTTTTATCAACCTAACCAATCGAAATCTGAAATAAACCGAAACAAAGGAAACCTAACTAAATATAATCACTAAAAACCTAGATAAATTTTAGATTTGATTGGTTAGGTTGATAAATTTTAGATTTTGATTGTTTAGGTTGATAAAAGTTAGGTTTTGATTGGTTAGGTTGATAAATTTTAGATTTCGAATGGTTAGGCTGATAAAAGTTAGGTTTACATCTGTTAGGTTGATAGGTATTATTTAGATTGGTTAAGTTTATAAAAGTTAGGTTTTGATTAGTTAGGTTGATTAAAGGGAGGTTTCATTGGTTAGTTTGATAAAAGTTAGATTTCGATTGGTTAGGTTGCAAAATTTAGATTTTGATTGGTTAGGTTGATAAAAGTAAGGTTTAGATTGGTTAGGTTGATAAAATTTAGATTTCGAATGGTTAGGCTGATAAAAGTTAGATTTAGATTGGTTAGGTTGATAAATTTTAGATTTCGATTGGTTAGGTTGATAAAAGTTAGGTTTTGGTTGGTTAGGTTGATAAATTTTAGATTTTGATTGGTTAGGTTTATAAAAGTTAGGTTTTGATTAGTTAGGTTGATAAAAGGGAGGTTTCATTGGTTAGTTTGATAAAAGTTAGATTTCGATTGGTTAGGTTGACAAAATTTAGATTTTGATTGGTTAGGTTGATAAAAGTTAGGTTTAGATTGGTTAGGTTGATAAATTTTAGATTTCGTTTGGTTAGGCTGATAAAAGTTAGGTTTAGATTGGTTAGGTTGATAAATTTTAGATTTCGATTGGTTAGGTTAGTAAAAGTTAGGTTTTGATTGGTTAGATTGATGAATTTTAGATTTGATACGTTAGGTTGATAAAAGTTAGGTTTAGATTGGTTGGGTTGATAAATTTTAGATTTCGATTGGTTAGGCTGATAAAAGTTAGGTTTAGATTGGTTAGGTTGATAAATTTTAGATTTCGATTGGTTAGGTTGATAAAAGTTAGGTTTTGATTGGTTAGGTTGATAAATTTTAGATTTCGAATGGTTAGGTTAGGTTAGGTTAGGTTAGGTTAGGTTAGGTTTAGATTTCGAATGGTTAGGCTGATAAAAGTTAGATTTAGATTGGTTAGGTTGATAAATTTTAGATTTCGATTGGTTAGGTTGATAAATTTTAGATTTTGTTTGGTTAGGTTGATAAAAGTTAGGTTTTGATTGGTTAGGTTGATAATTTTAAATTTCGAATGGTTAGGCTGATAAAAGTTAGGTTTACATCTGTTAGGTTGATAGGTATTATTTAGATTGGTTAGGTTTATAAAATTTAGGTTTTGATTAGTTAGGTTGATAAAAGGGAGGTTTCATTGGTTAGTTTGATAAAAGTTAGATTTCGATTGGTTAGGTTGACAAAATTTAGATTTTGATTGGTTAGGTTGATAAAAGTTAGGTTTAGATTGGTTAGGTTGATTAAATTTATATTTCGATTGGTTAGGTTGATAAAAGTTAGGTTTAGATTGGTTAGGTTTATAAAAGTTAGGTTTAGATTGGTTAGGTTTATAAAAGTTAGTTTTAGATTTGTCACGTTTAGTAAAGTTATGTTTATATTGGTTAGGGCTATTATAGTTAGGTTTCGATTTGTTAGGTTTATAAAAATTAGGTTACGATCTGTTAGGTTGATAAAAGTTAGGTTTCCTTTGTTTAGGTTTATAAAAATTAGGTTACGATTGGTAATTTAGGTTTTCTTGGTTTAGGTTTATAAAAGTTACGTTTTGACTGATTATTTTGAAAATAGTTAAGTTCAATAGAATATAGTTAGTTTTGCTTAGTTAGTTTGAAAATAGTTAGGTTTTGCTTACTTAGGTCAATTATAAAGAGTTTTTACTTGGTAACGTGAATAAAAGTGATATTTCGTTTTTATTTTTGGTTCAGTCTTGTTAGAATTAGTGATTTTTTTTTTGCAAAGCTTTAACAATAGAGAACACAATCAAATTAAAGTGAACAATTTGGTCTTCGATTGGTTAGGTTAGTAAAAGTTAGGTTTTGATTGGTTAGATTGATGAATTTTAGATTTGATACGTTAGGTTGATAAAAGTTAGGTTTAGATTGGTTGGGTTGATAAATTTTAGATTTCGATTGGTTAGGCTGATAAAAGTTAGGTTTAGATTGGTTAGGTTGATAAATTTTGGATTTCGATTGGTTAGGTTGATAAAAGTTAGGTTTTGATTGGTTAGGTTGATAAATTTTAGATTTCGAATGGTTATGCTGATAAAAGTTAGATTTAGATTGGTTAGGTTGATAAATTTTAGATTTCGATTGGTTAGGTTGATAAAAGTTAGGTTTTGGTTGGTTAGGTTGACAAATTTTAGATTTTGTTTGGTTAGGTTTATAAAAGTTAGGTTTAGATTGGTTAGGTTTATAAAAGTTAGTTTTAGATTTGTCACGTGTAGTAAAGTTATGTTTATATTGGTCAGGGCTATTATAGTTAGGTTTCGATTGGTTAGGTTTATAAAAATTAGTTTACGATCTGTTAGGTTGATAAAAGTTAGGTTTCCTTTGTTTAGGTTTATAAAAATTAGGTTACGATTGGTAATTTAGGTTTTCTTGGTTTAGGTTTATAAAAGTTACGTTTTGACTGATTATCTTGAAAATAGTTAAGTTCAATAGAATATAGTAAGTTTTGCTTAGTTAGTTTGAAAATAGTTAGGTTTTGCTTACTTAGGTCAATTATAAAGAGTTTTTACTTGGTAACGTGAATAAAAGTGATATTTCGTTTTTATTTTTGGTTCAGTCTTGTTAGAATTAGTGATTTTTTTTTGCAAAGCTTTAACAATAGAGAACACAATCAAATTAAAGTGAACAATTTGGTCTTCAGTAGTCTAAATTCTTTAAAACACGGTTAAAATTAACAAATCAGTTTTCTTTTAAAATTTCCTGCGCAATGTGGATCAATTTTATCCACCGTACCGTTGTTTTGTAGTGGCTTTTCAGCCGCGTCGAACAAGACATCGCACGTCCAAATCGGTGCACGGGGTCCTGAGATATTTGCGAAAAACCGAAAAAGTTTGCCCTCCCACCCGCCCTTCAGTTGTACCGCTTAGCTAGCAAAGTCTCAAGGTCAAATTCGGAAAAGAGCTCATAATGTTTACAGTTTCAGTTCTTGCTTATTTAGCATGTGATGGAGGTTATGTTGTGCTGAATTAGGCGTTTTAAAGTGAGATTTTATGTTTCTATATCTTATCGTTGATTGCGGTGTATGACCTAGTACAAAGTTCTATGTGTATTGTGTTTGAACACGCAAACCGTAAGACGTACGAGTTTATATACATCGTATGTCATATCATAACGTTTATCATAACTTTCTCTTGTTAATTTCTTTGAGTAAATAAAATTGAACGTAGTAATAGTATTGTAAATCGTGAGTATTTAACGGAACACTTCTTTCAAATATTTTTAAACATTTAAACATTGTATTATGGTCTGTAAGAAAATAAATAAAGAGAAAAACTAATGTAAAAAAAATATTTTTATATTAATTCGATAAATTTTCTTCGAAAACTTACACCGAGATTTATATTCTAGTTTTATGAAACCTATAAATAAGGTAAGGTTACTAACAAAAATAAAATGTATACTTGTAAATAACATTTTATTTTGTAGAAATAAAATTACAGGAACTAGCTGACGAAGCGAAGACGAATGCGATTATCCGATGAAAGCTGTAAGAAAAGGATAGAAGTTAATATCTGCGTTTACGCGTACATAATTCTGTTATGAATCTGGCGAATTCATCACGACATCTAGAATCGATGTTCTTCGTAGTTGCTTAAAAAAAATTATGTATGAGTTCTCGGTAGATACAGGAAGAATTTTTATTTCATCATGGACTCTCGCGCCCAACCTCAAATAAAAAATCACTATTCTTTAAATCGATACTGGCAGCCACAGATTTCTCCCGAAATTACATATAAGATGCATGCTGCTGATGGTGGTGATAGATGACTACGGTCTCCAACCAGCCAGGTTTTGAGTAAACCCTGGCCTCTGAGACGGCGGGCGACGATAATATCATAACGATAATTTCATATTATGAATGTAGTGTCAGTGTGCTAGTACTTATGAGAACTAAGATGTTTGCCTCAAACATCTCGCCTCCCCGAAGATGTTCGCCTCCCCAGTCGAAATACAAGAGATAAAGAACATGCAGCTTCAATGCGGGTTAAAGGATGGCGGTAAAGTGCCTCCTCGGGCAAGCTACTATAGCTCTACCATATGTGAGTACGTGTGTGTGTACATGCGTGCGTGCGTATATGTGTGTGTGTGTGTGTGTGTGTGTGTGTGTGTGTGTGTGTATGTGTGCGTACCGGTGCCGGTGACGTTGGCGAGCGTGGAAGCGAGGTCGGCGAGCGCGCTCAGCTGGTCCAGCTTGTGCTCGATGTGCGCCAGCGCCAGGTCCGCCAGCACCGCCGTTATGTTTTCACTGGAGATAATGGCCAAAGCGTTTTAGGGACATAGTGTGAAAATTTCTGTAACTCTTGGAGTAAATAGTATTGTATGGGTAGATGCAACACTTCCCACAAAATATGATTAAATGAATGATTAAAAAGTTATTTTTATAACTTAAAAATAAAAGTCCACAAATTTTAGCTGTCCTATTATTGGTATCCTTACACGCCATCTTGGCTTATAAAAATATTATTTATGCAAATAACGAGGATTGAATTAAACTATATTATAGTTTAGTTGCTATAACATATTATTATTATATTATTATGGAATCCCATTTATTATTCTTAGTTATTTATTCCCAAAGAAATTTAGAGTTAGTATTAGAAGGCACTTATGAAGTCAAAAGTGATCCAGTGCCAAGTACACTGGTCTTTAAGCCATAAGTAGTTTATTGTTATTTACCAAAACCTCGTGATAATATTATTTTATACTTAAATTACAAATACTTACGCGTCGAAGAAACTGCTAAGAATACCAAAACCTAACGGCACCGCTTCACCGACGCAAAACCACTGAAAACCAAATATTTTTTTTTTAACTAAGTAAGGAGAAAATAGTGTATGGGTGCAAAATTTTGCCATAATTTTAATAAATATCTTAAAAACCGTAAAATGAACATACAGTCATACAACTACACAAAGCTGCACGCTATGACGTCAGCACATAAAAAGCCACGCTCTAATCTACGTTCAAAACAAGAAGGAAATTGGATGTTCCCTAGGGCCACTCCCAGGTTATACGGGATGGTCAAAATATGCACATTTATGAGTAAACCAAAAACTTACTAGTGACAAAATCAGAGGCGCCACACACAGGACGGAGCCCACCGACACGACACGACACGACGACGACATTGCTGTTAGATTATTGCGAGCGATATCTACTGATGCACCTACAGACTTCGATTCCGTTTAAATACTGGTATGAAATAAAGATGGAAATATCATCTTTATTTCATACCAGGCGCTCTAGGTTCTACTAGATAATGAAATAAAAAGATATTTAAATTAATGTAGCTTTAGAGATGTTGTGGAATTGTCATCATAGTTCGTTTGTTGTTATAGTATGGTTACCACAAGCGTACTTACTAGCACATTAATGTAACGAATTGTATAGGTAGATTTTTTATAGGTGATAGAGCCCTATGAATCAGCATGTTTTTCATGTCTTGCGTTTCGGTGGGAAGTGTGGTTGCTGGAGATACGTTATTTAAAGCTTTTTTTAAAATTTTAATCTTCATGTGCAGCAACAGCGTGGCTTGCAGTGACCACTTAGCGTCAGATAAATATTTGATGATGATGATAAATAAAGATAAATAAATAAAAAATAGATTAAGAATTAGGTACACAATTATTGGTTACTTGATATAATTTTGAATTATTTTAGTTATTTATTAATACATAGAGATAAACATGGTTAACACCGGCAACCCTAGCTTTTCTAATGCGTGTAGCGAATCTAAGGACAGTATTGATAAATACTTGTGTTCTAGTACCTACTAGTAATGCAACTAACTGATACAATATGGTAATATTGTTAGAATAATTTGCTTCACAACAGGATATTGAAATTGTACACTATGACATTATGACCTAAATGACAGAAAGAAGCAGTTATTATTACCTACTCGATGAAAAACTTGGCATACTACTTGATAAGAGTGCGCCACCTTCATGAAAAAATTAGTTTCCCAAAACCGTTTTTGTTATAGAAATGTAGTTACCTATAGACATAGTGACAATACAAACGCATTACCGCAGCTCCACCAAGAATGAAACTGATAGTAAATTTAATTTCTCCCTCAAAACGCACGCATAAATTTCATCAAAATCGGTCCAGCCGTTAAACTTTATAAACAAGAGTCGTGTCGTAGATCGCGAGGCAGCTTCGAATTATCCCGCGTTATCTAAATCCGCATGTCGGGGCAGAGACAGGGGGATGAGGGTGCAACTCGCGGCGGTGGAGGGAGTCCTCGGCCCTCGGCCCTCGCTGACTCAGTACAGTAGTCAGTAGTGGCGCGGCCGCTGTAGCGAGCACACGTGTTGCGAGTGGACCGACCTCCGGGCTTCGTTCCGGTGAGTTATTCACTGAAATACTGCACAGTTTAATTTTTCAATGATTTCTTTAGTTATGATGCGTCAGATATAAGGAAAATAAGGTGCGTTTCATTCAGGAAATCGTGAAATGTTGAGTTGTATCCTGCGTGAGTGCGTTTCGCGTGGAAATGTTGTTTTCTTCGGTCTCGCATACCGAATTTCAGTGGAACAGTATATTAGAAGCCTCTCGGCTCTTTCATGTATTTTCGCTTCGTTTGTCTGTTAGTGTCTCTATGTTATGGAAATATGCGTTATTGTTTCTAAGAGCGTGTTATTTTAAGATAATAATAATTAACTCATTATTGATGATTTGAAGAAACTCATTTATTTGTGTTAAACTTTTCACTAAAAGATAAAAAGGTCTTAGGTTAATTAGTATTACAGAAAATTTTGGAAATTATTTGTTAGAAAAATTTACATAATTTACATAATAATATAATGTATTTTTAGCATTGTAAAATCGCTAAGAATAGCCAGAAATTTAAATAGAAAACGTCTCAATATTTTAATTTTTAATGAACCAAATCAATAGAATATTTATCTATCATGTCTGTCTGAACTATATTATGAAGTCCTTAATTCTGAAGGAGATTATGATAAAAATGAAATTGATGTAACCGTCAGGCAATACTGAATCAAACTTTTCAATCAAAAGACAAAAATCTTTAATCCCCATACAGCATCTTAAGAATTCATTAATAAAATTAGCAACATAGTATCCAGTAAAGTACAAGTTGATGCTATGCACGATACCATAAACGCCAGGATTGTTTCAAAGACAACTTTAAATTTTCAATACGTGTGACATTTTATTCAAAGGCAAAGGTCCAACAAAAAATTTATCAATTTAAGATTAATTAAATAATTAATTTAATAAGATTTCATGTGAACTAGACTAATGACTCAAATAGAAAAGCTACTTAGTGAAACTCATACTATACTCCTTTGGGCAGAACAAAAGATGCGGTCGCACATTCAAACATTTAAATCGCAAGGGGTCTTCAACCGCGCCCCTGGTGTGACGTACATTATAAACAAGCAGCCCTTATGAAGCTGTTGGGTTAAACGTTTCTACGCGGCGTGAAATGTTTATATGCCATCGCAGATGAAGGGGCCGAGATTGATCGCCACTCGCTACATGCCATGCATCGTGGGTTGCGTCAGTGGCTTTTCCCCGACATTTTGCATTTTAAAAGTTTCGCGAGCAAATTTGGGTATAAATTAATTTATCTCATACTTTTTGTTGCTTTTTAAAAACATGTTTTATTATGAAAGTGAAGTAACTCTTTATCGCCCTATACGTGGATGTAGATTACTTTATGTGGAGCTAAGACATCTTATATTAGGAGTAACATTAAGGTTTATAATAGTCAGATTAAAGCATTTAGTTCATGATCACGCAAAAAACAAACTATAAAAATACCTAACTCGACTGCTTAAAGTTGGTAGAACCAATGTAACTTATCTACCTTTTGATGCTGCAGCCAATGCATTGTAAAACCCAAATTCTGTGCGTTCTGCGTAATCTTAGGCATAATTTTTCATAAGATTGCACCTTCGTTTATTAAAACCTAAATACGCAACTAGCATTTTTCAGCTTAAAGAAAATACTAAAAGTTCGAGTTCCCGAATGTGTATCGAATAGTTAAGCTGATAAGGGGCAGTAATAATCCCAGCTGGCGCGCAGACGAGCGGCGGGCGGCGAGCGATCGATGCAACAATTGCATTGTCTTTGAAACATGTGGAGTGTGGATTGCACCGATATCGCTTCTCTTTGTGAAGCCACTGGACGAAGCGGAATGTGAAGAATCGAAAACATAAAGGTGAAAATAGGAGCCAGGTACGATTTCGCCGGCAAGAGAAGTTGGGTATATGGGTACAAATGTCTGTGGATCAGATTAGTAGACAGAAAAGTACTACAGAAAAGTAGACAGTTTTTTGAAAAAGAAAATATTAAAAATATAAATAAAGATATTTAAATTAGATACGGATATTGTATACTACTGACATTGTAAAACTGACACATTTCATAAGACATCATTATTAAAAAAGCTAGCTTAGAACTGCTACAATTTAAAGATACAGAGTATATGAAGTAAATTGAAATGAAATTTATTATTAAAACATTGTATCTGCCTTTAATTAACATTTATGATTAAAATAAATGAATAAATTGATTACACAAAGCACATGATGATTTTAACACAAAGGAGAGAGTTTACGAGAATAAAGAAAAATTAGGACGAATGTGATTCAGAGTCAAAAAGCACATTTGACTATCGCCGGAGTCGAGCGATCGATGCGACAATCTCATTGCTTCGGCGCTCGCGAGTGCACGCGGCGCTGCCGACGTCCACGTGACTGGAATCTGTTCACATCCAATGAGGATTACCCTCCATCACTAGTACCGACATAGCCCCGTTGCTCAGAATTTAGGAAAACTCAAAATACCGACAGGGGCTTGTTTTGAACTTTAAGTTAATTTCATAAACTTAGACAGGATGAGACGATTCTGGAGTTTCTAAAGTTCACCTTTCGCATCATTTTATTTTATTTCGCATCAGATATATAAACAGTCTCTCGTATATTTTTTGGTCAATAAAGGTCTGTTTGTTTGCTTGAATTAAGCATGATATAATTAAGCTATATTCATTCATCTTGTGTCCAAACATTGATCGTTATTATCTGTTCTGACGTTATCGTATTTCCGTGTATTGTGTTTCATCCCCCATAATGAGGTACTTTTCGTCCCATCATTAATTGTATTGCCACTTCCCTAAATCCCATCTGTTGAGATTGCTCGTATCCCCCTGGGCCCCTGGCCCGGCGTCACGCGTGCCTACAGGGGCCCTCGTGGCCAATTGTGGTTATTACAATATGGATGAGGTCTCCAAGAAACTTCCGATTTACATAATGTAGCAGAATACATTGCTAGTTTATGGTGGGAAATTCTGACATTAATTTTTATTACATTACACTAAAATTATATAACATTAGATAACGCACTAGAAGACGAATTTAAATAACGAGAATAACTTAATATCTACGGCCTTACCATAATCAGACAAATTAATAAATTGTTCTCTTTTCTCTCTCCTTAAAAATTAAAAAGGTCAAAATAGTGGTTATATTAAATTTAAATTACGATGGACAAACTCCACGCTTAATGGAAATTAAGTGGTTTAAGTTACACACACAATAAATGTGGTTTAGATTTCTTCAATTAATCTTAGTAAGGGCTTTAATTTAGTAGTTATCGCTGATTGATGACACACGATTGAGCAAAATTGATACAAAAGGCGAGCGTAATGCTTTACAGCATCCTCTTTCAATTAACCTTCAGGAGGTGCAGAAGACATGAAGGCGGTTCAAAATGAAGCAGAAGAAGATAGAAATGGAAAAATCAATACAAAACAAAAAGTAACATACACAACAATCATTACCATACATATACAATAGCAATGTTATCTATAAGATAATGACAAAATCACGCAATAGCTATATAACAGCTTGGCGAAATCCAGTGGAAAAACCCAATAGCCTCTGAAATAGATCCAATATGTGTCGTTCATACCGGCCGGCGCTGGCCGCTAAGCAGCGCAAAAACCTTGCGCCAACTAAACAAAACTTATTAGAACTCCACACGGGGCAATGTGTCAGCAGAAATTACAATAAAAAAATTTGGCTAACCGTTTTGTATTTTGCGGGTAGAATGAGAATGAGCGTGGTGTATGTAGAAATGGTCTTCTACCAGGAAAAACTATTGTATAATTTTTCTTTGCATAAGACGAGATGATGGACAAATAGATTCGGGTAATTAATTCAATTGTATTGTACTTTTTATGTATATTGTACATACACATAAAAAGAAACAGACAGATAAAATAAATAACACGCAATTCACAAATGGTGGTCTTATCGCTAAAAGCAATCTCTTTCAGACAATCAAATGGTTAGAAGTTGAAGAAGTTGACTTTGAATCATGTACCTTATATCGTAGGATAGAAATAGCCTTAATTAAGGTTAGAGCGATGCCTGTCGGTTCGGGTAGAATATGATAAAAATATTAAAAATGTAATGGGTACTGTGGGTAGTTTATTATTTTAACAAATTTTTTCCTTAAGATCCCTCAGTCTAAATAATCTGCTGGGGGTCTGCGCTGATAGCTGGGGATTTATGGCCCACGCGGGTCTAATCGCTGGGGGCGGAGGGTTGGTGGAGGGTCGCCGGAGGGTTGGTTTGCCAAGTGGAGCAGAATCTCTGGTGATAGCCGATAATGTGTGGAGCTCCGTAATTATATTTTTATGGGGAATTTCCGCGCGCAGTATATGAGGGTAAAAACAACATTTTTGTATGCAGGCTGCATGGACCGCCATTCAACGTAAGGGTGATACATTTGTATAAGTGTTTATAGAGATGATTAGACAGGGATTCAGACGTAAACACAAGCCTCAGGTAATATGATATTATGAACGTATTTTATAAACAAAAAAAATTTTTAAAGAATTAAAACCTCAAATTACTCAGTTGCTGTTTTCCATTCAATGTTAATTTCACACAAAAGTAGACACATAATAATATATTTCATATATATTTATATATCTACTATATATCACATATATAGTAGACACATATTATATCTAGTATGCTACGTATGTTTTTGGCAAACCGCTCAGTATGAAGTCTTTAGATTATAAATGTAATTGGATCTACAAGATATCTATCTAGACTCTACCTATTGGTAGAACCAATGGGTAGAGCTTAGTAGTAATTGGTAGAGCCAATAGGTAGAGTCTAGACTCTACTAGATATTGGGTTAGCAAATTGTACCTTTCTAGTTAGTAAATTGAGCCTCAATTATGAGCCATATCACATCTCCCGGCAATATTCGTATACCTGGCGAAGCAATTCACTATTATCACACCCAATGTGATGGGATATCTTCGCAAGCATATTTTCTTTATAGCTGCCTTGATAACCAGCCAACTCCGCAAAACACTTCCTTCCTCTATACACGCTGTACATACAGCACACAATAACTCATGTAGCAAAAGAAAGGATATAAGTCGTAATAAAGGCAAGGAACAATCGATCTACGCTGCTAAGTGATAAGTTCTAATTTTTTTTGAAAACGTTTTAAACTTACCTCTTTCTACGCTTCTGTATTCTTGTGGGGTCGCTTAATTTAAAAAAGTCTCATTTCTGTTGTCTTACAAGCAAATTTTAACCGTATTGTATCCATATAAGAATTTTATTCGTCTTCGTCTTCCCAACATTTCCTTTTCTTTCATGTGAGAATGGGGACTATTGGGAACTCTTAGTTTTAAAAAGTCTTCACTCTATTAATTTACAAAGAAAAGTCGACTTTCTGTGCAAAAGCATAGGATACAGTTTCGTTCGACAGCGTCGGAAACCTTTCCGCCTCTATGATATCAAAGCGTTTACTCCCGGGACGCGCAGTATCGGAAAGTCCTAACACGTAATCATCTGTGAGCGAAATTCGCCCCGATGTAAACGAGATAGGATTCAAATTTAACTGTCACACAGAATAGATTTCGGTAGTAGATATATAAATGTAGTAGAATTGACGGGGATCGAAACAATATTTTACGGGAACGTGTGAGATAACGCCCGGGAGCTGCATTGTTGTCGCTTGCAGGGGACTCTACGTCATGCGACATGAGGATACGGTTCTATTTCCGATGGCAGGCATTTATAGGCTCATGCCAGATTTAGTTTGGATTTACAGATAGGAAATGTTTTATGGGATCTTATTGTATCTTGAGGTACATTCTGTAAGATATCACTTTTACGAAGTCTGCCCTTTCCTAACGATTAGAAAAATATAGTTAGGTACTTACTTTAGTCGTAACCTACTGTAACTGCATTTTTATACGACTACTTTTACATTTCTACTACAGCTTCTAAGCGATATTGTCTATTTTGCCTATTCCATTGAATATTTAATAACTTTAAATAATAATCTAATTAATGTTATTAATTGTTAAATTACTAAATATTATTTTAATTTCTTTACTTTAATGAAAAATCCACCTAAACTTTTCATTCGTTTACCATCATAGTAAGTAGGATGGCACTTATTTAATGTAATTTTAGAACTAATTTAATAACGAGTTTTCGATCAGTTTTCTGTGGCCGATATTCCCGTGCAGTTGCAGTTGTTATTGCAGAAGTGCCTGCATTACATAACTGGGAATTAGAACAGCCTGAGTGCATCTTCGATGTGAACACCTAGTCGCGAGGGAAATCTTCAAATGCCAAAGAATGAAAGGAAATAATCAAGTGGTATTATAAAACCGATAAATTTGGTCAAGATAAAATTTTAGAAAACATAGGTATTTAGGATAATCATGATAGATAGAATTTATGTATATACCCCCCGCCCCCTATCTATAATGACTATCAACCAATACGATTCGACCAAAGACGTAGGACATTAAACTATTTTTATTAATCTATGTCAAATGCCAGTATATGTTTCAGTTCCATACATAAATAAATTATCATATTAACATGAACATCTGCTTTGACATTGTATTTTATTCCAGATGCATCCCCCCTCGAGATGAGCAGCGCGCGCGCGCCCCCCGCACTCGTCCCCCCCCGCCCGCACCATGCGCGCTCTCCTTCTCTACTTCACGTTTCTCTACGGTAAGTACCTTTCACATTGTACAAGAAGCGATCACATCGCAAAAGGAAGTTTAGCAAAGGGAGATCTCCCGCCAGGCGAGGATCATGCCATTATGCCATGATCATGCCTGGGCAGCGACCGTGCTCAGATAACGTCATGTCGGCGTTTATATGCCGATGTAGAAAACTTCTATAGCGTGATTCAAGGTCGTGTGGCGCCATCTATTGACGAGAGGCGGAAGTCGCCACAGAGGTAAATACAACGGCAACAATGTTTTCTGTGGCCTAGCGGGGTCATTACCGATACTTTCGATACATCCGACCCTGGGAGTGAGTCGCACGGTCGGATTTCCTCTCACAATGGAAGAATGGAAGTGCTGCTGCTGACGCTGGCCCAATGCGGGTTGGCGACTTCATAATATGCAACCATTGTGGCTAGCTCAACTACCGCCATATACGCTGTAAACAAATTCTATCACTTTCGCTCAGAGTCGCGATGAGGCCGATTGAAAAAGCTATTATGTGCTAAACTTTGCAAATAATACTAGTATACTGCATACGCAACAACGCTTATTTTTTAAGATTAATCGATATAAACGTTATGCACGTTTACTGATCAGAGAACAAATCTATGAGAGAATTAATCCGTATAACAGCTAATAAAGTGACGGCGACACCGGCGCCCCGGGGACGCATTTGTCACGACGAGATCATTAGCAATTCAGATCAGTCCGATGGGATCCTGTGACGTCACCGTATGCTTCTTGGCTATCCTCCTCAGATGTTATCGTTCCACACAATCTCTGAATTGATTCACTATCTGCATTCCTGTGTTCACTTTGGCAATTTGGAACTACTATTGTTTTATATTTTGCGTTTTAACAACTTGACCTGTCGCCGTAGAAAGAATTCGCTTAAAGCTAATAACACAACAGAATACAAACATTAAATTACCCCGTGTCCTAATTATATCGCACGCAAAGGTTGCTCGTACGACAAAGTCGTTGCATGCATTTTGTTGCATGTCACATGACTCTCATGTTCAATTAGGACAGCTCAATACCTCGACAAAATTTGAATTCTCCCTGTTTGGCATTGGGCTCTCCCTGTATTCAAATTTTGTCGTGTTGGATGCTTGCTTGGTTCTTGGTTATATCAGCTAATTAAGACAAGGCCTTGACATAGGTTATTAAATCCAACAATAATAATTTGTTACGAAGAAAATCATTTATTGTGGTTTTTGCTGAGCCAAAACTGTCAAAGATAATTCGCCATATTATGAAAATTTATTTTTCGGCGTTATTTTAAAATATCAATCTCTTAGAGCTTCAAACAACGACCATTTAACTAATGACAACGAAACAAAATTACGTTCTGAAAGATATGTTCTTAGTTTAAACTAAACTTCCGTCCCCTAGACCTGCGCAGGCACGCTCTTCTTTACTTCTCATAACTTCAGTATTATAGCTACATATGTATAACAGCAAAGTTTGTGAACTCGTTAACTCATTACAGAAGTATTCAATTCAGAGGCCGCCGCTAATGATTTTCGGTTGTTGAGTTTTGGTGGCTCCGGAATTAGTCACGGTTCCTCTCGCTTAGCTAAATTCACCGCTAGTTATAATTTCGTCGTTATGTTTTTCTATTGGGTTTTACTTAGTTATGTTACCTATATTTTTTCGAAAATACCGGAAATTAAAGCTCGTCTTTTCACAAAAAATTGAGTAGGTACCTTCATGAGCTTGAGTGAGATACTTACTGCCAATCTAATCTTGATATTAGAACAAATACCTACCACTATTATTACACAAAATACTACCAATAAACGTAAATCTTTAAAATAAGAATCACTATACAATTTGAGTCCTAGAATGGCAACAACGCCTTGACCAATTTTTTTTCAATGAACTTTAAGTAAATTTTGAATAAACAGTTAATTAGAATAGTCAAATGGTGACAAAATCAATCACCAACATCAATATATAATTTCAGGTTAAGTTGACAAGAATAATTTTGAACAAGTTGTTTTAATTGAAAACAATGATGTCATTTCTATATGTTCTGCAGTCTATAAATCAACTTGACAGTGAAATTATAACACTAGCCACAAAGTTGTCACATTCACCACATATTTCAGAAACATAACAGTGCAAATATCAACACATTCCATTTTGGTTTAAAGCCGTTTATTTAAATACGGTCCACTTTCCTTGCAAAACATTGTTCGGCACGTTTTCTGGTTCATTGCTCCGCTAACGAACATTTAAAATTAAATCTTAACGAGATATGATAAAGTCTGTTTCAGAATGACTTAATTGTTAGATCCTGAATGTGACAATTCATTTCAAAATTTATTATTTTTCGCTTCCAGCAACTTTAGAACTTTAGCGATGGTAATAAAGTTTAAAATTAAATGGAGTGGAACTTGGATATCTCTAGCAAATAGTGATGCGCAAATATTTGTGTTAGGATCGTCTCGGCGGCTCTATTTGTTTCGGTTCGACTGCGTTAATGAAAATCAAACTTATTTACGATAGCAAATATCAATTGAAGTTACGTTATAATAATCGCAATATAGAATAGGAGGAACAATATACAACTTCATTTTGTCTGCCACTGGCGGTGTAAGGGGAAACCGGATCCCAGCATGATTGGTGCATCTGGCTGGTGCCATTCAACAAGCTATGTGTGTTTTTTTACTTCTTTTTTTATTGTATATGAGTAACAAATGAAGTAAAAAATAATCCCATCTGGGGTTAAATACTTTGATACTCATGGGGACTACTCAAAAAGTACTAAAACACAAGACATGAGAACATGCTGCTTTACGGCGTTTTAAGATGCTGGCGGAAAGGTACTATGGCTCTAAAATTTATAACTTATTATAATACAATAGATCTGTAACTATGTTACTTTAGGCTTCTACCAAACTAATCCATTTAACTCTCCCACTAAGTCGTCGCGCCTGTCTTCACGCGCCGAAGACGACAAACTTCGTTATTATTCAGAGTAGCTTTAAAGTTTCAGCAAACTCCGCAAGATGACGCTTCTCGCGCATATTTAATTATTTATCGTGTATTTTAATTAAAGTTATCCCTGTTGACGATATACGGATTCGGTTTTGGTTGAGAGTCTTAAAGAAAACGTCATTAATATATAATTGTATCTTACCGCTGTTCACTGAATTCAAGTTTTAAAGTTTGAGATTCGGTTAAGATTTTTGGCAAAAGATCTCTTACCCGGCGAGGTGATCGAGATTGGGAAGCGGCCGTTTGGATTACGTCACGTCAGAGTCTTGTATACGCCACCGATGTATAAAACTTCGATAGCGTGATTCAGGATCGTGTGGCGCCATCTCTTGGCGAGTGGCGGAAGTCGTCACAGCTCTTAAGTTAACTAATTAATTTGTGAACATTAATTAGATCTGCACAGCTAAATACACTAATTAAACATTAAATTAAATTTAGTATTTACTCGTAGCAGTAATTTAGTACAGTGAGCGGAGGAATTGAAAGAAAGAAGGATAATAATTTTATTTTGTCTATGAAGTAAAGTACAAAGATGATGAGATCATGGGTATTAGATGTGATATGATGGTTGCCTGCAATATATACCATTACCTATGTCTTCAAAACGCACTCAAAAACACAAGGCTTCAACGGAAAACATCGCAAATAGGTATTTCAAAAGTTTTGTTCCATCTGAAGTGCCTCACCTATTCACACAATTCTGAAAGTATTTAATTTTCTTAAGAGACATTAGCGCTCGTCAAAACACCCCCCTCCCTGTTCGCAGTAATCTGTCATCGTGACGTCGCTCGTCCCGGCAACATTGTGAGTAATGGCAACCTTCAAGTATTCCGAACTTCGTATGCGTGAAGCGTTTCTGATTAAATTAGGCTCCTGGAAACATTGGATTTGAGGAAGCCTCAGAAAGTAATATAATCGCAGGTTTTTGGTAAACTGTGAGATATTCCTTTGCGGATTTGCAAGTTAAAGGTTAATGGAACTTTTTAATATCAAATTTTCCTATGGCTCTATCAAACTTTTGATTACATGAACATCTAACATCACACGGGAGGCATGTTGCTTTATCGCTTCTTTGAGTTTACTTGTGAGCGACGAGTCTGCGCCATGCTTTTTAACGCATTAATAAACGAATCACGATTACGGTTACGGTCACGGTTATAACCGGCTTTGAAGAATGTCTTTTAATGTCAATTTTGAGGAGCCTCATGACAATGTCATAATCTCGTTAAAACACTACAGATGACTATTCCAGAGTTTACACGAATTTGGAGAAACAATGGAACGAATGATGATGAACGAATGGAATGAACGATGGTACCGACGGAGGATATATCGTACATACATTTTGTGTCCACGATATTAATGCTACATAGCAACCAGGGTCACTTAACGACAAATTACTCACTTAACGAAACACGGAGTAGGTATGTTCAAGTTACACATGCAAGTAAAAAATAGCTAGTAATAGTATTACTAGTTATTACTAGTTATTGCATTAATTGGAACATTATTTACCAGAACTCATTTATGTATGATGTACTGCAGTACTTCTACGTAATCTGTCATCGCGATGTCAGTTTCAATCATCCTACTTCGTTTTATTGGCCGAGGGCTTGTTAACAAGCGGAGCGGAGCTGCTGCAGTCGCAAACATTGGTTCTTAACAAAGGGAGATCTTCTACGAGCTCCAGTTGTGTCAGATTGGAACTGAAACGATTGGAATAGAGTTCACCATTAGTCCTCTTTAGTTTAAACTAAGCTTTTTTTTAAGCTAAGGTTTTTCTGTGCTTTTGGGTGATAGAGTATCATAATTATCACGTCTTATAAGCTTATGTAGGCTATCATTACAAATTACACTATAACTTACTGCATAATACTGCATATTCATTCACGATCCTCCCAAGATAGTAACACTTCCTTATGAGCATTGCGATATCAGAATCTGGGACGCCATAAACGGAAAGCTGCTCTTAGTATTAAACGGAGAAACTTGTATTTTAAAGTTCTCATACACGTCGCGCCCGCGGTCGCTTATCACCGAAAGCTTAATCTTCGGCATCTTTAGCAATACTTGGGCGGAAAGAAGACTGACTGGAGGAAAATGGAAAACGTGCCCTCCGGCGCACGTAATAACCGCTCCAGCGCGATACTGTGGCTTCATGTTGCCACCAAAACAAACATATTAATCAACGAAGGCTTCTTATGTATGGCAGCTTAACGGAAGAGTTGCTTATTATGGCTCGTACCCGGTATTGTTACCAACATGTACCAAGGACTTATTCCATGGTTTTTAAAAATTGGATTTCTTTTTTTAATTAAAATAACTTACAAACTAGCCATTTCCGATTACGGTTTTTCGTAACAAAATCAAAGCAAATCAAGTCTACTTTCACCCCTATAAATGCTATAACGAATTATCAATCTGGTTTATTAGTCTGTCTTCGTAATTTTATTCATTAGTTCAGAAAATGTATTTTTTTATTATTATTTATAAGTGTCTCATACTATTTGCTGCATTAAATTCTAGTACTGTAAGCTACTATAGATTCTGATGAAGTTTACCATGAAGACAGATAAACATTTGTTTTAGAAAAGGAAAAAAAGAAGCAAATTTTTCATAACTTACAAAAAACATTACCGTAAAAATCCTGTGGGATCCCTTTTTGTGCTTATGTAAGCACAATAAAATAAAGCAAAACGTTATGAAGAAACTACCGGCCAAGAACACACTTATCTCGAATACGAAATATGAGGTTAAACCCTATCGTGCGTGGATCGCGTTTTTCCGCGGGTTGAGAGCGAAATAAAACAGAGCAGTAGGTATGAATTGTGTGGGATTTTTTACTTTTTTCCTCGCTAATAAAACTGTAACAAAAATAACTTTTTGTAAATGTACCGCGTGTATACGGATTGCGAGTCATCGCGCCGAGACAGTGACAAATGGAGCTACTTCCGGTTCCACGATGCCGTCATATCCGGGACTATCTTGTAAGGGCGCGCAGTAAACCCTAAAATACCCTTCTATTATATAGCTATCTATAATGTTTTGATGATGAGCGACAGTTTGTGAGGATGAATGTGTATATTACAAGATAATACTGTTGCAGTGTACTCATAACTCTTAATATTAAAAACTTTGTAATAATTTAAAAAAATAATTTAATTTTTTAATATTTTCAGATTTTTGTTATTTTCTTTAATGATTGTCACCACTTTAAATACTAGTTTCATACTGCACCCTCTCTGGATGAGAGACAGAAATTACCACTGTCTCTCGTCAAGAGAGGGCGCAACGAATGTCCTGAATCATGCTATCAAAGTATTCTGCATCGTTGTCTCATGTAAACATGCGCAAATCATGTTCGGTAATGGATTGAACCTGGAACGGTTAATTGACATGTCGGAACTAGTTCCCTTATCATGTTCGGGGAACTATATAGTTCCTCTGATTAGCACCGACTGAGGAACTGAGACCGCTGAGGAACTGTAAACTGTTTATACCTAAACAGGTCCACGGCGGTCTTAAATTAAATCCTACAAATTACAGTGCATTGGACGTGTATTTGGTAAAATTAAATAAACTTATTTTGTATCAATTGATTTACCTTCATACTTGTCAGGCTTAGGACTGTCAACCAAATAATAACATAAATTAATATTTAGTTCTGAAAGTATTTAACCTTAAACTCTCGTTTTTCTTCGGGATGCCATTTTCAAGTCTTTTACACTTTTGAACCATTGTTTATAATACAAATTATTTATATTTATTTAGACTTCCTAAAACTAATATTTATTACAATTTACAATATATACACTTTACTCAAAGGTAAAACAATTTATTTAGGTACTATCGTATCGAAATGCAAAATAGAATATCATCAGGGCACCGCACGTACGTACGAAATGTTTGTTTACTTTAATAAATCAAAATTCCAAGAATTGAGTCAGTGGTAGGTACCGGTGTCAAGGTCAAAAGTTCAAAACGAAATTTGCATTAATAATGTATTTTTCGACTTAAAATAGTACTTAGTGCATATAACATAAGGTCACATTATTATCCTTAAGCAATTTTACATTTGTTTATTATCTGTCCCAATCTTCGCGCCCAGTCTTATACTGCATCTCTTTCGCACCTACACGAGATTCGGCAAAGCTCGGACCGACCCGCCTCTATTCGGTGTTCAAGCATGTCTCGGTTCGCTCGGACATGCTCGGAACTGTGAACCTGTTTGTTTAGACGCCTCGGAGAGGAACTATATCGTTCCAGTGTCGAACATAGTTCCAGGAACTATTTCGGTCCGGAACTACACATGTCTAGTCTCATGCAAAATTCCCCGGTGACGTCATCCCGATCACGTAGGCACAATCATCTCCGAGGATAGATTTACTTCCTAAGCCCAACTTACCCATCATTTTCCCCGTTTTGTTGGTTTGTTTGAATTTTAGACCTATTAAGGTGAATTTTTTTTAAAGCTTTTGGTATGCCAATTTTTTCCAAAAAAAAATCATTTTTTCTATGAAATACAATTTCTCTATGTTACGAAAACGAGAGAAATGGTTTTCTTACATTCAACCCATTAAATATTTGAGGCTTTTTTAAATATTTTTTCGTTCTTACCAAATTAATCCACTGCATTGCTAGTTTGAGTAAAATAGTAACTTTTACTCCCAACAAATCATCACAGCGTTTAGCATGTCTAGTTTCCAAAATTGCAATATTTCTTTCTCAACTCTCGTAAAAACAATTTGTCTGCTCAAACGATGACAATACACATAAGAGATGCTTCACGACACATATTTCCCATCCTGTCTGCGGCGCTAAGGGCGATTACACTCGATACGGTATAAAACACTTCAGACGGAGGCTTGACGTATTGTAATATGACAGCCTCTTGTGGGCTGTTTAATGGTGTTTAGCATCTTATCCTTAAGAAAATGGTAAATCTAATTGGACACATTTCTTAAATAAAGTTCAAATAACAGATTTTTTTAATTTTTTGGAGTTTGCATGATACTGTTGAGTAGCACTACCCTGTGCCTTATGCCCTCTGTTTAATGAATTAAAACTAGAAATTGTGGAAATATGTTGTGCTCACGTAAAACCTATTAAAAATTCTTTTAAAACTCCTAATATTTTTGTACCTGCTTTAAATGTTTACATTGTTTTGTTACTTACTCGTAGATCTAATTGAAACAGGTCTCAAGCATTATCTGTAATTTAAAATGGATGAAAGCATCCAAATGGATGGATTTGTTTCCTAAGCTTACTAGTAACACTTCCTCAACTGAATCAGAACAGAACATAAAAATTATACCACTTTTCAGTGATTTGTAAAAGCCGCCACGTCTACACTTCATAATTGTACCACCTTCTAACATAATCCCTACTCTACACAAAAAAAAGTCTACAGCAGACAGAAAAGCAGGCAGTATCGATAGCTTAAAATGATACTTAGAAATGGCATAAAACCGCATTCCTGATATTATAGACCGTCTCTTGTATGAGACGCTTTACACTTCGGCAACTGTTCCTCCGCTCATTGCAAATGGCGGCGCGAGTTAAATTACACTTGTTCTGCTGTTCTTGCGCCGGAATTAGTGTAAAACTGAAATAGGGTCTACTTATCAGGATCACAGGAGTGCTATAAAAATGAACTATGTGCCATAGCCAAGTGCCAAGTAAATTAATTTAATAATTTTAAAATTAAGGGAGTCTGTATATATATAATATAATCCATTAATCATAAGGGTGGTCTTACTCCATCACGCTGACCTAGTGCGAGTACCAACTCGCACTAGGTCAGCGTTGAATGTTTTCAAAGGACTTCACATGCCTTTGAAAACATCATGGGGGACTCTCGGGCATAGAAGTTCGTTCGCGATGTTCTCATTCACCGTTACAGCAGGAAATATCATTTTAAATAAATGATTGGTACCACGTAATACCAAGAACCTATGTTTAATAATGAAAGGCGGAACTTCCCCAAAAAGCAAAGTACGTCAATGTCAGGTAATAAATCGAATTACTTATCTCAGAAGCACTCACAGGAAATGTATTATCTGACACAATCCAGGAAATTTCCGGGAATATAGACGGATATTCAAATATGGGAACAGACCTCCTCAAGGACTATAAATTTAATATGCTCGTGTATAATATACAACACAATAGAGAGCTGTCGGTGTGTGAAGCGATTGTGAGGACCAGCCGTAAAGCGAATTAACATACGACGAGATATACACCGATGGGAGTTAGGAGAATTTATTATGATCGTAACAATGTACGTGGACGATACGACTTCGACTCAACATTAGTTTTATTATTCAATGAGTGTGTGTTGACTTAAGTCGAGACGTCCTGCATTGTGAGCCTAATCCACAAGCCTAAAGTCGCTCAGGGTCGCTCAAAGGGCAGTGAAGAGCTATGCTCGGTGGTTCTGCGTGTCAGTCAGAAATGACAAAATTCGTAGAGAACCGAGGGTGACCGTTTTACTCATACGAATCGAAACAAAATATTGGTGGTAGTGAACGAACTTTAGGCCACGCTCAGTTTGGACGCGATTTCGTACGAATTTAACTCCTGCGTAATAAGTGCGTTCACGCACGAACGCTCACATTGCGCGCGGCTTAAATCTGGTAGGTACCCTGCATGCCTGTTTACTGACATTTACGACAGGATCAGGACAGGCGCGATCCCGATCATTATAGTCGTAGCCTTAGATCGTAGCGTATAAATCGTAGTCGTCAAGTGTAAAGAGAAGCCAGCACTTAACCCGGCGCTTCGTTTGGACATCCAAATTGAAAACTGTAAAGATGAAGTTCGTCGTTGATGGTGTAACTTTGTTTCATCACGGTTTGTTGCACCTGTAGGGGCTTAGAAGAGTGCTACTTTTTTCCGTCCGCTTTTTTCTTCAACTACACCTACTCGTACGTACTAGACAATTTGTGTAGAATGCAGTATATATCTCTCTTCAGCCGACATTGATCCACTGCTGGACATAGGCCTCTCCCAAGGCGCGCCACTGAGCCCGATCTTCGGCTCTCCTCATCCAGTTGCTTCCCGCCGCCCGACGCAGATCGTCGCGCCATCGAGCAAGAGGGCGTCCCACACTACGTTTGCCGAGCCGCCAACTCCACTCTAACAGCCGTTTGCTCCAGCGTCCGTATATATAACCTTTGCAAATTGCTAATGGGACTGGCTTCCGTTTCGTTGACATTGTCTGCTAACTAGCCCTAGTTAGCCAGTTTTATATACCCTGTAATTTAATAATTATGTTAATGAGTCAAGATTCCAGTCTATTGGTGCCTTACTTTCGGAGATTGTACTCAAAGTGATCCTTTGTATCTATTTAAAAAAATGAAAATTGACAACAAAAATATTTTTTATGAAGGTACTCCTTTGAAAAATATGAAATTGGAAGCCTTGAATTGAATAAATAAATAAATAACAGTAGATAGTCTGCAAGTTAATCAACAAATCTTTCCTTGGATAATCAATAATAATAATCTTTCCATGCGTAATTTGTTTGACAGAATTTAAATAAACGTACAATGACTGGAAATGAATTATTGAATTCAACCACATTTAGTATAATTTTATGTCTTCAAACCGCCGCCACCATGACCAACGCTCCATTCAGTGAGCGCAATTCAAAAGCAAATTACACCATTCATTCAAATAAATTGATTCGAATTTCGAATAGATCACGTAATACTGAAACCGCGCTTCATTCAACTGTTCAATCGTTCACTCAAGACCGAACGATTTCCGTGACTCATCGTTCATTTCGGCGTCCGAAGAGATTACCGCTAATGCTATTTCACACTAATATTAAATTAAATGCAGATGAAATACGATTCTAAGTTTATTGGCTTAAAGCTGAAAATGAATTGACAATTTTGTTAAGAATTTATGGTTAAGCTCTATCCTGGGATTTCCACATTTTAAGTAGAGGTGTTTAGGTAGAGTTATGTGCCTACTAAGTTTAAGTACAGCCTTCTATATGGATCCTGCAAAATTAAAAGATATCTATCTATAAGAAGAAGAAGATTATAAAATATTAAATCTTAAATATTGAAAAGAAAATACTGTAACAATTTACCTGTTGATTACTTTGTCCAATCAATTGCACAAATTATTCTGAAGAGTGCCTACAGCCAAATTTAAAAAACGTAAATATGCGTGCTTACTAAAAGTAAACCATGTTGCAAGGTAATAAGATTCAGTTTACATTGAAAATTAATAGGCGATTTATCATAGCATCACAGAAGGCTTATTATTCGTGGATTTGCATTAATTCCGGATCGGAGGCGTCGGCGAGGGAAAAACGTTAAGGAGATGATAATGATCCAAAGTCCTTTTTGAAAGCCTTTGTGAATAAGAAGCTAGCAAAACAATATTTCCACCGCAAAAACAACTGGTGCATTTTTTATTAAAGTCTCTGCCAGCAGTAATCATTACCAAAAGAGTCAACAATATCTATCGGTTTGAAAGCGCTAAGAGCTCTATGTCACAGACATAATAATGTGGTAGAACTACGGATTACGGATGAATGTGTATTTCATAATCGAGTTATAACAAAGAAATTAAGAAGAAAAACTTTCTCAAGTGGTCTGTCCTCATCAAATACCAAGTGCGAAGCCTCGAATAATATTTTCCAAAAGTTTTATTATTATCGCAAAAGTTTACTTAAACATTTTGAGAGGTGAATTAACAGCTCCATGGGGCCCTGCTTTTTGTCGTGTTGGTTGGACAAGGCCTTAGTCGGGCCTGTGTATAGACTACTGTTTACGGTTGACATAAAAGTCAAACATAATAATACCTTAGCATCTTAGTTACAAAACATTTTCGGGCAAAAGTTCTATAAATTTCTGATGGCACACACCGTTACGTATCTTAAATCTAAATCTCGTGCAAATTATACGAGCGTGCCACATTTTAAGCTGAAACTACTTTCATAACTTTTATCAAGCACCAAAGCGGTGAGATTAAGCGTCTTTATTTCAGCGGAATAACGCGAAACAGAGGCAATATCCATTGTAGCCGCTGAAAACAGCTACAACGTGAAAATGTGGGAAGATTTTCCTGAAAATATCATACACGGGGAGGAGGGATCTCGTATGCATTTTGGAGTTTGCCCCATAACTATTCCTCCGCTGTAACTAGATACGAGTATATCACCAACGGCCTTGTAGGGTGAAGGAGACACTTTGCTTTGCACTTTATATCAATCCCATCAGTTTACGTAATATGAAAAAAAATTGATGTACTTTACATGTATACGAGAGCTAAAATAAATCCTTATTATCCTGAAATTGTTGGTACAATACCAGCCAGTTCAGGATAGTCTGTCTGTCGTAGTTAATGTGGAATTTTGGAAACTCGCTCACTCGAATATACTGTGACGGATAAATGACGGTCGTCTGAATCCGTCCGAACTGCTTAATGCTACGCGCTACTGTTAAACAGATTCGAAGCTTAGGTAGCTACCTAAGCTACTCTTAAACAGATTCGTTAATTAAATGCACAAAGTCCTTGCCGCGAACAAGGCTCACTCCCCAGCGGCAGCGGCATAAGGTGGAGTAATCCGAGCGAAGCGCGCTCGTCGCTGCGTCAGGTTTCTGCGGACACGCGGCGCTCAGCGGTTTCACATACACCATGGTCGTTGTACAGAAGAGTCAAACTTAACACTTTGCCTATTCAGTAAGTTACTACAAGGCCACGCTTCCATAGTATTCCAAAGGTCGGGATTTTTTCGTGCGTGAACGTCGTGTGTGAGTTGAATTCGTACAAAATCGCGTCCTAACTGAGCGCGGCTCAATAGTTGAACAATATGTATGAGTCACATGTGACTCAAGGGATAGAAGGAGTTAACATAACAATATTCAGTTATTGTGTTATGTTACTTAAATTATGTTTGTAGAAGGATTTTAACTGTGGACTATTTGTATTAAGATTACGTACGAGAGACGATAAAATGTATGATTACTTACATTAGGAGATTTATTTTAAATGTCACATTCCAGAACGGCACGTAAGCAAATTTTGCATAAACATTTTTTAAGAAGCCCTCTTTCAAATATATTTTAGGCCACCATAATACATAATTTTAAAGTGTTTTAATATTTTAAATTGATATCACCAAAATCAGTTTTCGTCTTTAATAAATTTTCATATTTCGTAAATTACCTTTTCTAAGAAGCTCTATGTTTTCATTTGGAAGTTTTGTATTGTACAAAAATAGTTAATCCAATTCAATCATTATTACAATTTCAAACTTTATTACCAGCATTTACATTTTATGTACGCAAATTAGATTGCGTATTTATTTTTTCTTTTCTGTTTGAAGTGTTTTCATCAATCTCTATCGAACACACTTAAAGGGCATACAATTCGGTTTGTAATCGAACACAAACAATAACGCTTCATACTATCGTAAGCTTACCTCTAATCAAATTACAGAGAGTGGAATAGATTGCATTTTAGAGGAATCTGTAGGTTCTGAACCCACACTCTATGACAATAGTGGGGAGAGATTTCCGTTTATCGCCGGATTAGCTAAAACCCCACACCCTTCACGAGGAAATTGGATCCTAAAGACTTACGCCATAAGATCCAAGTCGCCTTGTTTGGGCAATTGCATATATCCTGGATATAGGATAATAAAATCGAATTTGGTGGGATTCGGATTGCCTGAGTATGGGGATTTGTGTGTGTACCGTGTTTCCCTTAAGCGGCCATCTTCTGAAAAATTGCAAGATACCGGCAATAACAAGAGGAGTTGTTTCGAAGATAATGTGAATGCCACCAAAGCATAAAATGAAAGGACTTCAACACATACTCTACATGTTGTAGGTAAATAGAACTAAACTTTATAGATTTTTAAAATCCTTTATCGTGAATAACCCTGCAGACTAGGTAATGATGAAGTGATCACTTTTTGTTAATTTTTTAATACGGACGGAACTTTTCAAAGTAAAATAGGTACGAGTAGTATTTGAGGTCACACGTGGGTGCGCTGCTGCTCCAAGGACAAAAATGGTCTCTTCAAGTAAAGTATCTTCGATAACTAACTTAACCAACAAACGAAAGACATAATGGACCCTTTTCAAGGCGTGTCATAAAGATGGTGGTAGATAGTGTAGGTAAGTCTCGGGCTCCAAAAGATTTTTGACTATGAAGATACAATAAATGAACGAGTAGATTATACCTACTGTTAGGGTGCATGCGTATACCGTATATGTACGGATTTGTTGAGCGTGAAACGTTAGGGCAAAGTATAGCATTGAGGAAATCCATGGTATTTCCGTAAAGTGTTAAGAGATTTCCGTAAAGCTTTTGTATTGAGGTGACAAGGCTGGGGCTTGGAATTTACGCCTTTATCGTTAAAATAAGCCTTAATTAAATTGATAAAATAGAAGAGTAAGCTAATGCAGTTTTAAAATTTGATTATCTTGTACCCTAAAATTGATACCCTTTGAAATATACGAAAATTAAGAAATATAGCATCTATTTTGTTAAAATTATTAAAAAGAATAACCGAAATATTATAGAAGAGTTACCACATTTTTTTGGTTTCTTTACTAATAAAGGAGAGTACTAGCACGAGCTAGCATACAACATATTAACATGATTAATGTTACACGTCGACATTTATTTGATTTGGAATCAGTCCAGACGCGGATTGTGATACAATTTGATTACCACCACTCCGTCTGGCGTCTCATTACGAGAAATTCACTATGAAAATGTAACTAAAATTCTGTAGAATTTTACAGTTAAAGGTTCCAGAGATTTGTAGAAGAGACACAAAAACTTCATTAGACAAAGTGAAGAAATGTTAGATTAAATTATTTGTTAATTTTTGACGTAGATATTACTGATGGACAGAAGGGCATCATTCATTTAATTAGATATGTGTGATGATCTTGGTGATGCACAATGATCCTTCCTCTCTAAACAAGAATTCAAGAGATTGACATCATCCCCTTAATGTAGAGACAATTAAGAGTAATTTATTGAAAATAAATAATAAAACATCAGTATCAGTAATATTAAAAATAGTCTGTTTATAAATAATGGTCAATATTAATTTAATTATAATTTAGATGTCGTTGGTGAACATCCTTTTCAGGGTGTTTGCCGTGGGCTACCTTCATGAATATTATATGAAGCTAATGACATAACTATAAATGGTTCTAAATTATTAATACAAATGATAGGTTTAGTAAATGTACGTAAGTAATAAATGAACGGTAATCATATGTTTTGTCGATAAATTACTGGAACTTTATTACTATTCCCGATAGATGTGTACAGATCAATGATAATAATAGAGGTAATCAAATAGTACCCAATGGAGGCTCTATCGAATGTACTCTGTTGATTGTAATCAGGCCAATGTTATAAATTCAGTTTTGGATATGCATAAAATCATGGAAATAGCAGAACGCAATTATTACTATTGTGAATGTTTTATTTGCGGGTTTTTTATTTTAATTCAGCCGGTCTATTTGCTTCAGATAATGTTTCGAAAATTGCAATGAAATTTTGTAGGCAGCAAATATTCCATTTGACATTTTAATTGGTTTGTCAATTTTTGACTCAACAGGAACGAAGTCTTTCCTACAACAGTTACACATATATTTTGTTTTATAAAAAATTTACAGCTTTTGAAATATTTAATTTTCTAGTATTGCTCCAGAAAATTCGTCTGCAAAGAAGCCATCGCAGTCTTCATAACAC
The DNA here is from genome assembly GCA_905147235.1 of Erynnis tages. Classification (NCBI taxonomy): domain Eukaryota; kingdom Metazoa; phylum Arthropoda; class Insecta; order Lepidoptera; family Hesperiidae; genus Erynnis; species Erynnis tages. Next base: position 69,433 of record LR990097.1, read on the forward strand.
GCAGTGAAGCCGACATGATTTTCAGGCAGCTTATCAAGGTTGCCAAGGCTCGCTTTTCCGTATCTGTAATTATACTATTATTTAATAACAATAAAAACATGAAAGGTATTGTGAAATCTTGCAGGTTCTATAAGAATCCAGATGAGATTATCATGTATTGACCCTATAAAAGACAAGCAGACGTTCCCGAGGGAGATGAACGACAGTTGAACGAACGAAGTTTATGACTATATTGTTTGATGGCTTTACGTCGTAGCTCCATCTGGTGGCATGAGGATGAACTTCTTTCAACACCATGCAGTAAATGTGAATATTCAGTTAATATAATTGGAAGCATTTCATAAATTTAACGATATAAAGTGTATTAACGTAATACAATAGTGGCACTCTTTCATATTTGAAGAGGTTAAGTATTAAACAGTACCTCTATTGTTTAATGCATAATTTTGACTTTCTTCCTTTTTTCAAATTTTTTTTAATTTAGGTATAATCCTAGCGCCCGCAATGTAAGTAGCTTTATACAGGGAACAAAAAATTTGATAGAAGGTGAAAGAAATACGAGTATTATTTATGTAACTTGTGTCGTATTTTCAGAGATCAGGCATCCCACATTTCTTAAAATAAATTTTGTGACATAATTTTAAAGATCGTCCAGAAATTTTGAAATTTTTGGTTTTGGTACTTTCTTAAAATAATAAGAAATGTAGTTGTAAGAAATGTAGTAAATAAAAGATGTATAAACATAAACTCCAAAGTGTTTTACCCTATGCCCTTACCTTAATCATTACAAAAAATAAACAAATAAAAAAAAATTGCAATTCGAATCGACATTAGCATGATTGGAGAACAGGACTTCAAAACTATCCGATTCCACAACATCAATTTAAATGTCCTCTGTAGTTTTCTCTTCTCTTCAGAAAGTCAGTAAACATTGTTAATCTCGACGAAACAAATTAATGGGCAACTTAAAACTCTCCACGGTACATTTAACAAAACAATTAGGTTGTGTCATTACCCCCAAACACTTAACTATTAATCTCGGTCGCGAAACTTTTATATCGAGGGTAATTTTAATAGTATAGATGTAACACAAATGAACGCCTGAGAAATAACTATTCTTATATACGTCACACACTCACTCACACACATTCACACACTAACAATCACACATTCCAATCACATTCACAATCAAACGAATACTCATAGAATTTAAATTATTTAATGAGTGTTTGATAAACCTAAAAAATATTTATTTTCTTATACTCACTGCAGGGTCGGGTGTCAACTCACAATGAGAAGGATCTAGGCCGCCGTCCACTACGCTGGTCTAATCCCAGTTGGTGGACTTCACATGCCTTTGAGAACATGATGTTTTCTTCACCGTTACAGCAAGTGATATTCAATTTCGTAAAGCGCACATAACGCACATATTAAAAATTCATTGGTGCCTATAACTTTCGAACCTAGAGCCGTCGAGTAGGATAATATGCCTGATTCTTAGCCGCTACGCTATCACGAGGACAGCAACTTTGTTTTAAAACAAAACAAATATACCGTAACATCACAGAAGTGAGCAATTTCATCGAGCTATATTTTTATATTAGTCCAGTTAAAATATATTGTTTTTACTCTTTTCCTCATGCTTTGTATTTTCAAAATAGCTGTGTATGCATTGAATATTAAAAGATTCTTATATGCTTGCAATAAAGTTGGTTTTCGATTGTTCTCTAATTCTAATCTTTTAAGCATACAGTCCCAAATAATTGAGTACCTAGCTTTGTGGCTCTTATCTCCGTTTAATAAGGTTGAATTTCGCTTGGCTAATTCAACATTAATATACATGTTATTGTAGTTTTTATTTCCATTGCAGGAGATTCCATTTTCGCCTGTAAAATCCTCCTGTTTTTGTAGAAACAAAAGAAAAATATTCAGTTCTATTATTCTCTTTGTTTCCTTTAATGGCGTCATTATAAGAGTATTTCTTTATTTTAATGTTTTTGTGATAAAATTATGCCGTTATACCAAGATATGTACATCCAGAAAACATGCTATATTGGGCATATTTTCGTAATATTAATATATGAAGAGAAGTACGAACTTAGAGGTCTTATGTATTGCAGTCTTGCATCTGCAACACTGTACCTATGTGGAATTGTAATTGTTATTTCCCCCACTCGATACGAGATGGCGTTACTAGTACCCTGAATCACGCTATTGAAGTTTTTATAACCAGATTCTCCCTAAAGTTGCACCATGCATTCCAGCTCAAGTCATTATATTAATATTCTAAATTTTCTTGCATATTAGAGGCAACCATCAATAACAACACACGAAGAACTATTTCAGGCAGCAGGTTGAAACTTTGCTAGTGTTGAGTTAACCGAGCATTGAGTTAGTCACATAAATGTGTGATCAGGACCTCACATCAGACTAGTGAGGTCTGAACTTTGAGTACCGAAAGAACTACAATGTCGCTTATGTTTCTAGAACAGCTGAAAGTTGTTCATTTTGAACAAGTTAAGTTACTTATAATTTATTTGCGAAAATTCTTTTCTAAGAAGTTTTAATTAATTGTTACCTCAGAATATAATTTACTTTGCTACGAAGGCAGGAGCTGGATTTTCGTGCGAAAGATAGCGAACACCTTTGAGATAATTATCGGTAAAAAATGTGGTTTCTTTGTTCTCTATTCACGTCTATTCCCTTACCTTACCTTACACGTTCTGTTACCTTGTGGGTCTCATTAGATAAGGAACAAGACACAGCGAGTAATTGTATTTTTACCTATTGTCTTTTTACCGCTGTCACATAATTTACAAGGAAACTTTTATTATATGTATCGAAGACTAGTACTTCAATATTGAACTTACTGGGCAATGTTTCTATATTTCAATATAGGTTATCGGCAACCTGAGATATATAATAATCCATTCTGTAAAATTTTCAATTTATTTCGTATATATTTTATAAGATTATATTATTTTTACGGATATGATTTAACAAGCCCAACAACGAGGGTACTTAAATCTTTTTTTACAACTACTGTCAGTCTAAGAATAAGTCTTAAAGCGATCGAACGAGCGCCCTCATTGAAATGCGAAACTTCTATTTACTTTCTAACCTAAACATTAGTTTCGTAGTAACACAATCCCAATAGTTTTTTTTGTTATGTAACTCTGATTATGCCCAATATTCAAATAGGCTCGCTTTAAACCGTTGTCCACTATACATTGCTCCGTCACATCGCACGTTAAGCTGCAGAACACGCTTTAATCCGTCAGTGTAAGCCGAAATGTACATAATCACTTGTAATCCAGGCTCTGGCGTTATTAATAGACGTGCGATGCTTGCTAATTTTGTATGGAAGGGATTAAGTCGTTGACCCGGAGAACCCGCACTGGACAGCGTTAAGCTCTGTTTGCTCACTTTTGGGATTAAATTGAGATAGTGATTAAGTTGCCGGTAAGGATCGTCTTGAATCGTAACACGTAGACAAATAAATAAATAACCCTTCACACTTTTTGTCTCACTAGGATTCCCTGTGTCATTGATGCAATGGAAACACCCAAGACAAGAACACACACTCAGACTATTTAAATATCTGTTCATTTAAATTCATCATTTAAATCTCTTTGCTGGTAATCGAAGCAAGGAACATCTGCGTAAGCGCACTGGTGGCTTAACCACTACGCCATTCAGGTCGTCAGATTTCAATTATTTGCGATTTTCATTGTAAGCTGCTAAGGCGAAGTAATGGTTTAACGCCAGCCTTCTAATATGAAAGAAGTTAGACAAACGAAAATAAACTCATCTAAACTTAAAACTTCTTCATCTTGAAACAGCAACAATTTCATAATATTACTGAAAAGCACTACAACAGCGAATGCAAACAGAAATTTGACTTTCAATAATATGGAAATTTCTTTAAGCAAGTTGTGAATGGAAATTGTTATCTTAATTCTTCTCTACTTTCATTTCCTCTTGTATGTACTCTTTAGTTTTCCTTTTTAATTCTGCAAGTGCATGGTTATGACATTAATTGATGTATTTTTACATTTTTCTTGAATTTTCTTTGAGTAGACTACTTTCTGGCTTTTAAGTTTCATATGTCTAAAATATAATAGTCTCGTATTTTATTTATTTCTTCCGTATAGAACAGCTGTCTCTTTATTTCTATGATTCTCCGTATTCCGTAAATCCGGTCAGATGGTATCTTCTACTTTGGCGACTTCTGTAGTTCGTTATGAGATGGCGCTTCGGGTTTTCTACATTGCTAGTGTATATACAGGTATATTACTCCAATATCACGAAATTTGAGTACGGCCTCTCCCCGCTCGTGGTCAAGTCGCCTGGTGGAGGATCGTCCGCGCCATACTACTTTAAACAATCATCGTCAGAGTACATCTTAAGACAATGCAATGAGCTCAACGCGATTAAGCTACGTTGATCTATTGTTATTATTGTGCAGTTTTATACTCTATCTGTCATCTTCAAAAAAGATCACTCCGATGGTATTGTAAATATTCAGAATTACGTGCAACCTCAAAAGCGACGATATCTTTAAATTTTCTTACCATTTTATTCCATTTGTCTTAATCGTCTTCTTTTATGCTGGAACATGGATATAATTTTTCTTATTTCGGTTTAATTTAATTCACATTCAAATGCGATCTGTCATCAAAATGCCATCTCTTGCAATGAGTACCCCGGCGCTGGGAGCGGGGGTCGGGCGCGTCCAATTAAAAACTTTTCACGGATTTTATCGCGCCAGCTTAGAGAAGTGTCATCCACAATCAATTGATTCCTCTCTACTCCAAATCTAAATAAAATCAAGGCTTTATTAAAATTTTAGATTATTAGGTTTTAGATGTAAAAATAGCAATATTTTGTTACAAAGCAAATTTATGTTACAATGAAGAGGAAATCCAAATATTTTTAGAGATACGACAAGTATTCATAGACAGAATTGGATGGATTTAAATTATAAAAACTGAACTAAATAAAAAAAACGAATGAAATTTGGACTTCATTAGGGTAAGAGCGCTAAAGTGGCATAAGTTTCAGTACAAAATGTTTATGAATTTGTAATTTCCCGATAATAGAAGCAGAAGTACGTCATTTCCAATTTTCAGAACTTGTAAGGTGTGTTTGTCAAAAGTTACATAATAAGTTAATTATCGGTTCTTAAAAACATTAATTAACATTCACTCACTAAACATTAAATCACATTAAAAATCTTCATTAATAACATCAACATCAACATTAATATATTAAATCAGTTGCGTAAAATTCCAAAACATTTGCCTCTTGAAGATTTTATAATCAGTGTGATCTTTTAAAAGAAAGAAGCTCAAAAAATTATTATTCAAACCTTTGTGGAATTAATCAATGGCCCCTTGTTTGTGGCGGCATGGCTAAATGACGACGTTATTTTTAACGGTATAATGTATTCACAGGCTGAGGTTAACGCCTCCCCATTCACTCTCATCAATATTAACAATATTATCAGCAGGGGTTTTGTCGAAGACTTTCATATTTTCTTATTTTCGGGTGCCATTTTGTTATCAAGAATTAGTAACTTGGTCGTGTCTGCGCATACAAAGTTGAAGTTGGGATATAGCTTGATCTTCACCTACGAATTTATTTGGATTTTAAGGGGACCGCAATCCTTTTGATGTTTAACTTGAAACATTGGAAATTCCATTTTTATCATCAGGCATCGGAAATTGATTGTCAATATGACCAACATGACTCTTATGTTTCAAATTCTGTTACCAATCTATTTAAAAGGGTAGTTAGTAATAAATTGTCAGAAATACAATAACATGATCCCATGAAGCAAGGTCTTTGAAGTGACTTCTTATTGTTCACGTGTGAATGTAAAGTATTTGCGAATATGTCTATTCCTTTTTTCGTTGCTTGTTTATTTGTTGCTTTTATTTTTTGTATTTAACTTTTTTATTGTTCCATATCAAGTGTGTTCGTTGTATTATATTTACTATTTTTGTTTGGAATTAATATCTTTCTATTCTATTCTGAGTGCTACTATTACTTCGCTCAACTTATTCTACTCCGATGATTTATTCAACAGTAGACTGAGGTCAGTTGGTCTGTTTCATCAGATTGTATGAGTCCTTATTTCTTACAATATTCGCTACAATCGCCTCGAATGTTCCTTTTGCACCTTTAGGTAATTCATTTCTTATGCTCCTCCTGCCGCTAATCTTTCGGGAATAAAGACGTAATATTTTTCGGTTCCGCTAATGTATTCATGACTTGAGGCTGTTTCGGCCTTTCGTCAATATTATGCGCTTGTTTGAGCGCAAAAGGTGAAGCGAATCGCATTAACTGATATCTTTACAAAACTAGGTTCAGGTTAGGTTAGGTTATTTTTATAATTTTTATGTTTTGGTTAACGCATTAATGACATGCAGGGTCGGGTCTCCTATAGTCCATAGTCGACCACGCTGACCTAACGCGGGTTGGCGAACTTCAGATGCCTTTTAAAACATAAGCTGATTTTTTATGGCGAGTTGAATTAAAGAAAAAAATTAATGTCGATTTGCTTGTTCTAAACTCCCCAATGGATTCAATTATTTTGTATTGATTTTAAAAGAGTGCTTTTTTCCGCCTGCTTTTTTCTCCAGGTCTACGATAGCCCGAGGGGCACCGAAAGCGGATGTATGATATATTTTATAATATTCTATCATGTATGACGTTCATTAAGTGTACACAACTTGTACCTGACAATGAATAAAAGACTTTGATTTTGATTTTTGTACAATTCCTTTTTGTAAGTTCTATAATTGATTTTTAATGTTATCCGTTTCCCGACGATCGTATGACAGTGACTGATAGAAGCACAGGAGCAACCCTCGTTATCTTAATATTGTTGATCTGCGCTTCACGGATTTGGTGGCTCCAATTGTTCCGGCGTAGGTTCCGGCGTAGCGTTAGGGAGCGTTATCTTTTGTTCCTTTATTATGTTACATTATTAATTTTTATGGATAAATATCTTGGAGTACACCAGGGGATCTTAGTTTAGTTGTCCGCGTGTGGAGTATTTTTGCGGTTCACTGGGAGTTTGGGTTGATTCTTCACAGACTTTATTGACTTACTTATTATGTTGATGTTAGTGTGCCAAAACAGTTCGCGAAAAGACAGGAACCGATACAGTTATTTTGTAGCTATATCACCTGAGTACAATACGTTCTGTAATGGGATTTTTTCTCCGCTCCTCATAATATTTGCCGTACTGGGATTCCTCGTGGACCCATCTTGGGTTTGATTTCTACTGTATCATAAATTTACGAAATGTTGAATGCTTGCTGTATTTGGTGCATAAACGCGCAAAAACGACTTAACAAGAAAACCGGACATGAGCGAATCGAACTCGCGCACAAAGGGTTTCGTACCGTCCTGTTTTACCCTTTGGGTACGGCTTTTTATTAGGGTTCTAATATAAAGCGGCTCGTTTTAACATCACTCCCTTCATCGAAAGTTAAAAATACTCGTATAATTTTGAGTTTTACCTGCCATAACTCAGTCGTCGCCAGTAGAACAAGCGGAGAAGGTATAAAGCTACCGATAATTTAGACTTCGGCTTGAATAATAATTTCCCTCGCCGCCGGCTGAATTACGTTTTCAGGGGCTATGAATATTTTGAAACTGAATACTTTTAGAATACAATATGTGGTAATGATGATACGAATTTTAGCTGACCGAAAGATATGGTTTAGGATAGTGAGGATGATACCGGAGGCCGCAGGTTAGTTAGTGGTCCTCGGTGTGAATTGTTTCTTCTTCTTATTTCTATCGTTATTTCTATGCTCGTAATTTTGTACAAAAATACCGTTTCATTCAAAGATACGAATACTCGGGGTTTCACTAACTGGTGAAGTAACTAGTTCGATTTCGATAGCTCGAGTTTGTACGATTTGCGTATTTTATTTCATTTCTTTAACTTAAAATAAATGTTTTACGTAGCTTTCGTTTCAAAATACTTGGTACTATAAAGTACCTACTGGGATTGTTATTTCCGTTGACAGGCGGGCGGATAGGCTAACAATGTAGTCTAATAGGGTTTCCTTGGCACCTTTTGAGCACGAAAATGTAGTAAAGTCGCGGAGTAAATCTAATCAATTACAAATGAAAGTAAAAATAAATATTTTTACGTAATTATTATGAAAATGTTCAAAAGGAAATGTGATATTATTATTATGAAAACGTTTAATAACACTCTCGTATAAAGATTTCAACATCAAAGCAACACATCACTTGTAATTCACGTTACTTCATAACGTTCTTTATTGAACGTCATGCGTCTGACGTGGTACGGTAGAGTTGCTGTTATACAAATGTAATGAATATTTGAAGTAACAAGTTAAGATACGTCAGCAAATATTCGGAAAGAAATTTTACATTTGTATAGTTCCGCCACTTGATTAGTAGATCGCAAGCGAATAAAAAACTCATGCAAAGACGGACGCGGTCAATGCATGGGTGACCGCTAGTGGCGAATTAAGTGCGCGCTTCCGTGCTTCGGAGGGCACGATAAGCTGTCGATCCTGATTGTTATCGTTAAGATCCCGTTTCTCCACCAATCCGCATTGGAGCAGCGTGGTGATCCAGGGTTAATGTTGTCGGGAGAGATTTGTGCCCCTACTGTGGGCCATAAAAAGGGTTGCATCTTCTTATAACAATTAAATAAAGGTAATTTTTCTATTTTATACACATATATTTATATCCAGTTATTTAACACAGAATGATTAATACGATTAAGGGCACAGGTTAATCTTAGACTTCCTCGTAATGTAAGTACCTACGCCCTTGTTAAATAACGAGCCCTCAGCCCTTATTGTATCTCTGATTGATTCCTTTTCTAATTGTTGTCTCTTTGTAATCGTTATTTGTCAAACGAATTCGCTTTACTTTTAAGTGTTTGATACTTGAGATTAAATTGAATCTCATCTTGCGATTCTTTCCGATTTTTTTGCAATTTTGCGACTTTGCGATTTGGGATATAATGAGAAAATCGATAATATTGAGAACTAGTATTAGCAGTTGAGATAATACGTTTAAATAATACTGGGTGATGGAGCCATTAAATATTGTGTCAGTTTGTCTTGACGTTTTCCCATACTTATGGCAGCTCGATACGACTAGGTACTATACGAGCCTGCAGGTGACCTGCTTGTTTGGTACTCAATGTCAATAAAAAATCATCAATTAAACTTAATAAAGCGTTCTAAAACTCAATTTGGGTTCTTCATTATTGCGTCGACAGCAAATTATTTTCGGCAAAATTGGTGTCAAATTTTAAAATTAATAACTCTGGTTAACAATTAACAACAAACCCGACCGCGGGATGACGTATCGCCCGTAATTATTGGAACAATAAGTTATATTAAATTAACTCCCAGCGGCCGTAATACCGACCTTATACGAGTGTGCTAATATTATGTTCTTATTGTTACCCGTGCGGGACCTACGTCCGTCCTACGTTCGGTTACTTGTAATAATGAGTATTCTCTGAACTCAACAATCCGATATAAATTTAAAAATCAAATATAATCCACTCTTTAGGTGGTGGAGCCATGGTAGCTAGTCCAGGGGATACCCCACCGCCACCCCCTGAAACCGTCGTAAAGCAGCATGTTCTTCATGTGTTGTGTTTCGGCTGGGGAGGTGTGGTTGCCGGATACTTTATTTGAGGCGAACATCTTAGTCCTCGTGAGTAGTAAAGCACCCACATATAGGATTTTATCTTTATTTGAGAGTGGATGTGGGTGTCAATGACCTTCAGTGACCACTTTACATCAGGTGTCCTACACAGTTTTTCTTCTGAAGCACTGTCATTTCATTCTTTGTCTACGTCAGGTCTTTCTATTAATTTTGAAATTAACTTGAAATGCGGTTTGTAGATACTTAAAGAATTTCAATTTTATTTGTGAAGGTACCGTACAAATGGTCTTAAATATAAATTTACTAATAGTTCTCTTACCTTACCAGTAATGGCGTCTACATAGTAATAGTTTTGATAATTTAAACATTTAAACATTGCATTTATAATATTTTACAAAAATTAACAATTATTGAAATAGATGATCCTAGTTTATTACTTATTTGGGAGGTAAAAATCCCCCAAGATCCAAATGAAAAAATGCACCGATAACTTTTCAATGTATCCGTGAGTTGTAAATCGGTGGAGGATTTCGCTAAGCGGCGTCGATTCGGAGCTCTTTCGGAGAAATATCCCGGAAGCTGGAGCAAATTGCCGGCGGCTGCGAGAGTTATGGCGGTGCAGCGAGGCAACACTTGGCTGATACTGCTTTTTACTTCTTCTCATAGGTTGTTGCGTAAAAACGCAAAAACTTTTTATACTTAAAAAAGTATAAAATTGAGCGGGAAAATCATGTTGGGTCTTCATGTTACAGCTATAGAAACCGATTGTAGACGAATAGGTATACCTGATGAAGATAGCGGGAATTGTTAGATTCAGAGGGCCCAGGCGTCGATTAGGGGAGGCCCATGTCCAGCAGTGGACTACCAAGGGCTGAAATGAAGAAACCTATGCCTGGGATCTTTGAATTGGGTGGGTCTAATTTCAAGAGAAAGGTAACTCTAAGAATACGACTTTCTTACCAGAAGAAGAAACATAGATTGCATAGAAACAAACACTCCCGCGATAAAAATCGCCTATACCCATTTTTTAATTCTAACTGGTAGTTCCAAAGATCAGCGTGCTCAAAGAAACAAACAAACTCTTTTAAACAGACTTCAGAGTCTTCAGGTTTTTTAATATTAAAAGAGTATGTTTCTTCTTGCAGCGGTGATAGCCCAGTGGCTTAGAATTCGACCTCGAATCGAGCGGTCCGGGTTCGAATCCCAGTGGCACGCACCAATGACTTTGTAATAAAAGTTATGTGCGATTTATAAAATTAAATATCACCTGCTGTTACGGTGAAGGAAAACATCGTGAGGAAACCTGCATGCCTGAGAGTTCATAAAAAAAAATGTTCTCAAAGGCATGTGAAGTCCACCAACCCGCAGTACGCCAGTGTGGTGGACGGCGGCCTACATCCCTCTCATTGTGAGAGGAGACCCGACCCGGAGTGGGTCATTAATGGGTACTGACAACATGTTTCTTCTTCTTAGACGTTAACTGTTAGAGTAGTCGTGGTAGTGGTTACCACGGTTGTTTAATAGGATTAGAATTGGAAATATTTACCTTAATTGAGTAATTTTAGTTTATTGAATGATTACAATTGATTTCTTTTTTGTTACAGGTAAGACATCTATCGCCGAGCCCCCTGAGATGGTAATAAAATAGCTCTATGAAGACTCAGTAGTTTTGTGTTTTGTTTTAACGATCTTTAAAGTTTCGTTTTAAAGATCCTTAATATGTATTTGATGTTTTGTACATCTCCGTTAATCTTGCACGAGTTATAAATTAAACCGACAAAGTTTACTTTGAAACTAAAGAACGCTGTACGCTACTGCAGAGCAACAACTAAGTTGCATCAAGTTTGTTGCTGGTTTCAGAGCGAGATAATATATCACATCTTGGAGCCAAATTGATAGCACGCGAAAACATTTCTAATAAATACCAGCGTTACAATAAAAATATCATCCAGATTATCAAAGACTGTAAATAAATCTTTGCAACTCGCACAAATTTCAATCCCTGCTCCGCAAATTTAAATCTTTGTCCCTTATAAAAGGATTCATTTCGGATTGCAACGAGAACCGAACATTTAGAACCACATCCAAAAAGTCTGAACATTGTCGACAATGGTATCGGAATTTCAATCTACGGTCGTGACAAAAGGGTTTAATTTAGAATGTACAAGTTTGGAGTTGTTACTCTTGGATTTATGTCCTCGCTGGTAGAATTGGTTTCGATATCGGAGCGCTTGATGAGGCACATTTACATTGCACAAGTTGTTGGAGTGAGTTGCTTAATTGTTAAGTCGGGCAGCGAATTTGGGTCCATTAGTCAACAAGAGTGCAGTCTTATGTCTACTGTCACTTAACAAACTACACTAATACATTAATCACTGACTTAAATTGTTTACAGAATGCTAATATTAAAAAATCCTCATGATATAAGGCATCGTTCCCAAGACTTTTTAATGTCCAAGTTTTAAACGATTTAAAGTTCTTAATAATTGTTATTAGGGCTTGCTATAATTCTTGCCACAATTTTTTTATTTTAAACTGGCTTAAATGAACCCCATTCATACACGTTTTATCCCTTTTTCACACAGAGGCTCATACAATTGCTTTTTCTTCTGTTTGTTATTTCTTATCTGATAATTTCTTTTCTCTTCTTTTGGTTATCGTCATTTAACAAGTACTTACGCCAGTCATTATCCTTCAACCACACTTGACACCAGTATTTTGGTCGAGTGGTGAAAAATATTGACCCAATAAGTAAGTTTTTTAACTACTCTAGTAAATTTTCTTTTTTCAGTCACGTTTAGTAACTAAAATACTGGCCACTCGACTAAAAAACTAGTCTAGTGTGAAGTACGTTTAACGCAGTGTTTTCAGCCAAAGATATTGCGGTGCTGAACGCCTTCACAGCTTCTTAAAGCACTTAATTAAGAGGAGAGGGGCTTATTAGCTGTATCCGGGGCTTAGAGTAGTATATAACGGTATTAGTTCAGCGTTAGACGAGTAATTAAATCTGCCGTAGGGTGTTTGGGCGCGATTTAGTGAGAAATAGTGGAGATGCGATGAGGCTGTGATTTCTGACAGTAATACTGAAATTATTAAAATTAGTTTTGTAACATCAAAACGTGGTGAAAGCTCTTGTTGCTACGTGATAAACGGGGTATTTAAACTGATCTTTTTTATAATAATTAAGAACCAAAATTGCATGCTGGCCTCCGGATGTAAAGATCGGATGTTATTACATCAGTACGAAATAATTGATTAGATTTCAATTCATGAAATTCTCCCGATGGGCGAATAGTCGCTTTGGCAATTTGTTCTGGCGAAAAAACAATCCACTTAGAAGCTCAGTGATTTGGTCCAGTTTGAGTGGAACACTAGTTCTCACTTCACGTACATAGCAACCCTATATCCCATAAATAAATCGTAAACATATTTTTTTCGGTCCAATTCTAGTATTCGTCCATGATGCGACACACTTTGTGAAGGTAAACTACAGAAGACTTGCAACGCTCGAACACAGACTTGGTCTAGTTCTGAGAGTTACGGAGTAACAAGAGGAAGTGTTGAAAGTTCCCCAGTTTTGATATTTAAGACGCCCCCTGAAGTTGGGGTTTAGAAATAAGAGATGTTTAAGCTAGGTAATTAATACAAGGGATTTGTACTCTTATTGTGTTAACTAGGAATTTTTTACCGACGCTAATTGTAAAAAAAAATCAATAGCATGATTCAGGTTCCTTGTGGCGCCATCTCTTGACAAAAGTCCCAAGTAACCACAGTATAAGATGAACAACGTTAAAAATCAGTATGATTTTTGAAACACGAATTGTGTGTAAGCTGCAGTAAATACTTAACATCAGGTGGCCTGCATGCCTTTTGCTACTCAAATACAATAAAAACCCAACCCAGAAAAATGTCCAAGAGACAATGTCATAGCACAAGAGAAGTCGCCAGAATTCTTAATCACGCTATTTGTGTGTGTCTGTAAATTCTTAAGTGGAATTGTGAGTGTTTAAAGAAATATTAGTAGAAAATAAATACGAAGCAAAGGTCAATACAATCTGCGCTCTGCTACTCGGTACGAGGGCGATTGATTGGAATTCCTCATCGGACTTATTGGTTCTGAACCTTTGAGGCGCCGAGCTATTGTGCGCGAAACATTCTTTGTAATCGCAAGGAATTTCAATGAAGATTATCCACTTGTTGTTATCAATTTGTAGGTGGCACTATTGTTGTGTTTTAGAGAGTTACTTATTTATTTCATGCACCGCAAAAATACAAAGGTAAAAAGGCACATAAGACGAGCTTAACGTCTCATTCTGCATTCAGTCGCTAGTCCTGATTGATGTTTCAAATTTGAGGTTACTCCGTTGTTACTCGAGAAGTCCAGATTTGAGACCCTGTGGTATGTTAAAAAGATTTGGCTCAAAAAGATAGAGAGATTAGAAGTACTCTATGCGAGTATGTAAATCCAGGTTTTAAACTGCCTTGCCTATATTATGTCAAATTTCTTCGTAATCCATTAGCCGTTTTTGCTTTAAAAGCGTAACTACCATCCATCTATTCATCCTTAGAAACTATCGCACCTATTATGTTAGTAATAGGATAAAGATCCAGAAAATCTAAATTATCTTATTAGTGTTGCATATTTGAGCACAGCGTTTTCACAGTAGTAACTTTTACAGTCAAGGATATAAAGGAAGGAAGGCTCAAAGTTAACCAATTACACTCACAAACTTTAATTACTTTTGAAGTTTAACTAATTAGTTTGTGTATCTAGCCCATTCTCTTGAGTTAATGAGACCAAATTAAAACTTACATATCCTGGGGTGTTAGGGTGTTATTTTACAGTTAAGGCTTCGTGAACCTGGTATGTCTATTGTAACAAGTAAACAGACGTAAGCCAACTGGTGTAAAGTAGCCATCATTACCTATAATTATTGACACCATAGATTGACACGAGCAACAACAGAGGAGTCGTTTGCGTTGCCGACTTTGAAGGAGACTTCATTATGCTGAGGATCTGATGGATGGACACTTATAGAAGAATAGTAATTAAGGAATGAGAAAAAGAATAGTAACTAGAAATAGTAAAGCGGTTTTGCAAATAGGTACGCAAGACTCTTATTGGTATACCAACTCAGGTATTGACGAGAATAGCAGATATTCAGATCTCCAAACTGTATTTTTTCTTCTGTTCCAATATGTAATGATGGTAACAGTTCGTTATAGGTTGCAGCCTCCTGTATTAGGATCCAAGTTCAAACTACTAAAAAAACCAGACGCGATAAAAACTTAAAATTTTAAACAGAGAACACTTGGAAAGTACGCGTCTTGTGTAGTCGTCGGAAGTCGCGACGAACAAACAACTTCGGGATTCTCTTATTTTTACATTTCCAGTGAAATTCTGACTTGTTATTCTCCTCGGCGCCTCGGAACCGCGGAGTTGCGAGATAAGTCACATGTATGCGGATATTTTTAAGAAGTTTCTCAGCGGACGAAATTTTAAAAATTTAAAATTTTTGCGGAATATTTCTCATTTTAACTCGTATGTGCTTCGTGCTATCTGAGCTAACGTTTACGGAAAAAATTCAACACGTGTCTTGTGTGGGATTATTTTCGTTTTTAAAATGGACGGTGCTATTTTTTGTTTTTAAACTAATTCTTTTGAGAGTTCGTACAAGTCAGAAATATTCCTTTTGAAGCGACGATCTCAGTTTGCACGCGAAGCAACGCACCCACATAATTAATCGGAGTTTATTATTTATTCTAAAAGCGAATATTTCCAACGCGTATGATAGTGACACTAATTTACCAACTTCAGCCATTTGATAAGAGATGGCGCCACGGGTATCCTGAATCACGCTATCGAAGTTTCCTACATCGCTGGCATATCATTATGTATGTGCAAAACTCCGAGATTCGTGTTATAAGAGCCGCTCACGGGGCATGACAATGTGGATAGCAACTCTTGTCTACTCTTTAAGGACTGTCTGTCCGTGGGCCGCAGTTCCCACTTAACATCAAATCTCTTGCACTTTTCACTACTTCTACTACTACAGTATGAAAGGTACCGGTCTTGAATAGAAGGTCCACACGTTATGATACTAGAAAAACTTTATGTAGAGTTCACTTTTGAAATAATATTCCGACGTACATTTTTATATTTCGAACACAAAGACGGAAAAGGAAATGGTTTGGAGCGCGCCAAATAAAAACTTTATACTTCTTTAGACTTGATTTCTGATGGAAAAGTTTTCATTTTCGACGAAATGTCTCAAGTTCGGAGTAATGTCCGCGATACCGGCGTGTTTACGGTTTTAGATTCGGTTCCCGGATTGCATTACGCTTTAGTGTTGTGTTTTTCGAATTTCGAACCCAAATGCACCAGAATAATTGTCCTACGTTTAAAGTTGCTAAAGTAACATTTACTCGTTATAGGAATTACTGCAGAAATTTACTTAAAAAGATCAAACTTGATTACGAACGTCTGGAATTCCAAAGAGCAAGAAACAGTCCAAAGGCTACCTGGAAAGTAATAAGAGATTTAACAAACCTAAACAGTGAGAAAGAAACATCAAACTCATTGCTACAAATTGCGTCTACACCTGATCTCTCTGTAAATGAGGTTAATCGTTATTTTAGTAATATTGGAAAAGAAATGGCCTCTAAATTTTCTACCACACAAAACCGTAATATCTCTATGTATTTAAATAATCCTTCAGTAAATTCCATGGCTCTAATTGAAACCGATAAGGATGAAGTAAATCGATTGATTTTAGGCCTAAAAAAAACTGCTATTGGTTGGGATAAGATTTCAGTATCGTTGTTAAAGGGAGCACGTCAGCATCTAGTACCAGTCATAACCCATGTTTTTAATTTGTGTTTCTCTACGGGCACTTTTCCAACAGTATTCAAAGAGGCCCTAGTTCACCCAGTTTACAAGAGTGGTGATAGAGGCAGTGTCAATAACTATAGGCCAATCTCTGTATTGACAACTCTTTCTAAAATACTCGAAAAAATTCTTAATAATAGACTAATAAATTATATTAACTCCTTTTCTCTTCTTTCTGATAACCAGTTTGGGTTTCGTAGCGGCAAATCTACGGAAGACGCCGTTCTAAAATTAACTGAAACCATCATTAACAACCTTAACTGCAAACTTAAGACTATCGGCATCTTTTTGGACCTCTCGAAAGCCTTCGACACTGTCTCTATCCCCATCCTTATTAAAAAGCTAGAGCATATTGGGGTCCGAGGAATAGTTTTAGATATTTTTAGAAGCTATCTCAGTGGCCGTAAGCAGCGAGTACAGATCCTCTCCCATTTCAGTCAAGAAGCGTCCATTACATGTGGCATTCCGCAAGGAAGTGTAGTCGGCCCTACATTATTCCTTATATACGTGAATGATCTGTGCAATTTGCCGATATATCAATGTCAAATTCTTGCTTATGCTGATGACACTGCTCTGCTAATACACGCAGAAACGTGGACAGAGGCGCGTATGCACGCAGAGAACGCTTTGAAGCTAGTAATGGGTTGGCTAGATGTAAACTTGTTGACTTTAAATCTTGATAAGACAGTATTTGTTACTTTTGGCGCTAATAAGTCTGCCCTACCACATCAACCTTTACCTGTTATTGCCCATCAGTGCATGTCTGATGTTTCTTCTTGTTCCTGTATAAAATTAACCCAGGCGGATACCGTTAAGTACCTTGGTATCAATATCGATGCTCTGATGACTTGGAGGTATCAGGTGGACGCAACTGTCGCTAGAGTTAGAAAATTAATATTTATTTTTAGACGTTTAAGGGCCGTTGTGGATCAACAAACTTTAAAAATCGTATATTTCTCACTAGTTCAATCGATATTATCTTATTGCATCACGTCTTGGGGTGGCTCTGGCAAAACTAGATTTTTACGTCTCGAAAGGGCTCAAAGAGCAGTCCTGAAAGTAATGTTATCCAAACCCATTCTTTTTCCTACTTTTGATCTTTACAAAATTGCCCAAGTTTTAACAGTAAGACAGTTGTTTATTCGACAACTTATTTTAAAAAAGCATTCAAGTCTACCCTATATCAAAAACACATCTTCCACCCGCCGTCAGAGCCGCGTCTGTTCCTTCCCATTCATCCGATGTCGTACTAAAATTGTCAAAAAACATTATGGCTACCTGGCATGTATAGTGTATAACAAATTAAATAGCGTCCTAAGTATTTACCCCCTGACCTTATGGGAGTGCAAAAATAAACTTACAAGTTATTTACAAAACCTTACATATGAGGAGTCGGAATCTCTTATTTCACTCTAACCCATTTAAGACATACTCGTAACATAACTTAAGTATCAACTAACATGCTCGAAACTTTCATACTCACATTAAAACTCCTTACTCTCTGACACACTAACTCATACTCACACACACAAACACACACACACCCACCCACACCCACACGCGCACATACGCGCACACACATACACACACTCACACACACCCACACACACATACACTATAATATTATTGTTTTTGTTATAACTAAAACTATTTATTTGTATTACAAATTAAGTTTAAGTGTGAACATACCTTATCCCTGTCCAGAGGTGGGCGTAATCGGCTGCGACACAGTTTTTTAACTTCTGCAGTCGTTTACGAACAATTTCAATTAGAAATACTGTGTTATATATGTTCAATAAATCTTTAAATCTTAAAAATCTTTAAATCATTAATTTAGATTTATTTTCATGGCACTGTAAATGAGTAACAAATGAGCACACACCTAGTGTTTGTGGTCACTGTAACTTCAATGTCTCGCTTCACCTACGAGTAGGGTCGATCAATAGAATTTATTTAAAAAATACCCTACCTCGCGAAAGACATGTTCCCTTTAGGGTAAGCAATATTGGTAAAGAGCTCTCCCTTGGGAGATCTCTCCAACCGCTAGGGGATCGTGTCCTTAGAGCACTCGTACGATTATTACGTCATATCGGATATATGCCAGTGATAATTAAAATAAAAATTCACCACTGAGATCCGAGCTCTTATATAATAGCAGCAATATGGCAACAATATTAACAATAACATTTACGTGTTATGTTCTATGAATAAATGAGTTTTCTTTTTCAAATAAGAGTAGGTATGTATTCTTAAACACTGATATCGCTGCTTTATTTATCAATTTTTTTTATATCTTATTTTTTTAGTTAATTCTTATTCTGCACGTCGACGAAGCCGCGGCAGAATCTAGTGTGTAGTATTTCTTAATACGTTCCTCAAGTCAGCCCTCACGAAACCCGATAACGTCGCGAGGATGGAAACTACATTATGTATCGAGTGTGTACACTTGTACTTGTACAGATGTGTACACATGTGTACGGTATGTGCTCGTATGTGAATAGAATCAATCAAGCTCGCCGCTCCCGACGGAAGGGGATAATCAAATAATATCCCGGGATTAGTGGTTGACTTGGGGTGAAGTATAAATGTAGTTACTATGTACTACCACCCTGAACTTATCCGTCCTACCCCCTCGCCTTTCTTTACGTGCGTATGTACTAAGGTTAAAGTCCTGCTACTAATAACTGACTAATTCCCTTTCTAGGGTGCGTTATCTATAGTCTGTTACTAGTGTGGTAAAGATATAGCCCACTAAACCGCAATAGGTCAATGTGTACCTGTCAGTAACCCTTTAATGACCCACTACAGGTCGAATTCGAAGCCACTGAGCTATCACCGCTCGAATGTGTGCCTATATCCTTCTTATTGTGAGATGAGAAGTTACTGCAATAAATATCACCTTTAGGGCTTGTCCTAATGACATAACCGACCGACCGACCAACACGACAAAATTTAAACACAGGGCTGTATGGAGCTGTCCAAATTGAAATAAAAGCGACAAAAATGCAATGACGTTGTCCATCGAGTAATATGAAAAAAGAATGATAGAATTAATTATGACTTGCTGTTGCGGTGAAATTTTCAAAGACAAAGACAAAGACGAAACGTTTATTTTCTCAAAAGCGATGTCAAGTCCACAGACCCACTCTAGGCCAGCATCGTAGACTAAGCTTTACGTACTATTCCATTGTGACAGTAGATCCCTGGGTCACTTATGAGTTATAGACAGTTGTCTGAAAGACTTTAATAAATATATTCGGAATTTCTGGAAACCACCTTCATCACGACTCCATTCCATTGCGAATTACATTGGTTTGACCTACTCGTACATGGCAACTTACTAGCAAGTAGTCGTCAGTCGTGTGGGGAATGCCTCCACCATTAATTACGCCTTCGATACTCACATTAATACGAGTAGTTGTGTATAGTGTGTAGCTGCGGCGTACTCTTGCCAACATTGTACTGAGTGATTAAATTAATGAAACATGAGAAATGTATCAGTTATTTTATTAACTTCTGCCCTAGAAAACAAGTTTGTATTCTCTTTTTTTACGTAAATACCAGGCAAACATACATACGGGATATCTGATGGAAAGTGGTCACTGTTGCCTAGTGTGTGTCGTAGAGTGCTCTTTTATGCGTCTTTCTATGTTTGTCAAGAACTGAAACAAATGGATCAATTTTGATCTTATAACTCACTTTTAACTTTGTTTGTAAGTCATTAGTATTAGTAACCTCCTGCCTTGTCTTGTTTCACAATGAGATGCCCTAGTCCACTACGCTGACCTAATGTTGATTGGTTGGTAGATATTGAGTACCTACTGCGTTGCTATTCAGAATTCGTGATGCAAACATTAAGAACACAATAATTCAGGGAGAATTACAAAGGTTGCGGTTGGTTTCTTTAAACCACATGTAAAGACAAGAAAAGAAAGAAAAGAAAAGACTACGTTTATTGTTGACTGTTACACGAGAAAGACGTTACAAAAAATATAATAAGTTAAGAACAGTCTACCCTATGCGGGCATACAATAATTATATCTTAAATAACTAATACTTAATTTTATATTATAATTATGTTAAAGTAAGTTATGATATTATTTTAGCAGTCCAATTATTTATTTATTTTAATATTTTTCCTAATCGAACTCATCGGCTCTGCTATGTGCCACCCATTACTGGGTAAAGAGAGAAAAAGCCGGAGGAAAAAACTCTCGACACAGTTTTAATTTATTAATTAATTAATTTATTTATGCGCGCGTTACTACATTTCTTTTTAAAGCTGTTTATAAACATGATATTATTATTATGATATATTGCGAACTTTCTATTTCGTCTAAAACTAGTTTTAATGGCTTTGTTGATTTTAATTTAATTTGGGCTAATGTAAGTGAACCTAATCAATGCTTCCAATACTAACATTTATTGGTAACTCGACGCCTGAGTAAGTACGAGCCCACCTAACGAAGCTAAGCCGGCCTGAGCCCGCACACTGTTGGTTTAGGTCCACGTCAGCTCGTTAGCACTTCTGAAGTTTCTCGAACCTTCGATCCCCGTGTAGGATTTGTTTATCTACGTACTTTTATCTTCCTCAAATGCTTTAGCTATTTCCAGTCCCGTTCGTACAGTACCTTTCATGGTTTCGAGTAGTTAAGATATAGCACTACCAGCCAGCTGAATTTTAACATCGAAGTTTTTAAACACCTATTGTAAAGTTAACAACTGGTTTACTAGACTTCTTACTGATTAACTTGTTACTGTTAATGGATGATGCCGGACTCCTTCACGCCTCACAATGTCTTTAACGCTACGTTTTTCACTTCACAGGAAGGTTCACCAGCTTCATCACTTATCCCCAATCTAATGTGTATACGGGTCCGAAAGCAAATTCTTTTTTATAACCATAACCCTACTTACTCGTACTATCATAAATGTGATGTGTTTTCATTCAAATTTTTAGGTCCACTTGGACTAACTAGCGGGCGGAAGTTATTAGATTTACCTGATCAAAACGTATTTGTTACAATTGAATCTTGTTTTATTGTTCTGTTGCTTAATTCGTTTCGTGTCTTTCTTTCCATTTGCTAACATCACACTATGTTTTTTTCTAAGCTTCTTTTAGAGGAATCTATAAAACGAAACGAAAGAATAATAAAACGAAAATTATATTCCTTATGCATCTTTTCTATATTATGTCAAATTAACACTTCTTTTGCTTATTCTGCGCCGTAGCCGTAGCTTCAGCCATCTGCAGCTACCGCTTACGAGCTCCAAACTCCTTCTTACAATTTTCTTTTCTCTAATAAACCACACGATTAACTCCTAATACACCGATCTGAACTGCATACAACTGTAAACTGCCATCTTTATACTCGTAAGTCCCGTAAAATCATTGTTTTATTCGTAACCCAGTTTGCAAGTAACTTGGTGGTACAAAAACAGTCATTTGTAATATTTTTTTCTTGTTTTCAACACAATTTTCCTGAAACTCCGGACGCCGGCCATCTGCTCTGACTCTGGAAATTAATTACATTAAAGAAAATAAAAAACGGTTAAGTGGAACTTTGAATGGTTCTAGAGAAAGAGAGAGAAGGAAATTTAATGTTTTAATAGTGTTTTTGTGGATGATTTTAATTGATCTGTAGAACATTTACCGCCTGCCTTTTAAAATAGCGAAATCATAATTGTATGTTATGATATTGTGTATCATGAATTCATGATAGACATTAAAGAATAGATGAGCAACACAAGTTATTACACAAATTAAAATTTTTGAGTGGAATCTAAAGAATAATTTAATTTTGAATATTGAAGCTTATAATTATAATTTCGTATTAGCCGCTTTCTTTGCCATAACTTGTTTATGATTTTCGTCATATTGGCAAATCTTCATTATATTGAAATTTTCGTATATTAGTATAAACATTAATACTACCTATTGCCGTTGTAATTATTTGGTGAGCTAGTTTTCTGCTTTTATAATAAAAGTTGGTCCATCATCTCTCGTCAGTTTCCAATCGAACTGCAATCGTGGCTAACATTGGTTCCAGCCGGGCCCCAACGCCGCAATCAAAACAGCCATTATTGAACTGTTGCCTTTCCAGTTTGTTGTCTGTGTGTATTGAACCCAATCACAGGTCGGTTTTAACTTTTTTGTAGACTACAAAATTACGGGGAACATAAAAGTCACCGAATTGTAAGTCAATTCCAACGTTCATTGCACTAAATGTAATTCGGTTCCTTTATACGTTCTACGGGAAGATTTTTAATTAAAAAATCATCCTAAATCATTATAATATGTTTTTAAGTGATGGAACCGTTGTATCTTACCACCAATCTCATAATTTGCCGTAAAACATGCTACATATTGTCTTTTTATATTATTATTTTCTTCTGTATCGCCTGGGTAAATGTTACCAAAAATGTTGCCAATGAAAATTTATTTATGACGATCAATTATTTTATTTTGAGTAGAATGACATCAACATCCGACCTCAAATGTGATATCTATCCTAGCTGCAGTACTCGTAGCTCACTCGGGGAGGTACCTTGCCACCATTTCATCTGGGTGAGGAAGCGTGTTCTCGTGTCTTATGTTTCAATTGAGGATGTGAACTTATTTAATCATCCTATTCGGTTGGGACACGAGCTTATTAAAGCCATCTTAATCTTTAGAAATAGCAGTGCAATAACTTCAGATAGAATTTCTTCCTTATTTGAAGCTAAATGTTGGTCCACGGATTATGAGGATAATTGTTAATCTAAGGCTTCTACTTCAATTCTTTCGCCTTCAAAATTTGTAAAAAATCCCCTTTTTCCGAAACGCCTCTCATCGAAAATAGACTGTATTTTCTTTTCCGACCAGCAATATCACACGTGAAAATCAACGGGTAGAGCACAAAGGCATATCTGCTGGAATGATCGGTGGAATTGTGATTGAACGGTGCGCGTGCAATTCAAATGTATGCTCTACATTGGTCGAACTGATCGCTCCATAGATTTGATTGTTAGTTTGAATGTTTATCAATATTGTAGCGATTTGAGTGTAATAAATAACTTTTGAGAGGATTTACTGACGGGTTATATAAATAGTATTCGAGTCGAGAAATAAAAACTGAAATAACATCAATACCGATACAAAATTGAAACTTGAAATAATGCCAATACCAATAAAAACCAACATCTCTCTTCAAACGTCAATACTGATTTGAAAGCATCTGACTCTTCGCCCTGTATTAACAATGGCAAGGCTTTGAAGTCATTGTGCAATGCTTGTAATTGTAGTCCCGAGGCCTTTCGCGCCGCTGAGCACAGGGTCAGCTGTGCTGTGCTATAACGACTCTAACTAATGATTTAATGATAATTGCCTTTCAAATACAATACGCTCTTAGTATACAAGTCGAAAAATTAGCTTGATTTGATATTTTGAGAGTAGTGCACTGCTACATGGGGATGTTTCCACCATTCACAATGATTTTCAAAGTGTAATTTTTCTAAAAAGTTTGCATTCACGACTACCTAAATATCAAGCTCGCCTACTAATATATCTAAAAAATAAATCTTGCTGTGCACGAAAACAAATAAAATGTTTGTCAGTTGACTCGAAAACACTCTGACGTCATCCCATGCTTTCGTCATACAAAAGTGTTCAGTAAAAGTATCCCAACTCGTAGGACACAACCCTATTGTATCGTATGTATTGTCCCGAGGCCCCGCGCCACTGAGCAACTGTGTCAGCTGTGCGGATATAATGAAGACTCCAACTAATGATTTAATGATACTTGCCTTTGCAATACAATACGCTCGCATTATGAACTGGATCGAAGACTTCATTGTTAGAAACCATTGTTATAGAGTGAGAACAAACTTGCAGAGCTACTTACAGTTCTTAAGAAAAGAAAATCAGATTTGAAATAAAAAGATAATTTCTACATACTTTCAATGGCGCTTGTCACTCATGGAGTTGCATGATGCACGTGAAAAACTTTGTCGAGTCGTAAGTCAGTCAAGTTTTCTCTGAAATGTATTGATCACAGAATCCCAACGAACTTCTCAACAAAAATAAAGCTCGTTTAAAAGTTAAATCATTCCAAAATTGGGCCAATCAGCATCCAGAGAGTCCAATTGTTTGTTCCCCCCTTCTTCCGGTGTCAGCTGTTTCCGGTGATCAAACAAGGGTTGATTCGCAGGGGTACCAACAGCGCGGTGTTATTGAAATGTTCCGTTATGTAAATGCAAGGGTGCCAACGTTATTAATGACATGGTACGTTAATAAGTTGTATAATATAGAGAATCCATTATGCACCCAAGGGTTGCTTGCTGTGGCCACTCTCATAGCCCGCCGTGAATACATGTCCTCTGACTCTGTATTTTGGTTGGTGCCATGTTATTTGAGATGTATTCCTTAATACCCTTCTTAAGTAGTAAAGGAAAGTTATCTGTAAGCCTTTAGTTGTACACAGTCACTGTACTAAGGTCTATATCCTACTCACAATGAGAAGGATGTAGGCCTTAGTCCACTACGCTGGCCTAGTGCGGGTCCGTCTTTTGGAATATTATGAAGAACTTGCTGGTTTCCTCAAGATGTTTTTCTTCACCATCACAGCAGGTGATATTTAGTGTTATATGTATAGCGCACAAAACTTTTGAGAATGTCTTTGGCCACTGGGATTTGAACCCGATCTCTTGAGTAAGAGGCTGAATTCTAAGCCATTGGGATATAAGCTCACTTACATACTATCTAAAATTATAATTTGGGAGACTTAAGACTGATAACTACCCAAGTGTTTCAGTCCTTTGCATCATTAGATATGATTTTCAATAAGCTACTGGACACGTCTTCAGTTTACGTCAGATGGGCGACAATTCTAATCCCTATCTCTCCTTACTCAATGTATTAGGTAACTGTTCAGATACTGTAGAGACGCAGCTAATGTATAGAATTCCGTTATGAATTAGGGATCGCCCCAGAGAATTTCCAGTTCCGGAAATACCGGGAAATCCCGGTAATGCGAGGTTCGAGGCAGAGTACCGGGCTATCGATTATGGATTTCTGACACTCCGTATTACAATACCTTTTTTAATGAATATTAAAGGGTAAATAACTTTATTACGTAGGTTGTAAGTATTGAATTGACTGTAGGCTTATTCGATATGTTCTTAGGTTCTTATTGATGTAAAGTGGAAAAATCAGACCAGACTTTTACCGACTATCATAAACTGAATAATAAAATCAGATAAACGTTGGGTCGTAGCGACACAATTTGTTCAGGGTCTAATAGGTACCTTTATATACCTCCCACGGCTTAACAGTCGTTCGACACGGTTTATTACTTAATGACCCTGTAAATAAGTGGTTCAATTGTCCGATCGGCAATGATGTTGATTTATTTGTTTTTTATACAAATGTATCTTTAACAAGTTCATTAAAATTTGGTTAATGGGTATCATTATTTTGGAAAGAACTTAACTTGTGGGTTGTTTTTTCTAGATAATATTTATTATATGATCATTATTAGTACAATCAAAGATATATATATGACAAGATGGAGTGTTAGAATATTACGAATGGTACGCCTAAAATTAGGGAACTTTTCATTTTTAGGTCACTTTAAACGGAACATAACATCTACTTATATAATTGTTTCTGAAGTGTTAAGGTATTTTCTTTATTATTATATCACATAAAAGCTATGACCTCTTTTTTAGAAGACACTTTAAAAATGTTGACCCCTTTTTAATTTTTTTTTAGTTTTTCGTATTATTACGTCTGGATTGTGTGACCTGTTTTACGGTATACCATAAAACAAGTCCAAAACTTCACTACCAATTTAAACGTAGTATTCAACTCGATACAAGTTATAGTTCCTTACGAACGAATTAAAGTTCCACTCAAAACGCAAACATTACACAATACTCGTACGTAAAGTTGTTAAAATTATTCCTTCAACAGTTCTACGAGCAAGTAGAGAGCAATTACAGAATAAATATCATTGTTTAAGTTCAGTACAACGTTGGTGAACAGACTGTAAAGAATTGTAATCCTGAGAAATAGCCACTAAATTTTCTTTAAGAGGATTCGAGTCGCACCTGATATTAATTTGCCGCCTCGTTTTTTCTTCTCAGCCCTTCGTAGCCCACTGGACGTGGGCCTCTTTTAATCGACACCATACCACCGGGTCCTAGGCCATGTGAATTGAACGGTTTCTCAGTGTCCTCCTTTTGTCTTTGTTTCTTTAGACCTTTTAATTAAAACGTACTATCCTTTGCAGCGGTGATAGCCCAGTGGCTTAGAATTCGACCTCGAATCCAGGGATCCGGGTTCGAATCCCAGTGGCACGCACCAATGACTTTGTAATAAAAGTTATGTGCGATTTATGAAATTAAATATCACCTGCTGTTACGGTGAAGGAAAACATCGTGAGGAAACCTGCATGCCTGAGAGTTCACAAAAAAATGTTCTCAAAGGCATGCGAAGTCCACCAACCCGCAGTAGGCCAGCGTGGTGGACTAAGGCCTACATCCTTCTCATTGTGAGAGGAGACCCGACTCTGTAGTGGGTCATTAATGGGTACTGACATGACATCCTTTGATAAAGAAGATATTCTAAGATGTCACATATCCCGGTTTTAACTACGTGCATACCAAATTTCATCCAAATTGAACAGATTAAGGCGTTTTCGCATCAAAAAAATAGCCATCCTATTCCGCGATCTGTAATTAACGCTTGTAATTCCGGGAAATCGGCCGTTAAAGCTTATCTTAACAGCGCCCTCACACTAACCGATCCGATAAAGATATCCGATAGACGGCCGATAACGGAGGTATACTGTTACGGCGGAGCTTTCGTAGCGAGGCGTAGCTGATTTCGTAGCACTCTTACTACGGGCATTTTCGATAACGTAGCGATTTCTCCCGATTTACTTATTTCAATGTATTTGGATGGTATATTAACATGACATTTTTTATGGTTTGGATGTCAGTAACGCATTATTTGGGAATCTACGATACGTCTTGACGTCCGATATACATACCTCAGTGCCTGAAGTCGAAAGTTTTCGAGCAATGTGTGTTGCCAGTGATGACCTACGGTGCCGAGACGTGTTCCTTTACTGTGAGCCGAATCCACAGGCTCAGAGTCGCCCAGTGGGCAATGGAGAGAGCTATGCTTGGTATTTTTCTACGAGACAGAGTCAGAAATGATGAAATCCGTAGAAGAACGGAGGTGACCGACATAGCTCTCAAAGTTTGCAAATTAAAGTGGCTATGGGCTGGCCACATCGTTCGCAGGACTGACAACCGATGGGGAAAAAAGGTCCTCGAATGGCGACCATGTTTCGGCAAAAGGAGCACAGGCTGCCCTCCGACCAGGTGGACTGATGACCTGAAGAAGACAGCGGGAAACCGTTGGATTCAGAGGGCCTAGGACCGGGTGGAGTGACGTCGATTAGGGGAGGCCCATGTCCAGCAGTGGACTACTAAGGGCTGAAAGGAAGGAAGGAAGGAAGGAACGCATTATTCACGCATTAGTGGCCTACTACAGGGTTGGGTCCTCTCGGAATGAGAAGGATGTAGGCCTTAGTACACTACGCTGGACTAATGTGGGTTGGTGGACTTCACATACTTTTGAGAACATTATGGAACACTTGTAGGCATGGAAGTTTCCTCATGATGTTTTTCTGCACCTTAACTGCAGGTGATTGTAAAACGCACATAGAAAAATCCTTGGTCAGTGGTCACCACTGGGAATAAACTCATATCTCTCAGAAATGAAACCTAATCCTTTAACACTGAGTAACGAGTATAACCCCTTATATTAGTTTCTTCCCGGATAAACTACAATGTTCTTAGCAACTACAAAGACGATGGCTGTTATTATTATACCTTCTTAATAAATAAAATTAAATAACATTTAAGCCAAAACTAAGTCAGGGCCGGTGTATTTCCATTTGTGAGTAAAAGCTTTTAATGCGATTCTGTTTCTTTCCGTAATGTTGGCGGGTTATTACGGCGATAGCGCGTGGGCGTACAATTTGGTCAGAATTTTCGGAGTAAAAACATTTCGAGGGTAAGAACTACAGATATAGGTCTAAATTAGATTACGCAAATGTAAGATTTTTACCTGTATTTTCTTTTGAAACGATTGTGCAGTATACAAACATAGCTTATGTTAGATTTATCATTTTCCAATGAACTAACTCGAATGAACGAATATAACTCGAATAAAATCGATTTGTTTGAAAGTTATCTTTTAAAATTATGAGTTCGAATAGAGTGATGATGAATAAATTAATCGGTAGATAGTATTTTTAAAAAACGGCTCGATTATTCTTCATACCGATGGACTAACTGGCGTTATCTATTTAGATCTATATCTGTGGTAAGAACCATTGTTATCTTGAAAGGCTCTTTATTACTGTTACGATCAAAGGAAGACAAGGTACTTGCTAGTCATTTTTTATAGTAGTTCAGTAGCAAAAGGGCATACAGGACGCCCGATGTGAAGTGGTCACTGCAGCCCATGGACGCCCTCATCCAATCTCAAATTAAGAAAAAACTCCTACCTAAGGTAGCATGCGGGTGTTCTGCTACCCATGAGGACTAAGATGTTCGCCTCAGATAAAGTATTCCCGGCAACCACACCTCCGCAGTCGAAACACAAGACATGAAGAACATGCTGCTTTACGACGGGTTAAGAGGCTGCTTAAGAGGCTGGCGGTATGGTACCCAACGAGCTATGGCTCTACCACCGATTTTTTTTCTTATTTCCATATTTCTAGGTATATGCTGTATACAGAAACAATTTGTCTCAGTGTATCCAAATATAGCGGTGATAGCCCAGTGGCTTAGAATTCGACCTCGAATCGAGGGGTCCGGGTTCGAATCCCAGTGGCACGCACCAATGACTTTGTAAAAAAAGTTATGTGCGCTTTGTAAAAATTAAATATCACCTGCTGCTTCACCGTGAAGGAAAACATCGTGAGGAAACCTGCATGCCTGAGAGTTCAGAAAAAAAAAGTTCTCAAAGGCATGTGAAGTCCACCAATCCGCACTAGGCCAGCGTGGTGGACGGCGGCCTACATCCCTCTCATTGTGAGAGGAGACCCGACCCTGTAGTGGGTCATTAATGGGTTACTGACATCCAAATATAGTTACAGCAATTACTGAAGTACAGCGCCGGCATCAGGCTCGAAGAATGTTGGAATGTCTGCCAAATGCTGCAGGAAGGCTCTGTTTAATGCAAAGCGGCTTTCAGCGGCTAGCGATTTGCTTGTATGTTTATATTTTATAATTTTTCTTCGATATTTTCGTCAACTTTTTGTTGTTTTTTGCTACCTGCAGATAAAGGTGAATATAATTACAACTGAAGGGTTTATTTTTCGTGGAGTTTTAAAGACTGTTGATTCTCCATGCCAATAAAAATACCAACCACAACAACATTGGTCTGTAACCCATTAATGAGCTACTGCAGGGTCGGATCTCCTCTCACAATGAGAAGAGCGTAGGCCTTAGTCCACCACGCTGGCTTACTGCGGGTTGGTAGACAACACAACGTTACATGATCATTAACATGAGAACTACTTATGTCAGTAACCCATTAATGACCCACTACAGGGTCGGGTCTACTCTCACAATGAGAAGGATGTAGGCCTTAGTCCACCACGCTGGCCTAATGCGGGTTGGTTGACTTCACATGCCTTTGAGAACATTTTTTTTGAACTCTCAGGCATGCAGGTTTCCTCGCGATGTTTTCCTTCACCGTAAAAGCAGGTGATATTTAATTTTATAAACTTTCTTACAAAGTCATTGCTGCGTGCCCCTGGGGTTCGAACCCGGACCCCTCGATTCGAGGTCGAATTCTAAGCCACTGGGCTATCACCGCTGAACACTACTGATACGCTACCAAAATTTTTGATCGCTACCAAATCTCGTTTATTTGAACAGCGACCTTGATAATGTAATTCGGAGGCTCTTACGCTCGCTAATATCCACGGAATAAATTAATATCGCTAATACAGCCTCCTTCCGACGATTACATTTTAATTAAGGAAATTGCACAGCACTTGTGCCCATACTGTGTAGGTAATTTTATTATAATGTCTTAATTTTATAAGCAGCCTGTATGAAGACGTTTCAAAATAGCTTAATTTAGCGGAACGATTTTGTGTTAGTACGGTTTGATCCTTTATTAATTATGTACGTATACCCCTATACAGGTGATATTTTATTTATAAAATTAAATATCAGCTGCTGTTACGGTGAAGGAAAACATCGTGAGGAAACCTGCATGCCTGAGAGTTCACAAAAAAAAAAAAATTCTCAAAGGCATGTGAAGTCCACCAACCCGCAGTAGGCCAGCGTGGTGGACTAAGGCCTACATCCCTCTCATTGTGAGAGGAGACCCGACCCTGTAGTGGGTCATTAATGGGTTAAAACAACAACTCACTTAATTTATAATAAAGGGACCCGACTACGTTTAACGACTGCAACCTTATCGATAACAACCGAGACTTACGTGTCCTCCGAAGCACGGAAGCGTTAATTTAATTCGCCACTAGCGGTCATCCATCCAGGTACTGACCACACCCGTAGTTGCTTAACTTTTTCGATTGAGATCTACTCAAGCAACGGGGCTATGCGCTCTGGCTGCGTGAGATAACATACCTTTATGAAATTTCATCTCAGAGTCACTTGCTTCAGTCAGATTTACGAAAGATTTGCGATACGTCGATTTAACAGTTTAAACCGAGTAAAGGTCCAGGTACTATAAACACTGACCCGTATAATCAGAGATGCCGGAGCAGATCAGAGTAGATAACCGTTGGCTCCCGACCGGCCATTCACGTTTTATGTTTATTGTTTTGCAATATTACTCGCTAGGGTTGGCACTTTTGTTAAAGGTTATTAACAAGTGTTTAATACATGATTTAGTGATATAAAGTAGCAAATAAGTGTTAGTAATACTTTTTCTCAAGCAATTTTTAGTTATTCAGTTTAGCAATATTAATTTCAAGTTTGCTTTTAAATGACATTAAAAACTTTATTTTATGTTTGCTTTTAAATGACATTAAAATTACTTTTGATTATTTATTGTATAACAAAAGTGACGTTCCTGTATCTTACATAATTATTTATGCTGTTTAAATTTTATGTTGTTATTTATTTACATTTATTATTATTTACGTCACATATGGTGACTCAAATTTTAGTAATAAAAAACTATATTTTTAGTACGATATAAGGTACAATTTTTTTATTTTACTTAATTTTTTTAATTCACCTACAATCGACAACCCTGAGTCAGTACCCCTTTCCCAAATAACCCGTGGATATGGGTCAGTGGCTACCTGTTGATACGACCTCAAATCCAGCCGTAAGCCCCAGTGCCGTGGGAGTCATTCTCGAAGGGTTTATTTTTAACCGTTCATACTTTAATCGCCACTTTATGACTTGAAAATTAACGGACTTTATGGATCCGTTACTGGATCCGGGATTAAGAGTGTCTAAAATAGGAACCGATTTTAACTAAGTTGAATGTCTAACCACTATCTTCTTCAGGGCATTAGTCCACCTTGTGATCGTTCTACTTTTGTTTGTTTGTATTTTTTTTTCAACAATATGATAAAAGTCCTAATTGAACATGACACTGTCATGCAACAAAATGTATGAATGACATGGCAATTAGGATACGATAAGAGTTTTTGTCTTCGTGGACCTGTGAAGGTCATCGGAAACTAGTTTCATTCTGCCCACTCAGCCCCGTGACGCAAGAATGCGTTTGACCCGGCTGGCGGACCGGCG
Organism: Erynnis tages; assembly: GCA_905147235.1. Lineage (NCBI taxonomy): Eukaryota > Metazoa > Arthropoda > Insecta > Lepidoptera > Hesperiidae > Erynnis > Erynnis tages. The sequence goes on from LR990097.1 coordinate 101,807, forward strand.
CGCGCAATTAGGCCGGACCTGGAACAAGCCGTCCGGAAACTGTTACGCTCGCTTTACATTACGGGATCCTTCGTCAGAATTGAATACAACCGGACACGACAACTCATGCGTAACTATAGCAGCTATCCGTTAGGACCTTTGGACAAATTATTTTTTTGTGGTGAGTAGCGAATCGCGCATAGCCCTGCTGCTTGACTAGATCGGCCAAAAACGCTCGAAAGTCGGTCTGGTTGTTATCGATATGATAGCAATCGTTAAACCTTGTCGGAGGTGCTATGTGCAGTCTGAAAACATTAGACACGTTGTCTACTAGCTCGGTTATATTTGGATATATATACTTTGCTAGCGAAGATTGTAGAAACTGATACTGAGAAATGTTAGTAAAACTGTAAAACCTACAAATGTGGTCTCTCAACCCAATAAATGACACTCAACTTTATTCATCTATTCATTTCAATATCTGCTGCAGTCAATATTGGAACGACGACCGACTAATAAGATTCAACTTGCACAGACGAAGTAAACACTCGGAGGGGCTGGACAGCCGGCTCTGGTCCCTAAGATCCCTTCGGGCATCGGTTCAAATGAGAAAAGCAATTGTGCGCGAGGTTTGGAAAAAAAGGGTGTTGACGTCTGACGCGACTCTATGTATTCTGCGTTTAAACAAAAGAAGATCAATGTGGTTTCTTCTGTAAGAATTATGTTTCCTCGGTGCAACATTAATTGAATAATGAAGGTATTTGAAATAAAATAGTGCTTTTGGAAACGTTTGAAAATTCTGTACAAACAGTGCCGTCTGATAATGACGTATATCTACAAAACGCTGACAAGATATCATGACATATAAATGAGATAAGGAGAAGGGTATGTTAATAAGTTTTGATAAGGGTGTAGCTTTATTCCTAATGTATTTTTCTCACTATCTGCCTGAACCTGAGAAGCGTCCAAAGCAAAAGCTGAAACCAACGATTCTTTAACTATATTGATTTTCATTAAATATCCATGCAATGCCTTTAAAACACTCTCGACTTTGGTCGAAGCACGGTCACTTCCTAGCTAGATTTATGGGAGGTTTCTCTTTCCCAAACCGATAAATATACTCGCAGTTCTCTTCTCTTTCACAATTTGGGTAGTGACCACCAAAAATAATGAAGCCACAAAGAGAATAGCGGCCATAACAATCTGGGCAGATAATCAGTTTTACGCTGATTACATTTTCAGAGCGCGGCGTAAATCTGTCCCCACAATGGTATTGTTTAATGAACGGGAGGCGTCGGTCGGCATATTTTTAGCTTTGTTTATGTTTTATTGTAGCTGTAATCATTTGGAGCTGTAGAGGAAAATCAGCAATGAATGGCACCAGGATGAGCTATACCAGTACCCTTAGTATCAGTTGTAGCAATGCCGCTTCTACACATAGAAACGTAACCAGTACCCTTAGTCTGAGTTGTAGCAATGCCGCTTCTACACATAGAAACGGAACCAGTACCCTTAGTCTGAATTTTAGCAATGCCGCTTCTACACATAGAAACGGAACCAGTACCCTTAGTCTGAATTTTAGCAATGCCGCTTCTACACATTGAATCGTAACCAGTGCCCTTAGTCTGAGTTGTAGCAATGCCGCTTCTACACATAGAAACGGAACCAGTACCCTTAGTCTGAATTTTAGCAATGCCGCTTCTACACATAGATCACAGTACACGCGAGTTAGTATTCCTAAGGTCGGGATTGTTCGTGCGTGATTTAATTGAATTACTAAGAGGGCTAGGAGTTTTTTCCGCCCACTTTGTTACTGGACTACGACAGCCTGAGGTGCTTTTTATCTCATCTGGATTAAGTAATTAATTCTACGCGGATGCAGCCGCGGGGAAAGTCTAGTTAATGTTTGCTAAAACAATATTTAATTACTTACTCCATTTTGAAAAGCCTAACATTCTGAAATAATGAGATTTGAACGAACTACAACTTTGTATAAAGTAACCGAAATACATAAATTAGACCCAACCGTTGCAAATAAATTTTAAGACTAAAATAACAGACTGTTATTAATTATAATAATTTAGCAACTTTTCACGTTACACAGGGACTTTTGAAAACATGTTAATGTAACTCGAATATATTGACCAAGTGGGCATAATTTAACATTTTAATCCTTCGGGTGTGTTCACTGTTCAATGTTCGTATTAAATCCGGATTTAGTTCAGCGGGATTATTAACTTTTTTCCCTACGATAAAAAAGTAGCAAAAACTTGTTTTAATCTGTGGTTAATTAGTTTTAGACTAGAATTAGTTTAACTCATGGTGGGTGGAAAAAGTAAGTAAAACTTTTAAGTATTTTAATTCTATGTGTTCCTCTAGAAGAAAAGAAAGAAAAGAATGCGTTTATTGTTGACTGTTACATGAGAAAGATGTTACAAAATTTACAATAAGTTTAGAACAGTCTACCCTGTGCGGGCATACAATAATTATTATTAATTTTACATTTTATGGCAATTGCTAAGTTATTAATTTAGTTCAGCAGTTCAAATTTTATTTATTCTTATCATAGAGCTATCGTCGTTCATTGTTTCCGGTATAACTCGCCATAAAGCTTTAAACATGTAGACAATGTAATTTAATTTTAAAATAATGGATTAATTGTTATTTATTAAATTGATATTAATATTAACGTTAAAATTGATCGATGATTGATCTTTATGGTATAAACAGAGAAACCATTTTATATTTTAAGCTTTGTATCAGGCTTGTAACGCAATAAAGAATTACTGTCAATTATGTACACGTAGGCTTCGTCAACAATAATAATGTCCGTCATTCCGCATTAGGTCAGCGTGGTGGACTAAGGCATAATAGGCTAGGAGACCCGACCCTGTGGTGGGTCATTAATGGGTCACTGACACGTAGGCTCCCCTGCCAAAATTCGTACCACCTTCTGAGTAGTTCTGACACCCCCCACTGCTAAGGGCACTGTAGATAGGTACATGTACGAAAGCCTACAGGATAAATGAATTGTCTGTTTGTCAGTGACGAGTAAATCCACAGCACAAAGGGCCCTCCCTCAATGCCGCAAACGAATAAACCGAACCGTTCACCCTCGAATTAAAACTCTAAGGGTTTATGCACACTGACGGATCCTAATTACAGTTTAGACGCGATTTCGTACGATTTCAACACGTATTACGATCACTCAAGAACAATCCCGAGTTCGCTTATTCACTGCAGCGTCGGGTCTCCTCTTACAATGAGAAGGATGTAGGTTTTAAGGGAAAATTCTAAGTAAGAAAATTCTTTAATTAATTTTATTTTTAAATGAATCGCTCTACCACCTAAATAAGTTATTATATGCATAAACACTATATTTTATTATTATTAAAACACTTTTTTTTCTCATATGTATAAATTGATATTGTTTTATTTTGTTTTTTTGTTTCCTTTTACTATATATTATTTATGTGGTTATGTATCTTTCTTTCTTTCTTATTGTTAACTTTGACTATGATTTATGCGGTTGTTACTTTCTTTTAAAATTTTTCTTCGTTTAAATATTTCCTTTTTAGACCCCGGTGTGCGCTGGCCCTTACGTCTCTTACAACCCCACAATGTAACTGCAATGTCATTATTTCGAGAGAGGAGTTAACTGTTATCTTCTCAGGGTTCCGTTAGTACTGCAATAAAGAACCTTTGTTTCTTACTGACTGTGACTTTCGTTTACTTTTTGTGAGTTCATTTTACTTTATTAACTGAAAAGGATACAGCTCGTTTCTCTATTGCTGCTTTCGTTAACTTAAAAACAAGTTCTGGTTATTTACTACGAAGAGTGATAGTTGGAGAGTAAGTTGAAGCGGTTATTTTAATGCTTAAATTCAATTTTATATTTTACACTAATTGAGTACCGAAATTTCGCGTCCACCGATTGCAGCGGTGATAGCCCAGTGGCTTAGAATTCGACCTCGAATCGAGGGATCCGGGTTCGAATCCCAGTGGCACGCACCACTGACTTTGTAATAAAAGTTATGTGCGATTTATGAAATTAAATATCACCTGCTGTTACGATGAAGGAAAACATCGTGAGGAAACCTGCATGCCTGAGAGGTCACAAAAAAAAATGTTCTCAAAGGCATGTTCGTCCAGCAACGGGCAGTAGTGGTGCGTGGTGGACGGCGGCCTACATCCCTCTCATTGTGAGAGGAGACCCGACCCTGTAGTGGGTCATTAATGGGTACTGACATGACATGACGTCATGAGTACCGAAAGAGAATGCAGGCCACCTGATGTAAAGTGGTCACTGCAGCCCATGGACCATCCAACCTCAAACAGAGAAGGAATGTTACATTAGGTTGTATGCGGGCGCTTTGCTACTCATGAGGACTACGATGTTCGCCTCAAATAACGTAACCCCGGCTGCCACACCTCCCCAGCCGAAACACAACACATGAAGAGTATGCTTTATGGCGAGTTAAGAGGGTAGCGATAAGGTACCTCCCCAGGCGAGATTAGGTAAAATTACAACTAATTATAAAAATAATAAATGTAGTATGCTAAACTGACAAATGAATTATTATACAAACTTGTCAATTAAATTATGTATTAGTTATAAGTTTTGAATTGTAATAAGTACTAACATTAGTTTTATTTTATTTTTAAATTTTTTTATTGTAATATAACTTCTTAATTCGCATACCTGAGAAGGTGAATATGGATTGATCAAAATGACCTGTAAAACCAATAACCAACCCATATTCGTGCAAATAAATGATTTTCATTTCATTTCATTTCATGTTATGGCTCTACCACCTACAAAAATAGCTATTATGACTTTATTCACATAATAATGATTTCGAAATATGATGGTGCCTACATGCTGCATGTAATTTGTTTGTTTATCACAAGCGGTCATCCATCCAGGTGCTGAAAGCGCCCGACGTTGCTTAACTGTTTCGAGCGCTTGCTCTACTCAAGCAGCGGGGCTACGCGCGCTTCATATACGAGTGTAAGTAGTTCCTCGTATATCGGAAGACGGTCCGCAAACAATCGATATTGACGACCCTCCGGACAAGACTCTGTAATAATCCCGGCTTTTCGCTCCCTCGGGCTTTAATGGGGTGACCGTGCTCGCTCGAACTGATTTCAGGATAGATTGGTTTTATTTTATTCTATTATTGATGACAGTTAAGCAAACAAGCAAACGAGTAGGCAGACTGTCCAATTATCAGCAACAAGCACATAGGTAGGTTATCTGACCCAAAGTAGTCTATTGCAACATTTGAAGTGTCACTTAAAGACCTATGTAGACTAGTGTTTGCCAAGACCTCAAGAGGCTTTGAGTCATAATTATAAATTATGGGCTGCAGTGAACATCTAACATCAGGCTGTATGTGCGTTTCTTACTCTACTACTGCTACTAAAAGACCTGCATTAAAAGCTAAACGTAAAGTTTAGCTTTTAATCTCCCTAAAAAAAAGTCTTAAAAAGCCGAACCTACACACACCCTACTCGGGGTCGCATAATAAACAGGGTGGCCATCCGCCGACGAAAAGTCGGAAGATCCCGTAATTGCGACGCGGGCGACATCTGTAATGTATTCATGGCACAGATTAATATTAAACAGCCTACCTGCGTAATAAATTCAAAGAGTCGGGAAAAATTGGCATAATGATAATGTTATGAACTCATTGAGTAAAATATTATTATGTTGCTAGGTTTTGCGAAGATTGTGTAAGGTTTTGAGTGATTTTATTTAGGGATTTAGGAAGGAATGAAAGATTTTTTTCCAAGTCAGGATATCCCAAAGCTACTTGACACGAATTTTTTTATTTAAAAGTATATACTACGTTTATGTATATATATTTATTACTAGATATGTTTATCAGCTGTCAGCACGGGCTTACCATCTAATGGGAACCAGAAAGCCGTGAATCTTTTTAATTTATTTAAGTAGGTTTGCGTCATGGTTAAAAGAATAACTTGATCGATTAACTGAGGAGTGTGTAGACGGTACTTTTTGGACACGCCAGGCGGGTTGTTGGCACTGCTTATTTAATGGGCTGCAGTGACCATTTTAACTTCAGACGGTCAACACGTTTGTTTGCTGTTTTCTCGCTCTAATCTTTATATTTGTAACTCATTAGTGACCCACATAAGGCTCGGGTCTCACCTCACAATGATCTGAAAAGAATGCGATGAAATCGTAGAAAATTCTATACTTGGCAAAAGGAAGTGTACCGGGACAGCTCGTCGATGTTCATCCTTCATCAGTCCAGCATGCAACTGAGTCTTCCTTCACGACTTTATTTGAGCAAACGAGCAAGAATTCCTTCTCATTAAACAGGTCATGACAAAAACATTAGGGTCGCCATAATCTCGTACATTACGAGACATTCCGGTCGCAGGTAACTGTTTAATATTTATCTGCGGTGACTTCATTAAGGTAGGTATCCCTCGAATTTAGGCTTTTTATGTTAAACAGTGGTAAAGGTTCAATTTATTAAGCCCAAACAAAACAAGTATTTATTAGCATATAAAACAGGATTGTACTAACATATTTATGTGCATTATTTTAAGCGGTGATTGCCCAGTGGCTTCGAGGCCTCTTTATCGAGGGGTCTCACTAAACTAAACGACTTTCTATTTTAAGATTAAGTTATGTGCACTTTATGAAATTAAATATCACCTGCTGTTACGGTGAAGGAAAACATCGTGAGGAAACCTGCATGCCTGAGAGTTCACAAAAAAATGATCTCAAAGGCAAGTGAAGTCGCAACCCGCATAAGGCCAGCGTGGTGGGTATTGTGAGAGGAGACCCGACCCTGTAGTGGGTCATTAATGGGTTACTGATACATTATATACCACACAAAGGTGGTAGAGCCATAGTAGTTCACCCAGGGAGGTACCTTACCGCCAGCCTCTTAACCCGTCGTGAAGCAGCACCCAATTTCTTTCCATCATCGAACCTTGACGTAGTTCTGAGGTCACTTTTGTTTAAAATGGTATAAAATGTATCCGCAAGCTGTTTATTACCGAACAACACTCAAAGCCTTTCTATTCGCGATATAAGCTTTGACGTCAGCTTAGTTCGCTCGTGAATTTATTTAGTTTGTTGCTTTAAACTTGTTTAAAAAGATAAAACAAAAGGATCTAGCATACATAACAGTGCTAGATCCTTTTTTTATCTTTTTGAAGAAAAAGCATCCGTGGAAAAACGAAGATAGCCGCCATAACTATCAAATTAAAGTGGCAATGGTCTGACAACCGATGGTGAAGAAAGGCTTTCGAATGGCGACCACGTCTAAGCAAGAATAGAATAGAATAGACAAAACTACTTATAAAAATAAATTGGGACCTTTTCTGCTGTGTTCAATATAAAACAAATATTGTTGCCAAGCTTATACCACCAGCGTGTAAGCAAAAGCCATAAGCTATACTAAACTGTATCGCGTGGCTCTTAGACACAAAGAGCCAGGCCTTGCTTAAAGAGCTCATTGTTCTAGTCCACACTTGCCCTTCTTTTAGACAATGTGGCCCTTTAGGCAGTAAAAGGGTTGGAAAGTTTACTAGCGTTCGAGTACGGTTTATTACTAAAAACGGTTCGGTTTCTTTATCAACCTGATCGTTCAAATATTATGTTTCGGTTGGGGCGGTTGCTGACGAATTAACATCGGGTTGCCTGCACGCCATGGCTACGCAACTACTTAAATTATTTAAAAAAATTTAACACCCTTTTAAAGAACCTCATGTCATAGTCCTATGAATTCTTAGATTTGGATTCTGGTTTCTTGAATATCCCAAATTTAGATCACCAGCTACTATTTAGATAAACCAGAAATAAATTCAGCAAATCTCTGAAACTAGCGGCAAGAGGTAGGCAACTATTGGCATTTCGCGAGCAAATAGCGGATTCATTGTCGACTCTCGCTTGTTTTAGTTGCGACGGATCGTTTGTTTGTTCGTTTGTTTGTTTAGGGGATGGGATTTATCGATGTGTTCATTCCGTCACGTCACGTTTTGCCTCATTCGTGGAGAGTGCATATTATTATTATTATACGAATATGCTATCACGACATAGTATAATAATTATGAAGCGATAAATTTTATTGATCACTGCAAATAGTAAATGTATCTATTTAGAAGAGTGAAACCAGGTCTCAGGCAGTGTCAAATAATGCCACAGTAAGTTTGTTTGTCATATTGTAAAGCAGCAAATACAAACAAATTTAGAGGGAGAAAATTTACATACAAATGAAGTCAAATAAAGTCGGATTTCATAATTTGTTCGTAATATATTAATGCGGACATGAATTCCAAATCAAAGGCGGACGGCTGAGGTAAATAAACGAAAACAGCTATTTTCTGTCAAATTAGAAAAACACCAGAACTGTAAACAAGATAAGAATGCTACGAAACGAAACGAAGGTTTAAGGCTATTTCTCTTGTAAAGTAAAGAGAAACAGATAAGAGTGTCCATGGAGACTTATCAGCAGCGGAATGAACATTAACACGACTATCACGTACCCGCTAGCGTCCAACATGCTGCTGAAGCTTTGTTCGAAGCGACGCTACTCCGAATAGAGACGGGCGAAGTATCGCTAATTTATAGTTTGCCACAGTAATGCTTACTGGCTTACTAAGTTACATTAGATACTAAAGCGGTGATAGCTCAGTGGCTTAGAATTCGACCTCTTAATCGAGGGGTCCGGGTTCGATTCCCAGTGGCACGCATCAATGACTTTGTAAAAAATTTATATGCGCTTTAATGAATTAAAAATCAGGGAGTTATAAAAAAGTTCTCAAAGGCATGTGAAGTCCACCAATCCGCATAAGGCCAGCGTGGTGGACTAAGGCTTCCCTCTTATTGTGAGAGGAGACCCGACCCTGTAGTAAGTCATTAATGAGTTACTGACTAAGACGAAAAACTCAATGGGAGTTCTAAACTTCCTCGTATATGGAGAAGAATGTTTATTGACATTGAAATCGAGAAGCAAACTGGCATGCCGTGCCGTGAACAACACTATTGTCAAAGTATTCGTGTAGTAAACGTCAGTAATTACTATGTCATATGTTAGTCTGTCTTGACAGCTTCCCATACTAATGACAGCTTGATACGATTACTACACGAACTTCATCCCACGTCCAACCTCAAATAGGACAGAACTTATATCTGAGGTTGCATGCGGGGGCTTCGCTACTCATGAGGACTTATTTCCCTCAAATAAAATTTCGACGGCAAACATACGTCTTCCTCAGCTGAAACAGAAAACATCAAGAACAGCTTCTTTATGGTAAGTTAAGAGACTGGCGGTAACCAAATAAGACAAGTGTTAAAATAGAATTTTTACAGATAACTATCACTTCTTGTGACCACTTACCACTTGGATGTCTGTACGCTCATTTACCGCAAAATACATATAAAAAAATACTAGCGAAAATATGAAAACATTTTCATAACCCTCAAAGCGTGTCAATGACGCATTTAAAATATTTTCTGTAAAAATTATTCAGCAGGCAATGAGAATTTAGACCACTTTGGTGCCATGAACATTTCTTTTATAAAAATATTGAGTATTTTCCAGCGCTAACAGGAAAATAAACGAGAGTTTTTAAAGAGGTAAACATTTTTTTATTTCACTCACAAAAAGATAATTAAGTGAAAAAGTAAACGTAATTTTCGCCAATTATTATTGGGGCACTGAGGTTAAGGGTTACTTACACTTCAACAAGTGTGAGTCGAAAAGGAACGCTCTTCCGTCCTTTCCACACTTCGTAGTCCTCTCTGGTCATGGGCCTTCCCTAATCGACGCCACTCCGCCAGGTCCTGGGCCCTTTTGCCCCTGGGATGGTTTCCCGCTGTCTTCTTCAGGTCCACCTGCTCGGAGAGCTGCCTGTAGTCCTTTTGCATTGAAATGGGTTATAGGCATTCAGAAATAAATAAAAAGGAAAGACAGCGATTATGGATGAGGCCCTGCCCTCTAATAATTCACCGATTAAAAAGTAGCAAATATTGTAGTCCTCATCATTCAATTCAATTCAATTCAATTCAATTCAATTCAATTCAATTCAATTCAATTCAATTCAATTCAATTCAATTCAATTCAATTCAATTCAATTCAATTCAATTCAATTCAATTCAATTCAATTCAATTCAATTCAATTCAATTCAATTCAATTCAATTCAATTCAATTCAATTCAATTCAATTCAATTCAATTCAATTCAATTCAATTTCTTTATTTGTGAAGTAAGGTACAAATTCACAAAGCAACTCAAGAGTTCGAACCCGGAGTTCAAGCCCCTACGCACTGAATATCACCTGCTTCAACGGTGATGGAAATCATCGCGAGGAAACCTGCGTACTTGACAGTGTTTTATAATGTTTTCAAAAGCACGTGAAGTCCATCAAACTGCAATAGACCAATGTAATGAATTAAGGTTTACATCCTTCTCATTGTGAGAAGAAACCCGACCTGGTGGTTCACTCACGGATTGCAGTAAGCCTTTTGATGATTCTACCAACATTAGCATTTTATGTTCAGTGTCCACTCAGGCTCTTTATAATTATCTTTCTTTTTTTCTCAAAAGCAGCTCAACAATTTCACTAAAACATCGACACAATTTTCCTTTACAACCTTAATTCGAGCAAGTGTAAATTTTCCAGTTACCTACTCGTATTTACAAAGTTTAAACTTCACACGAAATTTTCAGCGAAAACTTAAATAACCTCGATATTGCGAGGCTTTGCTAGTTAAACGAAAACATTAAGTTCTATCTGAATCAACGCGTTCACAGAAAGTTACTTTGAGACCTGAAATATTTTACTTTTAAAACATAGTTGCAACCTTGTAGGACTTCTGTTGAACTGACTGTATAGTCTACAGTTCTGAATAGCAGGTTATAACTCTTCTCAGAGCAACCTTTTAAAGCATCAAATCCAACCAAAAAATTATCAAAATAACAATTGCCGCCATCGTAAGGCCGCGCTTAGTTTGAACGCGTTTCAGTACGAATTTAATTTGGGCGTATCAGTTCGTACACCGTTCGATTGGTAAAAAAATTGGGCGGGGCTGTGTGTGTGTCGGTCGGTTGTGTCGGCCAATTAGGACAAGGACTTCTACGCGGTTTTCCACGTAAAGTTTGAATTTCTTAACATAAAGAAACGTATTCGCTTTTTTGACTATAACAATTTGTCTTTGTCTTTGCCTTTTACACCAAAAAACCTTTACCAAAATTAAAGTGATCAGCACCTCGAAACTTTACGTCGTAATTTCTCGAGACATTAAGGAGCCCAAAAACCGCCGTTCACAATTCCGAGCACACTCCGGGTCATTTCTTTTGAACACAAAAGACGTGCCCATTTCCTTGAGTACCTTTGAAATTCCCTACAAAGTTGGGAAGTTACAATTGCTTAATGACTTTATATGTCGCTTGCAAACCAAGAGATGATCGTTTTAAATATTTGAAGACTAATTTAAAATTTTAACAATTACTTGACATAATTGCGAATACACAATCCGCAGTAAAGCAAGTAACTTTTTTAGGTTGAAATTCGGTTACCAAAAATCTAATTCTTCAAGATAAGTCTCCACATCTATGGAGAATTGACAAGTTGAATTAACTAGACAAATTGAACTCAGAGCCGGTTGTTACTTTAACTTGTCAATGTTGAAGAATGTATCTTCTGGTTATTATTCAGACGCTGTAACAATCATTAAGCGTCGTATTTGAAAGAAACCATCACCAAAATTGAACTCATCAGTATCATGAAAGTTCTTTCCGTCGTAAATTCTTGGGGCATTACGGAACAAAAATTGCCTTTTCCCTTAGTATCTTTAAAATTTCCCTCAAAGTTGGGAAAGTTACAATTGCTTGATGGCTCTGTATATGTCGCTATTAAACTTCGTCGTTCCTGGTTAGGGCTTTGTTTCACAACATGCTACTCAAAGATATTTATTTTTCAATGTATGTTATGTAATGTCAACCTAAATTTAGCTTCCATTTATTTTTGGATCGCCTTTATTCTGGCGGGAACTGCTGTCTTGACACTTCAATAGTGTGTAGTCCAAAAAACTTCTAGCAACACATTTTCTTCAAGTTTTAGAGTACTTTTCCTTCGATGGTGTCTAAAAGGCTCGGCCCTCTTTTTTATTTTTAGACACTAAAAGTTGAGCCCACTTTTACTATTTCTCTAGTGGGTATATCACTTCGTGAAATATTTGTGTAGAAATATTTGATAGTAGCCTTAATGTAAAGAGATCCAAATTCAGCTTTTTCTAAAAGTATGTTGCGTATCATTTTTGATAAATATTACTTCGCTACGGTACCTATTCGCATAATTTCATTAATTTTGTTCGAAATTTGAGGTGATTGACAGTCAGGTCCTTGCTTTAAGCAATATTTTTGTAGGTAATTAATATTTTGTAACTTTTATATTGTCAATAGAGGCCATAAATTTTTCTTCCTTTCTTTAATATTTTTGATTTTTACGTTTTAAATTTTCATCGCATTCACCTCAAGCAGTCGTAAGTGAGACAAGTAAGTCTGAGGGTGGTTTAAAGAGGCCCTTAATTTGAGAAACGTGGAATTATTTATAAAGCGGAGTCAACGCGGTCGTGTCGCGATCAAACGCGGAATATTACAGCTAACGGGGACGATGCGACTACGATACGAACACGACTCTACTCTTGATGTGATAGACAAAATAAAGAACTTGAAAAAATGTTTACGTTAATTTACCTCCCGTCAAGAGATGGCGCCACGCCACCAATATAATAATATACAGAATCATGCCATCAAAGTTTTCTCAACTTTTGACACGCATACAAAGCTCTGAGTATGAACAGACACAACAAAAGACATCCGCTCCCAAGTATAATTATCTAACCCTATCTATCTCTTCTGCCAAGGAAGACAGATTTCTATCTCCTTTTGTTAAGAACATTAAAATACCAATCACCTTGATTCTATATTTGTCTAGTTACAACCTCTTCAAATAAAAAAAAATATTCGTGAAGAACTTATTTTACGGGAAGACATAAACAGTTAACATTCGTCGCAAAATATTACATTGGTCCAATTTTTTTGAATCGAACCCTTCTAAAATTCACATCTAAGTATGGGTCGCTCTAAGCAATGGAAAAGGCTTGGGGAATTCACCACGTTGATCCAATGCGAATTACCGTAGATGGTAACCATAAAAGTTATTTTAGTGAGAAAGACTGATGTCGTGATCGGTTGCAGTAATCGTAAGGCGAAGTTATATCGTGATCGTATGCAACAATTCTCTTCACCAACGTCTAAGGATGTTACGGCTGCAATAGAGGAGTTAAAGGGATTTGTGTAACAACCCCCGACGTTCGCAGAACTACCCTTGCTGCAATTAAGATCCGAGTGTTTGCGGATAAGGGTGAAAAATGCTCTTTTCAGTAAGCTACAGTTGTTTATGCTTTGACTTCCCTAACGCATTTTGTACGATACGAGTATGTCCGGGGCTTTGTGTCTATCTGTAGAGATTTAAAGTTCTTCCAATTCGAAATGATAACCCGTTGGTTATAATTGTTTCTGGTAAATATAATGTAGTTGTTAACCTTATCAATTACCCATTAGGCAGTTTGAAAGATATAAAAACTATACCTCATCCAAATATTATATTCAGCCGTTTTTGCGTGACAGATTTATGTATCCATCCACCCATTTTCAACACTTTCAAATTAAGAGAATTTAAGTAGGAAGTACGAAGGAAGGACATGAGTTCCATTAGAACGAAATTTAAAAATTTGAATGGATGACATCGCAGGCAAGTCCTATGATAATGCTCGTAATTAATTAAAACATATTTATTCACATACAATCAATTACAGCCTCCAGAGAAGGTTCCTTTCCTCTTGAAGGAACTGGAGCGTGCCTTATTACGCTTTTGTGGAGGATTTATGAAATTCTTTGATTAAAAATTCCTGTCATTAAACCTCGACAAAGCTTCCGTAATTATAGATTTTTTTAACTAACGAAGAAACGATGTTATTTTAACGTGTCGGACTAACGAAGAGAAACGTCCAGTGGCTCGAAAAAAATCTAGGTTTAATTTCAAACGCCTTTTGTACTTTGATTTTTGAAAATTTATTGAGAGTCGCAAAACTATGCATAAAATTCTGCTAAAAGTAGAGCCTAGCTTACCACAGAATTTTTCAGTCACTTTTTATTGAATATTTTTATTTGAAACATAATTATTTCACTCATAAAAATAAGCTAAAAGTTTCTATTTTAACGCTCTTTTATACAAAAGTAATGGTTTTCCTTTGCTTTTACCTATTTTCCGTTACCATTTTCGTATAAGTAGGTAGTTTTAAAGTAACGCATGTAATTTACTTTTCCAAAAGTTATGCACCATTTGACAAAGACACAGAAGAAAAAATATCATTTTTAAAATAATCAAAACGGAACAAATACAGTAAGTTTTCATCTTTTTAACTTAAAGGCAAGGTGATTTATTTCTCTATTCCAACATAAAGTAAATAGCACTAAAAGGTACTCCGTTTCAAATTTCAGAGAAAACGCTAGCTTTACTAAATCTCTAAGCAATAGTAAATTAAGTTGTAATGCGATTAGAGTGAGATTTGCCCAGCCAGTGTGAACTCGAGAGCTCTAAGACCGACCGCAGATAATTGTAAACTTAGACAATTTAGTTTAGTTTGTCGACCAATATATTGCGCCGCTAAAGGAACTAAATGACCATCTTAGACTGAAGTAGCAACGTTTATATATCTATTTTAACCATTCTGGATCAAGAGGACCGCTTTCCTTTTGAAATTTTGACTGATTTGTTGCTTTTGAATCCACCAAAAGTTGAAATTTATTTCTTAGCTATTCAAATTTCTTGTATCCTATTTCTGTTTACTAAATAGGATCAAAATTGCCAAACAACTCATCAATCCAGATAATTTTATTATCTTGGATGAATACTTCATCTCGACAGGTATCCAACTCAAGGGTGGCTTAATTTTCTATTTCGTTATAGAGAAAACCTTTGGGACATGCCTCGACGTTACTTACTGTTTGTTCTGAGACGTAAAATTGAATCCCTTCTATAATAACTTCGCCCTTTGATCGTTCTTGTAATTTGAACTCGGGACTTGGAAACTGACTCTCTGAATTTGTTTTCGACTATCACGCTTGGGTTTTCTTCTATTGAGGTGGAGTTTGTTACATGTAACACACTTTCGGCTTACTTGCTTAATTTAATGCCTATTATTGACCTTATTAAATTGTCTTTTACTCCGAGTAAAGTAAATTCGTTTACCTATTTCTATTTATTTTTATTTATCTTTCATTACATAACTTGGCTCGAAATTTCGTCTTACAAATGAGAAAGTAAGCACCGTTACACATAAATCTTTAACCTATAGGAAAAACAATAGTAATGTTTGGTCAATAATGCCGTTTACATTTTAATTTAAGATGAAAGAATTTCGTAACTTCGTCTTATCTTATATTGTATTAAAATAATGATGTTGGTAAAACCTTGTTCGTCGAGAAAGCTTTCCTGGTCTGCTAATGATTGTCAAATGGTATTATGGTATAGATATGGTTTAGATATAAAACTTTGATAGCGTGATTCAGGCTACCAGCGGTGCCGTCTCCTTACAAATGACTCTTTTCCCGTATAGTAAGGAAACTTGCATGCCTGAGAGTTTACTCTCACTCACAAGAAAAATAATATTCTCAAATTCTTATGTAGTCCACGAACCCGCACTAGGCCAACGTCGTGGACTAAGGCTTACATCCGTCTCATTGCGAGAGGAGATCCGACCCTGTAGTGGGTCATTAATGGGTACAGACATAATTATAATACATAAGCTAAGTAAGTAAGTACCTAATGGTTGAACCAATTACAATTGAAGCATTAACTCACTTAAGAACTCATTAAATGTGCAAGTATTAATAAAATCAACGTCCATTGATTTCATTCATTAGCATGCCTTTGATCTTAGACAAGGGCCTAATGATAATAATTACCTTGAAGCGACTGCTAGCAAAAACTCGCTCGAAGTATTTCGATATTCTGAAACATCGAGAAAGAAAATGAGTTAATCAAGGCGACCGGTCTTTTGTTCATTAATAACTTTAAGCCTCTGAATCCATCGAGTTTCTGTTTCGAAGCAGCATCGTTTACTAAATGAACATCTTCTGTGTGATAAAGTCGAGCTCAGTTAATGCTTTGAAGTTATTTTTGGAACGAACTAAATGGAATTTGCATTAGCTTTTGAATTTACTATTTGATGAGAGTTTTCTTTGAAATGATAAAATGTTTTCATCGTTTTTGTAGGTACTAGAACTTATATAATATTTACTCGTAGGACGCCTCCAAATATATGTTTACCATGTAAATAAATATTTTTGATGAAATACTTTATTTAAACACGATCTGAATAAGAACTTTAGTCTTGTACAAAAATTGATCTAGTTAACCATTTAAATGAATACAGTTTTCCTATTATGACTCAAAATGTAAGTAAAATAAATTAAATAATGATGTCAGGTATATGTTTCAAGTATCGTAATTTAATTACGATTCCTTTCAAAAATATAACATTTTTATCTGAATTCAGATAAACAAGAAAAAATCTCATTTAATGGCTTATCACTTAACATCAAGTGCCACTTTTACGTCTGGGCTGAAGGGATTTCCCTGAAGTAGGTACACTTAATAACAATTTTTTTCTCTTCAACAGGCTTCCTTTCCATCAACTCTGAACGGAGTAGCTCCGAGCGATCTCCGGCCTCCCTCGACGCTGAGCTTCTTCGTGACGCACCACTCTACCCCCCTCTTCGAAACTCTGAAGACTCCCCCCCATATCGCTATCAAAATGACTTAAGTGACGCTAGCTCCAAAACCTTCCTAGACGCTAAAGATCAAACTACAAAGCTCAATAACGCTAAAAATGGAGACTCGGGTGTTGCATACGATGATCCAGAAACTAGCATAGAAGATAACAATATTCTGGTAACACCCGAAGAGTTAATTACCAGCGAGTCTGATGATAATAGTTATTATGCTGAAAGCATAGGCACAAAATCTGGTACAAATGAGAAAGGAAACGTAGAGGCTGATGAAAGTAGCGACGTTTTAGAAACGCAAGAGGAACCTATTTATGTAGAAAGTAATGATGTAGGTGTGGAATCGATATTAGATCCAGATAGTTTAAGCAATATTGATAGCTTGAACCCTGACCCTGCGAGTATTAATTCCGGAAATGCTTTTATATTTGCTTCTGGATCCAACGTCGATCAGTTGATGGATGATGAAGCTAGAGTAGACACGGAAGGTGAAGTTGATCTACAATCAGAACAAGCAGATAATGAAGATTTTGTAACAGAATCAAATATTGAAGACGAAATTAAGAATGTTAGAGAACCTTCTCTACCAGTGACTGAAACCGAAAGTGATGATGATGTGGAACGCAAGAAACGCAGCAGTGGACAAGAGTGGGATAAAAATCCAAAGGTTAGTACAAAATATGCACTATTATGTTGACTCACATACATCTTCGGGGAGCCTGTTATTTGAAGTATTGAGTCTTTGTTATTGAGTCCATTAGGTGGAGGGCAACGGTAGGTACTAAAAATTCAATTGCAAGTAAACCAGGGAAGTGTTTTGCATAGAAAAAGGAAACAAATAAAAATCCAGAGTTATAGATCAGCACTCAGTTAGACAGAATCAAGGGATTAACACCTACTTCGCCCACAAAGCTGTTCTTTCTACTTTCTATTTCTATGGTGCTGGCACTTGCTATTGTTTTTTTTTTTTAAATTTGGTACTAAACATTGATTACCATCAGCCCGCCCGAAGAGTTAAGACTGGGGATACAATCCTCAACATCCGCGGTGCTGTGCGGGACGCTATCGGCGACGCTGGTGCGGCTCCCGGACCGCGGGCGTCCTCTCGGGTAGACGCCTTCGTCATCAGACCCTCGCCTGTCCTGCGCGACGAGCCTAGAGACCAGCTGAGAGATGCCAGAAACAGGATTGCTGCTACTGTTGCTCTGGTAATTTTAAGCTAAATTATGGTCCTAAAACATATATTTTTTTAAACGTAGTAAATAAATTGTATTATAAAGAAGCAGCCAATGAGCGTGTAGACAACTTCATATAAAATGATAACAGCAACCAACATTTTTTAACATAGGGAAATCCACATGATCCTTCTATATCTATCTTCAGTTATCTGGCAATTTTTTGAGAAACCAATCGAACCACAAAAGCCTTTTCAGAGTATAAAAGAAACTTTATTTTATTAAGCGAATACCCTCTTTAAATGCAAAATCTTTACTTAAATATCGTATCTAAAAATAAATCACATTTAATTAGAAGACTGATTAATAATTTATTTTGTAAACAGTACGAAGAGGAAAACAAATTGTAACACAAGACCAAGAGATGGTAAATGTCGAGTAGCGTTATTAATTGGCGCTCGCTTGTAGCGACGACCGCCGGAATACTTACATTCAGGAATTGAGAAAAGCGGAGGAAATATTATCACTACACCGCCCGCTCCTTTATCTTTTTCTTTACTTTTTCTTCTTTTTTCGAACAAATTTCTTTAACACGGTTGTAAAAGGAATTAAAGGTTACATCGGCATAAAAGGAAATAGGTTTTTCTTTCTTGCCGTCTCGATGAGTGCATAATTAATTATTTTGATGACATTGGACGGACAATCTTGGATTTTTTTGGGATTGGGATTAAGTTGTAAAAATATTACATGTTTCTGATTTAACTTAAACAGATTTATCAAGCTCCCAGCGTCCCTTGAAAGTTGTCATCATGAAGCACATAATTAATTAGTCTTCAGTTTCCGTGCCTTGTCACGAACTATGTAACTTTTGGGATTAATTTAATTCGAGAGTATTCGTACGCAGTTAGTAGGGTTTTGCGTGATTCATAACGTATGATATAATGAGGGCAAATTGTACAGTAAAATAATATTTGCGCTACTAAATGAGGACACTTTAAAGGAAAATGGAAAACCAACATCTGAATACCTTAGCTGACCCGGATGGTTCTAATGAATGTTTACAAAAGTGATACGATTCGGTGGAAAAAATGTAGTAGTATAATAGCCTTGGTACTTTTTCAAATCAAAGCCTCAGGAGGGGAAATATATCTATTTCAAACTTCAGAAATAACCAAAATTCTGACATATGATATGATCA
The DNA here is from genome assembly GCA_905147235.1 of Erynnis tages. Lineage (NCBI taxonomy): Eukaryota > Metazoa > Arthropoda > Insecta > Lepidoptera > Hesperiidae > Erynnis > Erynnis tages. The sequence continues at coordinate 121,000 of LR990097.1, forward strand.
CTATAAACATTGAAAGACCTATATGAGTTGCGTGTTTATTTGCTACCTAATTCTAGTAAGAAAATAGCTGTATGTGATATTTCTAATTGGTTTAACCAGTCTCTATAGTTTTGGCCATAACGTTCCAAAAATGAAACAACCTTCAGGCGAAATCAATAGAATACCATTACAGAAATACTTAGCAGCAAAGTACGCTCACAGAGATATTAATTTAACCATCAATCCATTAGAAACAGGGATAGATCCACACAGACAGTCATATTTCTCTCTGTAATTTGATATCCATAAATCTTTCTTCCAGGGAAACATTTCAGGCAATAATTTTAAACTTTTTGGAAGCCATCCAACTCGAGAGCGCTTCACTCAAGGACTCTCCGTACTGAAAATGAGGTTTAAAGTTTACACTCATAATTTAAAAGCTTTGTGCTTTTACAGAAAACAACTGTGATTGTTCAGGATTAAACAATAATTGTGAAATCAGAAGCGGGCACCGGTTTAATGTTAGTTTTGAAGTTGGAATTTTCTTTTATTACTTAGACACTATTGTACGTGATAATAGTGGAAGCGTTATAAAGGCTAACGTCAATGCAGGTTATGAAAGGCGTCATACAAGCGTTAAGATCGAAGCAGCATTAGGGAATCTTGTATACAGGATGAATTTTTCAAGTATGCATGGATGGGGAAATTCCTAACCAGCCTAACCAGGAATCGAACACATTAATTTAAAAAATCACAATCTGTATTATTACGTCATTCGATAATGTCACTAATGAGGAACAAATTCTGGAAAGTAATGACATAGGTACGGCAAACTTAAGGATAAAGTTAATTTTTAACAAAACACTTTTTTTCCATACAAACCATAGAACCTTAACTGATTACTTAGCGTTCCAAATTATGGTCACCCAATTTATAGCCGGATTCGACGTGTTGTATCTTCCAAATGCTTCAAATGAAGTGTCTTCCTCAGCCCCTGAAGTTGGAGCGCGAGCTGCTGGTAGAAGCCCACGCCCACGCTCGGATCCCCTGCGACCTGGTCAACGTCACCAACCTGCGGTGGTACAAAGACAATGAGGTTAGTATTACGGCCATACTTCTTCTGATGCTATTTAAGTTGTACTTATATTTCTTTGCAACAATCCGCACACGTGGAACTTTTTTTGGTGTGGACCCACCACTCTCCCTTATCTCCGGGTAGGTATATACCATCAATACTTATTCCAATAGTAAACGACACGTGTTTCGCCCAGAGCATCATCAGGTGATGTGGATTCTACAACGGTTGGTACTCGACAACCAACAACCAACCGTAACCAAGACAGCAGTAAACCGTTGTATTCAAAGGCCCAAGTACTGGGCGGAGTGGCATCGATTACGGAAGAGCCGGAAGGAAGTAAAAATCTTGAATTTTGAAAGTTAAATAACTTGATTTTATGAAGATTTTTTGCTTCGGTTCAATATATTAATTATGATGTGTTCAATGTAAATATATACAAAAGTTACATATTATACTTTAATGAATGTTGTTGACATTAATGCTCCTATCATCATTTGTTCCTCGATTAGCAAATCAATCTGCCCACGTCTCCCGGTGGAGGGGAGTCGACCTGGCGTGAGGGTGACGCCGTGGAAATCGGACGCGCGTCCCGAGGCCACGCGGCGAGATGGCGGTGCGCTGGTCGCGACCGCTCCGGACGGACTGTCACTGGAGAGCCCACGAGGCTGCTTATATATGGTCAGTATCCCATAGTACAAGGACGCCTAGCTTCTTGAGTAGATCGCAAGCGATTGAAAAAGTTAAGCAACGTCGGGTGCCGTCAGTACCTGGATGGGTGACCCGCTAGTGGTGAATTAAAAGCTAATTAAAGTTAAGCCGTCGGTCGCAGTTGTTATGATGTGTTATATCGACATACTCGTATACCTTAAAAAACGTAAAACATCCAACATGGGTTGTCCATAGTCCGTTTCCTACCAATCCGCATTGGAGCAGCGTTCTAAAGTGTGCTCCAGGCCTCCTCCTGTTGTGGGGACCCTTGCCTAACAGTAGGTATTAAATGTTTTGCAGCCAGCCAGCCATCACATAAAACCGACATAACTCTCAAAGCTAGCAAACGGAAATATTTGTATCCGATGTAGTGTCACTAAGGAGTTACAGATATTAGAAAACATAGGTGAACCATTGTAGTTTACCTAACCCGAAGTAACTATCTAAGTTGCCGAAGCAGAAGCCCTGAAGGACAATATTGAAAATAATTGAACGTAACTTTAGGTTCCCAACTTCCCACGTGAATTTACTACAGACTATTTGCTTACAGTCGCGATGGGACTGATAGAAAGCGCTAATATGCGCTCAGATGAGTAGAATCTAGGGTAAGCATGCCCGTCTATTTAGTTCCCATTTCTATGAATTCAACGTATATTGAAAATGTTTTCATTTCACAGAGCCAGTGAGGTCGGTGTACCTGGCAGTAGACGGTCGTCGACTGGACGCTGGCAACACGTGGGTACCAGTGCGGGATAAAACCGTGCTTGAAGTGCGCTGTGTCGCTGAAGGTGAGTTTTTAATCAGACATCTTGGAAAAGTTATAATTCAGGATGATCGTGGATCATACATTATGATCGATGTATTCTTTCTTGTATTCAAGCATCAAACAATCGAATGTCTTTGCTATCAAGTTGTAATTTAAAGCTTTAACCACAATTTAAAGATGTTACGCTCATTTAACTGTCCAAATTGTACTAATTTGACTTTTAAACCGCATTGAAATACGTCATAAATCATATTTTTCTAAAACCTACAAGACTCTCCTATTATATCCTACGTAAAGTGTAAGTCATATTATACGTTCAGTGAAAATGTAAAACATTGAAAAGTAGCGTTGTGACTGTGGTTCCCAATAAATGACATCTTGACTCCTACAATTCAGTGTAGAGTTTTCGCTTACAAGGGTTCTTACATTTTACCAAATAGTAAACACAAACTCCAATAACTAGTCGAAATCAGCGAAGTACATAAGCAATTCGCCACCCTTATTACCCTGTTCAGAGCCCCTCGGCTGTATCGAAAGTTAGCAGTTAAATGAATCCAACTTCGAGATCGGAACTTGGCCGAACTTTCAGGAAGACGATAGTTGGGCGCTTATTGGTGCGTCGTCAAATTGTGGCTAGTCTCTGCGTTGGAAGTAGTTTGCTAGTTAGTCTAAATGTTCAGGATTTTTGGTCGGTCTATGTTTTCATGAGAAACTTTAATCTTATCTTATTTGTAGGTACCTTATGATAGTTATTGTACTTGTATTTGTACTTTATGATAAAATTCTGGAAATTCTGGGGTTTCAAAAGTGCTAATCCTAATTTGACGGGCTATTAGATTTATTTCAGCTTTTTTCTACCCGCCTATTTGGGTGCAAGATGCAAGACGTACACAAAGACAAATAGATATGTGGAACTTATACCACTTCACTTTTTAATAAAAAAAACAATGTAAGCATTACTTTATCAAATGTTAGTGACAGTTGCATAAATATAGGGCTTGGTATGAAGATTGTATCGACTCCTGATCTATATTTAATGATCGAAACTTTGATAACAGGATACAATGCTCCTGAAGGCATCAGAAATGATACTTGTTGAAGTTTTCCTCCGAGTTGGGAATATCTGTTCCACTTCTAGCCATTCAAATCCTTTTCGACTCTGTCGTCAGTTGCGGTCCTTTGTTAGGAGTAGTGTAGTCCATGATCTAGGTGTAAATCTCGTTAGTCATTTCCTCCCGGCCGATAACTTATTGAATGTTTAAGAAAGTAGAACAAAGAAGCCTAGTGATCATCATCAGCTCCATGAGTGGATTTAGCAGTACCAGCTCCCAAAGTATGTTGAAAAAAATTGCGAATAGCTTATTAGTTGATGTTTTTATTTATTTACAGTAACATAATAAACTGTCTTATAACTAAAATACTTTGGTGGCTCAACCCATCCATGGAGCCGCAGCTGACGATCACCAGGCTTCTCAGTTCTACTCTCATAAGCATTCTACAAATTTGGCCGTTAGAAAATTGTCACAAAAACCTGTCGCTGGCTTACGGACTATAGCGTTTCTTTTTGCTCAGAAAGTTTTAAGTGAAATGAAAGTTTTAAATGATCATTGTGGGCAAGAGGGTGAGGCTCTCGGAGATATTGGAGGGAAACTTGGTAAAAATTAAATTATCCATTTCATCGTATCTCCTATTAGCGTCATCATTTCTGTGATGTTGAAGACTGGATTGGTAATTTAATTTGTTAGACGAAAAAATAATTTTATTTTATCAGTGTCTTTGTTTTGGCTGTTAAGAAACGAATGTTAGTGTATAAAGTAGCTGGAGATATGTGATTTTATGTATGGTCACCGGTGATTTGATGTTAACCACTTCGCTGTCCCGTGAGTCTCATATGATACATACCCATTGTTTAACTATTGTGTCTAATTATTGGACAGGGGAAGTGTTAAGGCTGGCGGTGATGCACCTCTCCTGGTAAGCTTCTATGACTCTGCCACCTATTCTTCAATTTATGCTACAACGTACTCTTTACTGAAATTTGATTTATAATGTGTTTTTTTGTCCTAAGGTGGTGTACCGCCTCCAGATTTGTCGTGGCGTCTCTTGGCGTTGGAGCCAGCGTTGGACCATCGTCCGTATTTACGTATACATCATACGAATTATTCTATTGGTAAGCAGTTTTTTTATTGCAATTGTTTTATTATAAATACCTATCGATAACTGTGACATAGCTCTTAAGAGTGAGCGTGACCCTCAGAGGGTGATTTGGTATTTCTCTACGCGACAGAGTAACTCACGGACGGACGGATGTAACAAAGGGCTAGCCGCCATTCCGCCCGGTCCTGAGCCCTTTGAATCCTACGTTTTCCAACCGTCTTCTTCAGGTCGTCAGTCCACCTGAACGGTGGGCGGCCTGTGCTCCTTTTGCCACTCCACTCCACGTCTAGTGGTCGTTATTCAAGGGCCTTACCCAATTCAATTACCGTGGTTAACAACAAAATTATCTTCACAGAAGGCGTAGTATCATCGAAGGTGGTGGTGACAGCGGCTCGGGAGCTCCACAACGCGACGTTACAGTGCGAAGCGAGACAGAGACAGCCGTCCTCTCTCCCTCACACCCACGAGGCGAAGAGCCATAAGGGCAAGAGCAAAGAGAAGGAGTCTCACGATATGCTCACTGCGAAGTTGGAGATACATGTTACTTGTGAGTTAAATGGACTTTGTGCTTTTTTAAAGTAATGGAGTAGCAAACGGGCATGCAGGGCTTCATGTTAACATGCAGTTTGCTACTCTACATCAGGTGGCTACTACTCATATTCAGTAATAAATTAAACCGTCGTAAAGCACCATTTCATTCATTTATTGTGTTTCGGCTGGGGAGTTATGGTTACCAGAGATAATTTGTTCTCATGACTAACAAAGCACCCTCAACATACAACCTCAGATAGGATTTCTTCTTCATTTGAGGGTGGATGCGTGGAGGGCGGATGAGTACATGGGCTGCAGTGACCACCTAATATTTCGTCGCCTGCATATATAATAACAAAATGTTCTCGAACTCCTTAATTTTGATCGTGATCACGTTTCTATCCAGATCCCCCGTCGTTCGTGATCTCCCGCTGGCCGGGGTTCGGCGTGGCGCTGACGGCGGGCGGCGCGGCGGCGCTGCGCTGCGACGTGGACGCCAACCCGCCCGCCAAGGCCACCTGGCTGAGGGACGCGGACGTGCCCGCCAGGTACTGATCTCCTTCTACCTATTGCTATCTACTGCTACCTACGCCACGTACGATCGCAGGGATCGGCGTGGCGCTGACGGCGGGAGGCGCTGTGATGAAGATGAAGGCCAAGTTAAGCAACCTCGGTTTGAAAAATTCTGACTCGGGCACTAGCCCGTTTCTCCACCAATCCGCATTGAAACAGCATGATCGAGTTTGCTCCAGGCCTCCCCCTGTTGTAGAGAGCATAACCATGCTCAACCGTGGACGATAAAAGAATTGCAGTCATATAAACCCTTTGTCGGCGGTGATAGCCCAGTGGCTTAGAATTCGACCTCGAATCGAGGGGTTCGGGTTCGAATCCCAGTGGCACGCACCAATGACTTTGTGAAAAAGTTATGTGCGCTTTATAAAATTAAATATCACCTGCTGCTACGGTGAAGGAAAACATCGTGAGGAAACCTGCATGCCTGAGAGTTCACAAAAAAAAATGTTCTCAAAGGTATGTTCGTCCACCAACGGGCAGTAGTGGTGCGTGGTGGACGGCGGCCTACATCCCTCTCATTACGAGAAGGAGACCCGACCCTGTAGTGGGTCATTAATGGGTTACTGGCAAACCCTTTGTTCTTCCCGCAGTTCCCCACCTCCCCTCGAGTCCGGCACCGAGGGTCCGCTGGGAGCGGCGACGCTCCGCTGGGCGGCGCTCCGAGCGACGCACGCGGGCTGGTACCGCTGCCGCGCGTCCTGGCTCGACGCTGAGTACTCCTCCATCGGATACTATCTCAATGTGCTTTGTAAGTGCGTCTGTAACTGCAGCAGGGTCGGCTCTCGCATTCTATAGCTAAACAATTTTTAACCTTCCGTGCACCACGTGGGGTTTAATAAATCCCAGCGAAACAAAAATCGTCGTATCTTTTTAAACGTCTGCGCGAATTCCACGAAATGTCGAGTAGCTGGAGTTGCGACGTTGCCGGGTCGCATAGTAACAGTGATTTAGTTGTAGCGTCGCAGGCGCAGCTGTGGGTAGCACGCAAATTGTGGCAGGGTGTCACAAACCCCACGTAGTTCGGTACGTCGTCTAAAAGGTACAGGCAGTTTTACATGGAAAATATACCTATTTCTACATAATTTTTTTTTTTAATTACTTTCATCGTTTGTGTATTTGTTTGCAGGTCTCATAATGGTTCGACGTTTAGATCAACATGAAATATTATCGGCACTTATGAATGGAAGATGATCTCCTTTTAGTTTTTAAAAAAGTACAATTTTTGTTACAATGCCTATAGATTTTAAAAATGTTTATTTTACTTAACAAATTTGTTTTATTTCTATCTCCTAATAGTCCAAAAACATTATAAATATTTATAAAATAAACTTCAAAAAGATATTCTCTATATATAGATAGAATGATGTTGGGGTATAGGAAACCCCACATAGTGCAGGACGCAATTTTTACCCACGTGGTTTACGGTAGGTTAATTGTTTGTCTGACAGCGCCTGATGAGAACGCTCAAGCAGTGACAGAAGCTGATGTGCATGAGGAACCGGATCATCAGAAGGTCGAAGTGCCTCTCGGAGGAAACGTGCAACTGCATTGTCCTAAAGGTAAGTTCACTCACGAATCAATACATACTAAAGATCGCGAAGTAGTCGAAGTCCGACCATAATGAATTTGACACGTAAAGTAATTTTGTACACGTCATTTGTCTATGTGTGCATGTCAAAGTTCTTAAACTAAACTTTTCATTAAGGGATTAAACTATTATTAGCTAGCATCCCTGAGCAGGTTCTAGGAAACTGAGAAACTACGAACCCGCAGTAGGCCAGCGAGGAAGTCTAAGCGTATATCCATTATGAGAGACCTACGACGAAAGGATACTTTTTATCCTGGAATGAATCTTTCCGAAACTAACGTGTCATTAACTTGAAATATCATAACAGGTAGCGTGGGCTGCTGGTGGCGCCGTGTGGTGGGCAACAGCAGTGAGAGCTGGGCTCCCGCGGGCTCCCATCATGCCCATGGAGTTCTAGGTGAGTACTGAAGCACCAGCAACAGGGGCACAGCTCGCTGTCCGACCAGGTGGACTGACGACGTGAAGACAGCGGGAAACCGTTGTATTCGAAGGGCCCAGGACCGGGTGGAGTTGCGTCGATTAGGGGAGGCCCATGTCCAGCAGTGGGCTACAAAGGACCGAGATGATGAGAATTGACGCTTCCGGGAATCCCGCAGGCCTCTTCAAGTGCTGAGGAAGGCCACGATAGGATTTTAGTTGGTAAAATCCTACATAACCCAGTTTCTCTCTTCTAGAAGATTTTCCCTCAATAAGAAAAGACCCAGTATTGATGAATTGTATGTCAGTGACTGAGAATCTCTTGCTTGAGAGGTCTGGTTTATATCACTGCAGCACGTACTAATTGTATGAAAATAATAATCTAGTAAACTAGATTCTGGGTAGTCAGATTCACACGTGACTTAAAAAACTAGCTAATTGTCCGTAAAGATGTTCAAAGACCTGTTAGGAACAACTTTATGAGCACCAAATAACACAATTATCTTCGACCAGGTATCAAAGAAGCGTTATACGAAGAGGGTGGTGAGTACCGCTGTGTCGGAGCTCGGGCGCCCGACCTCAAGCGTCTGCGGGAACTCAAGCGAGTTACACTTCGAGTCACTGGTAAGGAAATAATCAAGTAATTACTAACTTAATTATACTTTTACAGAGTGAATTTTTCTAGTGTGCGTGGATGGGGAAATCTGAAACTATGAGGAATAGCGAAAAATGCTGAATCGGAGTCTGGGGCCCGATTTTGATGAAAACTAATACTTTTAATTCATCACACTTGAAAAATCACACGGTGCTATCCACAGATACAGATCTAAATACGAGAAGTTAACGCAAGTCAACCCCACAGAATGAAGACCAAGCTTGCTGTTTTTTCCTCCTTGCTGGGACAAAAAAATAACGTTTTAGTGAAAGTCAAGAATCCTGCCTAATAGGTCAGGGTTCCAATCCCAGTGGATCGCACTGGCAATGACTTTTTCAAAAGTTCAGTGGCTTGGAATTTTCATGTGCGACACCATTCAGAATAATAATATTATTGTGTATGTACATAATATTATTATGCCAGTAACCCATTAATGGCCCACTACAGGGTCGGGACTCCTTCTCGTAATGAGAGGGACTTAGGCCTTAGTCCACCACGCTGGCCTACTGCGGGTTGGTGGACTTCACATACCTTTGAGAATATTTTTTTTGTGAACTCTCAGGCATGCAGGTTTCCTCACGATGTTTTCCTTCACCGTAACAGCAGGTGATACTTAATTTTAATTTTATAAAGCTCACATAACTTTTTTACAAAGTCATCGGTGCGTGCCACTGGGATTCGAACCCGGACCCCTCGATTTGAGGTCGAACTCTAAGCCACTGGGCTATCACCGCTATGTACATATACGAATAATTTAATAATCACAATTGCAAAGAGAGAACGAGTATACGATGAACGAATATGCGCTCAGTTGGCCAGAACCTACGCACTGTTCGCGCTGTCGATAGCGCTGTCGATAGGGGCCATACTGCGTAATCGCAGTATGGCCCCTCTCTAGGCATGGTCCACCTTTCCTGGTGGGAGCCCCAATTTGCCAAAGAGCTGTAGTATCTACTTCCTATTTCTAAGGTATTCCTAATGCAATTCATTGTTATTTAAGTTGTATTTATATTTCTTTGCAACAATCCACACACGTGGAACTTGTTTTGGTATGGAGCCACTACCCTCCCTTATCTCTCTGAGTAGGTATATACCATAACAACTTATTCCAATAGTACACGACACGTGTTTCGCTCCAAAACGGAGCATCATCAGGTGATGTGGACTCTACAACGGTTGGTTGCTGAGTGAGGTCGCCGTTCGAGTGAGCTGCTTATATACCTTTTCTCCCTGCCATTATGACACATCGAGTGTAATCAAAAATCGAATAAAACGTCACTTGTCAGTGTTTTGACGTTTGACATTAGTGACTTATGTCTTTTTTACGTCACATGTGATTTTGGTGGAAAAATATGCAGCAAAGGAGAATTTGATACATCTATTTGTTCATTCAGCAATGTAACACTATTGCTTTTACTACGATATATTGAATAATTTGTAGCTGTTCTAGCAAACTGAGCCTAATTCCTTTATCGCATCTATTTAAAATGTTATACGTATGGCCAGTAGGTACCGAATGGCCTGATTCTATCAAATGTTTTGCGAAATTGGACCTGTCTGCGCGACCATTTCTATACGCTGCTAGGTGTTCTCGATACCACGTGTGCCGATTGTTGCAAAGAAATATAAATACAACTTAAATAACAATGGATTTCCGCAAAGTAACGCCTGATTCAATATATTATATGCAATTCATTGTCCTTTAGGTGGTGCAACTGCTACTGCGTTATCAGCGAACCCGGCAGCGGGCGGCTGGCGGTTGGAGTGCGGCGCTTGTGGACGGAACCTGCGTGTGTTGTGGCTGCGTGACGGACAGGCGCAGCCCGCCATACTGTCGCCTGATCTAGCGCAGCACTGCTGGCGGTCTGTGCTGCTAGTGCCGAGCGAGGATGAGGTGGGTCACTTGGACACGATCGACGAGGTGGAGGATGGAGCCACCAGGGGTTCCACCACTATTGTCAGTACCCATTAATGGCCCACTACAGGGTCGGGTCTCCTCTCACAATGAGACAGATGTAGGCCGCCGTCCACCACGCACCACTACTGCCCGTTGGTGGACGAACATACCGCGTGAGAACATTTTTTTTATGAACTCTCAGGCATGCAGGTTTCCTCACGATGTTTTCCTTCACCGTAACAGCAGGTGATATTTAATTTTATAAATCGCACATAACTTTTATTACAAAGTCATTGGCGCGTGCCACTGGGATTCGAACCCGGACCCCTCGATTCGAGGTCGAATTCTAAGCCACTGGGCTATCACCGCTGCTTCCACCACTATACCACCGACCAAAGACGGAAATTCTACCCTCTCACTTGGGATATTCCATTTCGAATAGGGGTTATATTCTGGTGTTGTCCGTGTCGATGGTAAATGTGACTGCTTCCAACAGATGTCCCGCCTTTATGCCTTTTTCATAAAAAAATAGTAGGTATAAATACCAATACTAACTTGCACTCTTCATCCCCAGGTGTGGTGCGTAGCCGCCGCAGCAGGGGGCGGGGCCGTCGCCGTATTCCCCCGCCGCACCCCTCTCCCCTCCCCCGCGTCCCACCCCGCGAGACACGCGGTCAGAGCTCTACACGCGGGGGCTGGAAGCGTGACTGTGACCACGTGGCTCGTGAATCTTGTGCTGTTACTCGGAAGTGTCCTAATTATGTAGATTGGGAGCAGTGCTGTGAAGACGTAGGTTGGAGTTTTTTGATAAATTAAAAAAATCAATAAAAAGACGAATTCGTGGCCGCTGGAAGCAATACTGTTAAATGGCTTTTGATTAAACGACAAAATGCCTACTTGGTAGTGTTCCTAACAGTGATGGAAATGCATTTTAAGTTTTAATGGTTTCGGCGTCGTTTGAAGCAATACTGTTACTAAATACCTACTCGTAGCTTGTGATGACACTTTGAAGTGCTCTGTTCGTATAAAGAAATGAAAGTTTTTCCCGCCGCAATACTGTCAGAAAGGCTTAAAAATAAAATTGCTTCATAGCACTGCAATAACAACCCCTTGGTGTTGCCCGTATCCATAGACGAAGTAATCATTTTTCTTCAGATGGCACCGTTTTTTGGCCGGCCCACAAATCCGGCCGGTTACATACGAGTAAAAGTGTTCTTGTCAGTAATGGAAATGGATTTAAAGTTTTAAAAATTCCGCGGCAGCTGGAAGTCATCTACAAAGCTTGTGAGAACACTCGATCCTGTGTCCTGTTCTTATAAGAAAATGGAAGCAATTCTGTCAAGAAGTGTCTTGTAATTTTGTTTGGAAGTGTTCTTGTCATGGAAGTGTTCTACGTCTAAAATTCTGAAAATAAAAGAGTTATTGTTATTTTATAAACAAGTTTTTGTATCACATCATAGCTACTTATTGAAAAACAATGATCTATTAATAACTATGATACTTAAAACAACGAATGTATAACTAATGGAAACAAATGAATCTTTAAGAATGGAAGTCTACGCGACAGATGGTACTTCCATGATCCTTCACGTCACTGATCGACTCTGTATAATTTCAAATGATTATGACACCTACCACACTAGTGATAATATCGATGTTAGTTCGTGTGGTTCTAGCAATAAGTCTTTGTAGTGCTATTAACTATGTATGATAATTTGTTATACGCATGTTAGTGTACCTAATCGTGTCTCTTGTAGAATACGCGGAGCGGCTTGCGTCGCGCGTCACGCATGAGTTGTTGTTTCACTAAATTTCTAAGTGTGACCTCCAAGCCGCATAAGCCGCAACCGCAAGCCGCATCGCTACTACCTTGCAATCTTATCACGGTCACTGCAGAGAGGTTTATGAAGAAAAGTGTGTCGCGGTACTTTGCACCCCTTGGGAGTCGACTCGGAAGTTGCTAGTGGAAATGTTACTGCAATAAGTACCTACTTGTTGGGTTAGTTTAAATTTTTTTTGTATAATTATTGTCATGAATGAACATTTTTTTTGAAAATTTGTTGGGTTTTGAGCCCAGACCTCTTGGCTATCACCACCTTTAGTCTGTACATGAGTGTGAGTTGTTCCATATTTATTTATTGTAGGAATAGGTTCACTATTTTTGAAAAGTTAAACTTCCTTGCAGTGAACGAGTTCAGAATGAATGTATCCTCTTAGTAGAACCTCGATATACCCATTCTTTTAGCTACTAATATTTATCGTTATTAATTTCGTAGTGTATACAGTTTAAGTCGTGCCAAATTGTTGATATTATTGGAAATATTTTCGTATACTTGTGACTAAATGTTAGTTTTTAGTCGGAAATGAAATTGTGACACCAATCGAATTGTTAGGGTTATACGACGAATGAACGGTAAAGATGAATATTGCAAGGGTTAAAATATAGCGACGTTTCTTTTGTCATTTTTCAAAACCGGTAGAGGATAATAAAATTAAATACTGTCAGCCTGCCTGCTATCATTCTGCATAATATTAAAGTAAAACTTCTGTAACATTAAAACGTAACATTTAAACATTCGTATTTTTTGCTCATTTGAATGCAATCATAGCAGAACTTAAAGAATATAGACTTAGGATTTGCTCCTTTTTAGAACATTCACAGGAACACGATCACAGCACATCACAGCGATCTAGCAAATATTAGAGCTCGTAAAAAAACGTTGTAAGCGACTGGTCTGAATTTGGTTTAAAAGTTTCAAAAAGTTTCAAAGCTAACAATGCAATATTTGTCCTTACTAAAGACTATATTATAAGCCAACGCGAAGTTCACTAAGAAATGACACTTACTAAACTTACAAAAGTCAAAGATAAAGCAGTGAAAGAAAGTTTAAACTAGAAGTGGCTGAAAATAAATATAGTTTTAACATGAAAAGTTGAAGATGAAGAAAATGAAATACCAAGTTAGTGTATTTAAAGACTTGACAGTTGAGCTTCGTGTTGGTTTAAATAGAGCCTTAGGATAATGATTGTCGAGATGTTTGTATTAACATTTATATTCGTAAGCATCTGTAGACGGCCACCAGGCGTTATATCTGTAACACTATATTTTTAATAGATGTCAAATTCATTATTGTAATACGTTGTGTATCATAGCTTAACGATTCATGTAAATTTCGATGTCAATTTTAGGATCCCGTTTAGATCGGGTGCAATTTTGTATGAGGAATTAAAAGTGAAAACATTTGCTACCACAATTTTTGCAACAATCTTGTAGTGTTTAAGAGATGTTTATCGGATGTTTAACGTTGGATTGTTATCGGTGGTTACTTTCTTACTTTGTGTTATGGCTTTCTCTTTCCTCTTCAATTCTTCTGTCTTTCTCTTGTACTTTCTATTCTTTTTTGCAAAGATGACAGTTTGATGGTTAAGATAGTTAAATTGTTGTTAATTAGATACTGAATAGCTAGTTTCATGGCCGTTAAATATTATGTAATCCTAATTAGATTCTCTCTTAGAGCTCGTTCGAGAATTCAAAGAAAAACACCAATTTACCAAACTGTTCTTAAAACTTGGTTCTTAAAATTTTAACCATCAAATCGTCAAAATATGAGTCGTTATTGTTGTTAAGAATTGTGATATCATCAGAGGGCGGGCGCTCGCGGGCACTTCTAAGTTGAATAATATTACAAAGAGATTTGAATCAGCGGTTAGTTTTAATTAAGTTAGATTGTAGTGAAATGTATTTTTGTACCGTCTTAAAATTGTTGGTCAATTGGTAATGAGTTACAGGGTGAGCACAAATTTTTCTTAGACTTTAAAACTCATATTTATGTATATCTGCTATGTCAACTGTTACAATTTTCTAAATTTCATTTTAAGTGATGATGAATCTATCGACTTAGACAAAAATTTTAAGGCCATGTGTTTGTAATCTACATAATAAAGATTATTGAATAAATTAAGCTCAGTTACACAAAATCTAACGCTCCTTCTACCTTTTATCTGTCCTGTTTATGTGTTTCTCTAAAGTTTTCTCCCTTGATCTCCCCTGTCTCTATTCTATCATTTTTGTAAACACTATTTCTCTGTACTCGATTCGTATTTCTATACTTTCATATTTCGTGCACACTACCCACTACATTCGCTCTTTTTTTTACTCCTTACCTAAATGATTGTATAGATCGCTCGTAGCGATAGAACCGCCAATAATGTTTTTTTAGGTTATGTTTTCTTGTTAACTGACTTTGTGTGTATGTTTACAATAAAGAGTATTGCATTGTGAACATTTGAAATTATGTTCAAGAAGAAATATCTAGTTCTTATATTTTCTATTAATTTATTATTATACTTAGTGCTCACCCTATCGGAGTATAAGGAATTATATGAATATTAAAAACGAATACAAATTTGTTTTACGTACCTGGATACGAGGAGTATCATCCGTCCATCGCGGAATTCGAACTAGTTACTTAAGGAGCTACGTAGACCCCTTCTTCCTTCCCATTGCGCTCTTCCTTCACCCTGACGACTCTGGCGGGAAGTACTGTTCAAATTAACTACTAATAAAAGTAATTTCACAGTATTTAATAAATTCAATTCATCGTAAATAAAGCTGATTTGAAAACTAAGACCCACATTTAGTAGGTATACTTTATTCCATATTATTGAAATTCAACAGAAGCAAACTAAACATTACATCGACTGGGGTTTTTACACATGTCACCATGTTGCGGAGTAACTTTGAACTAACTGCTTTCATAAGAAACTGCTCAAAAAATTGTGTCATGTTTTTTGAGTCAATTCTTTTAAAAATTAAAAAAAATATCACATTGTCAACGTTACAGAAGACAAATATTGGTGTGGTCTTATAGCCTGGCTTCTAGCTATCTTTTTATCTATATCTTTTTTCTATGCTTATACTAATACTGTATCATACAGCGAGCTAACGGCCACTATCTTGTCAAGACTAAAGTGAGCAAGGAATTCCATACAAATTGCAACATTAAATACGGTCTTAGTACGTAAGAACCGAGAGCGATAAAGTGTTAAATAGAAATAATTAATATAATTTTATCAACTTCACAGATTTCTAGCGTAACCCAGTTATTAAACAGAATAATAATGTAGGTACCGTAACATTCGCGATACCTTTTATGATAAAATAATAACCTTAAACGGTAATGAACAGAATTGTAGGACAAACTCCGGAATATTTGGATTCCGCGAAGGCTTTTGATAGCATTTCGTAATTTAATATACGAAGTACGTTTTCACGCTTCAAGTTGTGGTTGATACGATTAATATTCATAATGTTACATATTAATTGTATAAGTATTTCTCAAACAACTGTAGGCCCACCGCAACATATTCAGAAATTCGGAGCGTCGTACCACAGGGCTCGTTGCTGGGACCCGTTTACTTAGTTGTAATAAATGTACGCTAATCTTCAATAAGTGGCTAAAACTAACACTGTAAGTTTAAAATAAAAAAGATACGACTTTGTTCTTCGGACCCGTCGAAATATTATTTTAAATTTATTCATTTTCCCGTCAGAAGTCGGTAGTTAGGCCAATCTAGGGGTAGCGTCCCTAACCCGCCTCTAGTCCTTCCTCGCTGTTTGAGTATTCTGTCATTGCTCTCTCACGCACTATAGTCCATTCTTTACTCTTGTCCTATTTCGTAAACAATCGTAGCCTGTCTTTTAATTTTAATTTGCGATTTAAAAATGACGTAGACCCTAAATTACAAAGATTTAAAAACAAGTAGCCATTTAACTCTGAAACAAATTTATACTAACCATAATTTATTTTTTTTGAGCAATTTTAAACGTTTTTCCAACAAAAAGTAGTGCCAAGATTGTTTACCAAATTGAATGAGAGTAGAAAACGGACTGTACAGCTCCGCGGCCCCCGCACCTCGGTTTTGTATACTTCTTTGATGTTCTGATTTCGCTCATTCAATACTAGAACTCGTTCAAAGATGTAGCACGATGGAGCACTTTGGCACGATTAGTTGGTATCGAGACATGTACTCGTATCATAAAATGTTAATTGTTAAAGTACAGTCAACTAAGGTAACTGAGCATTTTTGGGTAACTTTAAACCACCTAAACGTTAGTTATCGTTAAAGTTACATTATTATTCACTTAAACAATGCCTGTTTCGCCACATTATTGTCATGTTATAGCTGCGACCAGGTTGAGGCTGAGGTGTTTGCATGTCCTGAACAAGTTGGATTCATTTCTTACGCTGTGGTTTAAAATTACCAACGATATACTAAGTTACCAGAGTTTCAGGCTCTAGTGAAAATGTTCTGATAACACCGATTATACTGCCAACATTAAAAACTGAGAACTAATTTTAATTTTTTTTTTCTCATCGAATGGAATAAATAAGCTCATTAATTGTTTGATTTACATCGAACGAAGATTTGTTAGTTTTTTAGAGTTCGTAAAGATCTTAGTTAATTATATTTAAAATTGACTGAGCGAAATCGATGACGTCATAAATATCGTATCAGTTGTAAGTTTTTATACTTAGCGTCCATTTTCGATACTATTGAGTATCGCGTCTCGGTGCCAATACATAATTTAATAGATCATAATAGTATATATATATTTACAGTTTATTATACATAATATTATTGTTTACTTTGATATTAATGTACAGAATCCATAAAATCATCGCCACGTGTTTATGGAAACTCCTATACCGGATAAATAAAGGATGTAAAAGTAAAAATACTGTGTGTTTTATTTAACGTGAAGTTTTTTAACGAAGGGAAATAAAATAAAGCGTAGACGAAATTGAACTTAAAAGTACGGGTGATAAGGTTGAAGATGACTTTGTTAGTGGTTTTGATAAAATTATTTCACGTGAGAGTGCGTAAAGAGCATTCATGCGTGGATACGAACTGGAAACTCGCAGTTTTAGGCAAATTGTGAACAACGTTTGGGAAGTAAACATGCACATAACAAAACCCATACAAGAGAATGATAGTCATGTTTGGGCTTTACATACGAGTAAATGTGAATAAAACCTGTGTAAGAGTCGTATTTTTTAAAGTAATGATGTCAAGTGAATTGATGTTAAGTGGTAACCGAACGGGTATAAAAGGGTATAAATCGTATTTCACAATAGTTATGTGATTTATAAGTCTAGAAACATTTTGGAAGTCGATTCAAAAGGAAGGATTGAATTTTTACTGATATTTTTCATACATTTTTACAGATAAAAAGTAAAGCAATTATATTTTGCATTTATAATAGATAGAAATATTCAATCAATAGGTGCAGAAATAAGATACAATTTAGTAATAAATTTACTGTTCCCGAAAAAGATATTGATAAATAACAAAATTCGCTGAAATAATTTTACTTCTCAGAAATTCGATTGTAAGATAAATACTTCAGAAGTAAATATTGTTTTGGAGTCTGCAAAGCTTCTAATAGCCAAGATCCTTGAATCCAAGACGAAAGAGATTCGAGAGCCCTTACAAGAACCGAGTTCGTGATTTAACCTTGATCCTTATTTACAGTTTAAGCGATAATACTTCAAGAAAAATATAACAATTCAAAACACGTCCTAATTATAATTAAGTCGGTTTATTCTCACAATTAATTTTCTGGCCCACTGTTGGGCACGGCTACCCTACATCAAGGGAGGCCTGAAACATACTCCACCACGCTGCTCCAATGTGGACTGGTGAAGAAACGAGCTAGTGGCCTACTCTTACGACAAAATTTAAACGCTGATACGTCCGATATAAAAGCGGTGATAGCCCAGTGGCTTAGAATTCGACCTCGAATCGAGGGGTCCGGGTTCGAATCCCAGTGGCACGCACCAATGACTTTGTAAAAAAGTTATGTGCGCTTTATAAAATTAAATATCACCTGCTGTTACGGTGAAGGAAAACATCGTGAGGAAACCTGCATGCCTGAGAGTTCAAAAAAAAAAAAAATGTTCTCAACGGCATGTGAAGTCCACCAACCCGCATTAGGCCAGCGTGGTGGACTAAGGCCTACATCCCTCTCATTGTGAGAGGAGACCCGACCCTGTTGTGGGTCATTAATGGGTTACGGACAACGTCCGATATACCTCAGTGACTAAAGACAAGAGTTTACGACCAACGTGTATTACTACTGATGACCTACGGCGCTGAGACCTGATCCTTAATAATCCTAGGCAAAGGGAGCATAGGCCGCCTACCAGGTGGACTGATAACCTGAAGAAGACAGCGGGGAACCGTTGGATTCAGAGGGCCCAGGACCGGGCGGGGTGGCGTCGATTAGGGGAGGCTGGGCTGAAAGGAAGGAGGAGGGAGGAATAATTCCTTATAATTAGGTATACATTAATCCGCTTCAATCGCTTCTCAGACAAAACGGAGACTGGGAGATAAAACCGGGCGGAAAAAACTACCATCACTTTTGTGAAAGTTATTGGTGCGTGCAACTGGGTCTTGAACCCGGACCCTTCGTGTAAGAGGCCGATTTATTAGCTATCACCGCTTAATCCAATGGGTAGGGATCCCTACAAGTATGACTTTCGCTCAACTTAACCTTTAAACGCCCGACAACGGTCACGCAAAGTTATGCAAATATCAAAACATGACCAAAGTCTGGTGTTCACAGTGTTCAGTGTTCAACTCGGCTGGAACACGGCATGTCTGTTAGTTTTGGCAACGAGCCGTGGCGACAGCTGCCACGAAATGTTTGCCATTACTTGTTTAAAAACATTGTTCTGTGCAGTTTGCGTCTCTGTCTAACTATAGGTAGGTTTTAAAGGCGAATAGTACGGGTAGCATAGCTTGTAAATTGTGGTTTGATTACCTGCGTAGTACAGTGGTTCGATTCCCAGTGGACTTCACATACGTTTGAGAACATTTTTTATGTGAACTCTCAGGCATGCAGGTTTCCGCACGATGTTTTCCTTGACCGTAACAGCAGATGATATTTAATTTTACAAAGCGCACATAACTTTTACTAAGGTGCGTGCCACTGGGATTCGAACAATCACCGCTAACCATAGATTAAATCAAAAGGGGAAGATACGGCATACGCTTACTTGTATCTATCAAAAAATGAGTCCGACTCAACTAAATATTATTATGTAACTTACACACAACATGCCTATAAATGAAGTGTCAATCGGGCGAGCGAGACAGAGCGGTAAGTTTTATCATTAGCGGAAGCGAGCCGGTGAGTGCCGCGTCATCTCGCGCGCGACCGTCTCGCTCACACATACATAGATCTAATTGTATTGCTATCCTTTTTTGATAAAAATGGCGAACTACATTCAAAACCATCAGTGATTTTGAAGAAAAATTAAGTTTAAGTGTACTTACGAATGGAAAGAGATGCCGTGGAATTTGTTTTTCGTTTTTGAGCTGTTTGTGCACCTTTTAAAAGCACACGAAGGCATTGTTTTATCTTTTTAAACACAGAAAATCCGCGATTATTGTGTTGTAAGCGCACATGTAGTTCAATAGCTAGCCAAATTGCGACTAAAGTGTAATTGTGTGCATGGACCTAATTTTAGGTGCCGTAGCTTTACTTTTTGATTTAATCTAAGCCTACCCTTCAAAAGGTATACGAGTATAGCTACGAGTAGCTACCATCAGTACAAGAGACAAGAGATGGCCTCCCAATTAACATTCAAGACAGCGCAGTCTCCAATTATCCAATTTGCAATCAGAAGGAGATTCCGCCGCTCTGAACGTCAAATTGCGTGGATCTAATCGGAATTGCATGGCCCGGGATCGTGATAAACATTTTTATATGGAAATCAAGTGGTTGGGCTATTTACTGACGTGGGTTTTGTAGGTCTTTCAGTACCTAAGTACTTAGTTACGAAAACCCATTGCAAACCAACTAATCAAAAGTACACTCCACCACGCTGCTCTATGGGTGTAATACAGATCACTTGCCTATATGCGATTGCAGTTGCCTAGATATATTTTGTCGATATTTTCACCTTAAAATATCGACGAAATCGGAAATAAAATGGTAACATAAAATTTGATCTCATGATTAGCTTTGAATTTTTCTGAAACACACAATATACTTACCTAAGTATATGAGAGCTTTTTAGAACCTTACCGCCACCCTATTAACCCGCTGCGAAGCAGTATTTTGTTATTTTTTTGAGTTTTGGTTAGAGAGGTATTGTCGCTTTATTTGGCGCGCTCATCTTATCTATACGAGTTGGAACGCATCCACTTGTTATAAAATATAAAATTAGGTATTAAATTAAATATTAGATATAAGACATAATTATTGTATGCCTGCATAGGGTAAACTGTTCTAAACTCATAAAAAATTGTGACATCTTTCTTGTGTAACAGTGAACAATAAACGCATTCTTTTCTTTTCTTTACTTCAGATATGACTTCTATTCATGTCAGACTAGGCATGTGGGTCCATTAACACTAGATGGCCTATACACTCTTTACCTACTCACCTAATATAAAAAGTGAGCGTACATCTTATGTGATTCTACCCTAACGTCAGCGCGTGATTACACGACGCATTGAGAGTTCTCACAAAAGACTTTTCCAATGGAAATGCACAATGCGCCCAGTAGTAGTGCCTCGTACTTCTGATTACTGCTGGCATGTAAAGGTTTTCCAACAAACATCGCTCTTACGAAGCTTTCGGTACTATAAGCTACGAAGGATATGTTAACAAGAATCTAAGTATACCTACCTACATTATGAAATTCTTTGTTCTGAATTTGAATCTGAGAACATTTTTTTTGTGAACTCTCAGGCTTGCAGGTTTCCTCACGATGTTTTCCTTCACAACAGCAGGTGATATTTAATTTTATAAAGCGCACATAACTTTTTTTACAAAGTCATTGGTGGCCACTAGAATTCGAACCCAGACCCCTCGATTCGAGGTCGAATTCTAAGCCACTGGGCTTTCACCGCTACGATCCTAGGCCCAGTCTCAGGCCTTTTGAATCCAACGGTTTCCCGCTGTCTTCTTCAGGTCGTTCCACCGGGTTGAAGGCCGCCTGTGCTCCTTTCGTTTAAACGTGGTCGCCATTCGAGGACCTTCCTTCCCCATCGGTTGTTAGTCCTGCGAACGATGTGGTCAACACATTGCCACTTTAATGTGCTGACTTTGAGAATGAATATTCGACAATGAATAAAAACTCCTAACAAGTAAAGCCGCAACACACAAGTTGTTTCCATGAGGGAATTCAACACAAAACGCCGACATATTTCTTTCGACACACTTCATTTTTCACGCCCTCAAATAACGCTTAGGAAGTTTCAACGCTCATATATTATACAATACATTATGTATTGTATACATGTTTTATGTGAGGTGGGAAGAGACGAATGCTTTAGGGGTCTGTACCGAATGGGTGCCAACGGGAATTCCGCAAAGATTCTATTGTGTTGTTACATTAAAATTTGATGGTACTAACAATGATAATGCGATGACAATATCGATTTTTTTGCAACAAAAGTATCACTAGGTATGGTAAAACTTATCGTTATCGGTTCAGCGATTCGGGCAGGGTACCTACATGTAATATTGTGAAAAGAGACCCGAGTAAGCAGTGGGTCATTAATGGGTTACAGATAACGTTAACATAAAAATTAGTTTGTTTCAGATTTTCAATCGGTGAAACCGGCTTACAGTAGGTAGGTAGAGTACCTACCTATATTAGTTTGTCCACATCTGATTATGAAAAATACTCGTAGTAAATTATTCATACTTCTTTCTGAACACTTCAATGTCATACTGTTTAGTCTTTGGTAAACATAATTATGACGTCATCTAACTCGAATACCGTGTGTACGTAAGTCACGTCTCAAAAAACACTTAAGGAAAGTTACAAAGATGTTCACAACACATAATAATATGACTGTACAATTTCCTGTTGTTTATTATTATTATTTCAGTTGCTTCAAACTTCATAATAATTTCTCTTTATAAACTCGTAGGTACTTTAAGTAACTATACCACAGGACGAAGACTTCAATGCATAAAATATTTTTAGTGCAAGCATGTATAAAAGCACATACTTACTCATTTAAACAGTGGCTCTGTATGGAGCCGTCAAAATTGAAAAAATGCCCTAACATGCGTCAGAATATACTTATACATTATGAAATAAGTTTATGAATATATGTTATCGGAAATGTATGGAATCTAGGATTCTGAAGCTACTTAGGACATGTATAAAATATTGTTTCAAAAACTATTTAATACATAAAATATGTCCTAGGAAATGTGCCCAATTCCTAGGAATTGTATAGAATTCCAATATTGTATTAGGAAATGTATAAAAAATAATGCTTTCTGTAATAAAACACGTTGTTGAAATGAGAATAATAATATTTCTGCGTTAAATTTAGACTTCTGTCACTGACCCTCGCTCCGCGAAGTGTTTTCCATGAAAGTATACCCCAACACGAGCAAACCGGTTTGTTTATTAAATGTTCAGTGGCGAACAACGGCGCTGGAGACGAAGGAGATTTACATTTCCGATTGCTATTTAGGCAATGTATAGATTTCCTAGGAAATGTGTCCAATATCATTTATAATATTATAACACATTTCCATGCGATTTCAGGAATTACATACATTTCCTAGGAATTGTTTACAATGACGGATTACAATACATTTCCGGTAACATATACAACGACGTTATCGCACGAGCAACAACAACGATTGCGAAATGGAATTAAGACATGGGATAAAGAGATCTTTCTACACCATTTAGGCATTTTTTTGAGAAGCCGGCCCACATATTTCGAGCGCCCATACACATACACATATTATACTGTCGTCTACACAAACACTCACAGCTTACACACACACACCAACTTCGTAATTTTTCATAAATTGTCTTCAAAAAGCACTTACACAAGTTTCGAGCGCGCGTTCACGTTCGCAAATGTAGTTTCTTCTTGAAGTTAGACGCAGGCACTTCAAATGAGTACTAGATGGAATACTAGTACTTAAGTAGTACATAAAACCGAGTGTAAAATGCAGATGCGTTTTACAAACATTAATGTCTTAATCACGCTGCGACTCGTTAGAACCACTGTAAAGTCGGGTCTCCTCTCACAATGAGAAGGATGTAGGAATGTAGGCTGTCCGCTGGCCTAGTGCGGACTGGTGGACTTCGCATGCCGTGAGAATATTATGGATAACTTGTTAGACATTTAGGTTTTCCTGCACGGTTATAGTAGATGACATTTTAATTTTTTAAACGCACATAAATTTATAAAAGGCATTGCGCACATGACTTTAAAAAAAGCCATTGGTGCGTACTATTGGAATTGTAACCCAGACTTCTATAACAAGGGACTGAATTTTTAGGCAGGCTATAGCTTTATTTTCTACTTTTTCTGTTCCAGATAATAACTACAAAATAGGTATTGATGGAGCCCGCGAGCCCTAAACTTAGATTGAATTTAGGTACTTTTCTTACTTATGTCAACAAAAGTTATAAATTACATTCGTCGGAGTGTACAGAAGGAAAAAGAAAAACGCCTCCTTCGCAAATTTTCCAAAAGTTTCTTTTCATACGTGGCTATGATATGGAAAGAATTTTGACCCTTAGGCCGTGTTCAGACTTATTAGGTAAGTCGTAGGAAGAATAAAATAAAATACATTGTAGCGTACAAAACGGCGTCGGCGGACAGCACCTATAGGTACATACGGCAAGACAATGGTAAATAGAGATACGATTGTAATTATTGTAACTGACTAATGGTGTACTTACCGAGGATTAAGAAGCTGGTGATAGCCTAGTGGCTTAGAATTCTATCTCTAAATCGAGGGACCGCGTTCGAATCCCAGTAGCATGCACGAATGATTGTAAAAAAAGTTATGTGCGCTTTATAAAATTTAGTATCACCTGCTGTTACCGTGAAGGAAGACATCGCGAGGAAACCTGCATGCCTGAGAGTTCACAAAAGCATGTTGAATCCACCAACCCGCATTAGGCCAGACCCAGACAGACACTGTCAGTTTAATTACCTGAGTTATCTACTCAGATATTCGTCGAAGTTAACACAATTATGAAAATTTAAAACGCTTGTTTACTCAAGTTTGCACACACCCTTAAGGGGTGACTGGGTGGTGAAACTTTTTCCTCCGCTGGCATAAATCACGCGCAGATGATATCAGCAGCGGGCGGGATGACCCCAAACAAATTAATTCATTGCGATTCACTTTTCATTTTTTTTCATACCTAGAACCGAGAGTAACTTAGGAAATTTTATGTCAGCTTTAACCACTTATAAGGTTGTCAACGTTGGATTTTTTTTATTGACTGGGATTCTAGCATTTTCGCTTAGTAGATACCTAATGGGGCCAATGTGGCCAGTGGACTCAAAAGGCTGAAAGGAAGTAAGGGCCAAATCTTCGTATTATGGCTTAGATTACAAGTAATCGTCTTAATAGCAGGGTTATCCTACGTTGTATCCGTTTGTCCTACGTAGACCTAAAATACCTAACTTCGACGAAGTTTTTATATGAATCGCGTGTAATTTCTGGCAAGTCCACTCATAACTCAGCCGGACGTTATCTCTGCGATTGAAGGAAATGCCTTAAGTTAAGGAATTACCGGGAATATCCCTCTTCCTACGGAAGATGTAGGGAATTCTTGATTGAAAATATTGTGCGAGAGATACTATTAGAACATTGTGAGTTTGGACAATATGTAGAAATGTAAACATTTGGCATATAAATTTAAAATGGTTGCAAAGTTAAAACTACAAATGAAACACACGGCGTCACCCTTAGGGGACAAAATCAGAGGGACTGATAGGAATTATCCTTTTTTCCTTAGGTGCAATGCATCGATAGGTACTACCACCTAAGGAAGACAGGCAGAGTTTTCGAAATCACTTTAAATTCTATTAAAAAACACAAATAGCAAAAAAAAAATCTCTCTGTTTACTTTTACACTCACATTTCTGTACAAAATATTTTTCTACATATTTTTGCACAAATTATAATTTTAATAAGTAGGTAACTAAATATTTTATAATATAATTATATCGAAGATGACACCCGCCTAACACAGATACCTAAGTTTAATGATACCAGTTCCGTTAAAAGTTTCCTGAAAAACTCCCTCCCATAAAAGCTTCCGAGACATCCGCGGTACATTAATTCTGGAAGCCATTACCGTCCTGCTATAATTGGGAGACCACGCTTTATGGTAATTTGATTGGCGTCTGCTTCTAGATATGACTTTATACTTTACTTTTATGGCGTGTAAAAGTAGCAGCGCCTGCAGCGAGTAAAATGCGAGCTGATATAATAATTAATTATAATTAACGCTAATTTAAAATAGTAGGCGCTGCCACGTCCTATAAGAACTAATAATTTATTAGTAGCATAGAAGTAAAACATGGATTTTGTTTTGATTACAGTGAAAATATTAATTATTCCTACACATAGTTTTTAACAAATTGATGCCAAGCAAAATGGCCCAATTATAAATTAATGATGAAGTTTCCTTAATCACAAAGTCTGAGTTAATTTAACTGAAACCCTGAAGCTACCAGCACTAAATTTAATATCGTCCCTTACAGAATAAATCAGCGGCAGAAAGGCGGTAGGACCTAATTATATTTCCATAAAGTGCTGGCCTGTAATTAGGAGCGAAGTTTATGGCGGACGTCTATGGCTTTCCAAATTAATGAACCCGACTATACGTAACTACATTTTCGTAGAAATGAAATCCAAATTCGTTCAGTTTTAGTCAAAAAGATTTAGTAGAAACATTTCATAAACTTTCGCATTTATATAACTAAGAAGTACGTAATGATAGCCGTACAAAAAAATTAATTCCAACTCCGTAAGGGAACTTGATCCTTTCTTATTAAAGTAGACCAATTGGATAACGGATGGCCCCGGATACCGGTGTCCCGAACCAATCAATCCGGGTAATGTATGCGTGGGGGTGTCCCCAATAATAAATCAGCCAGAGTTATCGCACGTAAATAAATCTTAAGATACGTTTAGACTATATCTTAAGGTACGTTCATACTATATCTGAAGGTACGTTTAGACTGTTGTAGTCTAAACGTAAATTAAGGCGATTAACACATTGCCTCGCATCTTGCAACGCAGTAGCTATTTCCATTTGTATAGAAGACAAGCACAGTCCAACACACTGAAATCGCATCTGCATACATGTACGCGCGTGAATGCATTTTCTATACAAATGGACGCACACCCACGCACTAGACAAAGAAAACACGTTTATTTGCACAAATATAGGTAGAGATGTGTAACAAATTATTTACAAGTATGCAAATATTTAGGTGATAAAACTACTCGTACGAGTTTAATGAAAGTTTGTAAATAACTTAATTACCTTAAATTAAATACATTAAATACTTTATTTAAAATTATTTTTCTTTATATTTTATTATTATTTCTTTTTATTTAAAATTTATTATTTCATAATAATATATACTGTCAAGTAGTGTCATGTAATGTTTAGAATTAATTCATTTAGTTGTTTTACCTAATCGGACTCATCGGTTCAATTGTTGCCACCCACTATTGAGTCGAGGGAAAAAACCGGAGAAAAAAACTCAGCTCCTTATCTTTATTAATTTAAATTTTATAATTTTAACTAGTTTTACACGCGGAGACATTGATTTGATTTATATTTTATTATGTTATGGCTAAGTTTTGTTATCAAATTTAATATTTTATTTTATTACCAATTTTAGTCAGTACATTCACTCTCCCTATACATTACATTACATTGAGTGTCATTTCGCTACACTTTGACCCCTTCCAAGGTAACCCAAGTCGACCCTACAAAAAAGTATTAGCAAAGTAGTTACACAATCTAAAACTAGATGGCGCTGTTCCAATTCCTGAATCACGCTAACGATTGTTACGTGTAGGTTGTATAAGAGCGGAGGAATACTATTATAATTACTATATGGATTGGATGAAACATTCGTTAGAATGGATGTTTGTTACTTAATTGTTTTTTGAGAGCAAGAGAAGGTTTTATAAGTCCTTCTTCTGCTGTAAATTACTATAAAAGTGTAAAAGTTGAGAAAGAAAATAAAATTCAATACAATACAAAATACAAAATTACAAATACTAATAGATCAGAAGAGAATTTAAGTTAATAATAACTAATAAGTAATAATTATTATTTAAAATTAAACTAACTTTTAGACTTAAGTCTTTTCGAAAAAAAATTAATACACATTACAGAATCAAAAGAGAAATTAACAGAACTTAAAATTAATTTATAATAAATGAATTGTGAATGACAGTACCCCATTACAGGACAGGGCACAGGGTCGGATCTCCTCTCACAATAAGAGTGATTTAGGCCTCAGTCCACGACGCTGGCTTACTGCGGGTTAGTGGACTTCGCATACCTTTGAGAACATTTTTTGTTTTGTGAACTCTCAGGCATGCAAGTTTCCTCTCGATGTTTTACAGTCATTGGTGCGTGCCACTGGGATTCGAACCTGGACCCCTGGATTCGAGGTCGAATTCTAAGCCACTGAGCTATCACCGCATTAAGAAAGACCTAACAAAGGTAAAAGTTCGAAATAGTTCTATTAGGTTTAGAACAAAAATGCAGTTTCGAACTATCGTTCAATCAACATAATAAAACGAGATGCATTTATGGCATTTAAACCTTATGTCTTATCGAATAAAGTTCACTTTGAAATGTTTAGCAAGTGTAATGTTTTAGAAACTATTTTATCTTAAAAATAACGTAAGTGACTTAAAAATACAATTTAAACTTTAGCAGTTACATATTAGGAGCTATAATTGAACGTGGGGTAATGTTTGTGCATTTCTTTGTATGGGAAACAACAAGTAAGACGCTCGGATGTATAGCGATAAGTTTGTTTCTCGACACTTGACCTACATGATAAACAATCATATAATTACTTTATAAAATAAATAACATAATGCAAAGTATTTCATTAGGATAAACACAAAAACTTTTGCTTGCACGAATATGTATAGTTTAAAATATTACAAAGCATTAGATAAATTCATAATAAATTATTAACCTCTTAAGGTATGCAATTTTTTAGAATAAATTACTATAATGTTTTAAAAACTGTATGATTTTCTGTCTATTTTATTTGTATGATGATGGATGCACTTTGGGACGGTAATATAACTTACCTATTAGTTCGTAGCTCTACGTATATGAAACATAATAAAGCTGATTCATAATTCATGAAATATACTATCTTAATTAACTAAATGGATAAACTATAATTAAGTATACTTTTAAGACTTAAAAATTCTTAAAAAACTAGGCAAACTTGGTCAGTTATTCACATCTTAGTTCCGTGAAGACATAAACTTGTAGAACAGTAGAGTTTAGCGTTGAGAACAAAAATGCAGTTAGGAGCAAGCACCAGCCTGCATGCAGGTGGAACGGCTAAAGTTTGGGAACCACTAAAGTTGAACATTAGATGCGGTTAGAGCATAAGCTAGACTCCTAGAGGACGCGGCAGGTGTGAACTGTAGGCGCGTGTTTGAACACTGAAATAAAATGAAAATGATTGTTAACTTAGCAACTTATGTCACAAACGGTAGTAGGGGACGCGCCAGTGCTGGTTACAATTATTAATTGAATTTACTAGCTGGCCTGGTAGGCGTTGCTATGCCAAATAAAGGAATTTGAAACTTTACGTGCATTCTCCAATTAATCAAGATCTCCACACAAAAAATATCCTACCAATCCGCCACTATTCTTAAAAGTGAATGAAGACCATTATAATATACAAGAATATTATTTTAAATACGTTTTGCTGTGCCATAGATAAAAACATTCAAATAAACGAGTAAATTCTATAGAAATCTTACAATGAAAAAATCTGTTAGCTCACATACTCCCCTCACAAAAATATTGTAATTAATTAACGTTTCGATGCCCATCTATAATTAGATAATCACAAGCTTATAACTTAAAATTAAAAAAACGACTTTCTATTGCTCATAAGAGTGATATTCGTACGATCACTCTATAACTTACCTGAGTATAACTCTGAAACGCGGTTACTACTTCTGTAGAACAACACAACAAAATGTACTCCAAAGTATTCGATGACATTCCAGTTTGTCGTAGTCGTACGATCTTCTACTTTTAAACCGACTTCAAAAATGGAAGTTTTTAATCCGTTTTATTTTTATGTTTTTTGTTAAAAAAACTTCGTCAAAGCTATTTGAAAAATGTCTTCTTCTTATATATAAAATTCGCATGTCACAGTTTTAGGTACCATACTTCTCCAAAACGGCTTGACCGATTTTTATGAAATTTTATATGCATAATTGTTCAGTAGGTCTGAGAATCGGCTCCTGTCTATTTTTCATACCCCTAAGTGATAAGTGTTGTCCACACCTAATAATTTTATTTAATTTTTATTTTTTGGAAAATTTTGTTTATTTTTATTTTTCAATAATGTGGCATCAGAAAATACATAAGTACCTACAACCCTAAATTTTCTCCTTTCTACCACCAACCCCTATTTTTTAATGGTCTACTTTTAACGCTCGATAACTTATATGGCAAAACAACGTTTGCGGGTTCAGCTAGCTCAAAAATCATTTATTTTGCACGAAAATAGGTTAGTTATTGGTTTTACAGGTCATTTTGATCAATCCATATTCACCTTCTCAGGTTAAATTTAAAAAAACGTTCGTCTCGACAATATTTATTTTTCACGACATTGTATACGATGTTGTTTCATTTATTCAAAAGGAGCAGGCTCCTTCCCACCAGGTGGACTGACGACCTGAAGAAGACAGCGGATTGCGTTGGATCTAAGGGCTCAAGCGGGGTGGGTGTGGCGTCAGTGGAAAGCTGAAAGAAAGGAATTAAAAGACATCCTAAGAGTGTTCACCAAATTGAACAAAATAAATGTAAAAAAAAGGAATAAGATATTATACGAAGGATAAAATAGATAGAAGAGTATTATAATGTAATAAATGATAGAATGTAGGTGAAAGTAGAGTTCAGGAGTAGCGATGCCGCAACTCACGTCGCAAATAACCCGCTGGTGCTAATAAAGTTTCTTTATCAAACACCGGCACGTGCCGTTCCGTCCCCTCACACACTGACACTAGGGATCCAGGTTCCTCTTCTCTGCTATCGTCTGCTACATTATAGGTTATCCATCCATCTACAAATCTATTCCCACTTCTTGGTATTGGGCGTGTTTGTCAACTTTCGTCAAGAGATGCGCCACACGATCCTGAATCACGCTATCGAAGTTTTCTAATCGTACACAGTAGGATAATATACAAAACACCGGCATGACGTAATCGGAGCACGGCAGCTCTCCAGTGATCACCTCGCCTGGTCGGAGATCTCCCGCCGCCAAAACAGTTACGACGCAGGGAACGCACTAATAACGCCAGAAGTTAACAACCAGTCAACCGATCAATGGGATTGGTTGATCAACCGATCAACCGAACAAGACTTCGATATGTGAAAACAACATCTGTGCGTCTCTGGATCGTGGCAATCATTTTTCACTTTCGATCTCATTCATTCACAATTGAAAAAACCGCTTTGTTTATGTTCCCCAGGCTAGACAGCGGTGTGTCAGAAGGTGACCGAAGATCTAGGCTAGGGTCTAGCACTAAATCACGGCTGCTATCGGATCCACACCAGCGTGCCAAATGCTTGTTACGTACTTACGTCCGGACGTAGAAGGTACTGGAACTAGGGCACTGATGGAATGGCTCACTCGTTACTTTATATTGTGTTGTTTTTGTTCTGTTGTGTCAGCAGCACACATAAGACCATGTACGGTGTGTATTGACTTTACTTTATTAGGCCGCAGGTAGGGGCCGATTGCGTACGAATTCAACTGTTCGTATACGTACGTTCACACACGAACAATCCGGACCTTAGAAATACTTTGGAAGCGTTCACACTGCACGCGAGTTAGTCGTAAGTCAACTTCGTCGCGCGCCGTGTCGCTCTCATGAGGACTAAGATGTTCGCCTCAAATAAAGTATCCCCGGCAACCACACCTCCCCAGCCGACACACAACACGTGAAGAACATGCTGCTTTACGACGGGTTAAGAGGCTGGCGGTAAGGTAGCTCAACCAATACCACCAATGTACATAAAAAAAAACTTGAGAGTTGTCAAGGGACACCCGGAAGGAACGAAGTTCATGACGTAAATGACAATGTCATTTACGACACTTTTGCTGTCATGACGTAACTGAAGTTCATGACGCTACTGACGTAGTTATGAACTTTAGTTATTGTCATTTACGTCATGACTTACGTCATGACAGCAAAAAGTGTCGTGACATCTTTTCGTAAGAATTTTTTCCGTCTAGCCCCCTTTCACAACGCGCGATAAGGAACTTCGTTCCAATAATATGTATACACGGTACATATACCAAAATAACAATTTTGTGTGTCTGTCTGTTTGTCTGTTTGTTCCGGCTAGTCTCTGGAATGGCTCGACCGATTTTGACGGGACTTTCACTGGCAGGTAGCAGATATAATATGGAGTGATTCTTTATTTAAGAATTATATTAAATTCCATGCGGACAAAGTCACGGGCACAGCTAGTCCCAAGTATAATTGGATAAGTACCGACGAAGCCCTTCGGTCTCAGTATTCCAAGTTTACCCGCACATAAAGTACTTCTCAAGTTAAATCGAAAGCCCGAAAAACAGCTAATCGTGCTGATTAAAGGATCGCAGTCAGGCGTTGGCTTCGGCGGCCCAAAGTTCCAATTAACGTGGAAATCGATATCAAAATGAGTTCTTCTGTGTAAATGGACGCTTTATAGTCAGCGTGGTATTATTAGCGTCTAAAGCAGGGTACGTCAACCTTTTTAGACCTATGCTCCGATCATGAACACTATCATAGCTTAATTTAAATATTAAAATGTGGCAAAGGAAAGTTTACTTAATCTATAAAGGCACAAAAATTAAATTC
The DNA here is from genome assembly GCA_905147235.1 of Erynnis tages. Lineage (NCBI taxonomy): Eukaryota > Metazoa > Arthropoda > Insecta > Lepidoptera > Hesperiidae > Erynnis > Erynnis tages. The sequence continues at coordinate 153,301 of LR990097.1, forward strand.
TCTTTGCTTTTTACTTCAGCCAGTCACTAATTAGAAATTATTGGCCCTTACAATCGGACCCAATTCTTTCTTTAGTTTTTTCGCCGAATTTATTGTCTGGTCCCAAACCGATTTTTTCTTTTCTCCCTTCGAAAAAAGCTAATTGCTTCACTGTTTAATTACCTTGAAAAAACGCTAACAGTCTCAGATTTCAATACAGTTATTGGACCGGAAATGAAAGATCTTTTTCCAAATAAATGGTAAAATTCTGGTTACCTACATTCTTTTAACGTAAATGAGTAGCCCTTTGAAAAAACAGTATTTTACTTAAAAGGTCAGGGTACGAATTTGTTCAAATATATTTTAGACTGATTTCAATGTTTCCCCTAAAATCTGTGCACACAGGATGAATTATTTTTCAAATGTATTACGAAATAAGAAAAACCATGAGCAATAGCGAAAAATGCTGAAAGGAGTCTGCGGACCGATTTTGATGAAAACATAAGAAACTGGATTTTTGAAAATCAGTACTCCTAGCCAGGAAACGAACCCGTTGATTTAAAAAAATCACAGCCTACCATAAATTATTGTATAATATAATTTCAGTAGACCAGGTACAGTTATGCTCAATTCATGGTAGCACAGTATAATACGTAACTATGTCGGTACAGTCGTGCGCACCACGGTCGCAGTGTCCATTGTGAAGTGCGGCGTGCGAGCGACGCGTCGGACGGATGAATAGTGCAGCCTTTTAACGAGTAGCGTGCCAGTGATAGCGGCGGCGGAAGCGTACGCGGGTTACTGAAAGTATAGAACGCTTCGGCAAAGGAGATCTCATACCAGGCGAAGTGCCTGGGGAGCAGCCGTGTTATGATTACGTCATGTCGGAGTTTTGTCTCTCCCCACAACAGAGGGAGGCCTGGAGCATAGACCAGGCTGCTCCAATGCGGGTTGGTGGAGAAACGGTCTAGAGCCAACCCGTGTCCGATGTTTTCAAACTAGGGCCTCCGACAAGGTTTAACGACTGCTATTATATCGACAACAACCGGGACCGATGGCTTAACGTGCTCTTCGCGCGTCGCCATAAAATAATGAAAAAAATATCGCATTGATTCGTGATAACCAGGGTTTGGTCTCCTCTCCGTGTAGGTCTAAATCCACCTTCTTCTTTATCTCGCGGTACCATTTTATACCGGAGCCATGAGGTAGTTTCTGTCTTGGGTTTCTTCGGCCTTGGATTTGCCTTCCATGACCAGAGGTGTAGATGGTGCGTCATTTGATCCAAATACTTATTCTACCACCTGGGGTAGATTTTATATGAATTTGAGAACATTTTGGAGAACTCTTAGGCATGCAGGTTTCTCTAAAATATTTTCATTCACCTTTACAGCAGGTGATTTTTAGTTTTATGAAGTGCACTGGTGCATGCTTTCGAGTGAGAGATAACTCTTAGGCATTGGGCTATCACCACTAACCCTATAAATTTATTTCCCTAGTACTCGAATCTAAGGTAAACGAAGGATAGTACGTTCCATCGCATACAATTAAAGATTTCCATAAGGCTTTCAGAAAATTCAGAAACCTCAGCTGGCAATGAGACCACACCCCAACCTGTCATCGACAAACCCCGGCACGATCGTCCGTAAAATATCGAGTGGACTGAAATGACAGTAGAGAAGAAATCTGCGTTTGATGGCCCTCGATGCTGCGTTGGAAGGGGGGGGGGGGGGGGGGTCGTTGAGCGGAAGGTTCGAGAAACAAAACGTACGTTTGAGATGTTGCGGTGAGGATAGGAGTGGGCTTTGAGTTCTGTGTTCTGTGTTTTGGTTAGAAATGTAGGACAATTGCTACCATTAGACTGCGTTCAATTTGGACGAATTCAATTTCCCATAGTATTTTAAAGCTCGGGATTATTCGTGCGTGAACACACGTAGAGAGAGAGTGTAGTACACGTAGAGAGAGTAGAAACGCACGAAGAGAATTGACGCGATTTTGTACAAATCCACCTCGTTCTTAACGTTTACGCACGAATAATATCTACCGTAGAAATGCTATGGAAACGCTCACACTGCGCGCGACGTACGACACTCAGGGTCTAGCCCTTGTGGGTATAATTAGCTTTTCTCGATCAGTTGAAGAGACTAGTTTCCTCTCATAACGAGAGGGATGTAGGCCACCGTCCACTACACTGGCCTGCTGCGGGTGGACACATATCTAAAAACATTTTTTTGTGAACTCTCAGGCATGAAGGTTTTAACATGTTTTCCTTCACCGTTACTGAAGATAAACTTGTTCAGTTTTTGATCGTAGTTTCGTACAAAGATAAAGATATAAAAAAGACTAATTGATGTTTAATTCCAGATTGTGTCTGGCCGCGCGCCAGCTCTGTACGGAGCCAACGATTTTTTTAAAATTCTTAATCCGTTTTGTATTGCGCGTAGCAATTACGTACTGAAATAGGTTACAGAAATATTAATTTGAACACAGCGGGAGAATCACCGATTCACCATTCATGTAACCTATGTAGTATACACAACTGGTCAAGAGATGGCACCACGCGATCCTGAATCACGCTATCGAAGTTTTCTACATCGCTGGCATTATATACAAAACTTCTTGATGACGTGGTCGAAGCACGGCCACTTACCAGGGATATATTAATTGTTTACCCATTCTAGCGGGTGATCTTTTTCCAAAACGATAGTGTTACGATAGGGCTTTGAGTTAAAGGATATTCTCATCAGAGCATTCAATTTAAGTGTGTGCGCTCTTTTTGATGTGACCCCGTGCTATAATTCTGTGGAAATACTTAATAAAGGCACCAATATAAAACGTATGAAGTATTCCTTATGTTTCTTCTCTGGGTAACACGCCTCGAAGCATAAATATTCTGCTTTACGGCGAAATTTATTGATGTAGAAAGTTCATAGATAAATACACGGTATTATCACTATTGATTACCCTACAATAGATATTTCTATACCTAATTCTACTACACACGATAACACATGTCATTCAAATTCAAACCATTAAACCTAAAATATATACCAGCTATAACACTAACAATAAATTGATCTATCAGTACACATAAGATGGTAATCTTGCAATCCAAATAATGGTTGCATGAAAAACTTATAAAGACTATTGAAAATGTACCATAGGGTATTGCCATAAAGTTCAGTTCTGTTCGTCTGTTTTGTTATCGCACCTTAAGCTTGTATAATCACGTTAACTTATAAGGATTTATGTAAAAGATTAAATGAGGTGAAATTAACACTATGTGAATGGAATAAAGTTGCTTTTGCTTTGTACCATTCTACATTTTAGGTTTTATGTTATAACAAAACGCGGGTATCACATGAGATTTATCAGACTATTTTTTTATATTTGAACAGCACAGAACAAAACGCAAATCGCGAGTTCTTATTTCAAACTCTGTGTCGGCGGCCGGCAGGGGACTAGCTGATTGGTCAGTTTCGCGCCCCTCCCGCACCCCGCATATCGATTTTAAAAGTAAACTTTGGATACGACGGAATTTAGATAATATCTATACGTCGTCGTCGTCAATCGTAAATATGTCGATATATCGGTAAAAGCAAGAAAGTTCTCGATTTGTTAAGTTGCATAATTTTTTGATCCGAAAACCAACACAATAAAAACAAAAGTACAAAGACACAAGTAGAGTACTAGAGAGAATATTAAATTTCACGTTAAAACATTTTATGAAAATTGGATGTTCATAAACGCGAAACATCGTATTCCAAATTATACTCGTATTCGCGTCCTCATAAAACGGAGCGCTTTCAAGTATTACAAACTGACATATCAAAGTTTTTGCAAAGGCAACTAGAGACGTGTTGCATTTCACGAGGGCCCGTTACACGTCCTTATTGCAATGGCATAACGTTGTTATTCGAATGTGTTTAGTGCAACGGGGAGGCTGGATTGCTCGCAATTATTTCTAGTTGTTTTTATTCTGAACGATCAAAGCAGGGGATCAAAGGGGCTTGCGGGTGCTTCATTTAAGGGCGTGGATCGAGTTATAAGTGAAATGACATGAAACAAAAATGAAAATTTTAAAGATTTCAATGCTAGCTTGTTGCGTCTTTAATCACGCTATCAAAGTTGTGACGCCTACTGGAGATGATCTCTCCTATGAGAAGATGTCCTTTTGCCAGGTTCTTTAAAACCGCTGTGAAAAACTAAGTTTAAGCACACTTACGGTATTCTAATGACCTTGTTATAAAATTAAATTAAATATCACCCGCAGTAATGAAGAAAAATGTCGTGAAGGAACCTACAGGCCTGAAAGTTTTCTACACAGTCAAAGACGATGGATACATCCTTCTTATTGTGGGAGGAGACCCGGTTCTGCAGTGGGTCACTAATGGGTTAAGACAAACATATCATAATTTGTGTTCTACTTAATTTGATAGGTCTTCTAAGCGGTCTGCTAACTTCTTGGAATACAGACAGTTTCTATAAACATCAGTGAAGCATGAACAATATCGTCAAAGTATCAGTCATGACTGACGGACGAAAATCTGCCCATTAGTATGGGAAGATGTTCAGAATAATTATGACATGCCTTCTAATGAGTATGTTATATTATGTCACTAATACATAGGTATGTCATATACCTATCAGTCTGTCTTGACATCGTCCCATACTAATCGCAGCTTGATACGATCCCCGCCTGTCACTTGGACCACCCTCCCCAGTACTGAATTCACATAATTTTCACTTTCCGCCGCAATAAAACATTCCTCCGTAATTTGATTCCGCAAAGAAACTATAGTTGCCTACTTTGAAAATTTACAGAAAACATCGCCAGTTTCGTGAAAGTGATTTTTTAATGTCCTGCGACAAGCGTGAGTTGAAATCTCTTATGATGGGCCTCTTGATGTCAAACGATTCTCTCCCCCCCTCTCTCTCTCTCTCTCCCTTTTCAGCCGAAATTAGTCCACTGCTATAAAAAGGCTGGCTGGGGAATCCTAGTGATTCCCTTTGACGTGTGAACCATGGACGCACAATACCAGTAATCCTCATAAATTCCTCTTAATTAAAGATTCCTCATAAATTCCTCTTAATTTAAGAGGAAGCGGAAGAGCACAAGGAATTTTTTAAATATTTCTATTCTATTTAGTCTAAAACTAGTTTTTTTTGCCACTCGCTCACAAAGATATAATAATTATTAACCCTTGGTCATCAATCGTCTGATAAATCATTATTAGTCATCTGATTCGGATTACCTGTGAATGAATTATCCTTGGCTGATAGAGGCTGATATAGGCTGATGAGACCCATGCGCAACAGTGGGACACTATAATTATGTCCCACTCTACAGGACCTCCCCCTGTAGAGCTCTGATACTCTACCACACTGCGCTTTTGTTTTGTGGAGAAATCGTTGGTCCTTATAAACGGAACCCTAAACGGGTAGTAAAGAGGTAACAGAAAGGTTGGTCGGGCTTTGAAGTAATGTTTAAACCAGCCGTACCTGAAGTGGACGCTTTTTACAAATACGAGTAGGTACCTGCCAGAATTTGTTTAGAGATATTCGTTCAAGTTGCTGCCATAGGGGCTTTGAGTCTCATGAAAGCTTAGGGGTTGGTTAATGGATGTTTTAACGATACTTTTGTAAGTGCTTAAATTCTTATTTTGTAGGTTCTAGTCTAGATGATAAAGCCATAGTAGAGTAGAAGCTCACCCGGGTTGCCAGCGCCAGCCTCTTAATCCGTAAAGTAGCATGTCTTCATGTCTTGTGTTTCGACTGGGGAGGTATGCTTGCCGGGGAGAGGTACTATATTTAAGACGAACATTTGAGGCGCTCGGCTTGGACGTGATTTTGCACGAATACAATTAGTACGTATTACGTATACGTATGTCCACGCACGAACAATCCCGACCTTAGAAATGCTATGGTCGCGCTCACACTGCACGCTAAGTAAGCACCGTACGTCTAAAGCTTTGTTCATATCTGTGTGTCGTGTTGTGTTGTGACGTTCTCTGACGTGATGGCTACTGTTCACATTTGTATGACGCGTTATGACACATTCTGATGCAATTTTTAGTTCAGTTCGGTTTCAGCGCTCGGATAGCTGACACGTTCACAATGTTTTTTCAAGAATCATCCGATTCAGATTCCGATTTTGAAGATGAATTGGAATTGTTGACGCTTACTCTGATGACAAAAGAAAGAAAGAGACGGAGATATTGCATTCATCCAATAAATAGAAAAAAGGAGCCTAAGGGCGAGTTTCATAGTCTCGTTAAAGAGCTTGAGAGTGATCCTGAAAGATTTCATCAGTATTTTAGAACGTCTAAGGCACAGTCCTCCTCCCAAACAGCTGCTCTAATAGCTTGATCTTTATACTCCTTACATTTTGTATTATAAATTACATCGTATTGCCGTACGTATTCAATGAGCAGCTCGAGATCCATCCTGTCGTATTGCAGCTTGAGCGTCACAACAGAATACTGGCGCGTTCACACTAGCAAATGGCGCTCTGTCGTGTCGCTGCCCCGCCCCCCGTACCTCACCCAATCTGACGCGGACCGGGATCGCTTCTGATGCGACACATCAGAAGCCGTCACAACACAGAGCATCGGACAAATGTGAACGCTCCTATATTAATTGTATGAAACCGATACCGTTCTGATGCGTCACGACACAACACGTCAGACAAATATAAACGCGGCTTAACTCGCAGTCAGTGGGCGTATTTATTTGAAGTATTTCTATGGGATATGCGTGGCTTTAGTCTTCTTGGAAAACAAAGTTTTTTTGCTATTTGAGATTGGATGCGTGATACCATGGGCTGCAGTGACCACTTATCAGGTGGCCTCGTTATATTCAATTATAATAAAAAATAGTCTAATTACTTAGATTTAAAAAGACCTTGTCAACAATATTTAACTTCGCAAGCATAAACCGTAACTTACGAAACTAAAACTGCGAACATACACAAAAACTCATGTAAGTATCCCGAATCCCACGTCGGCCATCTTATACTTGGGGGAGGTTTCGCCAAGGGAAACCCATCCTTATTCCGTCGCAATAGGGCGGGGGTGAATGTGTCATCAATTGTCGTTTACTCAGGGGTCTATTTTATTGGAGACGGAAATCGCTGGAATCGATTTTATAATTGGCTGACGATAGCGCAGAGATATTTCCGAGGGTGAAGTCCCTTGGCGATGAGAAATATGAGGTCGAATGTTCTAGAACGTTCTCTTGAAGTCAAGATCAAATTAGAATCTTAAAAGTTCCAAAAAGATAAAATTCGAAATTTAATTTGAAAAAATTAAATTATGATTTCGTCGTAGCAAACGAGAGCACAGGCTACTGGATATTAAATAAAAGCGATCGAAAAAGTTAAGCAACGTCTGGTGCGATCAATTCCTGGATGGGTGACAGCTAGTGGCGAATTACATGCGCGCTTCTTCTTCAGCTTTTTTAGGTCTATTAGAATAGATGCAAAGCAGTGATAGCCCAGCGACTAAAAATTCAGCAAGATAGAATCTTGCTCGAGGGGTCCGGACTCGAATCTTAGTGGCAGATACCAATAACTTTCTTAAGAAACCTGCATACCTGAGAGTTCACAAAAAGAAGTCCACCAACACGCATTAGGCCAGCGTGGTGTAAGGCGGCCTACATCCTTCTCATTGTGCGACCCGACCCCACAGTGGGTCATTAATGGGTCACAGACAAGTATAAATGTTGGCGGATTATGCAATCTCCATTTCTAACTTTGAGGGTTTTCCGGTTATATTTGCAAGCTATTTCCGAAAATGTAACGATAAAATCTCGCACCGCCCGTGTGAAAACTAACAAAAGTTTTTCCCAACTGCGGTAGAACTATAAATAATAAACTTTTTTGCGGAAACGCGAGGGTAAATTGTTACCTACCTTCAATAAAGGTAGAGTTTTTAGCTTCATTGTAAATGAGCTTCATTGTGAATGATGATTTTATCTTCATTCACAATGAAGCTCTTGTCTTCTTTGGTAAACAATCTTGAAACTACTTTTTTTTGCAAAAAAGTTTAAAATTGCTTTAAAAAAATAAATTGTAGTTTCTAGAAATCTATTTCTGTGTTAAATGACAATTGTTTACTTTATGCGGTGCTTTTATATAAAATTTTCATGTCACAGTTTTAGTTACAATACTCCTCCAAAACGGCTTGACCGATTTTTATGAAATTTTATACGCATAATTATTCAGTGGGTCTAGGAATCGGCTACTGTCTATTTTTCATACCCCTAAATGATTAGGGTTGTCCACACAGACCTAACATTTTATTTTATTTTTTTGGACAATTTTTTTATTTTTATTTTACAATAATGTGGGATTAACAATACATACAACGCAAAATTTTCACCCTTCTATCACCAACCCCTATGTTTTAATAGTCATTTTAGTAATTTAAGTTACACTGTCTAACTATGATAGTTACATTATGTACTTTAGTTGAAATAAAAAAAATAAGAGAATTTTTTTAGAGGAAATAACTCAAATTATTTTCTTATTTCGCCGTCAAACTCACTCTAGGTAGTGTAACTATGATAGTTGTATGTATTTTAGTTGAAATTGATAAAAAAAAGAAAAATTTCGGGGAAAAACTCAAATTAATTTCTTATTTCGCCGTCAAATTCACTCTAGGCAGTGTAACTATGATAGTTATATGTATTTTAGTTGAAATTGAGCAAAAAAAAAAGAGAAAAATTTTCGGGGAAAAAACTCAAATTATTTTCTTATTTCGCCGGCAAACGTACTCTAGGCAGTGTAACTATGATAGTTATATGTATTTTAGTTGGAATTGAGAAAAAGTAAGAAAAAAAAATTCGGGGAAAAAACTCAAATTATTTTCTTATTTCGCAGTCAAACGCACTCTAGGTAGTGTAACTATGATAGTTATATGTATTTTAGTTGAAACTGAGAAAAACTAAGAGAAAAAATTTCGGGAAAAAACTCAAATTATTTTCTTATTTCGCCGTCAAATGCACACTAAGCAGTGTAACTTTGATAGTTAATATGTATTTAAGTTGAAATTGAGAAAAAAATAAGAGAAAAATTTTCGGGGAAAAAACTCAAATTACTTTCTTAGGTCGCCGTCAAACTCACTCTAAGCAGTGTAACTACGATAGTTACGAGTATATGTATTTTAGTTGAAATTGAGAAAATATAAGAGAAAAATTTTCATAAATTGCCATAATTATTATTGTTTTGCCATATTACTTATAATATGGCTAAAACAACGTTTGCGGGCTCAGCTAGTATTATATAGGTATCGCGCCGCTACCATCACATTTGCTGCCTCGAGGTATTTTTCACACCACAACACACACGGTAAACCTCGATTAGGACAGAAAACCTATTTGTGCTACTCACGAGGTCTAAGATGTTCGCCTCAAATAAAGTATCTTCGGCAACCACACCTCCCCAACCGAAACACACGTTATGAAAAATACAGTATTACAAAAAATAGTCTTTTCAACCGCCTTAAAAAAGGAGGTTATTAACATCACCCTTCAACAGTAAAACAAAAAAGCCAGTAACTTGGTAAATTGTCCTCAATTTATTTATCCCCTTTCGCTACGCAAGGGGTGGCCACCCTCCGGAAGTATCCCTCGGTGCTCGTCAGTCAATTATAAAATCGATTTCAGGACAGTCTACTTGTCAAACTATAAAACTCTTTAAATCGCAAAAATAAATAAATAAATAAATTAAAACTGTGTCGAGAGTTTTTTCCTCCGGCTTTTTCTCTCTTTACCCAGAAATGGGTGGCACATTGCATAGCCGATGAGTTCGATTAGGAAAAATATTAAAATAAATAAATAATTGGACTGCTAAACGATCACAACTTATTTTAACATAATTATAATATAAAATTTAGTTTTAGTTTTTTAAGATATAATTATTGTATGCCCGCATAGGGTAGACTGTTCTTAACTTATTATAATTTTTGTAACATCTTTCTCGTGTAACAGTCAACAATAAACGCATTCTTTTCTTTTCTTTTCTTTTCTTATCTCTAAAGTCAAATAGCTATGAGATAAATTACTACCTCCTGTTCCTTTTGCCGTGATGTGGTCTCCATTCGAGGACCTTTCTTCCCCACCGCTCGTCGGTCCTTCGAACGATGTGGCCAGCCCATTGCCACTTCAGTCACGCTTTGAGAACTATGTCGGTTTCTCTAGTTCGTCCACAGATTTTATGTTTCCGTTGTGGGGAGAAACCTGTTTTCTATACTGGGCCATAGAAAAGGGTCATTCACTCTGGTCTTGCACAACTACGCCGATATAACCAACCGACAAACCAACACGACAAAATTTGAACACATGAGTCTGTATGTTACAGACACTCTAAAATGTACCGGTACATTCAGTTGATAATCCCGCGGTTTTCCACAAGCATAACACAAAAGAATATACGTGAAGAAACAAAAAAGATGTGAGGCGGTTATCGTCATATTATTGTTGTAACGTTAAGTCTATTTCCACTAAACGGCTCTCGACACATCACGTTGTGTTAACAAGAGCTGAGTTAAGCTGGACTTGCTGCAACGCGATCGAGATTAGCGACTGAAATACAGTTATTGAAAAATTCTCAAATTGTTACCATACTGAAAACCACTTATGAAAACATGTAGAGCATGATTACCTAATTAATAGAAAGGAAACCGATTTATTTCAAAAGCGATTATTTATGGATATAAAAGGTTTCACCCACTTTTGGTCTCCAACTGCTTGGCAGGGCCAAAATAAATCAGGTCCCAAGGACTCTGTTGCAATGCAGATTAGTGGATATACGAGCTAGTAATTCTGTAACCGAAAGGTCCTTTGACGACCTGTCTCCCTGATTATCGCAATCTACCATTGAACAAATTCCTTCCCTAAATCACGCAACTTAGCTCTGTCCTGAGCATTCTGACTCCAATGGTTTATCGCTGTCCTTCAGTTCACCTGGCTGGAATACGGCATATACCTGTGCTTACACGTTATCGACAGCTGCTATGAAAACAAATAGGCTCTTTGGCTCCATGGTTTTTGCCATCCATGGTTTTTGCCATCGCGTGAGATTTAACCAAATCGCACGTATTTCTAGTGTATCGTTTAGTCGTGCACCTCAAAGTGTACAGTAGAAGCTGAGACAGCACACGCGTGATAGATGCCGCGTCATACGCATGTGAGGCGGGTACAGAGTAGGATAGGAACGGTTTTTATCTTAAGTATATCTTTTTTATCTTAAGTATGTATTTCTCTACGCGACAGAATTTTCAACGATGAAATCCGTAGACGAACCAGAGTAAACATAGCTCTCAAAGTTAACAAACTAAAGTGGCAATAGTCTGGCAACATCCATTCGAAAGAAAGAGTGGGGAATAAACGTCCTCAAATGGCGACGTCTCGGCAAAAGGAGTTCAGGCCACCCGCAGACCAGGTGGAGTGACGACCTGAAGAAAACAGCGAGAACAGTCGACTTTTGAGATTCCTACAAAATCTGCTGCTTTTTGCTAGTTTTAAATAAATAACTAACTTTTAGCACACAATTCTTGATTACTCTTAATTTACTTTAATTCTTAGTCGTCTGACAGCTGCTGTCAACACAGCCAACAACCAGTCCGTGTAATTTAATTAATTAATATTGGATTCCATTGGATTCAAAGGGCCCAGGACCGGGTAGAGTGGCGTCGACTAAGGGAGGCCTATGTCCATCCTATGATGCGCTTATATGGCTTTTATAGGATCGAAAAGCTGAATAAGCTTAACCTTATATAATTATTTTGCTAGTTGGGTAATGCCTTGATCGTAAAATATTTAAGCACTACATAATTATAAAGTAGCGATATCTAGTTGACTAATATTTGAGTTGTCTATTAATATATAGTCTGTGGATGGTCAAGCCAGCGAAGGGGTGGCGTGAATTTATTAACATTTTTCTCGGCAACCCCGCGGCCCGCGTGTGTTCCTAGATGGGAACACGTGGCGCTGATCTTAGCTACACATGTAATATAAAATAGATTGTATAACAGATCACAGTAATAGAATGTTTTTATTGAGAAACTAGCTGACCCAGCAGGCTTCGCTCTGCCAATGAATTTTTTTTATTTTTTTTTATTTTTATTTAATAGCCTATGTTACTCAGGCTGAATGTAGCTTTCCAATGGTGAAAGAATTTTTGAAATCGGCCCAGTAGTTTTTGAGTTTATTCGTTACAAACATACAAAAATACAAATGTTTCCTCTTTATAATATTAGTTTAGAAGACACATTCAACAATAAGCTTAGATTACCTATAAACAGTTGGTCAGAAGGAAAAGGCAAAGCGAAAAACAGTGAAGGAAAACATCGTGCCTAAGGCTTCTTAAAAAAATGTTCTCAAAGGCCTGTGAAGTCCACCAACCCGAACTAGGCCAGCGTGGTGGACTTAGGCCTACATCCTTCTTATTGTGAGAGGAGACCCAATCCTGCAGTGGATCATTAATGGGTTACAGACAAGTATGGTTACCACGAAACGTAATATCTTCCAAGCGGTTACTTTGCAAATATTATACAAAACTCTTAACTCACCGGTAAGTTAATATTTCACTTGCGAATTGTGTATGTCTGGAACTCATTAGTTTCTGTCGAAAAATAAACTGTTTGGCGTTCCATTACGCGCTGAAAGCTGAACCTTTCGGTTTTACCTTACAAAATACTTTGATATTCGTATGCATCGATCGTGACGTTTATAGCTCACGTCTACGACACGACATAAACCAGGACCTCATGATTTAATTCGTACAAGCAAAAACAAAAATCTAAATTAGAGATTGTAGGGTTTGTAATTGATGTGTATTTTGGCAAACGTATATCATCAACCAGGCGAGGTGATCATGCCTAGGGAGCGCCCGTGCTTCAATTACGTCATATCGGAGTTTTGTATATATGCCAGCGATGTAGAAAACTTCGATAGCGTGATTCAGGATCGTGTGGCGCCATCTCTTGACGAGTGGTGGAAGGTGCCATGTGTATTTACTTGAATGGCTGAGTGGCAAATACACCATGCCTCGGATGGCTCGTCATAAGTTTAGTTTTAGAACGTTTTTGGTGTTTATTTATTTATTCACTGTTTATTTTATACTCACGCATTTCTTCTACTTCATAATAATTAAATGGCATTAGAAACTGATATAATATATAAAATCTCCAAACCCTTCTCTTTTACTAGCTCAACTTTTGCCCAGCAGTGAGACATAGCAGAATTATTTTACCTACCCCAAATAAAAATCATTTATCACATCAAATGAAACGTTCATTTGCACGAATATGGGTTAGTTAATATTTGCCAAATATGGGTTAGTTAATGGTTTTACAGGGCATTTGATCAAACCATATTCACCTTCCTAGGTATACAAATTACAAAATGAAAAATAAAAATAATCTGCGTGGGGAAACGAAAAATTCTGTGTGCTGTAATTATCTCAAAAAAAGGAGTCGAACCCTTCCGATGTCGTGGTCGTACCTTATAAAAGTCTATTGATAGTGTACAAAGTGTCACGTAACCCCGACGGCGTAGCGCTACGGGGTGCTACGGCGTAGCAATATTGAATCCGTAGCTATTGCAAGTGACGTTTGACAAGATTACATAAGAAGAGTGTTAGGTTCACGCGCTATTTATTCTTCACTAGACTTTGCCCGCGGTTTCGTCTCCGTTGATTTTAGAACTTGGTCCATAGATGGATAAAAAGTATCCTATATGTTAATCCAGATTATAAGCTACGTGTATACGAAATTTCATCCCAATCAGTTCAGCGGTTTTGCGTGACAGAGTTACAAATATCCTTCCATCCTCACTAATTTATTTATAATACTAGTAGGGTACGATGGTAATATGTATTTTAAATATGGTTGTAGTAATAATTATGTCAATTCAAAATTCAAAAGCTTGATAATCCTACGCTGTTTTTGTACTTTAAACACTTTTGTACACAACAACTTTTCTGAAATGTCACTCATTTCAGTCATAATCTAATATTTAACGGACCTAAATAAAGCCTTTTCTAAATCCCAATCCTATCACCCAGACACGAAAATAACTTCAAAATTTAGTATTCAGAGATCGTCCGAGCTAAACGATAATATAACGAGCAGCTAAGGGCCCTTATTGTGAAGGCAGTAAGGGTAATATTCGTAGGGTAGCATTATGAGTTTGGAGCCTTAGAGAATATGTGAAGTAGAGTACGTATAAGTGTGAACTGTAAGCAAGTGTGTGAACTGTCGAAATCGAAATTGTCACTATGCTTCCACCCGCGACCTCGTTCACGTTGTCCTAAAAAAATACCCAGAGAGGGATAAAAAGTATTTAATATGTTAATCCAGATTATAAGCTACGTAGACACCAAATTTCATCCAAATCTATTCAGCCGTTTAATATGAAAGAGTGAGAAACATCCATCGCATACTTCCGCATTTATAATAGTGGTAGAATATAAGAGTAAAGTAGAATGCGCATAAGTCTGAAGTGTAGGCACGTGTATGAACTGTCAAAATTGAAATTATTACTACTGGACACGGCAAGTCTTGTCTTTAGTATTAGTCGTGTAACTTATATGTATTTTTAATTAAGGACTATTATCTACCTAGAAAGCTTTGCTAGCTGGTAGGGCCATAGTAGCTTATACTGCCAGCCTCTGAACCCATCGTAAAGAAGCATGTTATTCATTTCTTATGTATTGGCTGGGGACTTGGGGAGGTATGGTTTTGTGTGCACAGGGTCCAAATTTTTGTACTACAAAAGCAACCATAACTATACCGATATGGGGATATCGGTATACGATAAGATGCTTTTTTTGAGGCGTAAATCTTAGTCCCCATGAGAAGCAAAGGACAGCTGTTAATTGTACTCAAAATATTAGTAATAGGAAGTAGGATTTCCTTGTGCTAGAAACGTGTGGTCTTAGGCCATACCTCTCTAGCCAGATTAACCTCTAAGGCCCACCAAGTAGGACATCTCAGATTGACGACGATCGTAGGGCTGAAGGGCTGAAGGTCAGCGCGTGAACCCTTCACTTATTGAATTTGTGCCTCTACGATCAATTTACTTTTGACAGATTCCATTTTTAGGACGATGTGGGATATTGAAGCTTCGAGTTATGCTACTACCAACTGTGTACATAAAAATAAGTATTTATACAAACCAGTAACATAATAAAACAAAGTTACACTACCTAGAGTAAGTTTAGCGGCGAAATAAGAAAACTTCTCCTGTGTGTTGGACTGTGCGTATTTCCTATACAAATAGAAATAATAAATAATAATAATAAATAAGGCTTCACACTCATAGCCCCACACTAGGATTCCCTGTGTCGTGGGTGCCATCGACACACACAAGACAAGAACACAACACACCCAGACCAGAAACAGAAATTCAAATTCATCATTCGAACCTCTGCTCTTCTAGGAATCGAACCCAGGGCCCTCCGCGTAGGGCACCGGTGTCTTAACCACTGCGCCACTCGGGTCTCTAAATACTTACTTACTAAATACAACGCTACATCACGCAATCCCGCGCTGCGCCGCGTGAAGCAGGGCAGTGTGTTATCGCCTTAGATTTTGAAATTGACACATGACTATTCCAAATTATGTCGACTTTAACTCACTTTTAAATTTCGTGTGTTACTGGAGTCAGTAACAGAATCGCAGTTCCAATTGAAATATTACGAGTGTCGAAATTCGTAAATTGACGTCTTTGGCGCCTTGCGGTTGGTTGCCTTTTCGTGTTAAATTCAAAATTGTATCATAACGAGTGCTATGCAACCCGTAAATTGACGTCACGTCGCTTTGAACTCGACACTGCGGCGGCGACGTAATGAGACGTCGCTGAATGAGATGAGTGTGTCGCGACGAACTGTGAATTTACTGCGAAATGTAGCATCAAAAGTGCTGAATAGACTCAATTATAAGGTTCTAGTTCAATATCAGGCGGCTTTTCGGTTAATTGAATTATGCGGTTGGCGTTAAAAGAAAGCGCACATAACTTGCTTGAGTAGCAAGCGATCGAAAAGGTTAAGCAACGTCGGGTGCGGTCAATACCTGGATGGGTGACCGCTAGTTCAATGCGCGACTCCCGTGCTTCGGAGGGTACGTTATGCCGTCGGTCCCGGTTGTTATAGATACAATAACATATGTTATACCTTGTCGGAGGCCCAATGTGCAGTTTGGAAACATCCAACCGGGTTGGCCACTAGCCCATTTCTCCACCAATCCGCATTGGCGCAGCGTGGTAAAGCTCCAGGCGATTCCCTGTTGTGGGGAGAAACCCGTGGCCAACAGTAAGCAGCTAAATTGACGTCACGTCGCTTTGAACACGAGTAGCTGTGGCGACGTAATAAAACGTCGCTGAATGAGCCGAATGCCGCGACCGGATTGAATGGAGCTGGGATAGAACTCTGTAAATTTACTGTGAAATGTGCGCGTTAATGGTAGTGAATAGCCTCAATGATGCCATCTTGCATGTTTAGCTAGGCTTTTTAGCTGATTCAATTACGTGTTTCTGGCTTTTGGTGCGGATTTTAAATAACTATTCCAAGGATCTGTGCACTGAGCATAAACACAATGGGCGTACACAGAAACATTTCTTTGGGGGATCGTTCCGTGGAAAGGATTTTTTAAAATAGTAAATACCAACGGCCATGCAGTGTTGTTGTGCTGGCCACCTGATGTTGTGTGGTCAATGCACCCTTGGACACCCCCGTCTTACCTCAAATAGGGAGGAAATATACAGGTGCTTTGCTACTAATGAGGACGAAGCTGTTTGCCTCAAATGTAGTATCCGGCTGCCATACCTCCCCGACAAACAACACATGAAGAACAAGCTGCTTTACGACGGGTTCAGAGGCTGGCGGTGTGGTACGTCCTCGAGCGAGCTGCTATGACTTTAGTAGCATCCTTTTTTTATTCGATACATTGTTCATTTACTTCTTATTTCCAGAAATTCGTCGTGAAGTTCCACACGCACTCCTGAACCGACAATTGTCTAGAGTCGTATGTAGGTCGCCAATAATCGCCGTCTCAACATCGCGATATTGGGTCCACTTCGGGACACTGAAAAGTATAAGCACAAAATAACATGTCTTACCTATTTGTTATTTTTGAGTCTATGGTCGCTCTTAGTTTGAACGAGATTTCGTACGAATTCAATTTGTGAATATACGTACGTTTACGAACAAGCAATCCCTTTGAAATACTACAATCCTACTACTATTAGGTAATTATAAATGCGAATGTTTGTGAGCATGGATGGATGTTTGTTACTCTTTCACGCAAAACGGCTGAACAGATTTGAATAAAATTTAGTACACAGATATAGGTCAATACTTGGATTAACATATAGGACACTTTTTATCCCTCTCTGGACCAAGGTTCTCAATCCACGCGGACGAAGCCGCGGGCACAGTCTAGTAAGAGATAATTGCACTCTGTATGCGTACTCTAACTCTAACGCCTTGGATTTTAAGACGACCAAATTTAATCCAAAATAGACCGCCAAAGATAATTCACATTCGTGTACAATTACTTCTAACGTTCCACTTCTAAATAGGGTTATATTTTTTGCGCCAATGGTGTACACATTCACATCTACGTCGCAAGAGGTCACGAGCGGCTTTCACCCGAAATGTAGCGGGAAAGTGAACATTTGAACAATCCACTGAAATGTTCTTTGCTTATGCTTTGAATGTTTGACGATTTTTTGACACGACACGGCAGAACTTCGGGTTAGTTAGTGTTTTAAGAGACTCACTACACAAAATTAAATATAGTTTATTAAAATGACAACAGTATTTAAAAATTAGACATGTTTCTTACATTATCTGCATTTTATATGATTTTAAGAGCCCGCTTCAATACATTTGCAAATAAGAATAGCATAATTCACAAAGTAAACATAATTCCAATAACGAATATGATTCCACAACAGCGCCAACAGAAATCACATCGAAATTAAATCAATGCATCACATTAGCCAGTTTACACGTCAGAGGGCAACTCACACGTACTATTGTACTTGTAGTAGGGTTGCGAATTTTTCGGGCTTGATCGGATCGAGACGTTATCATCCGTATCGATCGTATGCATTCGATCCGATACCCAAACGATCGATCCAAAACATCGCATTACCACAACGCCTCGCATACAGTGCATAGTGTATGCGAGGCGTTGTGGTTATCAGATGCGTTTTGTGTGTTAACTGTGCGTGTTTTCTATACAAATGGAAATACTTAGATACACCGCTAGATCACGCATTCCCTCGCTACGCTGCGTGATGAACCTACCCCTACTAATGGTACGTATGACCGACGTTAAACGCACTCGCACGTAATCCGTCATTTGCTATTCATGACGCGTATCCCCCTCTCCCCTTCCCCTCCCTTACTCCCCCTCCCGCCACTATCGGGCTTTAATTAAATTCGTCTGTTCACGACTCAATTGTGATGTAATGAGACTTGTATTTGGCGAAGTGTTGCTTTAAAATCTTTTTAAAAGTGACGTCATTCTAAATCCAATATGGCGGCTATTTTTGCGTGTGTCAGTAACCCATTAATGACCCACTACAGGTTTGGGTCTCCTCTCGCAATGAGAGGGATATAGGCCTTAGTCCACCACGCTGGCCTACTGCGGGTTGGTGGACTTCACATGCCTTAGAGAACATTTTTTTTTGAACTCTCAGGCATGCAGGTTTCCTCACGATGTTTTCCTTCACCGTAACAGCAGGTGATATTTAATTTTATAAAGCGCACATAACTTTCTTACAAAGTCATTGGTGCGTGCCACTGGGATTCGAACCCGGACCCCTCGATTCGAGGTCGAATTCTAAGCCACTGGGCTATCACCAATTTTTGTGTTGAAGAGTAACAAACCTCCAAGCTTCCTTACAAACTTTCACATCTATAATAGTCGTGATAGTAGGATGCCTAGGTGATGAGTCTAGCACCTCAAGACGTTGCATTAAAGCTCAAAACCGCCAATCTGCTACCCACGAGCTATCAGGCACAATTAGAGCCATGACAGGCAATTACGCTGCAGTCGATGGTACAGGACAGACCGACGGTATAATTGGAAGGCACGGAGTTCATTTCCATATTATTATATAATTGCATAATTGCTAGCTTCGCAACATGGATTCGTCCGCGAGACAGACAGTTTCAAAAGCAATTAGTTTTACTGGAGAATCGGTGTGTGGATATACATAATTAATTTAAAAAAGTAATTCCCATTGTTCACCAGCCCGCAGTAGGCCAGCGTGGTGGACTAAGGCCTACATCCTTCTCATTGTGAGAGGAGACCCGACCCTTTAGGGGGTCATTAATGGGTTACTGACAATTCCCATTGAAAATGCCGAGAGTGCTCTCAGAGAGGTGGGAAAACTTTGCTCAACTTCAAATATCTTTAGAAATGATTTTTATTACGTGCGAAAACGTCATAAGTGACCTTATATGACGCCATAAGTGGTGTTTTTCAAACAAAACATAGATTTTGTATGTACAACCAACCAATCAACGTCAAAATTAATATATTTTTCGTAATCCTCAGCTCAAAAATAACTAGTAAAATGTCGAATTATAGAGAACCTCATAATAAATATATTTAATGTGGTATAATTTCCAGACATGATGTATTCACATTAGCGAGGCTGTGGGACGCTTAATTAGGGACGTGGGGTTGTAATGGGACGGCAGACCATAGCAGACATCATAATTAGAGAGCGCGACATTTGCATAACTCATTGTGATTGGCTGGCGTGGGGGAAATCCCGGTTTCTATCTTTTAATTTTAATCGGTTAAACAAAATATAAATTTAGACCAAATAATAAGTACTTAAATTTATCAAAATGCAAGAAAATTAATGCAAATAAAAAAATAATCGAAATGCAAACAAAAAGGAATTAAAGAATTCATGTAGAAGGTAATGAAAGTGATAATAAAAAAAGCAAGATTTTAAATGTCCTCCGTTAATAGCCATACGAAATGATAATAATCATTATAGTAATAATAGCCATTGCAGATATTTTGTTGCATTCTGTGTCATTTTAAATAAGGATGGAACGGAGTCCTGTAAATTTTTAAATTTTAGATTTCTGTTTTGTTTAAACTCTGCCGTGTTGGACGGATCGACAGCATCTGTGTACATTAGTGGTGTCATTGTTATAAACTTTATGAATATTATTTCAATTTACTCGTATTTTAACATTACGCACACTATGTAAACATTATACACACTTAAACAGATTGGTAAGAAAGGTCTTCGAATGGCGACCGCGTCTAGGCAAAAGGAATACGGGCATACTCGTAGTATAAAGTTATATTATGGTAAAGGCCGCCCTCCGAACAGTTAGATCGAATGGCCCAGGACCGGGCGGAGTAACGTCGATTAGGGGAGGCCCATGTCTAGCAGTGGACTGCCAAGGGCTGAAAGGAAGGAGGAAGGAAAACATTTAATAGAATTTCATGAAAACCTAGCTTCGCTCAAAGCCTCATATTCATGAACCATATTCACTTATACTACAGCGTACAACGTCCACACACGAGGACAATAGTTCCAGAGCCGGCGTAATTCCTCTATCCATTGTCCGGACTCGGCTACTTTATTAAATCGAGCCGCATTCAAATAATCGGCGTCAGTAGCTACACCACAGATATGTAGCTAAATAGATCACGCAAATGTCAGTACTTCCCGTAGTGGTGATAAAAACAAAACAAAAAAAGTTCTCAAGGGCATGTGAAGTCCACCAAACCGCAATCAAGCAGCGTGGTGGGATAAGGTTTACATGTTGTAGGATACATGATGTAGGATTCCCATCACTTATATGTTATTTTTTTGGCCGAGCAGTTAGTAAAAAAGCAGCATTCTTGGTCTTCATACTGATAGACTATCTTCAAATACAAAGACAAAACGTTTATTTGCAATGATATAGGTATAGAGTTGTTACAAATTTTATTATGTGAATCAATCTATATTACCATTTTAGGTATGCAAATTTTATATAAAGGAGATAAAACTAACAAATGAAAGTGAAAGAAAATAATCTTGCGTTATCTATTTAGTTCTATATCTATTAGCTACACTACAATACTATACTATACTATACTATACCATACTATACCATATACGCTTTGTCCGCAGTACTCATATGTGCAGTTGTATCAAAGGCTTTGTATCATTCCGATGAATTTAATGGCGTTTGGGGCATTCAGGAGCGTCATAGCCCCGATATTGTTAATGCACTGAGTGAGGCTATGTGTGATTTGAATTAGTGATTTATGTGAAGTATTAAACTTAGAACACAGAATTGTACTTACCTACTATTTAATTTAATATAATAAGAGAAGGAAACAGAATATTAGTTATGTTTTCTACGGTATAAAAGTTACCGAGGTTTGTGCAATTAAAATTTTGTTAATACCTACAATGAAGAAACGAAAAAAAGCAGGTTAATAAGCACAGGATTACATTTAAATTTTGAATAAAGATAACCACATCGTTACATGCATCGATTACATATAACAGTTAAGCGATAGATGTTAAAGTGTTTAACTGGTTAACGATAATTTTAAATGTATAAAGACCAAAAGTCTTAAACTGAAGAATGTTGTTTTGCTTCATTGTTTTGTAACATCCCTATACATACACATCAAGATAGTAGGAAGAAAAACAGCTAACAGCTGTTATAATTTACACAGAAGACACCACGAAGAAAACATCGTTTTCCACAAACTTACTTTGTGCCACGAAGTTACCAAAGATTTTCCTGCATACGAAATAATTCGAAATACCTAGATAGTTTCATAGATAATAATTATTATCTTTGTGAGAACTAATGAATTAAATTTTATTTCCACGTACGTTTCGTAATAAAAACGTTGCTATCTGAATGTAGCGTGGGAAAAATTCCGTGAACTTTCCTGATAATTTGATGCCAGTAAGTGGAGCAGAACTGACAAAATAGAATGATTGAAGGGAGAAATTCAATAAGTGCCTGAAGGCAGCCGATGTCCCGAATTGACCCTCGGCCCTCAACCCTTCGTGTCAATTCCTTATGTAGGGATGCACATTCCGATACGATATATCGAAATATCGATACAGCACAACACGATATATCGATATTTATTCCGATATTTTGACCATACGATATGTTTCGATATATAGCATCACTTTCAAATACCGTATCGTATCAAACTATTACATTTTTTTTAGTTTTATAATTCCTATAACATGACGATGAATAGTGCCATTTAAACTTTTTTTAATTCCTAATTCTTAATAAGAATAAATTTTTTTGTTTATAAAAATTAAAGAACACCATAAAAACCACCCGCTTTCATTAAAAAAACACTAATTAACTCGCAAATTTCGCAAATAAATAAGAAAGCGTGAGATACGAATACGTTACGATATATCGATACTTTCGCGTATCGATACAAAGATCGATACAACACATTTATTGGGCATCCCTACCCTTACGTCGTTCGTCTTGTCAGAATGTCCTCGTTTCGGTGAGCTGACGAAATTGGACCCTATTATCAGAATAACCAGATCCTTGTCGACCATTATGGAGATGTTTAGGGTTTCGTTAAGGAGCTCCCAGAATATTGCCATCACTTACCTAGAAGATGTGAAGATTAAATCGGCTCAGTACATTTACAGTGCCTAGATTTCATTGTCATGTCAGTGACCCATTAATGACCCACTACACGGTGGGGTCTCCTCTCACAATGAGAGGGATGTAAGCCGCCGTCCACCACGCTGGCTTACTGCGGGTTGGTGGACTTCACATACCTTTGAGAACATTTTTTTTTGTGAACTCTCAAGCATGCAGGTTTCCTCACGATGTTTTCCTTCACCATAACAGCAGGATATTCGCAGTCATTGGTGCTTGCCACTGGAATTGGAACCCGGACCCCTCGATTCGAGGTTCAATTCTAAGCCATTGGGCTCTCACCGCTTCATTTTTTATTACCTACAGTTTAATGTTGCTACGATTTTTTAATTTTTGATAGCAACGAAATGAAATTTACTTTCCAGATTAATTGGATAAGAGCCTGAAACTTTTGATGAAACGAAGTTATGATGTTAAATTTTATTTGAAAGTGCGTTAATGTTATTAAATCATGTTCGTAGCTAGTTGGAAAATTACAAATTTGGGTTACTACTCGTACGGTTAACATATTAGCCTAGATTAAATTATACATTTATAATGTAATTAGCTTTCGATTATTTAAATTCACATTTCAGCTTGGGTAGAGCTTTAGCATAACGATTTGAGCATAACGATTGCTTATAACATAAATGCGGTATATAGCATTTATGTTATAAGCAATCGTTATGTCTCAGTAAAAGAAGTGTAGATTATAATCTCAGTTAAATTTGAATTATCATTACCTTTTAATTACTAACAGCCCTACTCAGACATTCATTCACCTTAATGGTTTCTTATGAAAATAAAGATGACACTTATGACAATACAAATAAAGACGATTGAATTTGTTTGTTAATGAACATTACGTTAGATGACGTCTCTGAGTGCGGCCGTTAGAATCTCTTTATATTAGTTTGTTTAAGGGAGTAGACTAAAATTTGTTCTCAAGTTTTTCTTGAAGTTGGATCACTACCTTCTTGACAATCACAATTACTACTTCTTGTTTACCATTCAAACACTATCAGTCATTTCGTCTACTTCTTAATCAAACCTTATCAAAAACTTGTTTTTCCTGAAACCAATCCAACCACTCAGCACATCCTTTAACCCTTCGATTGCCAACTAAAGGCTCGCAAACTTCCGCGAATCAATACTGCAATAGATTAATTATTATTGCTGTCACCGCTCGTGGGGTTGTTTGAACCCCAAAGCTTAGGTTCACCTTTAGCGGAATATTTGATCTGATAAATTATTGCACCCTCACATTTCATGCCTTGTCGGTGTGGGTTAAATTTTTCATTTACTTTAATCTTATGTTTTAATACGTGAAGTGGGAATTTTGGGTACAATTTACAGGTCACTAAGCAAACGGAGTGGTTTGATTTGGAGCGATTTCGCACATTTAAAGTTTTAAATGAAGAAGAATACGCGACCTCTAATATTTTTAAATTTTAATTTTAAATTGAGATCATTCATTCTATATACCAGCCGAAATTAAAAACATGCTCTATAGTTTTGTACTATACACGTAATTATTCTACCAACTAGAAAACAAAAAACACCTTTACAGCTAGCCAAAGTACCATTCCGCATTCCGTCGAATTGAGAATAACAAACTAAGTTTACCACTTTGCATCAACTCCGCATCGCCAATAATCAAACCCGGCGCAGCTAATTAAAAAAAGAAACTTTTCCTACGCTGTCCTGAAATTCCTTAATCTATTTATCATCGTATCTCGCTTTAACCTCTGGGAAACGGTAGCTGTCTCGCTCTTAATCATACTAGTTTTATTTCACGAAGCTACGTGCTCTATACTTATGTAGAAAATTATTTAAATGCTTTTGAAATATTCACTACGCAATACTACTAAGTAAGTGATTATTACTAAGTATTAACATGCCTTATATTAATTATAATTATAAAATTAAATATCACCTGCTGTTACGGTGAAGGAAAACATCGTGAGGAAACCTGCATGTCTGAAAGTTCACAAAAAAATGTTCTCAAAGGCATGTGAAGTCCACCAACCCGCAGTAGGCCAGCGTGGTGGACTAAGGCCTGCATCCCTCTCATTGTGAGAGGAGACCCGACCCTGTAGTGGGTCATTAATGGGTTAAAACAACATTAACATGCCTTATTTCAATGTATGAAATGTATGTAACTTTGTAGTTGGTACGAGTCGTGAACACAATCCTTATTGGTTGGTTTGACGTTGACTGCGCTGTTGTTACACGCGATTGGTTCGTCGATCAGTGTACGTCGTTTATTGGTCGTTGCTTGGTTATTTACTGGACACAGAAGTTTAATCCATCCGTTATTTCTCTCGCTGTTGTTTTCTCCCTTGATCTTCACTGTCTCAGTTCTGTCATTGTACTAAACTATTTCTCTGTACTCAATTCTCTATACTTTTATATTTTCTCTCTTTTTGCTTTAACTCTCTCTCTTTTTGCTTTAACTCCTTACGTAGATGGTAGTCTGGAAGAAATAAAACCACCAATTGCGTTTTTTTCTGTCTTTAATATTAAACTGATTATAATTTGTATGTATATGCATGGTTGTATTGTAAGTTTCTGATACATACAAACAGACACACATATAGACAAATAATATAAACAATTTAGTTACCTATATTGATTTTTTTTGTAACTATCACCACGGTAATATCTACCACTATCCCTCCTTTTTAAAAATACTACTCAATCATGTATTGTATTATGTAACAAGATATTATATATTACGTAACAGAAATACATTTAATTCCAGAGTTTAGCCTGTATATACACTTGAACAACACAAGCACCCAAAGCTTCGTGAGATGAAAATGGCGCTGGTCCTTCGAATTCCTAATTAGGTATGCTTCTCGTAGCCAGACTAAATCCGCTTGGGTAATGAAGACTTAGCTTTGTTTTGCTGTTGGACATGTCTACTGGCGAAATGGGAAAATCGATTTAAATCATAGATACGTATGGGAAGAATTTGATATCTTTCTATAATTATATCCTCTAGATATTCTCTGTGTTTATCACTTCGTGTTTTATGTGTCTCTCTGTCTCTTATTTTTCTACTTTTCTGTGTGTGTGTGTGTGTGTGTGTGTGTGAGTTTGTATGTGTACGTCAAACGTTTGCTTTTCACTCTTCTCTTCTAAATGAAAATTTAAAATTTAATTGATTATGATGTCATAGGGGGCTGTTTAGGTACCAGGCAACCATAACTCTTCAGGGGCTTTCCACGAACTCGTATCACGATGGCCCAAAGAGGATTCCAGTGTATCTGTAACTCGACTGAGTTGTCGTGCCTTTGTTTTCATTTATGCCCAACGCGGCGACATGGCGCGATAAATTCCCGGATTATACGAGCGGCCGGGAGTTTTATTGCGAGTGGGTATTGTGAGGCACTTTTTTCGAGAATAACTGTGACCTTTTCGGGTTTGCTTTTGGACTTATGCTTATATAGATATTGGAGGTTTTTGAAATATTTTTAGGTGGTAAAGCCATAGTTTTGATGGCCAAAGCGGTGATAGCCCAGTGGCTTAGAATTCGACCTCGAATCGAGGGGTCCGGGTTCGAATCCCAGTGGCACGCACCAATGACTTTGTAAAAAAGTTATGTGCGATTTATAAAATTAAATATCACCTGCTGCTACGGTGAAGGAAAACATCGTGAGGAAACCTGCATGCCTGAGAGTTCACAAAAAAAAATTCTCAAAGGTATGTGAAGTCCACCAACCCGCAGTAGGCCAGCGTGGTGGCCTAAGGCCTACATCCCTCTCATTGTGAGAGGAGACCCGACCCTGTATTGGGTCATTAATGGGTTACTGACAAAGCCATAGTTTTTACCTTACCGCCAGCCTCTTAACCCATCGTAAAGCAGGATTCTTCACGTCTCGTGTTTTGGCTGGGGAGGTATGGCTGCCGAGGATACTTTATTTGCGGCGAACATCTAAGTCTTTATGAGTAGCAAAGCACCCGCATACAACCTCAGATAGGATTTTTTGCCTATTTTAGGTTAGATGCGGGTATATATGGACTACAGTGACTTCACATCAGGTGGCCTGCATGCTTTATTGCTACTCAATTACTTTAGTAAAAAAGGGTCACTGTAATACATAATTATGACACTAATATTAGACATATCGATACATCCTTACGAAGCCACTTAATCCGTTTATCCAGTGTCAATATCCCGGGCGAGGTGACGTCACGAGGCCCCATTAGCCCCAGGGTCTCAGGGTATCAGAGCATATCAACCTGTAATGGAGCGCACGTGACGCGAAAGATTAGTCGCAGTACTTGGAAGAGGTGTTATATCAACCGCTGTCACGACTATAAGGGTTGTTATACGTGACAGTGTTTATTGCTTGCTATAAAATAAAATAATTTTTTTATTTTCATTTTATTTTATTTTATAACGGCAATAATGATGAAAATATCATCGTTTGCAAGACTGAAAACAATTGGCAAATAAAAATCCTTGAATGGTGATCACGGCTAGGTATAAAGGGAGTTTAGGCTGATCAGGTGGACTGATGACCTGAAGAGGACAGCGGCAAACCATTTTATTCAAGGGTCCCAAGACTGGGCGTTGTGGCGTGGATTAGGGGAGGCCCATGTCCAGCAATGGACTGCAAAGCCTGAAAGAAAGGTAAAAACCTGCAAGAACTTGACATCGATAAGGTTTTAGGAGACAGAATCAGATATTGGTGTGGCCATACCTAAGTGCCGCTGCTTTTGAAGTTTTACGTTTTTCTGGTATAGTTATACCATACAAAACACTAACGATTGAAAACGGTAGCTTTAAAAGAATTACGGGCCGTTTTGACCCGACAATTATTTACTCAGCTGTCTATATAAATTGCGGTCGGCATTCCAATAAAATCCACAAGCCTCCATAAACCCCGGAACGAAAAACAGGAGGCGATTCAACCGCAGAAGGTCAATAATTTTCAGAGTTAAATAAAACAATAGATATACATATATAAACATTAGATAGCGGTGATAGCCCAGTGGCTTAGAATTCGACCTCGAATCGAGGGGTCCGGGTTCGAATCCCAGTGGCACGCACCAATGACTTTGTTAAAAAAAGTTACGTGCGCTTTATAAAAATTAAATATCACCTGCTGTTACGGTGAAGGAAAACATCGTGAGGAAACCTGCATGCCTGAGAGTTCAGAAAAAAAAAGTTCTCAAACGCATGTGAAGTCTACCAACCCGCACTAGGCCAGCGTGGTGGACTAAGGCCTACATCCTTCTCATTGGGAGAGGAGACCCGACCCTGTAGTGGGTCATTAATGGGTTACTGACAAACAAAACAATGAGTTTGAAAATGTTGTTCTTTAAACGAGAATGTGATTCGCCAGCTAGGTGGTCACCAGCCAATGGATAATCATAAAGTAGAAAGGAGTACCAAACTTCATAAAACAGGCCATAGAGGCAAAAACCGCCACCATTGAAGACTACAACGTGGCTACCGCTTAGTATCGGAAACTCTGAAGAAACGCCCGGGACGATCCAAGGAGACACCGGGCTGTTAGAATCTGTGGAGAAAAATTAAATGGGTATAGAAAAAAAGTATAGATATAGGTTTGGGTACTGTGTTGCTTCTGAGATGGTCGACTCATAGTTACTCCGTCCTCCCCAACCGAAAACTAAGAACAAAGAAATCTCAGCTTTACGACTGGTTGTGAGGGCAGGCGCAGGTTCTTTTTATTATTTTTTTTTCGTTCCGACCGATTCTCCATTACAAGATCTGTTGTAAAAATTCGTTAAATTTGTAAATTCTTAAACATGTTAGTTCATTTCTAGTTTCATTATTTTATTGTCTCTTCTTCATCAGATATTCTAAATGCCGATCTTCTGTTCCAACTTTTGTTTAAAAATTTTAAGTATTAAATTTCTTAATTCTTGTAAATTTCAATTCCGTCATGTTTCTATTCCAGACAAGCAAACGAAAATTCTAAACGGCCTCTATACGCTTTTTTAAAACGCTGTCTTAAAATATCAATAAAATCCTGGTTCAACTAAAATGAAAAGCTCGAAAGAGTGCTAAACAAATTGATTAGATTGGCGCCAACCGCAACAAACGCGGCAGATAAAAATTGCACATGGCAATGTCAATTTAACGTTCGGCCATTGCTCTATCGACAGGTTGCAACATTTGTCTAAAAAAAATAAAACAATTTAAACGCGAGTGTTTATAACATTTGAATTGTATGCGTTGTTCTATTTTGTTGATTTGAAACAAAGGCTAGTCGACCTTCGAATTAATGATAAAAGTAATCTCTGTCAATAAACCTGTAGTAATGAACAGCAAAAAAACGGTAACAGAGAAAAAAATTATGTGTGAAAAAAATGTAAAAAGGAATAACAAAACCTTTTAGTAAAAAATAAACCTGCGTGCAATATTAGGAAGATAAGAAAATAATTCCTCGTAACTTACTTACATAATTATTTAAAAATATTTTTACTTAAATTTAAAGAAATCTTGTCTAACATAATTATTATTATCCGAAATATCCTCACTATAATATAAATAAACCATGAAATATTTTACCAACTTTTTTACCGTGTATTTCTCCCCCACGTTTGCATCCTCTTCAAATTTGCGCCAAACCGCGTGGACAGATAAAATGGCGACGCAGATAAAAAATAGAACGCGTCAATGTCAGACTCACTCTCCATTTTTTTTCGTTTCCGAACGATTGTTCGTGGACTGACACCTTTTATGTTTCGGACACCTTGACGAAATGTTATATTGAATCTATGGAAGTGTGTGTCATTGTATGTTGGGTTTTCCGGATTTTTTACAGTTTTTAATGTAATCATACAAATAAAAATGTAATAATGGAATAATAGACATCATAAATCAAAACAAAATTAAAATCATCGATTGACCGTGAAAGCCGTAGCTTCAGCTATCTGCAGAAACCACTTACGAGCTCCAAACTCCGTGTAACAG
This sequence comes from Erynnis tages, assembly GCA_905147235.1. Classification (NCBI taxonomy): domain Eukaryota; kingdom Metazoa; phylum Arthropoda; class Insecta; order Lepidoptera; family Hesperiidae; genus Erynnis; species Erynnis tages. Next base: position 182,910 of record LR990097.1, read on the forward strand.
TATGGATCTTGATCTTGAGTATAGTTGCCAAATTTTATGCGAATTTCCTATTCGAACGCTAATGACATATTGTGTTGACATTCGCTTGAATAATGATTTCGGCGCCATCTATGATCATTTTAAGCAAACCGCTCTCATGACTCACGGGGTGAATAGGTACCTACTCAATAAACAAGCAATTACATGTCTCGTCCTGTCTGTCTGTTACACAAAGAGGGGAGCGTTGACGTGAACTTTTGGCGGAAAATTGAAAAAATAAACGTTTAACATAATATGTAAGTACAGCAGGGGAAGCGGTTGCCCCGAGGGTTAAAAAATCGATACCTGATTGGAATGAATGAATTTTTAGGTACTAAGGAGATGATAGGGAAATAAGTGTGACAGTTTAATCGAATTTGGGCAGTGACTGACTATATTGTTCGGTGGACTGATAACGACGAAAGTTATAATTTCTGAAGTAAATATTAAAAATATTAGAATCGTGATCAGCTTTTGTACAGAGACAACCGCATCAAAACCAGTCCACATTTTAGCTGATACTATGATGACTCATCAAAAGATGGCACCACGGGTATACATTTGGGTATACCCGTGACACCTATGACATGCGGTGTCTATTAGGTCGTTGGGTAATATAAACCGCTTAGTATTGTTATACTAAGTCCAAGGCAACTAGAAACCCAATTATTCCTGCCACATATTATTCTTACATAACAAGGAAAGGTCAACACCAACTATGGGGACTGTTTGCGTAAGGGTCTGATTTACATAAAGTTTCCAGGCAGGATTAACATACTGGAGCTGGGAAAACACGTGTTTATTGCGGACAGAGATTTAGGTGTTATCGTCTGAACATCAGGCTTAGTGGTGACCTAGATAGATAATAGTGAAGATCACAACTTTATTCGGAATAGTCTAGAATTTTAAATTTAGGAGACAAATAAGGAAGGAAGAATGGAAGAAAGTATCTCTATTTGCCATAATGGGCAGGAACACAACATATTATTATGTTGTGTTTCTGCCGTACACAAAATATTTTTTAAATTAAAGTAGTCAATGTGATGTGCCCATGATGCTAAAGGCACACACCCAGCTTAACAATAGTTTAATTCACTGGATTTTAACAAAAATAAAATCGTGTATCAGATCCTCGTATAACCTTAATTTGGTTTTTAATGCTAAAAGGAACTGGGTAATTCAGATAGCAGTGTTTTTATTACGCACCGCCGTTCTACATTCAGGAAATGCATACACAGTTTTGTTTCGAAGATGTTGTGTGTTTCGTTTCTCCTTCTGTTAATTTTCCAAAGTTTGTTAATTTCATTAAGAGTGGTCTCCTCTTTGAATATTCTAGCCCTTTTACCTTATGAAGGGCGAAGCCATTTCCTTGTGTTTGAAAAGTATCTTTTAAAGCTGGCGGAAAGAGGTCACAATTTGGCAGTGGTGTCGTATTTTCCTCAAAAAGTTAATATTTCGAATTATCACGATATCAGTCTAGCTGAGAAGATACAAGATGGTGAAAGCGTCTTCCCCATAGCACGATCTTATTTCAACACACTAAAAGTCATGGACTTTGTAGTAGAGTCTGGTACTCACAACTGTAAAGCTATGCTTGAGAATGAATCAGTACAAGACCTGTGGAAATCGAAAAGGGAATTCGACGTTATTGTGGTAGAATATTTTAATAGTGAATGTGGGTTAGGATTAGCGTATAAATTAGGAGCACCAGTTGTTGGCTTAACGTCTTGTGCGCTAATGCCGTGGCAATATAAGACTTTTGGAATACCGTTCAATCCGTCGCACGATCCTTTTATTTTGACTGGTGGCTTTCAACCTACTTTATTTGAGAGAGTAGAAAAAACAGTGCTCGATTTTACGTTTAATTTCAAATATGCGAATGCAAGACGAATAGATCAGGAAACTCTTGGGAAGTACTTTGATGACGTTCCTCCGCTTGAAGAGTTGGGCCGCAAGATTAAGTTTTTGCTTCTTTACCAACATTTCTCTATAAGTGGATCAAGACTCCTGCCTCAAAACGTTATTAAAGTGGGTGGATACCATGTGATGCCTTCGAACCCTTTACCCGATGTAAGCATATAATGAATCTTAGATTTTATCTTTAGAATATCTTAGATTAATAATTTGGAATAAAAAGCAGAAACTTTTTGAGGATTTTAAAATTTGTGAACTTGCCTTTATTACCCTTATAATTAATAATGTGGTAATAATATTGTCAGTAACCTATTTATGGCCCACTACAGGGTCGGGGTCGGGTCTCCTCTCACAATGAAAGGAGTGTAGGCCTTAGTCTATAACACTGGCCTTATGTGGGGAGGTGGACTTCACATGCCTTTGAAAACTTTTTGTTGTGAACTCTCAAGCAAGCAGGTTTCCTCACGATGTTTTCCCGTTCACAGAAACATGAGTCTCTACTGATGTACGAAAAGAAGAATAATAAAATTTTACTATAATTCTTGTATTAACACTAACTCACATATATTTATTTTTATATTATTTTTACCAAGGATCTGCAAAGCTTCATCGACAAATCGAAACACGGCGTGATTTACATCAGTTTTGGGTCAATGCTGAAGGAGTCTTCACTCCCCAAATACAAACTAGATGCCATTCTGGACGCTCTAACTGAGTTACCCCAAAGAGTCGTATGGAAGTGGAAGGAGGATCATTTTCCTACATATTCCGAGAACATTTATATGTCGAAATGGTTACCGCAGAATGATTTGTTGGGTAAAAAATATTTATTTCAATTCAATATCAAATTTATAATTGGTCTGATTTTGCAGACATTCGTTGCTGCTTATATAGACTATTGCAATTATTTTAAATAGCAAAAAAAATCTCCCGCTTTTTTCTCCCAATCTACGTTTTGCCTAAGGGGCGATTAAAGCGGATGAATTCATATGAATGATATAATGAAAACACATTGTACCTGATAATAATGAATGAAAGCTCTTGATTCGGTTTTGATTTGATTTGAAATTTGCGCGTATAAAATAACGGCATGACAGTGTAACACGTGAAGTTTACCATCGTACATACCGACAGCACTACTTCACATGTTACACCCCAAACGTGATATAGATTCTGCAACGGTTTATTGAGGCAACAGCAACAACTGATATAAAATTATATCTTAATGATCATGACGTAAATGCCCTGAAGAAGACGGCGGGATACCGTGAAATTCAAAGGGACCAGAACTGGGCGGAGTGGTGTTGATTAGGAAAGGCCCATGTCCAGCAGTGGACTACGAAGTGCTGAAATGAAGGAAGGATCATGATGTTGACAAATTGTATCCAACAATATCTGTAGATAGTTAAGTAAATAATCCTATTCATTCTTGCAGCTCATCCAAAAGTCTTAGCATTCTTTTCCCACTGTGGGTATCTGAGTACCACTGAGGCCATACACCATGGGGTTCCTATGGTAGCCTTGCCAGTGACTGGCGACCAGCCTCTGAATGCAGAGAGTGTGGAAAGATCGGGTTTGGGAGTTCAGATAGCACTCAATGATCTAACGAAGGAGAATCTGTTGGAGAAGTTCAGAACTGTACTGAATTCAGAGTAAGTTTTGTAAGTTTTAATAAACTTCAGTCCTGCGATTGATATGGCCAGGGGTTTTGGGGTTCAATTTGACTAATATAAAGTCGAGTATAGCTTTACTCAGAAACTTAGCTAAGTTTTGATATCAGAGGAACTGTACACTTACTTGTTGCTCCTTATTTATTGTAATTGCTACGAAGCCAGATCATTGTCAATTTTCAACAGCTGTAGAGTTGAGATCAGCTCTCGTAGCCACTTGTTTCATGGTTAGCTCCAAAGATTCCTTTATTAATGTTATTTACATTTCAGGTTCAGAAATCAAGTGAGGAAACTGTCCAGAATTTACAGAGACAGACCAATCACAGCGATGGACAGCGCCATCTATTGGACAGAGTTCGCAGCTCATCACAACATTACCTTCACTAACTACTCTGCCGATGTACCAATGTACCAGTACATGTGTTTAGATATCTTCGCTATTATGGGACTGATATTTGTTTTGGGATTGTTGATTGTGATGAAACTCATACGTATATTGATATTGGTTGTAAAAAAATTGAGTAATGTAGATTTGAAAGCACGATTGAAACACGATTAAGTATTTTTATTAAAGTGTTATAAATTAAAAATGTTATCTATACGTTGATATAATTATTGAGACGCTTATTCTTCATTAATTTATTATTATTATTATTTATTTGATTACTATACTACTCTTATATTTCGTGCACCCTACCTGCAACGTTCTCTCTTCTTGCTTTAACTCCTTACCTAAATGGTTGTCTGGAAGAGATAATGCCGCCATTTGTGTTTTCTTATCATTAGTTTATGTGTTATATTATTGTGTAACTACTATAACGGATGGCTTTTAAAAGAATTAGTATGATTAAAATTTCATCATTATCTTAATAAAAACCACCACCATATGTTTTTATTGCTATTTAGATAAACCAAGTGTAATTGACTGAATAACATCCACCTGTTTATCCTTATGGTGAAGTACTTTGCATAATTATTATTTTTCGGTTTATGACTACCTTTACCTTTTTCGCTTTGTTTTATTTCTTTCTAGTAGTACTAGTAGGACTAGTCTATTTTTTAATGTCATCAAAAAATCCTTGGGAGGCGAAAAAGAATGGCGACAACGTTTAGCAGGCCCCTCTTTCCCAGTGCCCGCGATCGATAGGGGCCCCCTCAGATAAAATAAAAAGTCCCTAGTTCCTGTCAGATCATCAAACGACCCCATTATCCTAATATGCCCAGGGCCTCCAATAGGTTAAAGACGGCCCTGACGTTTTGGCAAAAAGACCAAAGGCTCCGGCAAGGTGGACTGACGACCTGAAGAAGACAGCGGGAAACGTTGGATTCAGAGGGCCCAGGACCGGGCGGAGAGGCGTCGATTCGGGGAGGCATGTCCCATGTCCAGCAGTGGACTACGGAGTAGTAGCCATCCCTATAGAAAATTTCGATACCGTGACTCAGGATACCCGTGGCACAGTCTCTCGACAACTAACAGAAAATGCCAGCTTTTTATACGCTTAGGTGACTACAATGGTTTTACCACCTAGCAACCCTTAATAAAATAATACAACAATATTAATAACGCGATAAGCTAACACGACGTTTCCGAATGATACAACGTTGTATTTAAACAATACGAGTTACCAGCTAATAAATATTATCATTATTATAGACAGTATTGCAATGAGTCATTGCGTAATTCGTTTTTTCGCGTGAAGTGAAGTATAAAACAAAAATAATGTTGTTAATATTGTATCTACTAGCAGCAATAACCCACTTTCATTCAGTGAAATCTTTGAATATTTTGGGAATATTTCCATACGAAGGTCGCAGCCATTTCTTTGTGTTCGAAAAGTATCTCGTAAAACTAGTCGAAAGAGGCCATAACTTGACTGTAATTTCCCATTTTCCGAGAAGCGAAGTGATTCCAAATTATCACGACATAAGCTTGGCGGGAACGATGAAAATCGGTGAAGATGCCATTACTTTCAAAAGTTCGTACTCGTCGCTATTGAGAGGAATGGATTTCATCATATCAACAGGGAATGTCAACTGCAGAGTGCTGTTGGAGGCTAAAGCAGTTCAGGAGTTGTGGGAAACGAAGCGGACATTTGACTTGGTAGTTACCCAGCACTTCACTAGTGACTGCGCTCTGGGACTGGCCTACAAGATCGGAGCACCAGTGGTCGCGCTCTCAGCCAGTGAACTGATGCCGTCGCATTACAGAATTTTCGGAATACCGTTCAATCCTGCATGCAATTCGTTCTTGCTGGCCGGTGGCTTAAGACCAAATTTATACAAACGTTTTGAGACGGCCATTTTGGATTTCATCTATAATTACATGTATGAGAGAGGACGGAGATTGGACCAGCAAACTCTCAGCAAATACTTTGATGATATTCCTCCTTTGGAGCAGTTGTGTCAAGAGATGAGATTCCTGCTTTTGTATCAAAACTTTGTGCTCACAGGATCTAAGCTTCTGCCATCCAATGTTATCGAAGTCGGAGGTTTCCACGTGATGCCTCCTAAACCCCTGCCCGAAGTAAGAACATAGTCAAATTATTCAATCAGTTCCCGACGCCCGCATCCAACCTCAAATAGAAAAAAAATCCTATCTGAGGTTGTATGCGGGTGCTTTGGCAGCCAACCTCTCCAGCCGAACACAACACATCGTGAACATCCATGCTTTACGGGTTAAGAGCTGGCAGTACCTATGCCTCTATCGGACCAGCCCCTATGTCTCTATCGCCTAATATCTTCGTCTTCGTCATAATTTATTTCACAGGACCTGCTAAAGTTTATCGAAGACTCTGATCACGGAGTGATTTACATAAGTTTTGGATCCATGTTGAACGAGTCTTCGTTCCCTGCTGACAAACTGAGTGGTATCCTAAATGTTCTACCCAAACTACCACAGAGGGTGATATGGAAATGGAAGGGAGACCCGTTGCCAGTGAACGACAATAATGTTTACGTATCGAAGTGGTTGCCACAGAATGATATTTTAGGTAAGTAGGTATCTACAGAGAAAAGTTTTGGGAGCACGTGACCTTTTTGACGCTTTCCGTCTTTATAATTTCATTTGATAACTATTATTGAACTATTATTAAACTATTTGCGTCAACTATTATTGAGATGTACGCTCCACCACGCTCTTTTAATGACCACGCTCTTTTAATTCTTGTCCATTTTTTTGTCACGGTTACTAAAAAAAGTAAGAAATAAAATGTGTTATTTACTTCTGTGGTTTACTATTTTTTGAGGTTAGTGTCAAAATTTATCTTAAACTCAAACAAAAAAACTTTATTTCTGACTTTTTTCAAGTCGGTAAAATTTTTTTAAATTATATTTTTTCTCTGTATCTTATTCTTCCAGCTCATCCAAAGGTCTTCGCTTTCCTGACTCAGGGAGGTTTCCTGAGCGTAACTGAGGCCGTGCACCATGGGGTCCCGATGGTGGTGATGCCGGTGGCTGCAGACCAGTCCTTGAATGCTGCTGCTGTGGAGGAATTTGGCTACGGACTCCAGATTCAGTTCAAAGATCTAAGGATGGCCAAACTGCTGAAAAAGTTCAGGACTGTTCTGGATCCGGAGTAAGAATTTGATTTATTAAACTTTCTGTAAGAGTTACATTAAGAGCTTGCATAGCTACTACCGTAAAAGCGGTGATAGCATAAGTGGCTAAAAACCTCTTAATCGAGGGGTCCGGGTTCGAATTCCAGTGGCACGCACCAATGACTTTGTAAAAAAGTTATGTGCGCTTTATGATATTAAATATCACCTGCTGTTACAGTGAAGGAATACATCATGAGGAAACCTGCATGCCTGAGAGTTCAAAAAAATTGTTCTCAAAGGCATGTGAAGTCCACTAACACGCATTAGACGTGGTGGACTAAGGCCTACATCCCTCTCACTGTGAGAGGAGACGCGATCCTGTAGTGGGCCATTAATGGGTTACTCACATACATCCGTTTCAGGTTCAGGAACAGAGTAAGGAACCTCTCAGAAGCCTTCAAAGACCGACCAGTCACGGCCATGGAGTCAGCCATCTTCTGGACCGAGTTCGCCGCCCGACACAACCTGAAATTCACCAGCCGATTGATCGGAGTACCCTTCTACCAGTACTGGTGCTTGGACATGATCATTGTGTCCGCTGTTATTCTGATCACTTGTCTGCTAGTGGTAGCTAAAGCTGTTGCTAGGCTTGTAGCATCGATCAGGTTGTTGTGGAACTTGAAATTTGTAAGGACCAAGCGGGATTGATGTGGTTTAGAAATAAAGACTGTATCGATTGTGTCTTTTTTATTCTCTGCTACGAAGAATATTTGTACTCTTATTCTCGAAAACGGTTCGAATGATTTATTGAAAATCGATCGATGTAGCGCCCACCAGGCGAGGTGATCATGTATACGGAGCGACTGTGCTGCGATTAGGCTTGTCGGAGTTTTAGAGATGTAGAAAACTTCGATAGCGTGATTCAGGATCGTGTGGCGCCATCTGTTCACAAGTGGCGGAAATCGCTACAACACCTCGATTCACAATTGTCTGTCTCCATATTCGGAGACCTGCGTGGCGCAGTGGTTAAGACGCCGGTGTGCTGCGTGGTGGGTCCTGGGTGCGATTTCCAGTGGAGCAAAGATTTGAATCATGAGTTTAAGTTTCTGTTTTTGGTTTGGGTGTGTTGTCTTGAGTGTGTCCGTGGCACCCACGACACAGGGAATCCCAATGAGAAGTTATTATTTATTATTCACTTTGCGGTGGAGGTTTCAAACATTCATCCGGTTACTTTTACTAACAGTAAAACAGTAAACTAAAAAAATTAGGTTTTTAATTCCCTTAAATAAAAAGCTTTCAACTGACTTAAAAAAGGATTTTAGGATATAAAGTAGCTTCTAATCATTCCAGCTATTTGGTTCTACATTACAGCCTTATTAAGATTCACTTAGTTAAAATTTTAATTCGTTTCACAAGTTAATAAAATTTGATAATGCTATCTATTTAAATGAACACAAATTAATGTAACTCAGTTATCTAAATGGCTTATTTATTGTTAGTGTATAAAGTATATTTGAAAGTAGCGTTGTTATTGTATGCTCAGTCATTGCGTATAACTTTGGGAACGGTTTGAAAAATGTTGATAGTTTTATATCTGTTTTTGGTGAATTATCAAATGAGTTCAGTGGAATCGCTGAACATTCTGGGTCTGTTTCCGTTTGAAGGGCGAAGTCACTTCTTCGTATTTGAGAAATACCTCCAGAAACTTGCAGAAAGAGGTCACAACCTAACCGTTGTATCACATTTTCCTCGCAAAGAAACTACATCAAACTATCACGACATAAACCTCGGTGGATACGCGGGCGAAGGAGTGCATCCTATGGAAAGATCGTATGCGTTAATCTTAAACTCTATGGACTATATTTTGGCAGCTGGGAATAATAACTGCAAAGTGTTGCTGGAAAACGAGAAAGTTCAAGAGCTGTGGAAAAGTAATAGACATTTTGACCTGGTTGTATTCGAAGACTTTAACAGTGACTGTGGTTTAGGACTGGCTTACAAATTGCGAGCACCAGTCGTCGCACTGACATCTAACTGTCTAACGCCGTGGCATTATGGATCATTTGGGGTAGCATTCAACCCTTCATACGTTCCGTTTCACCTGACGGGTGGGTTCAAACCAACGTTGTACCAGAGAGTGGAAAATACATTGCTTCATTACACATTCCTTTTTAAGTTTTTAATCGCGCAGAAGACCGATCAACGAACTGTTGAAAAACATTTGGGTGTGATGCCGTCACTAAATGAGTTGAAACGTGGGATAAAGTTCCTGCTTCTATACCAGAACTTCGTGTTAACTGGACCCAATCTTCTGCCGCCCAATGTTATTGAAGTCGGAGGCTATCACATAGATCCTCCCAAACCTTTACCCAAAGTATGATGCTTGTGTTGATTTTGCTTGATCTAATTTAAGCTAATGGAAAGTGAGCCGCCAGTTCCAGGGCTGCAAAGTTTGGACGCGATTTATTCAATTACAAATTCAAATATAGATTTGACGACTTTATTGGTTTAATCGTGACTTTGCAATGTTTAATTAATCCCAAACTGTTTATCGTGCAAATACCGTACTAAATTTAATGGAATTGTCGTGTACACCTTTAATAAAAAATTATCAGTGTCAATTTCGTTGGTATATCAAATAAATTAAAAAAAATTGAGTAGCAAAAGGGCAACCAGGCCACGTGATGTTTAGTGGTCACTGTAGCCCATGAACGCTAACATCCAACTTCAAATAGAGAAAAAAATCGTATCTGAGGTTGTATGCGGGTGCTTTGCTACTCAAGAGAACTGGGATGTTCGTCTCAAATAAAGTATCATCAGCAACTATACCTTGGGATGTACACCAAGACATGAAGAACATACTGCTTTACGACGGGTTATGAGGCTGGCGGTAAGGTACCTCCCCGGACGAGCTACTATCTCATCATTTTCATTATTTCAGCCCTTAATAATCCACTGCTGGACATGAGCCTCCCTAATCGACGCTACTCAGGCTGGTCCTGGGCCCTCTCAATCCAACGGTTCCCCGCTGTCTTCTTCAGGTCGTCAGTCCACCTGGTCGGAGGGGGGACTGTACTCCTTTGAGGACGTTTTTCCACCACTCTATGGTACTATCTACCACCCTTAATTATATAAAAAAATCTTTCCACAGGATCTACAGGATTTTATAGAAGAATCGAAACATGGAGTAATTTACGTTAGTTTCGGAACTATTTTGAAGGAGTCCACGCTTCCTAAACATCAAATGGATGCTATCATCAAAACCTTTGCGATGCTACCGCAGAGAGTCATTTGGAAGTGGAAAGGAGACGCGTTTCCTGGTGACACCAAAGATATTTATGTGGTGAAATGGCTGCCTCAGAATGATTTGTTGGGTAACAACCAGTTCATATGAGTTAGTTAATTAACCCATTAATGACCCACTACAGGGTCGGGTCTCCTCTCACAATGAGAGGGATGTAGGCCGCCGTCCACCACGCACCACTACTGCCCGTTGGTGGACGAACATGCCGCGTGAGAACATTCTTTTTTTTGTGAACTCTCAGGCACGCAGGTTTCCTCACGATGTTTTCCTTCACCGTAACAGCAGGTGATATTTAATTTTATAAATTGCACATAACTTTTTTACAAAGTCATTGGTGCGTGCCACTGGGATTCGAACCCGGACCCCTCGATTCGAGGTCGAATTCTAAGCCACTGGGCTATCACCGCTGCCCCACTGGGCTATCACCTCTGCCACCGCTTCATATGAGTAAATGTGGATAAATTACTGATTGAAGACACCAAATTTAAACTAATAACTAAATAACTTCTCTTAATGTAGTTGCATATAGCCCCGCGGCTGCTCGAGTAGATCGCAAGCAATCCAAAAAAATATGCAACGTCGGGCGCGGTCAGTACCTGCATGGGTGATCGAGAGCGAATAAAATGCGCGCTTTTTAGCTCCAGAGGGCACGTAAAGTCGTTGTTATAGATAAGCTTGCAGCCGTTAAATCTTAAAATAGGTTCTATGGGCGGTTTGAAATCTTTCGACACGGGTTAGCCACTTACCCGTTTCCCCTCCAATCCAATGGAGCAGCGTGGTGGATTGTGCTCTACGCCTCCCTCTGTTATGGAGCCCCGTGTCCAATAGGGGTCCATAACAGGGTTGCAGCCCACTCCATTGTCAGTAACCCATTAATGACCCACTAGAGGGTCGGGTCTCCTCTCACAATGATAGGGATGCAGGCCGCCGTCCACCACACTGGCTACTGCGGGTACTCAATGGAGTGGGCTAGTGCACCAACGCAATAATAATTGCGTTGGATTTAAAGGGACCAAGACCGGGCGGAGTGGCGTCGATTAGGAAAGGCCCATGTCCAGCAGTACGGACTACGCAGATTACAAAAGGCTGAAAGGAAGAAGGAACTCCGTTATCACCTTAGAGGTATTAGGTTTGAAGGTCTAGGACTTAACCACTTCGCGGTCCCATGATTCAAATATGATGCATAACCATTATACGAGTAAGTATTGTGTCTACTTTTTAGACAGGCCACTTTGCCTTAGTATCTGCCATTCTGTTCCACTATTCCAGCTCATCCTAAAGTCCTGGCTTTCATGTCCCACTGTGGGACTCTGAGTGCCATTGAAGCGGTGCACCACGGCGTCCCCGTGGTCGCGATGCCGGTGTGCGCAGACCAGCCCTTGAACGCTGAAGCCGTTGAGATGTTCGGCTTTGGAGTCCAGATTGCACTCGGCGATCTCACGACGGAGAATCTTTTGGGGAAGTTCAGGATTGTACTGGATGAAAAGTAAGTGATTCAACAATATGTTTTACAGATTCGTTTGACGTCCATTATTTGTCTATGCAGGGTCGGGTCTCCTCTCACAATGAGAAGAATGTAGACCTTATTCCACCACGCTGATCTCAGCAGGTGTATGCTTTTATCTATGCTTAGACGTGGGTGCTATCATCGGACTATTTGTTTATATCTGTTTACTGATGATAATCAAAGTGATCTTTGTGGTTGTTAATAAGATTTGGAATTTAGTAAACTTCACATGGCTTTGAGAAAATCATAAAGACCCAGGCACCTCCAGCACGCAGATTCCTTACAATAAAGATATCGTAAGGTAAAGACAGCGTTCCAGTAGTTCACGTCACTGTGGGTTGTGTTGGATGTTTAGTAAGATTTTTACCTTTTATGTTTTAGTTACTAGCTTTTGTCCGTGATTCCGTCCGCGTGGATTTTAAAATTTGGTACAAAGAGAGATAAAAAATGTACATCTTGTTAAAATCCATGATCTGATGAAAGACTCTTCCTGCGGTTTCATCCGAGTGAATTTTAGAACTTAGAAGAGGGATAAAAAGTATTCTATTTGTTACCTAATCCAAGTTAAAAACTACGTACTTACATACCAAATGTCATCCAAATCTGTTCAGCCGTTTTTGGGTGGTTTTAGTAGGATACAATCATCCCCATTGAACGACTCCAGGCAAAACGTAGGGGAGTAGAAGTGGGAGTAAAAAGCGGGCGGAAAAAACTCCCAGCACAAATTATAAACCAATCCAATGTTTTCAGCTTTAGGAACAAAGTGAGGAATCTCTCGAAAGCGTTCAGAGATCGTCCAACCTCAGCCATGGATACCGCTATCTTCTGGAGCGAGTTCGCCGCCCACCACAACTTGACGGCCGCCCACCAAGCCGCCGATGTGCCGCTGTACCAGTATCTGTGCTTAGACGTGGCCGCTGTCATCGGACTGTTCGCTGCTCTCTGTTTGCTGGTGATGGTCAAAGTGATATCCGTGGTTGTAAAGAAGATTTGGATTCTGACGAAGATTAAGAAAGAATGAGTGTTGGAAATTTAGAAGAATGAAAGGATTACAGATTCATTATTGATCCTTCTCCTGAACTTGTCAAACCTACTCGAGGACTTTGAGTACTGAATTGCTGTAGTCTCCCTAATCATTAAAAAAATTCTTTCATTCAAAGAGCATTGTAATTAACCGAACTAACATGTCGCACGTCAAAGTTGGTCGTACGACAACGACAATTTCAAATTTTATATATCAGTGTCATGTTCTATTAAGATAGCTAAAAAAAAACCCCGAATTTAAATTTTTCGTGTTGATTGCTCGGTCGGGTATATCAGCCAATTAGGCCGTAATCGAGAGATCAGAGGTCGAATAATTATATTAAATAATATATCCAAAGGTTTTATGGATATCCCTACTATTGTTTGATTGTCAGGCAACATTTGTCATTGTCAGTAACCCATTAATGACCCACTACAGGGTCGGGTCTCCTCTCACAATGAGAGGGATGTAGGCCGCCGTCCACCACGCTGGCCTACTGCGGGTTGGTGGACTTCACATGCCTTTGAGAACATTTTTTTTTTGAACTCTCAGGCATGCAGGTTTCCTCACGATGTTTTCCTTCACCGTAACAGCAGGTGATATTTAATTTTATAAATCGCACATAACTTTTTTACAAAGTCATTGGTGCGTGCCACTGGGATTCGAACCCGGACCCCTCGATTCGAGGTCGAATTCTAAGCCACTGGGCTATCACCGCTAGCTTGTAGAAGAGCTATCCATATCTGGTGGCATATTATTGCAACCGGCCTTAAGGAACTTACATTTTGGACGGTTCTTTACGTCAAAGTATACCGTATCATATACCGTTTCATCCCGTATTTTGTAAAGGAAAAATTCTTAAGGAAAGTTATAACATCATGGAGTTGCGTGTTTAAATATTAACCGCGTTGCCGCCGCACGTATTAGATTAGGACACGTCCTGCTCGCGAGGAGGGTGACCATGGTTTTAACGAAAATTCTAGAAGGTAAACGATCATAGTATACAAGCGGTGATAGCCCAGGCTTTGAATCGTTCGAAACCCAGTGGCACGCACCAATGACTTTGTAAAAAAGTTATGTGCACTTTATTATATTATATCACCAGCTGTTACGGAGTTCACAAAAAAAATGTTCTCAAAGGTATGTGAAGTCCGCCAACCCGCAGTAGGCCAGCGTGGTGGATTAAGGCCTACAGCGGCCTCTAGCATTTTGCCCTTCTACCTTCTGTCCTAATATCAAATATTTCTAGAAATAATTCCCATGTGTCCTCCATTCAACCAATCTCCTAAAGCCCCTACAGAGTAAGTTACAGGTGTATGATGTATTCTCGGGAGGCGCTAATGACGTCACACGTTACCATACATCATCGCGTGAACATTATAATATTATTGTGATATTTTATTATCTGTGCATTGGTATAATGGGAATGGTAATTGTAGCATTGGACGAGACAACACGCACCCAAACCAAAATCATAATTTGAATGTGACCTTCCAAATTACCGTTCTGTAAAAAATACAGGAAATCCAGAATATTATTCTCTTTGCTAGATCTGTCTGTTACCCATGAGTGGTCTTCAAGCCTCTGAGAAAAGTATTGACTTTGGGGCATGCAAGTTTCCTCACGATGTTCTTCTTCACCGTTAGGTACAACTGGTGATATTTAATCTTAATTAATCACACTAACACTAACCCATAGATCGCAAGCTATCGAAAAAGTTAAGCAACGTCGGGCGCGGTAAGTATCATTAAAGGGTTGCAGCCAATAACACAAAATTTTTAAAAAACTCATTGGTGCGTTCCACTAGGATTCGCATCCAGACCCCTAGCTAGATTTGCAGGTAACTATTTTTTTACTAGAAATAACAAATTTTGTTTGATAAAATCCAGTTTTTAAAAGCAGTCAGAAACAGCTCAAAAATTAGAAGCACAAAACCCGAAAATACCAGACAGATAAACTGAAGCTTCCAAAAATAGGCGATGAAAATATCAACTTCAATACCTATGAGAATACCCACTTCCAAGCACATCGGAGAAGGAAAATCGCGAACGAACGATTTGGGGAATCATAAAAATTTACAGTAACGGGGGAGGTCGTTTTGGGCGCTTATTTACGAGTGTTCCACAGTTCTCCAGAAACGTAAGTGTAGATAAGAGGCATATACTGGCGTATGTGCTTCCACTTTAACGGTTACAGTCTAGTGGGTAAAAAGTTCTTCGAATCACGATGAACTTGCCCTTTGGCAAGTTGGACTGATGATTTGAAGAAGACGGTAGGAAGAAGTAAGAAGAAAATCATCATAAGGAACATTTTGGACTTGCGTCAATCTGGAACAGCCTTTAATAAAAAATATTTTATGACTATTAAATTCTGTAGATTGACGATAAAAATAATTTAAATAAGACGAGAATAGTCATTCTTCAAAAAACACATTGGCAACTCCCATAGTTTTAATGGTATTGGTAGCCATTTACTTACTGCTCCTTACTCCCTCCTTTCTTTAAAAGCTGAAGAAGACCTATGTCCAGTTGTGGACGAATGTTGACCAAAGGAAGGACCATAATTATTTTAATCATTCCATTTAGCTGGTCCATCTGCCTGTCTGGGTTTGTTTTCTCATAAAAAGAAATCCAAAAATGCTCAAAGTCTTCTTTTTAACTTTGGCAACATCAAAAAATATTTTGTCTTTCAACAGAATAAAATGACTATGGATTTCCACACACAGAAATTCGTATGCAGATCCGTTCACACATAACTCCCCAACACAATTCAAAGGCAGCATCAATAATTGTCGTTCCTATTTCGAGAAAAACGTCCCTCGGCACAATTTATGGGTGTCAAACGCCATCTATCCGTTCAAAAAGGTACTAACGCTGGGACAGAGGATGAAGTGTCGATGTGTGGCAATAAAGGCGCTCGTAAATCACGACACCAGGCGACTGATTTAGTGGATGTTCGCACTGGGACGACAAACGCGGAGTTTTGGACGATAGGTTCTGTAAGAAGATTATGGAGAAAGTAGCAGACTGGATACCTGATAAGAAGCCACTGTCACGCACATGACACTTGCAGTGATACCAATTCGCTGCCGGCAAAAAAAAAACCATAGGTTCGAATTTTGAAAGTCACTTAATTATAATTGCGTAAAAAACTGCAGGTAGGTATAGGCCGTTCCATAGACGAT
This sequence comes from Erynnis tages, assembly GCA_905147235.1. NCBI lineage: Eukaryota > Metazoa > Arthropoda > Insecta > Lepidoptera > Hesperiidae > Erynnis > Erynnis tages. The sequence continues at coordinate 199,067 of LR990097.1, forward strand.
AAAAACCATAGAAGACAGAATACTGTGTTCTATGATAAAAACGCTGCTAAAATACTATTATGGATGCTTTAACGGGTTTTCCACATTAGCTCTAATCAACATTGCAGCTAAGGGAGATATGAGTCACCTATGAGATATTATTATTTTCAAACTACTCATGAGGTTTTCGACGAATTTGAACAGTACCTACTAGTAAAAGCGATTGCTGAAGTTCTCTCCGAAGCACGAACATGGGATTTGTCACTGAGAGTGCCTCTCTAACGCATCCTAGTACTAACCACGTTGCTCAACAACTGTACTACAGGCATTGTATGATATACATAGATTGCTTGCTATTAAATAAAAATGTAGGACTGTCTTCTACCGTGTGACTTCGACTGTTTTCCTTTCAGCCCTTCAAAGTCCACTGTTGGACATGGGCCTCCCCTCATCGACGCCACTACGCCCGGTCCTATGCTCTTTGGATCCACTGGTTACCCGCTGTCTTCTGCAGATCATCAGTCCACTTGGCCGTACTGCTTTCGCCACGTAGTCGTCAGGACCTTTCTTAATCATTAGACTTAAATTTAATTTAAGATGATAGAAGTACTTATAGCATCTTGCATATCACACTGCATTCACCGTGGTGTATGATTGAAATAAAAATCAGCTTTTTCTATCAGCGTTTTTTCGGCTCGGTGCGAGATTGTGCCGCCCGTTGGCAATAATAAAATATTCTAGAGACTTGCATTGCACGTGTGGCTTTCTTCGCGTCAGGTTTGCGGATTCCTATCCTATTGACGACTTGTATGGAGCAGTGTACGAAGAGTGAATAAAGTTTCCATGGTTCCATCCAGCCTTCCTTCCTTTCAGCCCTTGGTAGTCCACTGCTGGAAATGGGCCTCCCCTAATCGACACCAATTCGCCCGATTCTGGGCCTTCCTATTTAACAGTTTCTTCCTGTCTTCTTTAGTTTGTCAGTCAAACCATCCGTTTCAGAGGTCATTTCTTAGCTGCTATTATCCTTATAGTTCTCTCGCTTATCGCTTCAGAACCTACAATTAAGAAGATGAAAAAAACCCAAGGTAAAAAGAAAATAGACATATACGAAGGGTCAGACAAGGACAGCATGTCTTCTCTCCCACTCTCAATCACGTTAAAGTTTGACGTAATGCATGAAGAGGGTTAATTGACATAAATGTGAGGTAATTTCGTTTGGGGTTCCTTCGACACGTATTTCATGTGATGGGTAAGCAGTTCGGAGGAAATTCAATCACTTTTTTCATATTCTTGAAGTGAAAACTTCTTTAGCAGCGCTGAGCACTTTTTGGTATCTGTAAAAATTGTTAAACTCACGACAGGACACGTGACCTTGATCATAAGCGAAAATGCGTAAGATGAAAACTATGGAAACTGTCAAAAGGAAACATTCAAAAACAAAGTGCGTCTAATTAGATGGTAACTATGGAAACTGTCAAAAGGAAACATTCAAAAACAAAGTGCGTCTAATTAGATGGTAACTATGGAAACTGTCAAAAGGAAACATTCAAAAACAAAGTGCGTCTAATTAGATGGTAACTATGGAAACTGTCAAAAGGAAACATTCAAAAACAAAGTGCGTCTAATTAGATGGTAACTATGGAAACTGTCAAAAGGAAACATTCAAAAACAAAGTGCGTCTAATTAGATGGTAACTTTGAGAAACGTTTTTAATATTAATTAACCGATAAATTACAATTCATTTGAGCGCATACCTTTTTCCATTGTAATTCTAAATTACAAAAATTCCAGAATTCCCTATTCCGTCGATTGCAATCCTTTGTGCAATCAGGATTAAAGTGCAGTAGTGCTTGTTCGCGAGCAATCAGTTGAATTGGATTATGCGAGGAACGAGGATTCAATTATCGAGCTTACATTGGCTTTTAAATTGGGACTTTTACATGGGATACGTAGGTATCTAATTATCTATACTCTCTACCTATATAATTATGGTGATAGAGCTGTTACTATCACGGGGAGGTATATTAGGTACCCGATTTTTTGGAAGAAAATCGATGATTTCTTCACTAAAAGGCATGAAATAATTAATCATAAAAATCGATTCATATAAAAATAGAGTTAAAAAAATGTTTTGGGAAAAATCGATTTCTTTTTAACAATAATTTTATCCAAACTTGATTTCGTAGTCGTGAAGAAAATCGCTCATAAAAATCGATTAACGTAATAGTCGAGAAATATAAAAATCGATTATTTTTCACGTCCCTCGGTACACGGGTAGTTTACAAACTAAAATAAGATAAGAATACTTTCATCTTTCTTCGCACATTTTAAAGCATACAAGAACAAGCTCATATAAAGCTAGTTAAAAGATCTCTAGTCAAAAGAAGGTCAAACATCAAACAAGTACTGAGCTGATGGCGTCACAATAATACAAAGGAGTGAGTTAGGGGTTCCCGGCGGTGGCCATTGTTCCTCGCGATACGAGGAACTGTTTCCTCTTCCCTCATCACCCCCCCCCCCCCCCCGTACCCCTCCTTGTTAGCTGTCAACGTGTAGGTATTATAAGTTCGCGCTAAGCTATAAGGAAAAAGCGATTTTTGTGAAACACAACTCTGTATGGAGCTGTCGGTAATGATGTCACACTAGCTATTAAGAATAGAAATACGTCCGTATATTTATGTATATATTTATCTTGTAGTTTAGAACTTATTAGGGAAAATATACATACATATACCGGTGAAACCCTCCTTTTTGCTTTGCCGCAGTTGGGTAAAAAGTCGCTTGTTACTTGCGCCCCGCGCCATATCAGCCGAGTTTAGAGCTAAAAGAAAAACCGCTCTATCTTCTCCGTGTGTTGTTTAGTGCGGATTTTTGCCGCCAAACCCAGTTAGCGCTCGAAGCGACCTGCTTAATATTCACTCTTCACCCGACTGTTTGCTACCGTAACGAATTTAGCGGTTTGAGCGCTTTTTTGATGCTTTTTGAAGTCGGGAGCAACTTTTCAGCAATTATGTTTGTAGTCAGCGCAAAGTTTGAATGTAGATGTTAAAAGTTAAATAGTCGTGGTAGTTTGTTTGTTTTTTTTTTTGAAAAGTTTAGGTTTAGAGCTTTAGTTTTGGGGCAGAATCTCGTTGATAAAGAGTTAAACTAAGTACTTTTAATTGAGCAATAAATCTACGTTGATTTTGTTAGGAAACTAGGCTACCTAAATGACATTATGGTCAGCTGTACCAATATGCATGTGGAATGTTAACATAGAAAAAATAAATATACGCTACGTGCTTACAATTACATAGCGACGAAGCGCTAATAGCCCAGTGGCTACGGAATCGGCCTCTACACGAGCGATCCGAGTTCGAATCCCAGCACGCACCAATGTTCTAAGATTCTAAGAACGATTAAAAAAATAAATGTCGCATGCTTCATTGGTACCGGAAAACATCGTGAGGAAACCCGCATGCCTGAGTTCTCATTGTGCGTGGAGACACGACCCACCAGTGGGTCACAAATGGGTCGACCATAGAAAGAAAAACACGTCATCAAGGGAGATATAAAGATTCTCCTACCCATTAATTGTTATCATTGAACTTCCAAAATCGTATTTTTTCTTCTATAACTTACAATAACTTAGTTAAGTAAGTTACATTGCAAGAGAGTTAAACTCGAGAATTCCCAAACAATTATATTAACAGGAAAACGTTTTCCCAGACCCGTGCGAGTCGGCTTGGCGTGAAAGAGTTCCGAACACACAAACAAAGACATAATTATACACACTCTCTCTCTCTCTCTCTCTCACTCACACACACACACACACACGCACGCACACACACACACACACACACACACACGCATGCACATAAACACACACACGCAAGCACGCATTCGTTTTTATAATTGCGTGCGGATTCGAATTCGGACGAGCTCGTGTAAACGGTGAAAGAAAGTGATATTTTCAAAAAGCGCACATAACTTTTAAGAAAGTTATTGGTGCGTGCCGAATTCTTCGCCACTAGGATGTAACCGTAGGCAAAGGGTTACTTAAACAGTTTATTTGGATATAGAACCCTAAAAACGATTAATAACTGTTACAAAAACATCGGCGGAGAAAGTTGAACAAGTCGCAAACTTGTGTAATTGTGTATGCCTATAAAAGGAAAAGTTTGTACAAAAGTATCTTTGTATTGTCTGCTTATACGTGCCTATATGGATTGGATTTAGGCTTATTAATTATATAAAAATGTTTTAGTGGCGGGTTTAAGCAAACAACAACGATGTTTTGAAAATTAGTAAATTGTCAGATCTCTTCTAAAATGCGTAAGTTAGGCAGCTTTTCAATATTTCCATAAAATTGTCGTTGCCATTAGGTCTAGAACGGTCTTAATTTCCATTAGAATTTATCAAATGCGATTATCATTAGTAAGGTACCTGCTCACTCATTAGGCGAGTTTTAAAAGCATGATAATCTTCCGATACATAAAATAAGGTTATTTTGCTTTTGCTATTATTTTAAATTAGGCGCTTTATTCTATAACAGACACTTCATAGTTTTTACCTCTTTGTTCAGTACATTGCTCAGTTATTATTGATCTATTAAACTATTTTTATTCAATGATACTAATTGATCTATTAAAAGTTTGCATAATAATAATATGCATTGATAATAATAGTTTGTGGTCCATTTTACTGTTTTTTAGCTATTCCAAAACATATTAAATATTTCAAATAAAAGGTGACTAAAGACGCTGCCGTTTGAAAATCTAAACTTAAATACATAATTAATACAATCTAATAAAATTAAAAGTAAGGTACATTTTGAAGCCATTTCTTCTTTTTTTTTTCTCTATGATTTCGGTGGCGATCGGTTAAAAATTCAAGGAATTAAAAAAAAACTCGCTTATATTCATAACTTTACTATTGGAAACTAACAGCAGGTAGGTACTCATATTCATGAAATTTTAAATTTTTTTGCAGTTGTAAAATGTTGTCGTAGGTACATTGATTGCGAACTTATAGCTCAGTTTTATGAGCTTTGGTTGAAATCAGCAATGTACTGTGTATTTTAGAGATATCAAATAAATCATTTCAGCTTGGAGTGATGGTGGTAGCTAGAAATCAGAAATTTAGATAGTTCTCCGTTTGATATTCCGAGCAGAATACTCTCAGTATTCTGGTTCCAAATCCGATCTATAAAATACTGTTTCACAACGATTTAAGGTCCAAAATTGTTTAAAAAGTCTGTTTTTTGTGTCAGTCTTGACATCTCTACGGAGCAGATGTTTCCAGTGTAGTTAATGAAGAGCCTCTCTTTTGTATAATTTAAAAATAAATCATAAAGTAATTTAAATTTATGTTCATAACTTTTTTTGGAATCTAGCTTCTCATAATTAACTTTACTTTTAAACTTCAATAATTCATGTTACAATTAAAATAATAGAAAAGGATATAGAGTGAAATATGTAAACTAAATTAAACACTTACTGGAAATTTAAATTATTTGAGTTCTGAATTTTAGCTTAATAAATGCCTACATTTTATGACCAGAAACAAAATATAATTTGCATTAAGCAAAACGCAAAAGCATTTAAATATCAAACTAAAACACGTAAATTGTGGACCACTATTAAATTATTTAACGGTTGAAACTTAACACGACCCGAGCGCCTGTCGGTTTTACATAGCAATAATTTGCATTTGACACAAAACGGACTCGATTTAGCCAGGCGCCTGTTAATACGGTTTAATGTGAATTATTTGGGATCTAATTGTGAAATTTGAGTTATACTGCGGCACTCGATTATGCAAATAAGTTGGATGACCATTAATTTAAATTGAAACTGATCCTATCGCTCAATTATTTACACACACGACCGCATATTGGACTATGCAAGTAATTTGTGCATAAATTATCTTTTTATAGCCGTTGAGTTCAAAATAGTGTAACCGCTACCTCGCTTGATTGTATCAATATGAATTAATCAGTTTTGAATTTGAACAAACATTTTGTTTAAAGTGGCAAAATGTATATAAATATGTATCACCTGCTTGTTTCTGCAAAGCAATGCGTATCTATTAAGAAGTTCAACAAAATATCTAAGTAAGTACAAACAAAAGTAATGAAACCCCGATTTTTGTAGAATAGTTTTCAAAATGTTTATAGTGCTACAAAAAGTTAAAATGTACAGTCATGAAAGCTACTGAAAATTTACAACATAAAGGGAACTAAACGCGATAGACCGAAAAATCTTCTCTATCCAGAGCGACAGAGATAGCTAGCGCGACACAACGTACTGGAACAATAACCAGAGAAGTGTAGAAATATAGAAATGTTTGACGCAGCTTTTTTTTTCTATACTTATTACCTACTAGTCGACCCGACAAGCGACGTCCTGCCCTTAATTTAGACTGTCAATCCTTAGTACTTCTTATAAACGTGTTTTACAAAAGTGTAGTACCATTTTGTTACATCATTTGTTACATTAGGAATTTTTAGGGCCTACAGATGGCGCTGATATTACATTTACACTACAACCCTTTCATGGCCCAGTCTTGGGCACGGGTCTCTCACAACATGAGGAGGCCTGGAGCATACCCCACCACGCTGCTCCAATATATAATTTTTCTCAACGACTTAGGCCTTGTCCTATTGGCTGATATAATAAACCACCCGACCAACCAACAGACACAACCTAAAAACTCGGCTCTGTGTGTAGCTGTCCTAATTGATGCGACAAATGTCCGTGAAGACATTGTCGTTCGTGCAACTTTTGTGAATGACATACATAAGACACAGGGTAAGTGATTTGTTCAAACATGGATCCCATTTCTATACATTCTTTGTTCTGTGGTCCAGGGGTAGTGTTTTGAACGTGTGCCAACTATTATGGGGATGATAAAATTAGCCCTCAAAGTTTTACGTTCATGGCGGAATTAAATTAATTATGGGATAACCGACAGCGGTGATAGCCCAGTGGCTTAGAATTCGACCTCGAATCGAGGGGTCCGGGTTCGAATCCCAGTGGCACGCACCAATGGCTTTGTAAAAAAAAGTTACGAGCGCTTTATAAAAATTAAATATCACCTGCTGTTACGGTGAAGGAGAACATCGTGAGGAAACCTGCATGCCTGAGAGTTCAGAAAAAAAAAGTTCTCACGCGGCATGTTCGTCCACCAACGGGCAGTAGTGGTGCGTGGTGGACGGCGGCCTACATCCCTCTCATTGTGAGAGGAGACCCGACCCTGTAGTGGGTCATTAATGGGTTTACTGACAAGTACGATATTTATCGTAGGGTTGTGAACGTTGGTTGGACATCACATAGTAGGTATCATGCCCTATGACACAGCTCTAGATTAGACGAAAGGAACGACGACGAAATCACGGAATGTCGCTCCCGGTTTTCTTTAAAGTTGGTCACCCCACGTTTGACTGAAGGAATGCAATTAAAAGTAAGGAATTCCTCTCGGCGTTTCGACTTAGTCTCTGTATCTACGCTTTTTGTACTTATATTGTACGGTTGTTCGGATTTATATTTTAAACTAAAGAAGGTACTAGCTTACAGCGGTGGCCGGTGATAGACTGACTGGTTGCAACCATTTAACGGCCCACTGTTGGGCGGGTCTCTCCCTACAACAGGGAAGGCTTGGGGCATACTCCACCACGCTGCTCCAATGCGAATTGGTGGAGAAACGGCCTAGTGGCCAGTCTGTGTCGCAGGCGTGGTCCGAAGGGGTCATGTCCCCAAAACTTAAGGTCAAATTGAAAAATCTCAAAAATTTGGAAAATAATAAAAGGAAATTTCTAGCTATCCCCTAACAGCGATAAATTTATAGTTTGCTGACATCTAGTGGTGTTATGAACTACATACGGTGGCATAATAGCAAAAAATTATACTAGTGTAGTGAGTGACCCCCTCCAGCCGTGTCGATGTTTTCAAAACGCCTTCTTCATGTCATCTATCCACGTTGGCGGAGGTCGGCTTATTTTCCTTTTGCCACGTGGTCGCCATTTGAGGTATTCTCCCCATCAGATGTTTGTAATGTGGCCAGCCCATTGCCACTTTAATGTGTAAATTTTGAGAGCTATGTCGGTCACCTCCGTTCTTTTACGGATTTCGTAATTTCTAACTCTACCACTTATACCTTTACCTGCAAACTTTTCAAGTAATATAATATTATTCGGATAACTTGAACCTACGAATATTTACATAAGTTCTACATAACATTAATTTTCGTATGGCACCATATTGTACTCGTACGTAACCGGTCCTCCTTCATGGTGTAACACCGTGACATCATGGTATTGTACCTATAGACCCATCTACTTACCTACTACTAAGTAGTTCCGGTATCGATACTACACGTTTGAAGATAGCGTAAATAAAATTAACTTCTTTGATGCGCAAAAAAACTAGTAGAGTTACTTATATAAATTAATTCTAAGTAGCTATTAATGCGTTAATCCGAATTAGGTTATTGAAAAAAATAATTTTTAAGCTCATATCACCGAAACTACTGGACCGATTTTGATGAAACTTTTACCATTCCCTAAGTTGAACAAAATGCAAACAAACAAAAAAAACGAACACGATCCGTCAAATAGTTTACATACTACATACCATACACCCATGTAAATTAGTATTCTTGTTGGAAGCCGTAATAGACAAACATATTATGCCATCAAAAACATACTTGTAAAAAAATAACTTGTAAAACATACATACAAACATAACTTGTAAAAAACCCAAGTCTCGCAACGCAGTTCTCGCACCGTTGCGTTGCGAAGAAGCAAGTTGCGAGATCCATGTATGTATCCATAGATTGTTGTTGTCCACCAACCTCAAAAAATAGTAAGCCATATAAGCCATATATAACAAATTTTATATTATAGTTTTTTGATGTCAGTTTAATTTTTTTAAATTATTTTTTGTATCAATAATTTTCGCTTCACGTATTTATACTCGTATACTGTTCATTGCATTTTATTCCCCATACCTGTAAGAAATCTGAAAGGGCATTTAGTCTAAGACGATCTACATACGTCTTAAGATTTACAATGTCGTAAAAGAACCACAAAATCTACCTTATTTCTTGCGCGCGATAAGAACGATATTATTGTAACGTAAATTTCCGCTATCGGTGCAACAAGCACCGACTGTACCACCAAATAATGAGAATTCAAATAATATTATTCGTTTGTGCCACTCACAGTGTGACAACAAACGATAGTTCCTTGCGAATATTCGGTGGGAGGGACGCTGAAGACGGCGAATTTCCTTACGTAGTGCTCTTGTTGAAAAAACATGGCAACAAAATAGTATTTTCATGTTCAAGTTCAGTGCTGAATTCCGAATGGACGATCACAGCGGGTCATTGCGTGGTCGCCGTGCGAGACTCGATGAGCGAACACACGTCGCTGATCCAATACCACACGTTACCGAAATCCGAAGCCTCGTACAGCGAAGTTGTGTCCACTTTTCTACACCCATCGTATCGAATAAACATGTTATATATGAACGACATTGGGTTAGTGCGCACGCAGCCGGTGCTCTTGGCACAATACGGGAGACTGAGTGCTGTAGATCGCACCTCCTTGTTGGGCCAGACTGTTTCCATAGTTGGCTACGGTCTCGTCAATCGCACGCACTATTCACCTCGCACCCCACAAGTTTTGGAAGTGGTCGTGAGAGTGTGGGCTCCTGAACAGTTTACACGGCTTTGGGTGGGTTATAATAAGATGTGCTTCGCTCTGCCCTGCTCAAATCCATTGAAGAGAGTGCGGGCCCCTTGCCCGGGTGACTCGGGCGGTCCGTCTGTCCACGCGTCCGGGATCGTGGCAGTAGTCTGTGGAACAGAAGACACCCGGGACTGCGATATATACCAAAGCAAGAAGCATCGAAGGGACCGGTATGACAGAGGACACAGAGTCACCTTCTCAACCCCTGTCAGTCCTTATATAGACTGGATCTCAAACGTCATGAAGACAGAGACGTAGGAGCATTAAAAAATTGTGTACGTTTAAGGCTAGCGTCCATAGTATTTCAATAGTTTTAGTATTTTCATAGTACTCCACACTGTGCGCGGCCTAAACACAGGGCTCTGTATGGAGACGTCGTTATTGAAATACGCACTGTCATGCGACAAAATGTACCTACGCAATGACAATGTCGTACGGGCGACATTTGCGTGCGACATGACAATTGGCACAAGGGGTAAAGTTTGCCAGTTAAGGACGAGCAGTAATCCATTAATGACCCACTACAAGGTCGGGTCTCCTTTCACAATAAGAGGGATGTAGGCCGCCGTCCACCACGCTGGCCTACTGCGGGTTGGTGGACTTCACATGCCTTTGAGAACATTTTTTTTTGTGAACTCTCAGGCATGCAGGTTTCCTCACGACGTTTTCCTTTACCGTAACAGCTGGTGATATTTAATTTTATAAATCGCACATAACTTTTTTACAAAGTCATTGGTGCGTGCCACTGGGATTCGAACCCGGACCCCTCGATTCGAGGTCGAATTCTAAGCCACTGGGCTATCACCGCTTGCCGTGACAGTGACATATCAGTTGTTACATAAAGGTATTCATTCTAAACGAATTTCAGTGGTATGGCTGGCTGCAACCCACGTATGGTTTCCTGATAGGAATGGATAGAGACAAAATTAAGAATAGAAACAAAATACTTGATGTAAAAGACACCATCCTCAAAAAATAGTACGCCTAAAGTATGTAACAAGCTTTATTTCATCCTTTTTTGAAAACGGTTTCATTTTTTTTTTAGAAAAATATAAAAATTACACTTATAGATACGTAGCCTGATATTCAATTTGAAAGTTCATATAAAAGTGGTGTTATTATTACGCCACTCCTGAATGAAATAATAATAAAATTGTAATCAATGTAGTAATAACAATGGCTTGTGGCCAATTACTTACTGTAATTGCTTTTGTTGTTGGATAATTTTATTGTGATCTTTACCTATATTGCGATTACACCTATCTACAAACTAACTTTTATTTTTAGCGAATATAATAAATTTAATTTTAAATATATAAAAATGAATATACTTGGCTAAGTTGACAAATATATTGTGCAAAACATGCCAATCAATTGTAATAAGTTTTAATATTTTATTAGTTTTAATTAATTTGTATAACTAACATTAGCTCTTTTGTTTATTCACTTTTTTAATTTGCATACCTGAAAAGGTGAATATGGATTGATCAACATGCCCTGTAAAACCAATAACTAACCCATAGTCGTACAAATAAATGATTTTGATTTTGATTTTAAGTACCCTTTTATTGTATATGAGTAGCAAACGGGCATCAGGCTAGCTGATGTTGAGTGGTCACTGCAACCCATGGACACCCGTATCCAACACAGAGTGGAGACTAATGTGTTCGTGTACATTCCCAGCCGACACACAACACATGAAGAACATGCTGCTTTAAAACAGGGTAGAGGCTGGCGGTAATGAACCTTCCCGGTCGAGATATTAGGGCTTACATTACACCCCTCTCATTGTGGAAGGAGACCCACCCTGCAGTGGGTCATTAATGGGTTATTGCCACAACTAAAATCTGTGTTTTTTGTTTAATAAAATGGTGAAAAAACTAGTGTTTTTTATCGAACAGGGTGTTTTAGTTAGAATAAAGGCTTTATTTTATGCATGGAGGTTTACGAGTCAGGCGGCGCGATCACTTCGTAAACCAACCAAATGACGGTTGTGGCAGCTAAGACCACGCTTTTGTGTCTAACAGCATTTAGTAATATCTAAAAAAGTTCGAAGGTAGGATTAACTTCGATTACTTCGAAACCGAAAGTGCCTAAAGGTCCCTTCAAACGAAAGCCTGAAGAAGTGAATTTAAAAGAACTGTTGATTTGGTAGTAATATGACAAAAAACTCCTATAAAGGTTTATACGGGTATTGAGGTTGAACTTTACAGTAGGTACCACTAATAAATATAAATATTAAATAGACTGCAAGTCATGTCATAAAAACGTGACACATTTTTGAACGTGGGTCTTTCTCCAAAGGAGGCCTGGAGCATTCTTCACCACGCTGCTTCAATGCGGTTATATAGAGATACTGGCTTATCCCAAGATATTGTGGGGAAAGAGCTTTGCTAAAATTATTATCAAATTGCATTTGAATACGAAACCTATATTTGACAATGAATAAGCTCGAATTTAATTGACCGAGCATGCGTTCTAAAATGTTCAGTTCAGTCATTCGTTCACTCGCAATAAAGTGGACTATTAGGCGTTCCGATCCCAGCGGCATTTTAGCCGTCCATTGAACGGATATCCGAAAATTGCGAAAACGGCAAGAATTTATGTTTTTAATACTATTCGGTCGGTTTCCGAGCCGGAATCCAATTACGAGTGCATCCTGCATATGCATGGATGTAGGGATGCCCATTACGACACGATATATCGAAATATCGATACAGCACAATACGATATATCGATGTTATACGATACATTTGCGGTGATAGCTCTAAGCTAACCTTAGTATTCTCCTTGAATCGAGGGGTCCGGGCTCGAATCCCAGTGGCACGCACCAATGACTGTAAAAAAGAAGTTATGTGCGCTTTATAAAATTAAATATCACCTGCTGTTACGGTGAACAGAACAGATATTTGACCGGACGGACTTTGTTGAAAATTAAAGATTACCAAAAAGTACGATTTTCATTAAAAACACAAATTTAATCGCAAAATTCGCCAATCAATTAAACACCATGTTATTGTGATACGGTTACGATACAACACATTTTTGGGCATCCCTACATGGATGCGACCACTACGCATCGACGCATTTACCATGCGAATTTAAACCCTATTGTCATACATTTATGGTCTAAATTTCATTGTGGTTGTAAATATATGGGTAGCTTTTGATTTGAGCATGAGTTACAATTGAATAAATAAATTGGACTGTAATTTGTTAGTTCTCGCCGATCTATAATTCATGTTTGAGCCTTTATCGGTTTCCATTCAAAAATTGAACGCTTTTTAAATTAAACCTATACATTTTTTATTGACTCTACTTTTTGTTTATCGTGCGAATATTAATCTTAATTCGTCCTAGTAAGTGTGAAATAAGCAATGAGTCCAGTGGCTTAGAATCCCGTATTTTTCAAGAGTGCTCTGGCTTCGAATCCTAGTGGTAGGTACCTACGCACTAAACACTTTTTGTAATTTACGTGCGTTTTACAAAATAAAATGTACGCTACGAACGTACGAAGTCAGAATTGGTGTATTGAATTTAGTTGTATATACTATAGTTACGTGATATTCCTGTTGTTATTCACAAAGCTATGGGCGTACCTCGTTCACTATATAGTCTATTATCGTATCAGAATAGTAGAATAACTCTGCTCTACACGTTACAATGGTCATTGCACTACGATTAAAGTCACTACAGTCGGGTTTGACAATGAAAGGATGTAGGCCTTAGTCCACCACGCTGGCCTAGTGTGCTTTGGTGGATTCCACATACCTAGAACTCGCAGACGTGCAGGTTTCTACGATGTTTTTCTTTAACGTTCCAGTAGGTAAGTGATATTTTAATTTTATAAAGCTGATGATATTCGAACCTGGACCCCTCGAGTGTTACGCCGAGTTCTTAGCCACCTAGCTGTCACTACTTACCTACTAGCTAAACTATTAGGCTTAATTTTTTTTAAAATAAATATTAAACTTTTCTTTAAACCATAAAGAACTTAGGTTAAAAATTCAACAAATCCTACCACAATTATATTATAAAAAATGTTAAAGTTTGTTACTCTATAGCGCAACAATGGCTAAACGGATTTGGATAAAATTTGGTATGCACATAGTTCATAACCTGGATTAACATATAGGATACTTTTTACTCTGGATCGAGATCTAAAATACACGCGGATTAAGACGCAACTGTCTAGTCTATAAAAATAATCAAATAAAATTGGAGCGTCTGTTTCTCATATAAAAGTAACCAGTCTTTACACAATACATATGTATGTATACACGATGCATACACCAAAATAACTGGATAATGGGAATTATTGATTTTTCAAAAATCCAATGATGCAGTTTTACTTTTCATCAAAATCGGTTCCCAGACTCCTTTCAGCGTTTTTCGCTTTTCCTCATAGTTTCGGATTTCCCCATCCACGCACACTTGAAGAATTCACCGTGGAGAGTATACTATAGTCTCTACTGTAGAGTCTATACTATAGTCTCTATAGGTAGAGACTCTACCTTTGCCGCACAATTTATGCCGCAATAAACTCACACCCAATCTGCCGTTACAGCTTCGGATATAACGATAAATGTCTCGCCAATAACTGATACAGTTTCTCACCAAGGGTTGAGAACACAGATATAGAACTAAATAGATCGCGCAAATGTAGTAAAATTACTTCGAGTGTCAAAATATTTAGGCACCGGTGACATGTGAAGTGGTCACTGCAGCCCATGGACACACATTCAATCTCAATTGGAGAAGAAATCCTAAATGTTGTTTGCGGGTTGATCAAGCAGCCTAGGTATACTTACAATGATAATTATATTATATTTTTAATTTTGCAATTATCATCTATAAAAACAACTTCTAATACTTTTTTCCTGAAATGCACCATTTCCGAGAAAATAAAGTTCTGAATTATTAAATTTCTTGTTCAAGTGAGTTGTATTGAAAAAATATTTTATTAAAAGTTAATTGCAAAACTATGTAATACCCGTCATTGTGCATTGTTTAAGGTCGTTGTTATTAAATTACAATATCAAGGAACAAGGTATGTGCAAAAAAGATATTAATGTATTTACCTACATACCTACTCGTACATAGGTGTGGGACTGGGAAGTGATTATCATTTGATGACGAACGATGATGGATTGAATAGTAAAATAATTATTATGTATTTTATAACAATAGACTTTAGAATTTAGGTTACCGCATTTTAACCCGTCGTAAAGCAGCTTTCATAGGAAAGGAAATTGTATACATACCTACGTAATTGTTACATTTTTGGAGTTTATTTGCTTATCTAAATATGTGACTAATGAATCATGGTAGCTACAATCATAATAATAACTACGCCTAGATGCAATATCCCGTATGCTAATTACTATGTCACACGCAAAATTTCTTCGTGATATTTTTCTTCATTATTACAGCAGGTGATATTTAATTTTGTAAACTGGACCTTACTTTACGAACGTCATTCATAACCACAGCGACGAACTCAGACCTCTCGAGTAAGTAATTCCAATTGGTGGGGCTGTCAGAACTGTAATAGAAGCCTACAATACTCCATTTTAATACTTTAATGCTGACTAAATGATTCTAAATAGACATCTAATGTCTTCAAGTAGTGGCAGGCATCGCTTCGTCATCCGCCATTTGCTTTTATTGAAGCCATCTTGTCTAAGCTGTGACGTTTCGCAAAAGTAAGCAGTTTGAGTGTGGACACCTTTTATTTGAAGGAAAACGACATTCGCGCAAAACGAGAACTTGTGACCGAGTCCGTATCTAAGAAAAGAAATGGGATAAGACACGGTTTTTATGACGCTGAATATGTGCACTTTTTGTGACTCAAATAAAAAAGTTTTTAGAAAAAGTCTGGTTTATAAAATCTAAAAAAAGTGACGGAAAGATCCTCCTTTCGTGTATTTTCGTGTATTTTTTTATGTCTACATAACTTTTTGGACAGCACATGCATTTCAGACTAGTGTTATAAATGTAAAAGTTTGCAAGATTGTCTGGATGTTTGTGCTGTCTAAAAATAGCTGAACCTGAAAAACCTGGATTAATACCTATAAAGGATACTTTTTATCCCTCTCTGGATCAAATTCCAAAATCCACGCGAACTAAGCCGCGGGCATAGTCTAGTGGAAAAATGAACGATTTCATATTCAAAACTACTATGAATGGACACTGACATTGATAAAAAAAAGCTTAATAAGAAAAGAAAAAGAAAAGATGGTAAGAATTTAGAAGAAAAAAAATTCGTTAGAGAGGAATACCCGTAAGATTGCAAATATATGGAGAGGTGCCCATAAAACAAAGTAAATATTTATTAATCAAAGTCCAGACGTCCACCATAAACCGAAGGAATAGCTCGGTGCGTCGTAAACGGATAGCAAAATGACGCTCGCCCGTTTCGCGCCAAATCCGCTCCGTACAAAATGGCCGCCGTAAAAGCAAATGGCGGACCCGCGGCTAGCTAGGAGATGCGACTTATAAATTGTCTTTTTAAACAGTTCTAATAATTTCTTTGACGACTTGAGTGGCCCAGAAGAACATGCTGCCTCACGTTAAGACAGCAAGGCGTGAAAGGGGTGGCGTTAAAGTATCAATCTGGCATGTTATTTGTTGCATAACCGTTCCGTGTGTTTGCTAACTACAAAGTGTATGGCTTTAAACTACAAAGTTATACGCAAGGTCTCGTAAACGGTACACAAAATGGCATTTACCCGTTTCACGCCAAATGCAATCAGAACAAAATGGCCGCGATAAATGCAAATGGCGGATGAGAGGCTAGTCGAATACAATTTGAATTCATGTAATAAAATATTGTTTGAAACATAGATGTATTTTATTATTTTCTCTATATCTTTAGGTGGTAGAGCCATAGCTCGCCAGGTACCTTACTGCCAGCTTCTTAAACCGTCGTTAAGCAGCATACGAACTGCCCAATTGGAAGACGTATCCTCAAACGCGCTATCAAAGTTCCATAGAATCTCTGCATATATACAAATGGTCCGAAGTTAACATTCGGACCGCGGTCCCCAGGCAGTGACATCGCCTGGCGAGAGATCTACTCTTTTCCTCTAAATTGGTGAACCCGACGTGACGTATAAAATGTATTTTGATTATACACGAGGAACAATTAAGTTGTTCTTGTCGAACTGATTCATTCTTTCTTTACTCCTTTCCGTTTAAAATAAACACCGTTTTACAAAACAAACAAATCCATCCTTGTTTTAAATCAGGCGTAATAATATCAACATATACCGAATTGAAAGTTAAAGTTGATTTATTCAGAAAGTTCACTAAAATATTTGATGGCTGCGAATAAAATCGAACCTCCCGCTAATAAAGTTTCATAAGAAGATATCGGAGTGGAACGTTTTTGATAGAATTATCATATAAATGGGATTTACGTCGATTCTGAGATTTATTGTTGTTTGTTCGTTCCCGGGGGATAGGAATCCGGGTTTGAGGATTCACGACATACATGTCTTTGTTGCATACATCCTTACTAAATAAATACATATTATGTCAGTAACCCATTAATGACCCACTACAGGGTCGGGTCGTTTCTCACTATGAGAAGGATGTAGGCCGCCGTCCACCACGCTGGCCTAGTGCGGATTGGTGGACTTCATGTCGGAATTGTCGTTGTAAACAGTACCTATGTAAGTATAAATATTCCATCTTATCAGCAAACGTTATAAAAATCTAATAAAGATACGTTAATACGATTAGAGTAATTTGTGACGAAGAATAGGTATGAGACGTCAAATCATATCATGGCCTTAGTGGGACATGCTCTATCTAAATGGAAAGAAAGAAAAAGAAATAATTATTTAAATGTGAGATGCCCTGTACCCAGCTTTTATATAGGCTTTTAAATAGAATAAATAACCTTTTTTATTATTACCGACTTCTAACAAGGAGAGAACAATCAATTCGACACGTTTCTATGTAATATTCTCCGAACTGCACAATTTTTACATTATGTTGGTCCATCCGGCTTCCAAACAAGAAACCCAAATTTCATGGGTGTATGTATGTATGTTTGTATTTATGTATGTATGTAGATATGTTTGTTCTTGCATATCTCCAAAACTAATTGACGGATTGTGTTCGTTCCTTTTGTGTTTGTTTGTATTTTGTTCAATTTAGGGAATGGTAAAAGTTTCATCAAAATCAGTCCAGTAGTTTCCGTATGGACTTCAAACTAAAAATTACAAAAAAAATAATTAAAAAAAATTAAACCGACATCAAAAACGTATGAAATAAAATTTGTTACATACAGGCCTACTATTTTTTGAGAAGCAAATTTATCAAGGAATATTAAATAATAATTTAATTTTAATAATTACCAAATTCATACGAGTTAAATCACTTTTCACTGGCGGTACAGATTTATCAGGGCGTGTCTCGTATTTATCGTTGAATATTATGATCGTATTTTTTCATATCGGTCCGAGTGGGTATCAATTTTATCCCCACTCGTACGAATACGTGACATCGACGGAATTGCAGCAGAATTGGCGACCGTAAAGTTTTTTTAGACGACGGACTGCCAGTCACACGGTTGGACAAACGGATTTTCGTATTTTCACATTTTTGAAACGGTCCCAGTTCTAGTTCTAACTATGACCGCGGGGGCTTTTGGAAAAATATTTTCGCAATGCTCCGCGGTGAATGTAAGGCCAAGTGTGTTTTGTATGTAATTTTATAAAAATATTGCAATTTTTTAAGGTATCGGTACACAATAAACGTTTTTTTTCTTTGCAATTTTTATGTACTTATGTCAATAATATAGGTTTTTTACTACCTAATTATATTATAAACAATTGTTAATTACGTTTTAAACTATTAATTTGCTGACTGCTATTGTTTAACTATTGTGTCTGTTTACTGGACATTCAATAGGTTAAAAGAAAAACTATCTGCGTTGTAAGAAAACATTGTGAAAAAAAAATGCATACCTAAGAGTTCTCGATTCTAGCGTTCACAAAGGTATGTGAAATCCACCAACCCACAATAAACCAGCGTGGAAAACTAAAGCTTACATCCGTCTCATTCTGAGAAGAGATCTCACCTTATGTTGGAGCACTACAGTTTCATAAAGTAACTTTTCCAACTTGTCACGACACAGCCGTGCGTCCAGATCGGAAATTCTGGATTTGTTTGCAGTTTGCAATTTTTCATTTTTTTTGTTCCAATGTCCGTGTCGTGGTTTTGATTTTCATAGTATGTTCTTAATTAAAATATTTTTTAAATTTCTGTTTATTTGTTGTTTTTTTGTTACATCTCTTTGCTGAAATGATATTAAATGAATGATAGATTATCCATTTGCTATAATAATAGTGGGTTCAATAAACTGGAAGAGTTGCGATAATCAACCATACTTCTGTCCGTACAAATTTTTACAATTGTAACATCTATCTACCCGTACTAGCATCCGCCCGCGACTTTGTCCACCTAAACCTAAGAATTTGACCCAGAGATAGATAAAAAGTATCCTATATGTTAATCCAAGTTATAGTCTACCAGCACACCAATTTTCATCGAAGTCTGATCAGCCGTTAATGCGTGAAAGAGTTACAAACATCCATCGATCCACACACAAATTTTCGCATTTTTAATAGCAATAGGATAGTAAAAAGTAAGATGAATAGAAATTATGGAAAACCCCTAATTTTATGATAAATGTCTGAAACATAAAATTTTTTAACACTTATCTTATGAATAGGATAAATGTGAAATCTTTATTTCAACTCTTTTACGAGCAAAGGATTTGAGATAAGCCTGAACTAGAATGATCATAAAATGATAACATCTTGCCTACCTACTGGAGACCGACCGACATTTTCTTTTCATACAGTTCAAATTTTATACTTTACTACCATACTGTGCTATATACAACTCTCCAGTAGGTAATGTTACAAGAGGAAGGCTTGATTTTTATTAGATTGATTGATCCTTTAAAAAGCACCAATTTTCAACATTCTGTAACTATTTGGATAATGTATCAAAAGCTGTATTAAAAGCATTGAATGACAATCTATTTATAAATCCTTATTATTTTGTGTCTGCGTTATTTTAAATCCTACTTTATACTATATATTTTTATAAAAATAAATAACAAATAGGAATGTTTGTGAGTATGGATGGATGTTTTTGTTACTCTTTCACGCAAAAACGGCTGAACAGATATGGATGAAATTTGGTATACAGATAGACCATAACCTGGATTAACATATAGGATACTTCTTATCCTTCTCTGCATCAAGGTCTAAGATCCACGCGGGTGAAGCCGCGGGCACAGTCTAGTCGCAAATAAAATAAAAAGACATTTTCCAAATAGGAAAAGTGTAAAAAACTGGACTATTGCTGACAAGTACATTTTCTACGAATACACAAATCATATATAGGTAAGTCGTAAAAATATTAAACTGTAGTCCGTAATACGAAGCCACAGCCTCCAGGGAGCGTTCTCCGGGTACCAGGGACGCATACTAATGGACGGTATTAGTTTAGCGAGGGTACTAACAAAACAAACGTGAAAACCAAACTATTATAGACTATAGCTATTGGGGATAGAACTTCTGTAATTAAACAGAAGAAAGCTAGAAGAGGTAGGGTGTAATAAAAGAGATATATTAGGAATCATATAGGTAAGGTATGTAAAGCAAATAAATAATATAAATAAATAATAATTATGATAGATGAAAAAAACAGCATGTTCTTTATGTCTTGTGTTTCCATACTTCTAACACTACACTACTAATGGGTTAGTGTGTGACGTGATAATTTGTTTGAGGTGGCCAAATGTTAGAAACCTATAATTCCTTCCAAACCTCAAAAGTAGTTTTTTAAGCCTAAAGTATGTAACAAATTTTATTTTATATATATACTTTTTTGAGGTCGGTTTAATTTTATTTAATTTTTTTTGTGTCTTCAGTACTTTCCTACAAATATATTTCTCGAAGATGCAAATATAAGCATCCCACAAATCCCAAAAATTAGCATACGAGTCAACAACCCCGCGCGAGGGACGCATACTGAAACGGACATTAGCCCCGCCTTGTTTGAAGCCCAAATATAAACCCAAAATAAATGCTTAGGATAAATACCAATATGAGTAAACTAGGTTTGGCTTGACTCGATTTAGAGTGTCAGTAACCCATTAATGACCCACGGGGTCGGGTCTCCTCTCACAATGAGAGGGATGTAGGCCTTAGTCCACCGCGCTGGCCTACTGCAGGTTGGTGGACTTCACATACCTTTGAGAATATTTTTTGTGAACTCTCAGGCATGCAGGTTTCCTCACGATGTTTTCCTTCACCGTAACAGCAGGTGATATTTAATATTATAAAACGCACATAACTTTTTATCACAAAGTCATTGCGTGCCACTGGGATTCGATTCCGGACCCCTCGATTAAGGGCTCGAATTCTAAGCGACTGGGATATGGTCAGGTTATAATTCCTTTAATATTTAACCCTTATAATCAGAAGATAAGAATCAAATCAGTAATGGTTAGTAATGGATTAGGTATTGCCTTTTCTATTTTAAAATTGATTTATAAACCTCGTAATTTATATCGGCTATCGAATGATTAAAATATAATGTAATTTTACGTCGCGTGTAATTGTTTATTCCTAAAACTAGTATAAAACGTTCGAGCTGTTAGTTTTCAGATGTTTTGTGAAGTGAGGTGTCGGGACCTGTGAAGTCAACAGTGAAAGCAGGTATTGTCTGTAACCCATTACTGAGCCACTGCAGTGCAGAGTCGAATTCCTCTCACATTGAAAAGGATATAGGCCTTAGTCCATCACATTCGCCTAGTCTGGCGGGTTAGGGAATGGTACAACTTTCATCAAATCGCTTAAGTAGTTTTTGTGATATCGACTAAAACCTAAAAAAAATTAGGAAATAAAAATAATTTTAAAAAATTAAACCGACTTCAAAAAAGTATGAAATAATATTTGTTAATTTGTTTGTTCTTTAGGTTTACTTTTTGAGATTGGTAACAAAATTTATCTTGAATACATACTAAATAGTTAATACAAAAGAACCAGCCACAAAAAAGGTAAGCCTAAATTATCTGATACTTTTTGAAGTAGGTTTAATTTTTTAAAATTATTTTTATATCTTTATCAATTTTTCAGAATGACGCGCTACACATTACTAATGTTGTTCGTCTCCCTTCTCCTGCTATCCTGCTACCCTGCTATCCCACAAGGCCTCGGACCTTACCCTGAGTCGTTCGCCGCCGGCTGCCTCAATGGAACCATGAGGTCTCCGTATGGCTGGTGTAAGGAGATATTTGAAACAAAAGATAAAAGTGTATGAGTACACAAGAAGGAATAAATACATATAATTGACAAATAGTATATTGAATGTTACTTTTCTAATCCTTGGCGTAAGAAATAGTGGGGCAGTTAAGAATGTAGTTGACAAGTACTGAATAATAATTTTCGACGCGTCTTGCGACGTCTATGCTCGGTATTTCTCTGCGAGACAGAATTAGAAATGATGAAATCCGTAGAAGAACGAAGGTGACCGACATAGCTCTCAAAGTTTGCAAATTAAAGTGGCAATGGGCTGGCCACATCGTTCGCAGGACTGACAACCGATGGGGTCAAAAGGTCCTCGAATGGCGACCACGTTTAGGCAAAAGGAGCACAGGCCGCCCTCCGACCAGGTGGACTGACGTCCTGAAGAAGACAGCGGGAAACCGTCGGATTCAGAGGGCCCAGGACCGGGCGGAGTGGCGTCGATTAGGGGAGTCCCGTGACCAGCAGTGGACTGCTAAGGGTTGAAAGGAAGGAAGGAAGGAAGGAATGATAATTTTCTAACCATTGACGTAAGGAGAGTGAATGAATATAATATTATTACAATTGAGTCATAATGGAATCATAATGGTTTTACTCATTACACAACAGACCGTTGTAGAGTCCACATCACCTGATGATGCTCCGTTTTGGGGCGAAACACGTGTCGTGTACTATTGGAATAAGTTGTTATGGTATATACCTACTCAGAGAGATAAGGGAGGGTGGTGGGTCCATACCAAAACAAGTTCCACGTGTGCGGATTGTTGCAAAGATATATAAATACAACTTAAATGGCGTCGTAATGGCAAATTAATGCGCCTGTGCGGCTGTGCCGGATTACTCGTATGGTCGTATAAGTCGTATTTGCTTCGCTAGGTTTTGTTAAAAGTAAGATGAATAGAAATTATGGAAAACCCCTAATTTTATGATAAATGTCTGAAACATAAAAAAATTTAACGCTTATCTTATGAATAGGATAAATGTGAAATCTTTATTTCAACTCTTTTACGAGCAAAGGATTTGAGATAAGCCTGAACTAGAATGATCATAAAATGATAACATCTTGCCTACCTACTGGAGACCGACCGACATTTTCTTTTCATACAGTTCAAATTTTATACTTTACTACCATACTGTGCTATATACAACTCTCCAGTAGGTAATGTTACAAGAGGAAGGCTTGATTTTTATTAGATTGATTGATCCTTTAAAAAGCACCAATTTTCATCATTCTGTAACTATTTGGATAATGTATCATTGACTAACATAAGCTGTATTAAAAGCTGTCAACATTGAATGACAATCTATTTATAAATCCTTATTATTTTGTGTCTGTGTTATTTGTTAGTTGTTAATGTTTGTGAGTATAGATGGATGTTTGTTACTCTTTCACGCAAAAACGGCTGAACAGATATGGATGAAATTTGGTACACAGATAGATCATAATCTGCATTAACATATAGGATACTTTTTATCCTTCTCTGCATCAAGGTCTAAAATCTACTAGGGTGAAGCCGCGGGCACAGTCTAGTCGCAAATAAAATAAAAAGACATTTACCAAATAGGAAAAGTGTAAAAAACTGGACTATTGCTGACAAGTACATTTTCTACGAATACACAAATCATATATAGGTAAGTCGTAAAAATATTAAACTGTAGTCCGTAATACGAAGCCACAGCCTCCAGGGAGCGTTCTCCGGGTACCAGGGACGCATACTAATGGACGGTATTAGTTTAGCGAGGGTACTAACAAAACAAACGTGAAAACCAAACTATTATAGACTATAGATATTGGGGATAGAACTGCTGTAATTAAACAGAAGAAAGCTAGAAAAGGTAGGGTGTAATAAAAGAGATATATTAGGAATCATATAAGGTATGTAAAGCAAATAAATAGTAGAAATTAATAATAATTATGATAGATGATAAAAACAGCATGTTCTTCATGTCTTGTGTTTCCATACTTCTAACACTACACTACTAATGGGTTAGTGTGTGACGTGATAATTTGTTTGAGGTGGCCAAATGTTAGAAACCTATAATTCCTTCCAAACCTCAAAAGTAGTTTTGTAAGCCTAAAGTATGTAACAAATTTTATTTTATATATATACTTTTTGAGGTCGGTTTAATTTTATTTAATTTTTTTTTGTGTCTTCAGTACTTTCCTACAAATATATTTCTCGAAGATGCAAATATAAGCATCCCACAAATCCAGCATGGGCTTAGAGGACCAGCGATTAGCATACGAGTCAACAACCCCGCGCGAGGGACGCATACAGAAACGGACATTTATTAGCCCCGCCTTGTTTGAGGCCCAAATATAGACCCAAAATAAATGCTTAGGATAAATACCAATATGAGTAAACTAGGTTTGGCTTGACTCGATTTAGAGTGTCAGTGACCCATTAATGACCCACGGGGTCAGGTCTCCTCTCACAATGAGAGGGATGTAGGCCTTAGTCCACCGCGCTGGCCTACTGCAGGTTGGTGGACTTCACATACCTTTGAGAATATTTTTTGTGAACTCTCAGGCATGCAGGTTTCCTCACGATGTTTTCCTTCACCGTAACAGCAGGTGATATTTAATTGTATAAAGCGCACATAACTTTTCATCACAAAGTCATTGCGTGCCACTGGGATTCGAACCCGGACCCCTCGATTAAGGGCTCGAATTCTAAGCGACTGGACTATGGTTAGGCTATAATTCCTTTAATGTTTAACCCTTATGATCAGAAGATAAGAATCAAATCAGTAATGGTTAGTCATGGATTAGGTATTGCCTTTTCTATTTTAAAATTGATTTATAAACCTCGTAATTTATATCGGCTATCGACTTCGATCAACAAGTATTTAGGCATACTGTGTACAGATGTGGATGAATGTGAACAAAGGGATTCTTCTGGGTTTTAGGGTATCATAAACCGTAATATTGAAAGTACGGTCGTGTTTAGACATACTGTGTGCAGATGTGGATGAATGGGAACAAAGGGTGGTAAAAGTGCGAATCGACAATAGTTTTTTGTCACAAATAAAAATATCACTAAATTCCACAATATCTTTATATTCATGTTTACAATCTTCATAATACATGTACAGTTTAGTGCAATAATTAGATCAAAATAATAATTAAATATCGGTAGCTTTTTTACATGTATAATGTAACCTGACGTCAATAAATTTTTGAACCACTGATTTGAGTAAATTAATTTCGTGATTGTGTTTATCTCCTCCAGGAAACACATTCTTGTCAATATATAATTTTAAAACTGATGTCCATAGAAAGTCGAGATCCATTCTGCACACGTAAACGGATTGCTCGGAAAGCTAAAATAAAAAAAAGGAAAGCTAAGTATCTTATGAAAGTCCAACAAACAGACACAAAGTTTGTATTAACCAATTTTAAAGATCTAGTAACAAATAAATTATTACAATACAAATCTACTCCATGCATCTATTGTTCTGTTACACACAATTTTGCGCCAACGTTGGTCAAACATTTGTAGCGGTGATATAAAATTGGCAATTTTGATTTAAATTTGATATTATTTGTTAGTTTATAGCATAAAATACAACTTATTCTACATGTACTTACCGAAAGTAAGACACTCCGGCCGTTAAATTGTTCCTTCGGGCATTATTTTTGCAACTTTTGAATGCACATTGCGGCATTGTGACACGTGTTTACATTGGCTCTTTTACAAGCGAACTAAATAAAATAAGAGCTCACATTTCAAGTGAGCTGTTATTCACCGAGACGTATTTTTTGCGCCGACCCGAAAGTAGTGTATTGTTGATCGAAGGCTATCGAATTATTAAAATATAATGTAATTTTACGTCGCGTGTAATTGTTTATTCCTAAAAGTAGTATAAAACGATCGAGCTGTTAGTTTTCAGATGTTTTGTGAAGTGAGGTGTCGGGACCTGTGAAGTCAACAGTGAAAGCAGGTATTGTCTGTAACCCATTACTGTGCCACTGCAGAGTCGAACTCCTCTCACATTGAAAAGGATATAGGCCTTAGTCCATCACGCTCGCCTAGTGCGGGTCTGGCAAGTTAGGGAATGGTACAACTTTCATCAAAATCGCTTAAGTAGTTTTTGTGATATCGACTAAAACCTAAAAAAAATTAGGAAATAAAAATAATTTTAAAAAATTAAACCGACTTCAAAAAAGTATGAAAATTAAATAATATTTGTTAATTTGTTTGTTCTTTAGGTTTACTTTTTGAGATTGGTAACAAAATTTATCTTGAATACATACTAAATAGTTAATACAAAAGCACCAGCCACAAAAAAGGTAAGCCTAAATTATCTGATACTTTTTGAAGTAGGTTTAATTTTTTAAAATTATTTTTATATCTTTATCAATTTTTCAGAATGACGCGCTACAAATTACTAATGGTGTTCGTCTCCCTTCTCCTGCTATCCTGCTACCCTGCTATCCCACAAGGCCTCGGACCTTACCCTGAGTCGTTCGCCGCCGGCTGCCTCAATGGAACCATGAGGTCTCCGGATGGCTTGTGTATGGAGCTATTTGAAGACAGAAGATAAAAGTGTATGAGTACACAAGAAGGAATAAATAAAATACATATAATTGACAAATAGTATATTGAATGATACTTTTCTAATCCTTGGCGTAAGAAATAGTGGGGCAGTTAAGAATGTAGTTGACAAGTACTGAATGATAATTTTCGACGCGTCTTGCGACGTCTATGCTCGTTATTTCTCTGCGAGACAGAATTAGAAATGATGAAATCCGTAGAAGAACGAAGGTGACCGACATACTCGTAGCTCTCAAAATTTGCAAATTAAAGTGGCAATGGGCTGGCCACATCGTTCACAGGACTGACAACCGATGGGGAAAAAACGTTTAGGCAAAAGGAGCACAGGCCGCCCTCCGACCAGGTGGACTAATGACCTGAAGAAGACAGCGGGAAACCGTCGGATTCAGAGGGCCCAGGACGGGGCGGAGTGGCGTCGATTAGGGGAGGCCCATGACCAGCAGTGGACTGCTAAGGGTTGAAAGGAAGGAAGGAAGGAAGGAATGATAATTTTCTAACCATTGACGTAAGGAGAGTGAATGAACATAATATTATTACAATTGAGTCATAATGGAGTCATAATGGTTTTACTCATTACACAACCGACCGTTGTAGAGTCCATATCACTTGATGATGCTCTGTTTTGGGGCGAAAAAGGTGTCGTGTGCTATTGGAATAAGTTGTTATGGTAGGTATATACCTACTCAGAGAGATAAGGGAGGGTGGTGGGTCCATACCAAAGAAGTTCCACGTGTGCGGATTGTTGCAAAGAAATATAAATACAACTTAAATGGCGTCGTAATGGCAAATTAATGCGCCTGTGCGGCTGTGACGGATTACTCGTATGGTCGTATAAGTCGTATTTGCTAGGTTTTGTTTTAAAAAGTCCAGATACTTTTCGATAAAACAGCACACTTTTTATAAAACACATTCCATCTATACAGAGTTACGTATTAATACGTGTTTTTTTCCTCGTCCGTTCTTAAGCAACGTCACGCGGCGTATGTAAATCTCTGAGGTCGTGTATGGAGGGAATTTAAATCACCATAACATTAATATGTAGGATATGGGTTACGATGTCAGTCGATGTCACATTTCAAATATGGCGGCACATTTTTATTTGCGTGTCGCCTCGTCCGAATTGACTGACACATAACCGACCGACCGACCAACGCGACGAAATTTGAACACAAGGTAATCAATCTGTGAGGAGCGGTGAATCGGTGATAGCCCGTGGCTTAGAATTCGACATCGAATCGATAAGGTACCAATCGTTAAACCTTGTCGGTGGCCCTATGCGCGGTTTGAAAACATCCGACACGGGTCGGCCACTAGCCCGTTCCTCCACCAATCCGCATTGGAACTGATAGGCACGGGTATTCCCCGCGATTTGAGGGAGCAGACTCCATCACGCTACTGTTTATAAAGTAAGTGCGTACGAAATTTTATCCAAATCTATTCACCTTATACAGGGCCGTCTTTAACCTATTGGAGGCCTGGGCAATACTGGGCATATTAGAATAATGGGGCCCCTATTGTAGACAGTAATTAAGGTTCGATTTCTTTGAATTAAATAAGTTTTTTGATAATCAATATTGGTTATCGTTTGGTGATCTGACAGGAACTAGGGACACAAAGTCCCTGTGAAAATGTGATTAGAGGGGGGCCCCGTCGATCGCGGGGCCCTGGGCACTTGCCCAAAGTGCCCACTGGGAAAGAGGGGTCTGACCTTATCTTAGTATGTTCTTAGTATCAAGTTATATTCTCACAAATTTTTGCATTTATAAAAGGACCATAGTAAGTAAACCACTAACTAAAAACCTGCTTAAATCTTGTTTATAAACTAATGAGTGACCGATGATCAAGGTATTAAAAAATTTGCACGATAACAACCTCTCAATTGACCTACCTATAACCTTGCTAGCGAATGCCGATATGACGTCACTGAGAAACAAGTAGTTATTTACCGTAGTTGAAAATAATAGTGAGTCATACTACATTCGTAAGATGTGAGTAAGATTAGTACTGTAGTGTAGAGCTAGTAATGTGATAATTATTGTTGATAGATAGGTAACGGTGGATTATAAGGGTTGTTTGGACCTCTTATATTAAGTAGGTTTTAGAAAATTAAATATCACCTGCTGTTACGGTGAAGGAAATCATCGTGAGGAAACCTGCATGTCTGAGAGTTCACAAAAAAAATCTCAAAGGTATGTGAAGTCCACCAACCCGCAGTAGGCCAGCGTGGTGGACGGCGGCTTACATCCCTCTCATTGTGAGAGGAGACCCGACCCTCCAGTGGGTCATTAATGGGTTACTGGCATTGCCGCTTTTTTATTATTAGCCTTTATTGCTGATACTAAACAATGATTTTACACATAATAACAATTTTTTTAACTTAAATCTACATCGGGTTTCCCGGTTCAGTGGTCAGCGTGTCCAGTGACACATAGGCCTCTTCCAGCTGCTTCCATTCTTCTCTATTGATAGCTTTTCTAGACCAGATTGTCCCTCCAATAATCTTGATATCATCTGTCCATCTTTTAGCTTGTCTTCCTCTTTTTCTTTTGCCATCACGTGGCTGCCGCTTATAGTAATTTAATTTAGCTTTAAATTTTATCGCTGAACCTAAGCGTACACCAACGAAGGTATTTATATAAACACAAGTTAGTTATTTATATGTGACTATTATGCAATTATATAGGTAGTTACTTGTAGTATAGTGTAGAGTCGTTAAAAACGTGGTTATGAGTCATTACCGCTGCGACTATAATTCGAGGCGAACAAAACAATGTGAAGCTGCTATTATAAGGAAATCCTACGTTTATGTATTGCATGCCGTTTGCATTGTAAATAATTGCAATGCATGTGCTAAATTTGACTCATAGATTTGCGGTAACCTTCACCAGTAACCAAGAGATGGCGCCACACGATCCTAAATCACGCTATCGAAGTTTTCTACATCGCTGACACATACATAACTATACGAAACTCCGAGATGACTCCTTACTCAGGCCCGATCTCCCTTTGGCAATGATTCATAATACTATGTCGCATGGATGATATAATCCGTGATTTGATTAAATCCCTGGGGAAATCCCTAAGAGAGATAAACATGTTTGGATGAAATTTGTTACATAAGTTGATTATAACCTAGGTTAAGGATACTTTTTGTCCCTGTATAGGTCTAATAGCTAAAGTACATGAACGTGAAATCGCGGTCGGATTCTAGTAAGTTATATAACCTTAAAAAACTACCGAGAAGCACCATCTTTACAATTCGGACATAAATATCCAAGTTAACTTACCAAATTAATTGGAGGTTTAATTGGAACTAGTGATTGCCCACTAGTTGAAATTCGACATCAATTTATTAAAAGTTTCTACTTCTATGTACACCTACGATAATATTAAAACGTAAGATTTATAAGGTAAGGTACCTTGCTGACGGGTTGCACCCGCTGTAAAAACTTTTGCATTTTCATAAATTATAAGCAGCATTAAAAAATCGCTAACAATTCAATTAACTCCAAAATCCTAAACCGCAGACATGTATGTAGATACTTACATTTACCTATGTTCTTTGTTTTATATTCTCACGATGGCTTCAGGCAGCATTCCCACGCTTTAGGTATAATGAATAGTTTTTGACAACCGCCGTAATAAAATGCGAAGAATTACTCAGCACTTGAGTTTACCTTGTAGTCAGCAAAATGGCAGCCATTATGGGGACATTGACCTTCTTCCAACGATGAGAAATGATTCTTTTTAGGTGGTAAAGCCATACTCGCTGGGGAGGACCGCCAGCCTCTTTGTCAGTAACTCATCAATGACCCACTACAGGGTCGGGTCACCTCTCACAATGAGAAGGATGTAGGCCTTAGTCGACCACGCTGGCCTAGTGCGGGTTGGTGGACTTCACATCCCTTTGAGAACTTTTTTTTTCTGAACTCTCAGGCATGCAGGTTTCCTCACGATGTTTTCCTTTACCGCAACAACAGGTGTACATTGTTGAGTTCCCGATGGCCGGTTGCGTACGAGTACGATGTTTATAAATCTGTGGGTACGATAGATGCTCTATAAGTACTTTGACAAAAGAATCAACAAATTACCAATTCTCACTGAATTCAATGTCAGATCACTTAGCTCCGTTTAGTTTAACTGTGGATCGGTTGTTTGGAGTTCAATTACCGTCGGTTGCAATAACTTATGGTCGTATGAGCGGTGATAGCCCAGTGGCTCAGAATTCGACCGCGAATCGAGGGGTCCGGGTTCGAATCCCAGTGGCACGAATCAATGACTTTGTTCAAAAGTTATGTGTGCTTTATAAAATTAAATATCACCTGCTGTTAAGTTGAAAGAAAACATTGCGAGGAAACATGCACGCCTGAGAGTTCACAAAAAAAATGCTCTCAAAGGTATGTGAAGTTCACCAACCGGTAGTAGGCCAGCGTGGTGGACGGCGGCCTACTTCCCTCTCATTGCGAGAGGAGACCCGACCCGTAGTGGATCATTAAATGGGTTACTGACAAGCCATCGCCTTACATAACAACAGCTATTAGTAGCTGGTGCCATTATGCTGTAAGACAGAGGACAAACAGACAAACATTACATAATAGCCCCCATTTAAACGTTGACTGACTTTGAAACGTAATGAAGTGTAGTTTAGTTTTGTTTGACAAGGCAGAGTTGTTGTTTTCAACTGTTTTTCAAGGTATGACCTTAGGTTGATAGGGATAGCTTAGAGATATGATTGTGATGGTAATGACACAAACTTCAACCAAAACAAGATGAATTCAAAGAAATGCCTACAAAGAAATATAGAAGTTTTTTTTTACACACATAACCCCACACTAGGATTCCCTGTGTCGTGGGCGCCATGGACACACATAAGACAAGAACACAACACACCCAGACCAGAAACAGAAATTCAAATTCATCATTCAAATCTCTGCTCTGCTGGGGAGCGAACCCAGGCCCCTCCACACAGCGCACCGGTGTCTTAACCACTGCGCCACTCAGGTCGTTAATCTCAGGTCGTCAGTTAGCTGATCTGAGCTGTTTCTTTAATAAATGGTAGAGATTCTTTAAGGACTAACATAGTCACCTCTTATTATTGCCACCATACGTCACGAAGCTTGTTCGTTTTACCGCTGACTGTAAGGGAATCATTAACTAATATCGGTTGTTTGGAGTTCAATTATCGTCGTCAACTATTGCAGGTAAACTCATTGCAGTTGAACTCGACCCTTACCGCCACCCTCTTAATCCGCCACCAAGCAGCATGTTCAGTGTCTAGGTTTTGGATGGGGAAGTGTGGTTGCCGGTATTGCTTTGACAACCAATCTTTGTCCTCATGAGTAGCAATACAGAAGAATTTGAAAGCCCGTGGCCCGACAGCTAGAGTGCAAGAAGGAATACTGTGTTATTTGAGCCGATAATAATACTCACTACCAATAACGTCTGACACAGGGTATTCATGATGAATTTCCAAACGATTTAACAATGGTAAGTTCCTATAAAGTTACTAAAAAGCGGTGATAGCCCAGTGGCTTAGAATTCGACCTCGAATCGAGGGGTCCGGGTTCGAATCCCAGTGGCACGCACCAATGACTTTGTAAAAAAAATTATGTGCGATTTATAAAATTAATTATCACCTGCTGTTACGGTGAAGGAAAACCTTCCTTCCTTCCTTCCTTTCAGCCCTTAGTAGTCCACTGCTGGACATGGGCCTCCCCTAATCGACGCCACTCCGCCCGGTCCTGGGCCCTCTGAGTCCAACGGTTTCCCGCTGTCTTCTTTAGGTCATCAGTCCACCTGGTCGGAGGGCGGCCTGTGCTCCTTTTGCCTAAACGTGGTCGCCATTCGAGGACCTTTTTTCCCCATCGGTTGTCAGTCCTGCGAACGATGTGGCCAGCCCATTGCCACTTTAATTTGCAAATTTTGAGAGCTATGTCGGTCACCTTCGTTCTTCTACGGATTTCATCATTTCTGATTCTGTCTCGTAGAGAAATACCAAGCATAGCTCTCTCCATTGCCCTCTGGACGACTCTGAGCTTGTGAATTAGGGTCACAGTAAAGGACCACGTCTCGGCACCGTAGGTCATCACTGGCAACACACATTGCTCGAAAACTTTCGACTTCAGGCACTGAGGTATATCGGACGTCAAGACGTGTCGTAGATTCCCGAACGCTGCCCAGCCGAGTTGGATTCTTCGAGTGACCTCTCTCTCGAAGTTGGACTTACCCATTCGGATCGTTTGTCCTAGGTAAACGTATTCGTCTACAACTTCGAGAGCAGTGCCATCAACAACCACCGGTACGGGTGTGACATGGACATTAGACATGATTTTCGTCTTGTCCATGTTCATCTTAAGACCCACCCGTTGTGAGGCACTATTGAGGTCGCTGAGCATAATGCTGAGTTCCTCCAGCGACTCCGCCAGGATCACTATGTCATCGGCAAATCGGAGGTGTGAGAGGTGTTCGCCGTTGATGTTAATACCACGTCCTTTCCACTCCATCAGCTTGAACACATCTTCCAGTGCAGCGGTGAAAAGTTTTGGGGAGATGACATCCCCCTGTCGTACGCCGCGCTGCACGTGGATGGGGTTCGTACTGTTGTCGTGTACTCGGACTTTCATGGTGGCGGCATTGTATACACACTTCAACGCCTCGATGTACCGATAGTCGATCTGGCATCGCTGAAGAGACTCAAGCACCGCCCAGGTCTCGATAGAATCGAAGGCCTTCTCATAGTCCACATACGCTACGCATAGCGGCAGATTATACTCCTCGGTCTTTTGTATAACCTGCCGAAGCGTATGTATGTGGTCTATGGTACTATAGCCTTTTCGGAAACCGGCTTGTTCGGGAGGCTGGAAGTCGTCGAGTCTGCGCGCTAGACGATTAGTAAGGACCCTCGAAAACAGCTTATAGACGTGGCTCAGAAGCGCGATGGGCCTGTAGTTCTTCAGTTGGGTTTTGTCGCCCTTCTTGAAGAACAGTACCACCACGCTTCTGCTCCACGCCTCCGGGGTACTTCCAGTGCTGATGACGGAATTGAACAATTGCTGGAGCGCGACTAGGATGGGTTTGCCGCCCGCTCTCAGCAGCTCCGTTGTAATTCCGTCATCCCCCGGAGCTTTGTTGTTTTTAAGCTGTTTGAGTGCCCCCCTAATTTCGTACAGACTGACGTCCGGGATATCTTCGGTATAGTGCCGGGTTAATTTAGCTCGCTTGTCGTTCGCCGCCTTGGGAACGGGAGCTCTTGAGGAGGTATACAGCTGTCCGTAGTATCTCTCAATTTCTCTCAGAACTTCGGGCTTAGACGTAACTATGGTGCCGGAGTCGGTCTTCAACCTCGTCAACTGACTTTGCCCAACCTCCAGATCTCTTGCGAACACTTTCGAGCCTTGGTTCCGCTCGATCGTGTTTTTTACACGTTTGGTGTTATAAACACGCAAATCGCGTCGCCTACTCCGAGAGATCTGTTTGTTGAGCAGTCGGTATTTCGACATTGAGGTTGGAGACTGCACACATAGTTCTCGCCTTTCCCTCATAAGACCGAGGGTATGTTCTGAGAGAACTTGAGGTTTACCACCGGAGGGGGCCTTGAAATACTTAGACCCAACCTCGTGGACAGTGTCTACCATCCTGGTGTTGTACTCGTCCACTGAACTGCATGTTTCCAGGCACGCGAAACGATTGCGGAGTTCCAGCTGAAAGGCCTCGGAGTCCTGGATCTGGGCAGGTGTTGGTCGGAGCGTAGACTTCATCAGGCGTGACCGTTCCAGCTTGACATTGATATTCAATGTGCCTCTGACCATCCGGTGATCGCTTCCGGTTTTAAACCTGCTGATCACAGAGACATCATTGAATATGTGCGGCTTGTCTGCCATGATGAAGTCTATCTCACTCTTAACGGAACCATTGGGACTGATCCAAGTCCACTTGCGCTGTGGCTTCTTCTTGAAGAAGGAGTTCATCATATAGAAGTCCTCCTTCTCCAAGAAGTTAGCCAGCAAGTGGCCCCGGTGGTTCCGTTGCCCGATACCAAAGGGCCCCACCTTCCGCTCGTCGCCGTCTCGCGCACCTAGTCTTGCGTTGAAGTCCCCCATCACCACCGTGAAATGGGTCTTGGAGTTACGTATGGCCCTACTTACGTCCTCATACATAACTTCAACCTCATCGTCGGGGTGTGCCGAGGTCGGTGCGTAAACCTGTATGACCTTCAGCGAATACCTCTTAGATATTCTGAGTATAAGGTACGCTACCCTTGCCGACACACTCCCGACTTCCGTCACGTTGTTGACGAGGGACTTGTGGACGAGAAACCCGACACCACCTTGGGACAGATGTTCGCCCTCCCGGTGATAGAACAAGTTACCGGAGTTTAGGATTATCGTGTCCTCCCCCTGTCTTCGGACTTCGGATAATCCCACGACACTCCAGTTTAACTTGTCTATCTCGTCTTCCAGCTCACGGATCTTGTCGTCGGTCCTCAGTGTCCTGGTGTTGTATGTTGCCAGGTGCAGAAGTCGTCGTTTGTGGCAGCGCGATCTCTGCCGGAGATTCTTAGCACCCCCTGCCCCGCCGTTACCATGGCCGCTGCCAGAGCCAGGAATAGCGGAGCCGCCGGGGACTGGGGGCCGTGGCTGACTTGTGCCGTCCATATTGGGGGTTGATGCCGTAGTCACCGCGCTTGGCAAGTGCGTGTTGGTGACCGCAGTAGGTGTTTAGTACTCAGGGAGACGCTGCTGCCCATCCCCTGGTAGTGATATCCCTCCGATCGCCTCTTACGATCTCCACGGGTCGACTTGGAGTGGCGCTATTCTAAGCCGGCAACCACACGGAAGGAAAACATCGTGATGAAACCCGAATGCCTGAGAGTGCACAAAAAAAAATGTTCTCAAAGGCATGTTCGTCCACCAACTGTAGTGGGTCATTAATGGGTTATTGACAAGTTACTGTTTTACAAGACTAAGATGCTCATATTTAACAAAGCTTGTGCGCCAACGGTACTCAACCTAAACACAAGACATTTGACAACACAGAATAAATGAACAAGACCAATAAAACAACCAACACGACCGACGACCGTTTACGAAACATGACACATCAATAAGCGCCTATGGTATAAGTATCATACATGCGCTCATCATAAATGCCAGCAGCGGTATGTCGCAACACTTGAACCTTGACAGGGCAGGTGACGCGCCCTGAATAACGGCTATAGGAAATTATGTGTACTTTTATATTTCATTCGAAAGTAGAAGGGTGGGGATTTGCTAGGAGAGGACGCGGTGCCGGTGAGCGTGCTTGTGCGAATAATTCTGTGGTGCTCGGTCCGAATGTTTGTTGCTACAGGGACTAAGGATAGTAGATATAGGATGGTAGATACTTATCCTTATAAATCTCCAAGAGGCACGCAATTTAAGCTGTTTCTTGCGATACGCTTGGGTACTAATATTGATGCAAATATGTACCGACACAATCATTAGGGCTCATTGGCCCGTTTCTCTCCAAACCCGTTCAGAACGTGTTGAGTGCACTCCAGACCTTACATTATTAAAGGTATACATAAAAAATTACCCATAACTTCGGGACAAGTCGAGCGTTTTATAAAAATTAATCAAATAAAAAAAAATCACGTACTAGCAGAGTTCCAACTCGCTTCACGCGTCTCCTGTGAACACGCTCGCACCCTTCCATTTAGGCCGAAGATTGAATTATCTCCGGGGAGTGAATTAACCGCGTTAACAAATTAAGCAATTGCAGCGTCCGCTGAATTACAATTAATTGTCGTCACGCGCCATCTTGGATCGTGGCGAGTGGTGCCCACTGCCCTTTGAGCCTTTGACGCTTATATGCTTAATCACAGATTTCCGCCTGTGACTGGTGCGCGTAAAGAACTAACGTATCTACTGGCTGGCTTCTTCAGAAGACAGCGGGGAACCGTTAGATTCAATGGGCCTGTACCCTTATTCTAAGATTTAGCAATACCGCACACCGATGTAGTGAAGAAACGCAAAAAAAGCAAATTTGCGGCCAATGACGTGAATCGTGTAGTAAAGTGACGTAGCGCGTTAGTAAGGGTACAGTACAGTAGGTACCTATTATATATTATATATTTAAAGGACAGGGATCGACTGTCAAACAACATAGCCAGTTTATTAACATATTTAAAATGACATAGAATGCAACTACACACACACAAACAAACAATCTAAACCCTACATCACATACACAACAGTACCGAAGACGAAAAAAATTAAATGAAAGAAAATGAATAGAACAGAGAAAGATAAGAGTGTGTAGTAGGTAACTTTCAAAGATAAACAACTTTTGAAGTAGACCGATCCATCGCTCTATTTATTTTTATAAAAAAGTCAATGACAGTCATGCTTAGCGACAAGGTCCGATAAAAAAATCTATTCAGATCTCAATACCCCGTTTTACCATGAAACGGTAAAAAAGGTGACATGCTATATTATGCGATACGGAATATAATATAAAAACCATTTAGCCTATTTGTCTGAAATGAGGAAACCTGCATGACTAAGTCCTCCATGGCAGATGACCTACTACAGGGTCGGCTCTCACAATGAGAGGGATGTAGGTCTTAGTCCACCACGCTGGCCTAATGCAGGTTGGTGAACTTCACGTGCCTTTGACTATTTTTTGTTCACGATTCATCTCACGATGTTTTCCTTCAACGTAACAGCAGGTGATACTTAATTTTATAAAGAGCACATAACATTTAAAAACAAAGTCATTTTATATTTTGTCTGATCAATACCCCAATTGAGGAGAAGATTGGTGCGATCTCGTAGCTAGGACTTACCGAATATTTTTTAGCTTTTAGTACGGTCATAACTAACATCATTTTTATTGTAAATAGGTTTTATTTAACATAAAAACTCTTTTTATTAATTTCATTTGAAGTCGGTAATAAAAACTAAATATTTGGCAATCGTTGTAAGATATCACTCGTATTGAGGAAAATGATAACACTGTTGGAATTCACACTGTTGGAAGGGCCGCAGACAACGACAGGTAACAAATCGTGACACATTTTTATGGACAATGCATTTTCCTCGATCTCTTCCTCAACCGTATGGTCCCTGAGCCGGACGCAAATTACATCAATCGTTTCCTCGCGGCCGATAACTCGTAGAATAATAGATAACCCGCCGTTGGTGACGTCAACTTCACTTACAACATTGGTGACGCCGCCGCGCCGGTCTCACAGACCAGTGGGTTTACTCTTGAAATTAAATCCGATCGATCGTCATTGGAATGGTTGCACGGCGTTCAAATTGTTGTTAAAAATTAATTTATTGTTATTCTATTAGACATGCTACAATTTAAAAAAGTTTCAATAGGACATTACTAAAAAAAAATT
The DNA here is from genome assembly GCA_905147235.1 of Erynnis tages. Taxonomy (NCBI): domain Eukaryota; kingdom Metazoa; phylum Arthropoda; class Insecta; order Lepidoptera; family Hesperiidae; genus Erynnis; species Erynnis tages. The sequence continues at coordinate 237,056 of LR990097.1, forward strand.
CCACCAGACTTCAATAATTCCTAGCGTTCTACAAATTATTGGCCGGGAGGGAATTGGTCACGATAATCTATTGCTAGCTTATGGACCAGTAGGAATGCCCTTCGGTTTTCAATTGCGAACTTAAGCATGACTACACTAAAACACACAATGGGTTAGTGGGCGGGTGAGACCACTGCAGATGAGCGCGATTTTATGCTTTGATGAACATGACCGTTGTCGTTGATCCGGGTAATCGTTGAACCTTGTCGAAGGTCTAAAACATTTGACATGAAGAACTTGGATAGTTTACGCTGTATATAAACCGTCTCCCGTAATCAGTGGACCAATGGAACATCTTCAATGGAACATTATCTATCGAAATCACTAAATTAAATCGTCCTAGGCCAAGTAGTTAATTAGGACAAGAGCCAATTAGGACAAGGATTAACTTCTAGTACCGAACTATAGAGGACTTCAACAAATTCAGATGATATATAAGTAACAACTGAAAGTGATCTAATTATTGAAAGGAAAGTACAAAGAATGAGACGTTCTAATTACACTTTCGCCTGTTTGATTAGATGTGTTTGAGCAACTGTGCTACGTTTGCATAGGTGGTTAGTTTAATGTGGTTAATGTAGGTTATGACAGTTCAATTAGAAGATGTTGAAAACCTGTAATGTATAACATAAAATTTTAAAAAACTAAACCGACTTCAAAAAAGTATGAAACAAATTTTGGCTTTACTATTTTTTGAGGTTGATGTTTTTGTATCAAGTATTTGCTTGTATTTAATTTGAATTTTGTAACCAACGTCAAAGTCGGTTAAAAACGTGTTATTCAATACTACTCGTATTTAACTGTATTTTGGCCATGCCTACCTCCACTGTAAACATTTAATTTCAATTCCAATCGGACCCATTAATTTCTATTAATCTCCCACTTTGTACTAATGTTAAAATTTTGTCGTGGTCGTGGTCGGTTGGTCGGAGCGACAGCCCATAGGTCTCAGATATTATATTTAGTAGCATAGTGTGTAACATTACAGATACGTATTCTGTATGTCTATAACTCATTAGTAACCCAAAGCAGACCTAGTACGGGTTGGTGGACTTCACATACCTACCTTTGAGAACATTATTTTGTGAACTCTCAGGCATGCAGGTTTCCTCACGATGTTTTCCTTCACCGAAACAGCAGATGATATATAATTTTATAAAGCGCACATAGCTTTTTTTTACAAAGTCATTGGTGAGTGCCACTGGAATTCGAACCTTACCCCTCGATTCGAGGTCAAATTCTAAGCCACTGGGCTATCACCGCTCTACCTACGTTTATCAGTCATTATTACGTCACTAGGCTTTAAAAGTACAGTAACATATTACCTAACTCCTAGATGACGTTAGGTGTCCTAGGTCGTCAACCCAACCTAGGTCTAATGACCACTGTTCGCGCATTTTGTTTATACATCGTATTGTTTACCTCAGCTAGCTGTGAAATTTGGGTCACGACATAGATTATCGATACTAAAACGCAGAAGTGCAAGTTTACTTAAATGAATTTTCTATCGTGCTGACAGAAAATCTATTTTCCTAATTTAGCGCTATTATATTAGGGAACAAGCGGTGATAGCCCAGTGGCTAAGAACTCTTACTCGAGGGGTCCGGGTTCAAATCCCAGTGGCGCTTTATAAAATTAAATATCACCTGCTGTTACGGTGAAGGAACACATCGTGAGGAAACCTGCATGCCTGAAAGTTCTAAAAAAATGTTCTCAAAGGCATGTGAAGTCCACCAACCCGCATTAGGCCAGCGTGATGGACTAAGGCCTACATCCTTCTCATTGTGAAAGGAGACCCGACCCTGCGGTGGGTCATTAATGGGTTACTGACACATTAGGTTACCTGACATTAGGTCCACCAACTCACAGTAGGCCAGCGTGGTGGACTAAGACCTACATCCCTCTCATTGTGAGAGGAGACCCGACCCTGTAGTGGGGTACTGATGAGTTACGACATGCTCATTTACCTCACTCCTCTAAATCTACGTGTATTCTCCCATGTAATGGACAATGATTTCAAAACCGCCAAACATTACCCATATTACTTAATTCGACCCTTTTAATATTGGTTTTCCCTTAACGCCTGCTTATGAATGAATTGTACGTTGTGTAGGTACTTTACATAAAAGCGGTGATAGCCCAGTGGCTCAGAATTTGACCTCAAATCGAGGTGTCCGGGTTCGAAACCCAGTGGCTTTGTAAAAAAATTTATGTGCGCTTTATAATATTAATATTACGCAATATTCAGTTTTTGTATGAAAGAGTACCAAACATCCATCCACCGCTCCTTACAAACTTTCTCATTTATATGTAGTAGGACTGATTTTTGTCAATAATTATATATTATTTTAAAGAAGCGAGTAGGTATTCATTATATACTTACGTTCAATGTCCCAAATAGGGCCCAAGGTTATTATAGGCAAGTGAAAGCTGGTCTACGAAGGCTATAGCTGTGTCTAATCCGCCGAATGCAAGCACCATACATGGACCATTGGATATATTATAAGCCCCGCAAGTTAATATTGCGATTGGCGGCCATCTTGGTGACGTCAGTACCGTTCGCAAGGTCAGCCCGCGCTTACGTGCTTACGCGCATCGAGTACTTGTTAACTAAAGCTTTTTGTTTTTGTTATCCTGTTTTATTGATGAGTTTTGTTGTTTAGTTTTGTTACCTGTTACCCGTTAAAATGAGTAAGGAATTAATTAACAGTCGTGCTCGTGAAATGATAATGAAAGTGGACAATTATTTTGTGGAAAATTATTTTACTATCTGTACTTTTTTGCGACGGATGACGTCACGCAGCTGTTACTGTGACAAGGTTCCGTCGCAATATCAACTTGCGGGGCTAGTACGAGTAGATACATAGGTATACATTTATGTATATTATGCATACTAATATATAAACACGCTATATACGCACAGTGTGCTAGGCTTCGAACTAGCAATAATTAACGGGCATACAAAAGACCAAATTTTATCGGCAAAACCCCTCATAAAATACAAAAAAATATGTATGTACGTATGTATGTATCTATCTATTTGTTTATGTATTTTATGCATTATCAAATGGTTGTAATATTTTTGTATTATATTTATATACCGATTCTCTATATTATAATTATTCTGCACACCTTTCTCTCACTTTTCTCTCTACTCTTCAACTCCTAACCGCTCGGTTGTGTGGAAGAGATCACTCTTAGCGATAAGGCCGCCATTTGTGCATTGTCCTATTTTTGTTTTTTACTGATTTTATCTTTTATGTTCGATTCTATCTTTTATGTTTTATATTGTATGTCTCTTTCTGTGTGTGTGCAATAAAGAGTTTAAATAAATAAATAAATATGATATGACTACAACAGTGGGAGGTTTGCATACTCGTCCACACTGTTCCAATACAAATTGGTGGAGAAACGGGCTAGTGGCAAATCCATGTAGATATTTTCAAACCGCCCGCAGGGTCTCCGACAAGGTTTAGCGACTGCTATCGTATCGATAACAACTGGGGCCGACGGCTTAACGTGCCTACCGAAGCACGGAAGCGCGTGTAATTCGCCACTAGCGGTCACCCATCCAGGTACTGACCACGCCCGACGTTGCTTAACTTTTTCAATCGCTAGTGAAAATTAGAAGAAAATAATTTTTAATAGTTTTGGGTGTAATGCTTTCTTTTTCTTTGTTAATATGTTAGTTGTGGGATGCATAGTGTGAGGTACAATGAGGTTGGCATGTACTTAAGTACAAAAACCCCTAAATAAATTATGAATAAAAAAAATCTACTACATTTGCCTATAGAGCTAAAAAAATTACCAATCAATAAATTCAAATGGTCTTTAACAGTGGCTGGTCAAGAAAGGTTACTATACGGTAAAAGAATTTTTTGACGATAAAATGAAATAACAAATTATCTCAGGTAGGGCAGAGGCTACATTTACAAACCTGTAAAGCTGCCGACTTCTAGTGCTTCCTTGTGTTTATATCAGGGTATAATCAGAGAGGATGCACTATCACGCTAAAGCTAAAGATAAAATTAAAATTAAAATTAAATTAAAATCAACAAAGCTATTAAAACTAGTTTTGGACGAAATAGAAAGTTCGCAATATATAATAATATCATGTTTATAAACAGCTTTAAAAAGAAATGTAGTAACGCGCGCAAAAATAAATAAATTAATAAATTAAAACTGTGTCGAGAGTTTTTTCCTCCGGCTTTTTCTCTCTTTACCCAGAAATGGGTGGCACATTGCAATAGCCGATGAGTTCGATTAGGAAAAATATTAAAATAAATAAATAATTGGACTGCTAAACGATCACAACTTATTTTAATATAATTATAATATAAAATTTAGTTTTTTAAGATATAATTATTGTATGCCCGCATAGGGTAGACTGTTCTTAACTTATTATAATTTTTGTAACATATTTCTCGTGTAACAGTCAACAATAAACGCATTCTTTTCTTTTCTTTTCTTTACTCAAGCAGCGGGGCTATGTGCGCTGCTTTCTAAACCTCAGAAAAATCTGTTCCCAAAGTGATTGTCCATGGGTGTGGTGACTCAGAGAGAGATGTCATTGAAGTTCTGTTATTTAATCTGTGGCGGATCCATTTGCGATGCGATCGCGGCGACCTCGAGCGTACACCTATACCGTAGTTGGTTTCTTACGAGAGTTTTACGTTTTTTGGTCCATTTACACTGTATCTCTATTCGTGACCGACTTAGACGGGTCTTCGACAAGGCTATATTGAAACATACTTTTTGGAAAGACGTCTTTACACGGCTTGTCAGTAACCCATTATTGACCCAGGGTCGGGTCTCCGCTCACAATGAGAGGGATGTACGCCGCCGTCCACCACGCTGGCCTACTGTGGGTTGGTGGACTTGGATTAAAGCTGCCAAAATCCTTTTTTGTCAATGTAATGCCTCAATGGTTGATTCCACGACTATACCGCTAGAGGCAAACCCCCACAGACTGCGCTATTTCATATAATTTAGACTAACATTACGACCTAACTTTATGAGTTTCATTTCAAATCTTACTATGACTATGACGTAATTTTTATTAACAGATAAATCAATATCGAACTAAGATATGGAAGTTTACTGAGCAGTAGTATTTTAGTGCATTAGATCATAGATTTTTATGAATTTGAAGATTTACGAGCGATAAAACCACGTTTCGTAAATATTTTGCGAAATGTCACGTACTAACTCGTGGTTATTCGATGGTCAAATGTGTTTACGTTTCAGAGAAGTATTAAAACTATTCAGTACTTTAAATATAAAATCAAATAGCATATAATTTAGCACTTTATAATCAGCTGACCATCTTTTTTCGTTAATATATTGGGAAAATTAGAATTTAAAAAAGTTTATATATACTTAATAAGTTTTATATGAGGAATATAATAACTATTTGACACTTTAGATTGTCTTTAAATATAAAAATACAGCAAAAAAAATACACAATTTAGCACTTTATATTCAGCTGACCATTTTTTTGTCACAATAGTGAGCAAGGTATAATAAAAAAAAGTTTAATAGGAAATTTATTTTTACATACTTCTCAAACTGCTAAGTAGGTAGAAAAAGAAATCAAAAATGAGTTCTCAATATTGTTCTTAAAAGCATTAGAATCATTTCACTAAAGCATTTCCACTAATCCCCATTAGGCCAGCGTGGTGGACGGCGGCCTACATCCTTCTTATTGGCAGGATTGACCCGACCCTGTAGTGGGTCACTAATGGGTTACTGCCATCTAGTTTTTGTCAAAGTGCGTAAACTATGTGTGCCCTATTGTCTATTGCTACGCCGTTGATTAAGAGTGGCCCTAAGATACCTCCCTGGGCGAGTTTCCATTCTCCTTCCTTTCAGCCCTTGGTAGTCCCCTGCTGGACATGGACCTCCCCTAATCGACGCCACTCCGCCCGGTCCTGGGCCCTCTGAATCCAACGGTTTCCCGCTGTCTTCTTCAGGTCATCAGTCCACCTGGTAGGAGGGCGGCCTGTGCTCCTTTTGCCTAAACGTGGTTGCCATTCGAGGACCTTTTTTCCCCATCGGTTGTCAGTCCTGCGAACGATGTGGCCAGCCCATTGCCACTTTAATTTGCAAACTTTGAGAGCTATATAATATGTCGGTTAGGTACCTTCGTTCTTTTACGGATTTCATCGTTTCTGATTCTGTCACATAGAGAAATACCAAGCATAGCTCTCTCCATTGCTGTGCTTGTGGATTAGGCTTACAGTAAGGACCACGTCTCAACACACATTGTACGATAAGTTTCTATTACCTACTCTGATATAACACCTATTGAAACTTGAACTGCGCCTATCGTTATTTTTAATGCCATCTTTAATAGATTCTATGTATATTAATTACAGTGTCGTGGAATCATACAGTATTCTGCGGTTTGTGGTTGCGGCACAATACAACAGGCGTTTCGAAATTGTTCATTAATAAACCGGTAATCATTATGATGTACAATATCAGGTAAGTATTCAAAGAATCTATGTAATGTATATTGCTATTAGTACTTTTACAACTTTTGTGTGGCTATCAACAGACATCGAAAACTTGTGATTTCAAAATAATGAACTATTGTTTACAATAATTTTAATTTATACTGTTTTTTTAGTGTGCGTTAACACGGAAAATACTTATTATCTACGTTTTTCTGATAGTGAATAAGGAAATAAAAACAAATGAGATTCATAAAATATATTATTAAAAAATATGTTTTATTTATAAACAAAACGACTTAAGACTAGTTTCGACTTATAATACGATTTAATTATATTATAATTATTATGTATAAAAATAACTTATAAATACACCCTATAGTGTGATTCCATCGTTACAGTTTGAAAATAAACTATTCCAAAACAACATGAATTTTTGCACGCAAAAATTGATCTATTCAAATAAGTATAGGTATGCAAGAGTATATTTGTACATACTTTCTTTGGCATATCATTACTGTTATAAGCTATTACAAAGTAAGCAAACACAAGAGTTTGAATAAAGCTATGGCTCGTACGGACGGAAATTCGTTCTGCAAACACAAACAAGCGTATAAAATTACATATAGATAGATAGTTGTAGACGGAATGCTGTTTATAAAAACCTAAGCACTAATATGTATGTCTTTTGAAATTTCTTTTCATCTCGCTAACAATACAATTGTCAAAGTCGGCGGTAATAATTTAAGTAACAGTAATTAATAAAAGACATTGCATAGCACTACATTTCAAGGAAATACGCAAAAGTATAGCCAAAGTATGTTCAATCAAAGTATTCGTATAGTATCCGTCTGTCAGTATGTCATGTCAGTCAGACATCTTCCCATACTAATGGCAGCTCGATACGATTAGTATACGAAAGTGTAAGTTATGCTCGGCACAGTGGTTGGCGACCTCTTTTCGACCACACCTGTTCAAAATTCACACACAATACGTAATGTCGCAACACATCTACCCATACATTGTGCAACATTTACATAGCACCGATGGAGCCAAAACAAACACGCACTATGAGAACTCGTCGACCTTACGACCGAAATCGTAGGCCAAGAGCTGGTAGACATTTTCTGAGATGTGTTTGAGACATCATAAAAACATGTTGAATTGTTTATATAAACAATTTACTCAACAAGTTTTTATCCGAACACAAAAAATGCAAATTTGGCTGTCGGGTTATAGAAATTAGCCAAGCCAAGTTTGATGAAAAAACGATGATTTGAACAAAAATTTCAAAATGCTTCCTTTAGATTTTAGCTAAATTCCATAACCGCTGCTACATATTCATGTTCGGATAATACAAATAAGCTATTCAACAATTTCACACCTCGAAAAACATCTTCCGACTCTCGGCCTATAGAGGTGCATAGCTGACGTACCGAGGAGCGGGTGAGGCCGAATCTCTCATAGATGACCTCGAGCTTAAACGAAAAGTTGACGTCCATGGCTGGCGCGCCTCAGAACTAATCTTGCGTAACGCTTAAACCCGCGATGCATCACAAACGTTACGATATACACGTCATTGGCACGAGGTCACAGCAGACTAGGGATGCCCAAAGAATGTGTTGTATCGATACGAGTATATCGTATCGTATTCATAATTATCGCCTACCTGATTTGATATTTGATTTACGTAATTGATTTGAAAATTTTGCGATTTAATTGGTGTTTTAGTGAAAACGGGTACTTTTTAATTTTATACGCAAAAAATTGAATTCTTATTAAGAATAACAAAATATTCAATAGAATTATTTATCATCATTTCGCTATGATGTTAGAGGAATTTTCAAGTTATAAAAGAAAGAAAAACGTCGTAGTCTGATACGATACGATATTTCAAAATAATGCGAAATATTGAAACGTATCAAGGTCAAAACATCGTATTGAATATCGTATTGTGCTGTATCGATATCTCGAGATATCGTATCGTAATGGGCATCCCTACAGTATACTTGGCACAATTGAGGATTGTGTCACTGCGATCGCTTAGACCGAGGAAATGGCTGATTAAACCCACACACACTTTACTGAGACGTTCAAAATACACAAAAGTAGAAGATTTGGAATGTAACATGAATTAACACTAAGCGGATCGATGATAGAAATAGGAAGTCCATAGAACGGCAATAATAACAAAATGTAGCTAGTTTCTATAAGATATAAGTGTGCACAACTTGTACCTGACAATGAATAAAAGACTGGTTTTGATTGATTTTGAGTTTGCAACATTCACGCTCCAAATTAATTCTATAATTCTGACTCTCGCGGTGAGAGTGATAGAATGAGCTGATATGCGCTCATTTGATCAGAATCTAAGGAGACACCTGTTCCGTCTACATGCTCGTTCTATCAACTTCCTGTTTCTATGTGATCGACACAGAGAGGATAAAGATTTCGGTATTTCCTTCGACAAGGAAACGAACTTTATTCCCGAGGCAAATGCAATAAGCGCCCTGAAAACCTTCGAAACTTTCGCCGCGTGAAAAGAAAAAGTTACGAGACGGCGATCGGAGTTCGGCTCGCTATCGGCTGATTCGTTATTGTGACTTAAATATATCGGCGGTACTATAATGGCTCTCCACACAAACGAGTAAATAACCAAGAATCGACAAAGCAGAAGAAACTGGCAGTGGCTTTATGTTCACGTAAAACTGCAACTTATAAAGGTGGCACTTCACTTGAGCATTTGGTGTTTGCGTTTGTATTCAAATTCAAATAATATTTGACGAATGCACCACTATGTACATATTGACAGATGGCGCATCCACACGTGACCACACAGCCAAACAAACACACACGTACAGTGAAAGACAATGTCAGCAACAAACTGACAATTTGTCATAAGCATCCACACTATCGTTTACCAAACACATCGCACGCAAATACCAAGCCAAGCGAAGTGCCTCGCTCATCACACTAATCCCTGACTATTTACCCGTTCGCTCCAATAACTTCACAGCACTCAACACTCAGTTTCACCTTCCTTCCTCTCCGTGATGTAGTGTTCCACCTCCCGGACGGAATGGAACAGCTTCCACGCCAACACAACACCCACGATCTCAACCAAGGAGATGAGTAACGATACGCCCGCGACCGACGAACTGATGATCTTCGTGTAGACTGACGCGACTTTTGCGCATCCGAGACGCTCGTTCGCCTCTTTGTCGGTGAAGTCGCAAGTCGCACGGTAGTAGCTGTCGAGGCAGCAGGTTAAAGGCAGATCGTTCCTCCAGCTCCGATAGTCTCTAGCGTCGTTCGCGCCACAACATTTCAGCTTCCTCTCGATCCGTCCAAAAGCCTTGAACACGTCCGGGTTCGATTGGGAGTTGTAGTAGCCGTCATAAACAGTGTCCTTCACGAAGCGGTCCGTGTCCTCACCGTCCACATACACGAAGATCAGAGTCGCAGCGATCACTTGTCCGACGATTATCAGGATCATGAACAGTCCGTAGATCCCGAGCAGGCCTCTGCTCTCCTTGTTGGCACCGCACCAGCCGCAGAAGGCCACCATCATCACAAACAGACCCAACAGAATGAAGAGCCATGGCGCGACTTGCGGCCAGTACACTCGGTAGTCCAGCAGGTAGTGGTTGCTGTTTCGGAGGCTGACGAACTCTTGTAGTTGCACAAAGAACCAGATCCCGGTGGCCGCGGTCGCTAGTCCGACGATCGCGTACACTATATTCATGACGTATAGCACGCCCTTGATGAGTTCCTCCTTCCCCATGTTCGGTGAAATGGACCGTGCAGCGTGAGCGTTGACAACCGAATGAGAGGCTAGGTAATGTTGCCAAGTGTTTTATTAACTCCTGCGCAGCCGAGCGAGGCGATTAGATCCGACGTGACGACTACGCTATCTTCACGATCTTGATCACTTAATTAAATCACTCGCTTAATGATGATTTCGAGTACCCCATTGATAAATGAGTAAAAGTGTTCGTAATTGGATTTAACAGTTTTTAGGTAAGTTATGCAATGCGGTTTGCGACTGTGACAAATGCAGGGAATGTTTTCTGACGTGATTTTTTATGAGTTTGGTGTTAGTCATTTCTTTGTGCATTGAATTTATAATGTTGCGGTTCACTTTAGGTTTAGAAGTGTGAATCACTTGCGCGTACGGTGGACAATTGATTTTCATTCCATAAGTGTATTTATTTCAATTTGTTTTGAATGATTCACTGGTATAACAGGTGTGCAAAATATTATGAAGATGCTGTTTGGTTCGTTTCATAACTGAATTCGTTTACATTTCTACATGCATAACACTCAGTTATGTAAGAAAATGTTTAGCTTTTTACGTATTAATTCATTTTTCCTTATTAATGTATTTCACTATAAATGAACTCTTTACAGTATGTATAAAAATTATTTACTCAATAATAAAATTAAACTTAATAATAATTAAACACTTTTTATTCAATGAATGAATAACATTTTATTGCTTAAAATGTGGTTAAAACTAGAGTTTCTACATAAAAACCATACCAAAAAAAAGTCGCTTTGCGACCCGTTACCGTAAGACCTTGTCCTAATTGGCTGACATAACCGACCGCCCAAGCAACACGACAAAATTAAAACATAGAACTCTGTATGGAGCTGTTTTATTTATTGAAATAAGCACTGACATGCGACAAAATATAATTGTCGTTATCGTACGACCAACTTTTGCGTGCGCCGTGGCAGTTAGAACACGAGGGAACGCCTAACAGAACAAGTGTAGTTGCCAGTAACCCATTAATGACCCACTACAGGGTCGTGTCTCCTCTCACTATGAGAGGGATGTAGGCCGCCGTCCACCACGCTGGCCTACTATTGGTTGGTGGACTTCACATACCTTTGAGAACTTTTTTGTGAACTCTAAGGCATCACAATGTTTTCCTTTACCGTAACAGCAGGTGATATTTATTTTATCAGGAGCACATAACTTTTTTTCAAAGTCATCGGTGCGTGCCACAGGGATTCGAACCCGGTCCCTCGATTTAGAGATCGAATTCTCGAATTCAAGCCACTGGGCTATCACCGCTCGTTGTTAACTCACGTGAATCGCAGCCGTCTCGCGAGTCGTATTCGTCTCGTAAGTCGTAGTCGTCGCGTGAGTCGTGAGGTGTGATCGAACGTTTTCCTACGTGATTTAACCGACAGCGGCGCTAGGGCAAGTTAATCGATGACACATAAAATTACCATACTACCACTACCAGTAGATACTACTCGCATACTATGTATACAAGGTTACGTAATGAACGTTGGTCGTCGATGTAGAATGTGGTCCAAAGACGTACCTAGTAGCCTTTCTAATCCGCCATAAGAGCGGTGATAGCCCAGTGGCTTAGAATTCGACCTCGAATCGAGAGATCCGGGTTCGAATCCCAGGGGCCCTCACCAATGACTTTGTAATAAAAATAATGTGCCTTTTATACAATTAAATATCACCTGCTGTTACGGTGAAGGAAAACATCGTGAGGAAACCTGCATGCCTGAGAGTTTGTGATATAGAAAAAAAGTCATGAGTGCGTACTCGAGAATCCAAATTCACATAACCTGTTTAAAATGTTTTGATTCTTCGGCTACTCATAGAAATGCGCACAACGTACTACTCGTATGTTAAGCCCTTGCGTAACCCACTACTTAACCAATTTTGGACTCAGTAGTATGGCCATAGAGTGATTAATTAGACAGCGATTGGAAAAGCTCGTAGTGGCAAACCTTGACACGTTTTTTGGCGATTCGAAAAGAATTTGTTGCGAAACTTGTCTTATCCGCTCAAATATCGAAGAAACATCTCATAATACATATTATACATAATATATATATAAATATTAAAGTTGTTGCGAACATAAATGTATCTATACTAATATTATAAAGAGGAAACATTTGTATTTTTGTATGTTTGTAACGAATAAACTCAAAAACTACTGGGCCGATTTCAAAAATTCTTTCACCATTGGAAAGCTACATTCAGCCTGAGTAACATAGGCTATTAAATAAAAATAAAAAAAAAATAAAAAAAAATAATTGGCAGAGCGAAGCCTGCTGGGTCAGCTAGTTATGAATAAATTATTTACAAGTTAATGGACCAAATTCGACGTAATATTTAATTTGCAATGTGACTACATTGTGATGGAGATAGGAAAATAATATAGACTAGGTGGTACGGCTTTGTTACTCGTGTGGGGTGAGGGAGAGGGTGGCGATAGTGCCACCCTCTTAACCCGCCGCGGATTTTATATTCATCATGTCTTGTGTTTCCATTTAGGGTGTGGTTGCTAACGGACCAAATTCAAAAGTAGTATTAATTTAAAATTTTAATATAACTCTACACGGCGTTTATCATTACCATCCATATTTACCATCCATATGGATGGTAATGATAAATTATAGGTAGTAATCGAACTCTGAAGGGCTAGTAAATTGAAATTATTGCAAACTTAGTCGTCAGTACCAACTTACCCGGACGAATTACAGTTCACCAAGTCATTAAAACCCATTATATGATAATGATTGCAAACTTAGTCGTTATATGAATACATTGATGAGGATACCATTGTTTTACCTGTACACGTGGGAAATAGTGTTTAGGTACATCTTAATGCATCTCTGAAGGACTGCGAACGAATGTCAAGCTTCAACAGAACACTATTTGAACTGGAATGAAACAAGAGAAAAGATATTCGTAAAATAAAATTACGAGTTATATTTTAAGTTTGTTTTAAACCTTATTTAATCTTAACTGAAATTGGTATTTCTTAAATTTACTAGAAAATATCGGGCTTTAAAGAGTGAATATTAAATATGCAAAATATAAATACTTACAGTAAAGGTCAGGGAGATAATTATTATATTTAATAAGGCAGTTTAGTTTATCTTTAAATAATTTATTTAATCTTCATACTTAAATGCATACTATTTTACAGAAAATTAATAATTATGTACATCGTTTAAAATAAGTTGTGATGATATTTCGCCTTACATAATGTTTTAAATAAATTATGCGTAATTTATTTCGTATACTACGTAGGTATTCTATGACTTAAAGTAATATTGTACAATCTTAAAACATTTAATTAATAGAAAACTTACAAAAAATCTTATCAAGACGTCTCGATAAAATATAAAATCTTAAAATAACCTACACTACGCTACGTTAATTAGATTCAGAGGTTTCATTCATTTCTTAATACCTTGCATCATTAAGGTTTAATGTTCATTAAATTGAATTATAATTACTTAAACATTAGCCTTTTGTAACTGTGTTCTGAAAACTAACAGTAAAATTACCTTTCTAACTATTTCACTTAAAAATAATTATTTTAAAGCTATTATAAAAGCTGGTGGTCAACTTTTGTGAACCATTTTACTGTATCTTTTATAAGATAAAACAAATCATATAAAAATTGTAATTACGTAATTTTCTTCAGCCACTTTTGATATAAAATTTCATTAGAATTTATTGAGTTGCTGAAGTGTTATTTGATCATTAATTATAATTGCGATATAACCAAAAAATAACGATCGTAGGTACGAACAGATCAGTTCATTTATAAAGACTTCTTCCAAATACTTGATAATGAATAAGAACTGAGAAATCTATACATAATACATTGTTGAATGATATTACCACTAATAACCCCTAATTGGTCTCAAACAGTGACTCATTATTTGACTCATTCATTCTTGCCTTTGTACCTGTCAAGGGGGCTAATTTGATAGTCGTAACACGCTGACGTTTAATTATTTAATACTCACTACTGTCCGCGACTTCGTTTGTAAAAACTTTTGAATTTAATCTAAGGTCTTATCGTAATTCCCAGTCGCAAACGACAGAATTTAAATAATTATGTATTGGTACAGCTCATTTTTTATTCTCTTGTCATATTTAGTAAAACATCTTGGCAATACTTTTTATTGAAAATAGTTTAAAATTGCGTTAAAAAAATAAATTATAGTTTCTAGAAATGTGTTTCTGTATTAAATGATAATTTTGTGTCTGCATTATTTTTTAATCACAAATTAATATAAAAAGACATGCTAAGATTATTTTCCAAATAAGACGAGAATAAAAATACACTATACCTATGTACATTAATGCAGATGTAAAATTAAAGAAAGTTGACATGAATTAATGTAGTCAAGTTCAATCGGTGGGGTAATATTTAGTCTTTACGACAAAAACGAAATTGCGTATTTGACATACAATCATCATGTCATGTCATGATGACAGATAATCAGTTATTAACTGTCTGAAGCAAAAATCTGGGGGCTTATTCTGTATGACCATTCAGATTTCGTGCCGATATCGTGTGACATCAAACCGTATGTCATTTCATGAACTCGGCACGACAAGGAACCTTAATGTCTATTCTATAAGGCACACAATAGATTGTCACGATATTTGACTTTTAAGCCTTTTTTGACTTTTTATCACGGGCAAGACACGACATTGGCGCGATACGAGTGTGAATCGAGTGGGTCATAAGAATCGGGCCCCTGGTTTTAAAAAGCATAAAACTTGACTGTCAAAGCTAATACAAAGCATTTAAAAAGATACGATGTCAACGTTCGGCCCTATGACTTCGTATTACAAAATTTGTAAAATCTACTCATACACAATGGTACTGTAACCCCAAAAATGTCATTACACACTTAAATATTTCGTAACTACATTTTCACACTTGTTGTAAATTTGGTACGCACAGACAAACAGCTTTTGTAAACTAACCTCAATACGCATTACAAAATATGACCCAAAGTACCGAGTTTACTATTTAATCAATTATGTACCTACGTATTTTCGAATTATTTTGTTACATTTTTACGGTATGCTTAAAACTAGTACAATGAAAAAAACTTTAGCACGTTCTTCATTTATAAAATTTAAAAATTTTGGAGAAACGTGGAGAAGTATTCTTCAAAACTTCCCCTGGTATTTGGAGTAACTAATACTTAACAGGAAGTACGGTGACTTTCCGCTATTCGCCAAAAGATGGCGTTACGAGTACCCTAAGTCGCGCTGTCAAAGTTTTCTAAGGCCTTTATGCAAATTCCGAATTCAAATAATCCTCGGTCGTATCCAGGTTATCTAGTCTGGCATCTAGTTATTGCAATCTTCAACAAATAAGTACAAATTTTTCATGTAAATCAGTGAAAAAGTAAACTAGTGATGTCAACCTACAAACAGTCATTTTGCATTCAAAAACTTGACGGAAAAACTTTTTCCAAATGTAGTTGCGCTCAGAAACTTAATATTTACATTGAATTTCGAGTCGTATCTATAGTAATTTCGGACCATTCCGAAGAATTTCGAATATAGGTACACGAAGCAAGGTCTTTCCCGAAATGTACATCAATTAAGCCTTAGAGAATACATAAGCTAGAGCTTAGAGAATACGTAAGCAGGTGTGAACTGATGGCACGTGTACGAACCGTCGAGATGCTTATTATTGTAAAACCATTATCAACTGTTATAGATACTTATATGCCTGCCATTATAAAACTAATACTATAAATAAGGTAAATGTCCATCGTTCATGGCACATTGCAATCTTACTACAACGACTAATGATTTCTATACCTAGATTGATGACATTAAAACAATTCTTACGTTATAAGCGTACACTCTAATACCGTACGATGATACGATTACTCTATAGCTAGCTTATGTATACTCTAAGGTTCTATAGACAGGTTATCAGACATTTGTGAAGATCTTAAGACATAAATAATCTTATCGATAGTCGTAATGGTATGTTCGCGATCACACGGAGAATCCTCGTTTGGGGAGATCTTCTCCACAGGAATGTTTTCGGAGATCCACCACTTCTTTGGTGTAGAGTTACTTCAATGCTTCACCAGACTTCAGTTGAAGGTGCCTAGAAAGAAGAAAAAGAGAGAATTAATATTTTTGTTTGTTTTTTTACAATTGTAGGATTTTTATGTAGGTAGCTATGTGAGGGGAAAGCGGTGATAGCTCAGTGGCTGAGGATTCGACCTCGAATCGAGGGATCCGGTTCGAATCCCAGTGGCACGCACCAATTTGTAAAAAAAAAGTTATGTGCGCTTTATAAAATTAAATATCATCTGCTGTTACGGTGAAGGAAAACATTGCGAGGAAACCTCAGGAGAGTTCACAAAAAAATTTTCTCAAAAGTATGTGAAGTCCAACAACCCGCAGTAGGCCAGCGTGGTGGACTAAGGCCTATCTCTCTCATTGTGAGAGGAGACCCGGCCCTGTAGTGGGTCATTAATGGGTTAATGACATGTGAAATGAAAAAATAACAATACAATTACAATAACACTCAGTGCACTAATGTTTGCACGTTACTATATATTGTGAAGCCACGAGTAAAGGAGGAAGGAAATGCCTTGAGATAAAGAAAACCAGCTAAACGCCAACCGCAAATATAGTCTTACGACTATATGATTCACTATAAACCGAATACCTTTGAAAACTACTACCTAAACAATTACTAGTTTGAGCCACACGTATATTTGTTTAGAAACACCTACTATTGAGAATCGCACAGTATTAGCTTATCGCACAATATTAGATCGTATGTGGTCAAAAAGTTAAGTAACGTCGGGCGTGGTCACTATAGTATTGTAATGAGTGAAAAATGTGAAAATGCTAGTAGCAAGTTGGGGTGTGTATTGTGTGATAGCTCAGTGGTTAAGGATTCGGCCTCCTCGAAGATCCGCGTTCGAATTCCAGTTGCCTTCCTTAGAAAGTTATGTTATAAGCTATAACAGTGCAGAAAAATATCATTACGTTAACTAACTTGGAATATTGATGACGTCAAAACGTACTCTTTTGATTTTTCCCTTGTATGATATTACTATCACTCCGTCTGGTCATATAAAAATCTTAGGTGTAAGGATTACTTTTTCTCTAGTATAGTTTCATTCCGTCTGCTCATATACTCGTAAAAGACAGAAGGATGATTAGTTTGAACATAGGGTCACATTCAACAGATTCTCATTCACCGATAAAACCTCACTATAGAAAATCGCCAAGGTGACAAAAGGGTACACAAAGCGTGTAACTCGTGTAGCATATGACTCATGTCGCTCTATAGTTGTGCGAATTGAACGTGAGTAACCAATAACATAGGTAACAGATCTGAGTTTGCGGAATAAGTGAGATGTTAGTCATTTTATCTTAATGGTCAATGATATTTAGTTAATTGGATATATTAGTCATTGTTGGAGGTATTGTTCGGATTATTTAATACCGATCTGTCCGTCAATTTAATTCAAATATATCTGTCAAGTGACTAACAGAGCTCTACATTCATTACAGCCATTGATTTACTCTTGTTAATAGATACTAGCTGACCCTGCACACTTCGTTCTGCCAAATATATAAATATCTAAGATTTTCCGCACATTCCTATCTGATTTAACTGATTTTTTCAACGTATAAACCTTCCATAGACTTAAACGAACACATCAAAAGTAAAACGAGCGAAATCGGTCCAGTCGTTCTCGAGTTTTAGCGAGACTAACGAGCAGCGATTCGTTTAAATTGTATTGATGAGTAGCAAGACTAGCACCTGCGTCTAACCTCAAATAGGGTAGAAATGCTATCTAAGGTCGTATGTTTTACTCAAATAAAACAGTAGATAGCTTAGATAACGTTGCTGTTCATTAGAACTACGATGTTCGCCTCAAAACTGGGGTGCGACGCTGACGGTATGGTACCTGCCTGTGACCCATTAGTGACCCACTGCAGGCTCGGGTCTCTTCTCACAATGAGAAGGACGTAGGCCTTAATCCACCACGCTGGCCTAATGCAGTGGTGGACGACGTTATTCATCGGAAATTCTCAGTAACAAAAACATAAACCTTCCTCCCACCTGCCATCACAATCGTGTGAATGTATGTATGTATGTATGTATGTATGTATGTATGCGTACGTATAGTGTCCACGCGTGACATACTTACACAATGGCGGCACAAGGACCCACCTGCCCATATGTCATTGTGGTGTCGATACGTGCGCTTCGGATGTACTTGTGGAACGAACCATTGTTGAGTTAGAATTAAATCAATCGGTTTGATTTGATATTTTTGAACCCGGACGGAGAAATACATGAAAAATGAAAATCATTTAGTTACTCGATTGTGGGTTAGTTTTTCGTTTTACATGCCGTTTTTATCAATCCACTAGCTAGACTGTGCCCGCGGCTTCGCCCGCGTGGATTTTAGAACTTGGTGCAGAGGATAAAAAGTATCCTATATGTTAATCCAGGTTATGATCTATCTGTGTACCAAATTTCATCCAAATCTGTTCAGCCGTTTTTGCGTGAAAGAGAAACAAACATCCATCCATACTCACAAACATTCGCATTTATAATAGTAGGAGGATATTCACATTTTCATGTATGCAACTTAAGAACAGTTACAGAAAAAAGAAAGGACCGTGTAGCTCAGAAGAAGCGAGCAAATACCATTTTAGGTGGTAGAGCCATAATACCTTACCGCCAGCCTCTTAACCCGCCGTAAAGCAGCGTGTTCCTCATGCGTTGTGTTTCGGCTGGGGAGGTGTGGTTGCCGGGGATACTTTATTTGAGGCGAGATCTTAGTCCTCATGAGTAGCAAAGCGCCCGCGTGTAACCTCAGATAGGATTTCTTCTCCATTTGAGGTCGGACGTGGGTGTCACTGGCTGAGAACACCACGGAGACCTCTTAGACTTGCTTTTCTTCCCTTCATAATAACAGCAAGTGACATTTAATGATATAAAGTGCACATAACTTATGCAGTCACTGATGTGCACAGGATTCGAATCCAGACCTCTCGCTTAAAAAACCAAATTCTTAGCCACTGGGCTATCACCGTATAACATTATGAGGGTTAATTTACACAAACTATAAACTTATTAGCATTTACCTAATGTATCGCAACTGACGTCATAATACGTTATCAACACATGAGTCATATGGGCAGGGGTAACTAAAATATTTTCGCAATTAACGACGTAAATTATGAGGGAATACTTAAGTACGTAATATGAATTTTTAATGGGATGTAAAAACTTGAGAATTAACAAGTAGGAGTGCAATAGTGCATACAATTAGCTTCTTTTTGTTTCAAAAGTAGTCATCTAAACAAAGAAAATTCAACTAACGAGGAACAATGGTTATGCACGGATGAAAAAGGATTGTCATTGTTCAATGATCATAGGAGTGGATGTAACATACAAGACATTGGGTCGTATTTATGGATGGATATAAGTATAAACAATGTATAAACATTAAATATCGGTGTTACCTTCCTACTTGCCGCACACAGAGATGTTAACCAAATAACCTAAGATGTAATTTACTTAAGATTATATTGATAAAGAAATCGCCGGAAAATTTATGAACTCATGCCCTGATCAAGTGGTTTAGGGTGTAGATTTTGAATATGAGGTTGATATAAATTTGAGGTTTTTTTTAACCATTAAAAAAACCTCATTTTTTTTTCAGAAAAAACCCTAATTTTCTTATATTTTCAGGACTGTTCCGACCTAGCCTTCAACCCGTGTTCGCTTGACGTTAAGTTTTGCGACACCCTATACAGATTTGTGCAGAAATTTACGTACAAACTTAAACTACCTATTCTTAAGTTATTTAGAAGCATGTCAAATGATACGGTGCTCAGATGAGCTAAGCGAACCACGCAACGCCGTTACGTAAGTGTGTCATGGCACTATAACTTAAGCACACAGCCGTTTGATAACGTGCACACAAACAGTGTTAGTTAAATAAATACTGATGCGTTTTTGAAATTTGTGACAATTTAGGTTTGTACCAAACATGGCTTTGAGCACCATTTTGTAGGGATTTATGGAGGGAAGTTTGGTAACACATAAAAATGTGTTAAAAAACGTATACCTGAGTTAACCGACAAATCTGATCTAAGGCTATCACTTCAGTAAATTACGATATTGTTTCATTATTACCTACAAGGAAAAGCGAGTTATTTTTGTGGCAAGCCCAAGCTGCAAACTACACTTAATCAGTCTATTTTTGCAGCAAGCTGACACGCGACCCGGTGCAGTCAATGAGATAATCACTCCACTACGACTAGTTTATCTAATTGCTCGCAACTTGATAGCCTACAGTCTGTCCTGCACAAAGTAAATTCAAGATACGATTTTCCGCTCAATTCACTGACTAAATATGATCAGTAGACCGTAGTAGACTAATAGTAGGCCAATTGTTAACCAGTGCGCTGCGCGGAAGGTCCTAGGTTCGATTCCCAGCAGAGCAGAGATTTGAATGATCAATTTGAATTTCTGTTTCTGGTCTGGGTGTGTTGTGTTGTTGTCTTGTGTGTGTCCATGGCGCCCACGACACAGGGAATCCTAGTGTGGGGCTATGAGTGTGAAGGGTTATTTACTATTATTATTATTAATTAGTAGAAGACTATATCCAGTGCCGTGAGAATGAACAATATCGTCAAAGTATTCGTACAATAAACGTCAATATGTCAATCTGTCTTGACATCTTCCCATACTAATGTCAGCTCGATACGATTATTACCATATTATTACCTACTATACGAAACGGCGAAAGCAATCAAACACTCAGAGACGTCATTTAACGTAATGTTCATTAACAAACAAATTCAATCGTCTTTATTCGTATTGACATAAGTGTCATCTTTATTTTCATAAGAAACCATTAACGTTAATGAATGTCTCTGACTGTTAGAGCCCTAACAAAACTCACACGTCGAAATCTAATAAACGTTTCGACTTCGATGTCAAGTGACGTATCAATTAAAAAGCAATTCCGTCCATCTAACAATAAAAATCTCTTAATAATAGTTATCTAACAGGACAATACAAAACAACAATAGATACTAAGTGTGGCTATTATCATTGATTGTCACGCTTTTATGTCACAGTAGGTACAACTCCGACAGGCAGACAACAGAGATGCCTGGGAATTAGTTACTCCACCGCACTCTATATTTCGATAGATTATATTGATAGGTACCCACTAAAAAAGTTTATTTAAAAAAAAGCTTTTAATATTTTTTATTGTCCGCAGCAAGCCCTTTGGTTTGATAACCGTATAATGGGAGTGCATAAAAAATAACTAGTCCGCTGTTTTAAGAGAATAAATAAATAACGCTTCACACTCACAGCCCCACACTAGGATTCCCTGTGACATGGGTGCCATGGACACACACAAAGCAACAACACAACACACCCAGATCCGAAACAGAATTTCAAATTCATCATTCAAACCTCTGCTCTGCTGGGAATCGAACCCAGGACCCTTCGCACAGCGCACCGGCGTCTTAACCACTGCGCCACTTGGGACATAGAGTAGAGTCGTAGAGTGGAGTTTACATTTATATCGTTTTATAAAAACTTTTACGTCGAATATCTATAAAAAAATTTAGCACTTGGTCACTATTGACCATGTCTAAGTGTTAATACTTAGATTTATTTAAGCATTTATTGGCTCCTCTAGGTTCGCTTCTAGCTTAGCTTCTATACTATCACAATATTAACCATTACTACGACAAAACTCGCATTGCGCTATAGATTTTGTAGTTTAAAGTGGTCACTGCAGCCCATTGACCAAATTGAAACAGGATTTAAGCATTGTCCAAGGTCGCGACTATGTTTATCAACTCTCAATGTCGCAACACAAAATGTCCGTCATAGGAATAACAATAAACATTTTCAACTGCCTTAAATAACAAAAAACATAATACTCACAATCTATAGTAGCACCTTTTTGCTCTCCGACTCGTGTTGTGGCAATTCCACCCTCGGCCTTTTCCTCATTGACTTGCAGAGGCTCGAAGCAGCAGCGAGGCTCAGTATAGCGATGACAGCCGTGAAAATAGACACTCCAGATAGAACCTTGATGGCTATTCTCGCGTACTGAGCCGCGACGGTCGAGCACCCGTGCCTTTCGTTCGCCAGTTTGTTCGTGAACTCGCAATCGATCGTGTACTGATCCAGCCAGCCGTGGTAATACGTATCGCAGCACGACATAGGGAACTCATTCTTCCAGTTCTTGTAGTCTCGAGGGCCGTCAGCGCCGCAGCAGTGCAGCTTGCGTTCGATGAGACCGAACGCTTCGGCGACTTCGTTGTCCGTTTTCGCTTGGAAGTAAACATCCCAAACGGTGTCCTTAACAAAAGCGTCAGTGGACGTGTCGTCGGCGAACACTAACGCGACCACAGCCGCGCAGATCAAACACACGATCACCAGTCCTAGGAAACCGATATACACGGCGAGCAAGCGGCGGTTCTTCTTCGTGACGCTGGTGAAGCCGCAGCAAGACACGCCGATTAGGAACACCCCGACCAGGAAGAAGACCCACGGGATCGCTTGCGGCCAGTACACTCTGAAGTCCAGCATGTAATGGTTGCTGTTCCGAAGACTCGTGAACTCGTGAACTTGGACGAAGAACCATATGGAGGCCGCGGCGATCGCGAGCCCTAAAACCGTGTTGATTACGTTGAGAATGTGTAGGAGCACTTTAGTCGCGCCGCCGGAACCCATTTTGAATTGCACGTGAATTAGTTTTCCGTAAGTTTAACGCACGCGTGTCGCGGTCGAACGATCACAATTAAATGGCGTGGACGCAAGGCGGGAACGTTTTATAAACTCCGGTCGCGATCAAGGTTGTATCATTTCCTAGCGATTGAAGATGAATCATGGCTCGGTGGATGGAATTATTGTTGATGACTGTATGTGGTCGTTTTGTACGTCACTGTTTGGATTAGAGTGATGATGGGGACTCGGGGAGCTGATTTTTGAGGTTCTATTTTTAAAAACAATACCGTACTCATTAGTAGGTAAGCATTTATGACACATGAAGGTTAAGTAGGTAAACAGAACTTTGTAGGTAACAAGAATGGTACCAAAGACTCGGTACTATTTTCAAATTAGGTAAGTGCTTTTCATCATTTTTGTTTTATTTAAGTCAAGTTTTTGAAGTACAGTCAACTACCAAAAATTTAGATTCATCTCTTTACCTAAGTCTATTATTTCACATGCAGACATTAAATTATTGTCTTAGATTAGTCAAATCAAAATCAAATGAGTATTAGTTAAAATATTTAAAAAAATGACATTCAGAGTTAATACTTTAAATTACTTTTTTTTCTCTAGTTGGTTATATTAAATTAAATTATATACAACTATTTACATAACTTATAACAAAAAAAGGAATAGAATAAAAATAAAATTTTATAAATAAAATAATGATTCCTTGACATTAAATTAAATATTTTATGTTTTAAATAATATATTTAAAGCATAAAAGATTTTTAAAATTGATATATTATAATGGTCACTACAAGATGTTGTTAGGTTAGCTAATTACATACTAATTTGTGACAGAAGGACCCGTATCGACAGAATCAATTAGCCGACCTGGTACATGGATCTGACACCTTTCTACGGTAGAAAAACTGAGTCGCGACTGACTGACTGAGAAACTGACTTGGTTTTTTTAGAACTTATGTTTTTGACATTGCCCTTTCTTCCACGGTTGAGTTAATCGAGTAGCTTACGACACATAGCCCAGGAAGTGGTTCCTAGAACCGGTTGGATCTGCCACGAGCCAGGGCCGCCAATACCAACAGTGACCACAAACCACAATATGAATGATATCAGGTCGTCAGGTCTATACTAGATTACAGTATTACCATCCGATCATATTCAATGAAGATACCAAGGCCGTCGTATGTAATTCCGTTTTGTCCCCAGCTATCCTACTAATCCTACTAATATAAATGCGAAAGTTGGTAGAGATGGATGAATGTGTATGTAAATTAGGGATTGCAACCCCGCAGCTCATTCAATCCCGCGGGATTGATATGCCGGATAACTCAATCCAGCGGATCATGCGGAATCCCGCATCTTTGAAATTGTGTTATAAAATCAAATTGAAACTTCGGATTTTGTGTAAAAATCAACATTCATTAAACATTTCTTATAATAAGCAACACAAATTATTTATTTTCTATTAATTAAATAGAAGTAATTAGTAGGTAGCGGTGATAGCCCAGTGGCTTAGAATTCGACCTCGAATCGAGGGGTCCGGGTTCGAATCCCAGTGGCACGCACCAATGGCTTTGTAAAAAAGTTATGTGCGCTTTATAAAAATTAAATATCACCTGCTGTTACGGTGAAGGAAAACATCGTGAGGAAACCTGCATGCCTGAGAGTTCAGAAAAAAAAATGTTCTCAAAGGTTTGTGAAGTCCACCAACCCGCACTAGGCCAGCGTGGTGGACTAAGGCCTACATCCTTCTCATTGTGAGAGGAGACCCGACCCTGTAGTGGGTCATTAATGGGTACTGACAATTAGTAATCTGCCTCCATAGGCAAATTACAAAAACGTCAAAAGTATGTCAAAATCGCAGCCTGTGGTGCTGGGGAAATCCCTGAAATGAGGAAAGAATTGGGAGAACAATATTTTAGGGGGAAAATAATACCAATAATTCTTTACAGGTGCTATCATAACTTTACCGTAACTTTTTTTTTGTCAAAACAGTAATAGTTAATTCAGATATAGATCGAAGCTCAGATTGAGATCAAAGTTTGATCCAAAGTTTTACAAAATTCCAATTCCAGAATCTTGGCGAGATTTCAGAAAAGATTTGGGGTGGTTGCGAAACCGTCAACTGACTAATACACGCACTAACAAAAGCAGCGGGATCCCGCGGGAATGGTGCATATCCCGCTAGTGTAAATGTATGAATGTTTCTTACTCCTTCCCGTAAAACTAATGAACGGATGAAACATAACAGTAATATAGCTGATTCATCAGAATAACACATGGGCTACAATTTAGGTGTAATACTTTTGTAAGGGAGGTGGAAGTTTGTATGAAAATTTGTTAAAACAGTACCGATTCACTTGAAACTTTGGACTCAGATGTCTTACAACGAATAAAGAAACACAAATTTCAGCGATTTCGGAACAAGTCGAAACACACACACCCAGACCAGAAACAGAAATTTAAACTCATCATTCAAATTTATAATTTTGTAGGTAATGGACAATGATTTCAAAACCGCCAAATACTCCCCATAAATTTGTTTTTTCCTTAATGCGTGACTTATGAATGAATTGTAACGTTTATTGTTATGATGAAATTCGCGCAATATTTTACGCTATAGGCAATTATAAAGTAGGTATCTACTCGTATACCTAACTAATATAATAGTTTGTTTGGACGTCTTAATTTTTGGACTACCGGGTATTAGTGAATTTTGACAATTACTTGTAAAAGAAGAACAAACAAATACTTTTAAAAGTATCGTGTCACTTGCCACGCCAAGTATCTCTACACAAAAAATCTTATAAATCCTCATTTAGGCACAGTTCAGCCTTAAAAAAGGTTGTGAGCACATCTCCAGCCTTCAAAAAAGGTTGTGGGTATCGCCATCAGAAAATCACAAGGAACACACAACGGTGGTTACAAAGAGAAAAGCGTTCAAATAAAAAACCAAAAAAGCATACTCTTAAGCTTTGTAATACATCTTGGCTGCAACCCTTTTATTACCCACTGCTGGGCACCGGTCTTCCCACACCAGGGAGGCCTGGAGCGTACTCCACCACGCTGCTCTATTGTGGATTGGTGGATTATACTTCCTACTACAATTATAAATGTAAAAGTTTGTAAGGATGAGTCTGTTACTATTTCACGCAAAACAGCTGAACAGGGGTTGGTGATAGAAGGGTGAAAATTTAGGATTGTATGTATTTTTGATGCCACATTATTGAAATATAAAAATAAGTTGGCAACACTAGTGAGAAACAATTTCAATGGTGTCAAGAATGCGTCAAGATGACATTAAGAAGATTTACACAATTTCATTTAGTTCTGCAATATCTGTTCAATTTTGGCAAATAAGGCGCTAGTGTGCAACGGATCGGATTGGAATTAATTTCAAGAATAAGGCCCCAGATTTGGATGAAATTTGGTACACAGATAGATTATAACCTGGATTAACAAATAAGATACTTTTTATCCTTGTATGGGGCAAATTCTTGGGTCCACGTGTGGACAAAGTCGTGGGCGAAAGCTAGTGTTAGTATAGATAATAGATAATAAAGTACGCACGTTTTATTAATGAAAGAAAGAGGACAAATTAAGGGAAGCGCCGTGTTTACACCTCGATTGTTTTTTAACCCATTAATGACCCACTACAGGGTCGGGTCTCCTCTCACAATTAGAGAGATGTAGGCCTTAGTCCACCACGCTGGCCTACTGCGGGTTGGTGGACTTCGCATGCCTTTGAGAACATTTTTTTTTTGTGAACTCTCAGGCATGCAGGTTTCCTCACGATGTTTTCCTTCACCGTAACAGCAGGTGATATTTAATTTCATAAATCGCACATAACTTTTATACAAAGTCATTGGTGCGTGCCACTGGGATTCGAACCCGGACCCCTCGATTCGAGGTCGAATTCTAAGCCACTGGGCTATCACCACACCTCGGTACTTCTCGGTAAATATAAGACAGGATGCGTGAATCAAGCAATTGTTGATCCATTGACACTGACCTTGCAACAGTCTATTGAGATCGTTTTGCCCGACGTGAGAATGTTCGCTGTTTACGTGAGCTAGTGAATACCTACTCCCTTCATGCAAAAAAGGGCTGAACAGATTTGGAAGAAATTTGGTATACACGTAGTTTATAAGGATACTTTTCATTCCACTCTGGTCGAAATTCTTAAATCCACTCTATAATAGACCCAATCGAGAGTTTCACCTGCAAACCTAGGATACGTTTCCTTTAGGCTGGCTAGTGATTGCTTACAGATTGAAATTCACTTGACCGTACCTCTCAAATAAAAGACTGATTCTTAGCCACCAAACGATAGCATGTTTGCGTTAGGATAAAGGACTAAAAGGTTGATAAATTTTGACGAATGTAACACGCACTATGTGTAGATATAATACTTGTGTAGGTATTAACGTAATGTTTACGTGCAGCCTGCAGGGGCATGATACATGAGTCACCATTCCTGGTACTGGCTGCGTGTTAGCAGGAAAGATTTATTTTGATCTTTAATAGCGCCGGTTCGGTTTCGTTCATTCATGATTTTTTTACCACCTACATACATAAATCTACTACGCTGCCGCGCTGTAGTGAACATTTACAACATAAACGCTACTGAACTTTTGGTCATTTTAATAATGTTTGACGTTAACATCAATAAATTTAATTTTGTATAATTAAAATACTGAGTATAGATACACAAAACTGTTAAATATTAGACTCGTCAAAATACTCGAGAATTTTTAAGGATTATAAATCAAACAGACAAATAAGGCTCTTGAAAGTGCACGCAGGGACACACACAAGACAAGAACACACACACCCAATCCAGTAACCAAAATTTAAAATCATCATTTTAATGTCTGCTTTGCTGGGATTAGAACGCAGAACCCTCCGAACGGATCGGCGTTTCAACCACTGCGCCACAGATCGTCAAATAGCGAACGGTCCAAAACAAACGGTCAAACGTTGACGTTTTTATACTTTCTGTAAATGCAACATGCACACACTAGGTATGCCTGTGAATTATTATGTATCACTGCCAAGAGTGCGTTTGACTGCGAAATAAGAAAATAATTTGAGTTTTTTCTCCGAAAAATTTTCTCTTATTTTTTCTCAGTTTCAACTTAAATACATATTATAACTATCATACTTACACTGCCTAGGGTGAGTTTGACGACGAAATAAGAAAATAATTTGAGTTTTTTCCACGAAAATTTTTCTCTTATTTGTTCTCAATTTCAACTAAAACGCATATAACTATCATAGTTACACTATGATAGTTATATGCGTATGGGGCAAATTCTTGGGTCCACGTGTGGACAAAGTCGTGGGCGAAAGCTAGTGTTAGTATAGATAATAGATAATAAAGTACGCACGTTTTATTAATGAAAGAAAGAGGACAAATTAAGGGAAGCGCCGTGTTTACACCTCGATTGTTTTTTAACCCATTAATGACCCACTACAGGGTCGGGTCTCCTCTCACAATTAGAGAGATGTAGGCCTTAGTCCACCACGCTGGCCTACTGCGGGTTGGTGGACTTCGCATGCCTTTGAGAACATTTTTTTTTTGTGAACTCTCAGGCATGCAGGTTTCCTCACGATGTTTTCCTTCACCGTAACAGCAGGTGATATTTAATTTCATAAATCGCACATAACTTTTATACAAAGTCATTGGTGCGTGCCACTGGGATTCGAACCCGGACCCCTCGATTCGAGGTCGAATTCTAAGCCACTGGGCTATCACCACACCTCGGTACTTCTCGGTAAATATAAGACAGGATGCGTGAATCAAGCAATTGTTGATCCATTGACACTGACCTTGCAACAGTCTATTGAGATCGTTTTGCCCGACGTGAGAATGTTCGCTGTTTACGTGAGCTAGTGAATACCTACTCCCTTCATGCAAAAAAGGGCTGAACAGATTTGGAAGAAATTTGGTATACACGTAGTTTATAAGGATACTTTTCATTCCACTCTGGTCGAAATTCTTAAATCCACTCTATAATAGACCCAATCGAGAGTTTCACCTGCAAACCTAGGATACGTTTCCTTTAGGCTGGCTAGTGATTGCTTACAGATTGAAATTCACTTGACCGTACCTCTCAAATAAAAGACTGATTCTTAGCCACCAAACGATAGCATGTTTGCGTTAGGATAAAGGACTAAAAGGTTGATAAATTTTGACGAATGTAACACGCACTATGTGTAGATATAATACTTGTGTAGGTATTAACGTAATGTTTACGTGCAGCCTGCAGGGGCATGATACATGAGTCACCATTCCTGGTACTGGCTGCGTGTTAGCAGGAAAGATTTATTTTGATCTTTAATAGCGCCGGTTCGGTTTCGTTCATTCATGATTTTTTTACCACCTACATACATAAATCTACTACGCTGCCGCGCTGTAGTGAACATTTACAACATAAACGCTACTGAACTTTTGGTCATTTTAATAATGTTTGACGTTAACATCAATAAATTTAATTTTGTATAATTAAAATACTGAGTATAGATACACAAAACTGTTAAATATTAGACTCGTCAAAATACTCGAGAATTTTTAAGGATTATAAATCAAACAGACAAATAAGGCTCTTGAAAGTGCACGCAGGGACACACACAAGACAAGAACACACACACCCAATCCAGTAACCAAAATTTAAAATCATCATTTTAATGTCTGCTTTGCTGGGATTAGAACGCAGAACCCTCCGAACGGATCGGCGTTTCAACCACTGCGCCACAGATCGTCAAATAGCGAACGGTCCAAAACAAACGGTCAAACGTTGACGTTTTTATACTTTCTGTAAATGCAACATGCACACACTAGGTATGCCTGTGAATTATTATGTATCACTGCCAAGAGTGCGTTTGACTGCGAAATAAGAAAATAATTTGAGTTTTTTCTCCGAAAAATTTTCTCTTATTTTTTCTCAGTTTCAACTTAAATACATATTATAACTATCATACTTACACTGCCTAGGGTGAGTTTGACGACGAAATAAGAAAATAATTTGAGTTTTTTCCACGAAAATTTTTCTCTTATTTGTTCTCAATTTCAACTAAAACGCATATAACTATCATAGTTACACTGCCTAGAGTGAGTTTGACGACGAAATAAGAAAATAATTTGAGTTCTTTCCACGAAAATTTTTCTCTTATTTGTTCTCAATTTCAACTAAAACGCATATAACTATCATAGTTACACTGCCTAGAGTGAGTTTGACGACGAAATAAGAAAATAATTTGAGTTTTGTCCCCGAGTATTTTTCTCTTATTTTTTCTCAATTTCAACTAAAACGCATATAACTATCATAGTTACATTGCCTAGAGTGAGTTTAACGGCGAAATAAGAAAATAATTTGAGTTTTGTCCCCGAGAACTTTTCTCTTATTTTTTCTCAGTTTCAACTAATAACTATCATAGTTACACTGCCTAGAGTGAGTTTGACGACGAAATAAGAAAATAATTTGAGTTTTTTCCACGAAAATTTATCTCTTATTTTTTCTCAATTTCAACTAAAACGCATATTACTATCATAGTTACACTGCCTAGAGTGAGTTTGACGACGAAATAAGAAAATAACGACTTTTTCCACGAAAATTTTTCTCTTATTTTTTCTCAATTTCAACTAAAACGCATATAACTATCATAGTTACACTGCCTAGAGTGAGTTTGACGATGAAATAAGAAAATAATTTGAGTTTTGTCCCCGAGAATTTTTCTCTTATTTTTTGTCAATTTCAACTAAAACGCATATAACTATTATAGTTACACTGCCTAGATTGAGTTTGACGGCGAAATAAGAAATTAATTTGAGTTTTTTCCCCGAAAATTTTTCTCTTATTTTTTCTCAATTTCAACTAAAACGCATATTACTATCATAGTTACACTGCCTAGAGTGAGTTTGACGACGAAATAAGAAAATAATTTGAGTTTTTTCCACGAAAATTTTTCTCTTATTTTTTCTCAATTTCAACTAAAACGCATATAACTATCATAGTTACACTGCCTAGAGTGAGATGACGGCGAAATAAGAAAATAATTTGAGTTTTTTCCACGAAAATTTTTCTCTTATTTTTTCTCAATTTCAACTTGAATACAATTAACTTGTATAATTTATATTTAAGATCTCGTGCGGGATGAAAACTTATTAAATTATTAAACTGACTATTAAAAAATAGGGGTCGGTGATAGAAGTGTGAAAATTTAGGGTTGTATGTATTTTCAATGCCACATTATTGAAAAATAAAAATAAAAAAAATTGTCCAAAAAATGAAATAAAAATGTTAGGTGTGGACAACTTTTATCACTTAGGGGCATGAAAGATAGACTCTAGCCTAATCTCAGACCTACTGAATGTGCATATAAAATTTCATATAAATCGGTCAAGCCGTTTTGGAGGAGTATGGTAACTAAAACTGTGACATGAGAATTTTATATAATAGATAAACTATCTAAATAAAATACCTCATCCGAATTTGTTGAATACTTTAAAAGGTCTAAACAGTCTGCTACAAAATCTTACTCATACAGAATCATTGGCTCTAGGAAGTTTCTTCCCAGAAGTATAATGTACTTGTGTGGTTTAATCATAGGCAAGGCTCATCTATTTGCCGTATATCCAAATACGTCGACATATACGACATAATAATGCGTACATCTACCTGTATGACGCATCTGTGTGTATACAAGAGTGATCGAAAAATTAAGATAGGTATAATTTTTTTCATACATTTTATGGCGATGAGTCATTAGACAACATTAGTATTAAATACTAGACTGTGCCCGCCGCTTCGTCGCGTGGATTGTAGACCTTGGTCCAGAGAGGGATAAAAAGTATCCTATATCTTAATCCGGGTTATAAACTATCTGTGTACCAAATTTAATCCAAATCTGTTCAGCCGTTTTTGCGTGAAAGAGTAACAAACATCCATCCATACTCACAAACATTCGCATTAATAATTATTTATAATAGTAGTAGGATAGGGGGTCGCAAATGTCCTGAATTGCTTCGAGAAAAGGATGGTACCTGGTAAGGTGGTAAGGATGGGACCTGGTAAGGTGGTAAGGATGGTATGGCACTGCTGTGCCTCCAAGTTTTACATAGGTACAGGCTATTTGGTGTTAAGCCTGATGGTCACCGCAGCCCATGGACACCCACATCAAACCTCTCAAACAGAGAAGAAATCCTATCTGAGATTGTATACGGGTGCTTTGCTACTCATGAGGACTAAGATGTTCGCCTCAAATAAAGTATAATAAACAACGCTTCACACTCATAGCCCCACACTAGGATTCCCCGTGTGGTGGTTGCCATGGACACACACAAGTCAAGAACACACACACCCAGACCAGAAACAGAAATTTAAACTCATCATTCAAACCTCTGCACCGCTGGGAATCGAACCCAAGACAGTCCGCGCAGCGCACCGGCGTCTTAACCACTGCACCACTCAGGCCGTCAATATCCCCGGCAACCACACCTCCCCAGCCGAAACACAACACATGAGGAACATGCTGCTTTACGACGGGTTAAGAGGCTGGCGGTAATATACCTCCCCAGACGAGCTACTATGGCTCTACCACCTAAACTATTTCCTTCCTTCCTTTCAGCCTTTGGCAGTCCACTGCTGGACATGGGCCTGCCGCAATCGACGCCACTCCACCCGGTCCTAATTATTTAAAGCAGCAAAAATATTTCGACGTAAAACAATGCCTACCTGGTTAATTAATCGATACCTCATCATTTTAAATTCCCTTTAGACAAAGGGGTAGATCGTATCAGGGGATATTTTACCACATTATTGGGGAATTACGCCCCTTTTATGCGAATTAAACACGCCATGTTGTTATTGTACGGTGCTTATATTTTTATAACTATTTTGTACGTGTGTGCCTCTAATAAAATACTGCTAAAAAAAAGCCTGTAACCCATTAGTGACCCACTGCAGGCCCGAGTTTCCTTTCACAAAGAGGAAGATGTAGGCCTTAGTCCACCGTGCTGGCCTATTGAGCCTATTGAGCCTTTAGATGCCTTTGAGAACATTGTTTAGCAATCTCGAGAATGCCGGTTGTATTTCACCGTTACAAGAGGTGATTTTTTTTAAACACACTTAACTAAAAGAGGTTTTGATGGTCTTGAGATTCGAACCCAGTCCTCTCAATTAAGAGGTCGAGTTCTTAGTCTGGTCTATGGCACCTATTTCAAATGGCAAATGAAATACCTACGTTTAACTACATTTTAGTTAACTTTAAAGAGCTCTCAAACACAACCTAGGCTTACAAACAGAAATGATTCAGTTCGTTTGAACGCGTAAATTCTTTCTGTTTTGACTGAAAAGATAACATGTTTATCACATAGAGTACTCTATTATAATGATATTAATTATAATCCGTTTTGAGAGGTCATCGCTCTCAGTTTAACCAAGGACAAACTTGTCAGTGTAGTGGGTCATTAATGGGTACTGACATGACATGACAATGGGTTCTAACGTTAAGTTTAATAATACTCGTAACATAACTTTGTAGCAATAAGTAGTTGACACATATTTCTGGTTCCCTTTAAGGCAGACCGTTTAGTCACCACGCTGCGTTAAGAGTTCTTATCGGCTCCATACTAACTGCTAAGTAGTTGGTTTGTGACGCAAATTGTAACTCATAATGGATAACGCCAGTTGCTTTCCAATGAGTTTTGAAGTAGCAATGAAAAATACTGTTATACGAAAAACAGTGAACCTAGTTCTGTCGGAATTGAACCTGTG
Source organism: Erynnis tages (assembly GCA_905147235.1). Classification (NCBI taxonomy): domain Eukaryota; kingdom Metazoa; phylum Arthropoda; class Insecta; order Lepidoptera; family Hesperiidae; genus Erynnis; species Erynnis tages. Next base: position 270,902 of record LR990097.1, read on the forward strand.
GTAAAAGGTAATGACTATTTAAAATAGAAGGAATAGCCCAGTTGTTAAGAACTCGACCTCTGAATTGAGAGGCCCTGGTTCCAATCTCAATGACACACAGCAAACACTTTTATCACTTAAGTGCGTTTAAAAAAAATGTCACCTACTTTTTTAATTTATCGCTTTTAAATCTAGTTTTTGATTATCCCGGGATAACCGGGATTCAACCCAGAATGTTGTAAGTTTTCTTATAACCTGAACCTACAAACTGAGAGTTAAGTCTATTATTTTTTTTATTTATTACCTTTCATAAAAAAAGACACAGTACATAGGCTTAAATAAAAGGTGTAGACACAAACTCCATAGGGTTTTACCGTACACCCTGTCATCGTCAAATTGAAATTAAAGATCGAATCTTAATGGCACAAATGTACGAGTACGTTTTACAAAATTGAATATTGACTGCAGTAACGGTGAAGCGGGGATGTCGGCTGTAGTCCACCACGCTAGTCTATTGCGGGTTGAGGGACTTCACAGGACTTTGAGAACAATATGAAAAACTCTCAGACATACAGTAAAGGTTTCCTGGCGAAATTTTCCTTCAGCGTTACAATGAGTAACATTCAGGTTTTATAAATCGCACATGTTTTAGAAAGGTTTTACGCCATAATGTAGAGACAATCGCTGTTCGCTTAAAAAAGTCTTTACGGCAACCATACCTCCACAACAAAAAAACACGACATTAAAAATATGCTGTTTTACCACAGAACAATGTACTAACTTTCACTCTACAATCTACAACTTTGACTCTACAATTTATAGAGTAAGTGAGATCATTTAAAATGGAGAGTGTATTATTTGGGCGGATTAACAAAAGCAGTGGCGTGCTGAAGGGCGGTTGTTAAGCTGAGGGTTTCTATGCACTTCGGGCAATTAAATCAACGTGGATTAGTTGTGGATAGGGCTGCCGACGAAGCGCGCATAGCCCCGCTACTTGAGTAGATAGCAAGCGATCGAAGAAGTTAAGCCGAATTTACATTTATCAAACCCCCCATAGGGCCTTCAACAAGGTTTAACGACTGTTATCGTATCGATAACAACCGGGACCGATAGCTTAACGTGCCCTCCGAAGCATAAAATTCGCCACTAGCGGTCCCCCACCTACTCGTAGGTACTGACTGCGCCCGAAGTTGCTTGACTTTTTCGATCACTTGCGATCTATTCGAGCAGCGGGGCTATGCATGTTTCGAATAAAAGGAGGAGTAAAAGGTTACCAGAGCAGAAATTGTCAACAGTTTTCCAGGAGTTGGCAACCCTGCACGAGGTCGGTCGAGGCAGCGACATAGCGCCCGCTTACAGTAAGCCGCGGCTCACGATGATTTACTGCAACCCACCCTTTGGAATACTGACTCGTCTGGATAAGCACCCTTAAAATGCAAATTTGCAGGACTCGTACTTTATTTGAGTCGAATTATATATAATAATAAATACCGCTTCACACTCATAGCCCCACACTAGGATTCCCTGTGTCATGGGTGCCATGGACACACACACCCAGACCAGAAACAGAAATTTAAACTCGTCATTCAAATCCCTGCTCTGCTGGAAATCGAACCCAGGACCCTCCGCGCGGTGCACCGGCATCTTAACCACTGCGCCACTCAGGTCGTCAAATATATATTCGGTCTTTATATTCGGTCGTTAAATAATATATTTGATCTTAGCCCTCACGGCTGATTGCAGACGAAGTAACGCATCCATATACAACTCCTATGTCCCATATGTCCTGACGTGGGTGTTTATGATGGACATCCTTATTTAGCCCTAAACATGACGTAATAACCGTATTTAAACCCTATTATGATGGTACTAGAACGATATGAAATATTATAAAAATGCTATTAGATGATACAAGAATGTAGAGCTGCATTATAGCTAGTAACTAAACACTGTCGTGAGAAAATAATTATGATAAAGCTTGTCTTTTATTATTCCCAGCTTTTGTCTTATTCGTATTCATTATGTGTATGTGATGCGTGTATGAGCGTATGTGTGATTGCGTATGTATGATGTATGTATGAGCGGTGATAGCCCAGTGGCTTAGAATTCGACCTCGAATCGAGGGGTCCGGGTTCGAACCCCAGTGGCACGCACCGTGAAAAAGTTATGTGCGCTTTATAAAATTAAATATCACCTGCTGTTACGGTGAAGGAAAACATCGTGAGGAAACCTGCATGCCTGAGAGTTCACAAAAAAAATATTCTCAAAGGCATGTGAAGTCCACCAACCCGCAGTGGGCCAGCGTGGTGGACTAAGGCCTACATCCCTCTCATTACGAGAAGGTGACCCGACCCTGTAGTGGGTCATTAATGGGTTACTGACATGTGTATGTATTCAGCCACTGGGCTATCACCGCATATTATTTACGTTTCTATAAAACTACAAAACTAACTCATTTATCAGTTACATTTTAACCGTAGTGGGTTTTTTTTAAATTTTTTTTTTAATTTTGCTATTCATCGAAATTGTTTTTTGTTTAGTTGGGTATGATTTCACGTCACCCACATTTTGGGTGAGAGTCTGATACTAGGTTCCAGAGAAACGTTTTATAATAATATAATATTTATAATATAATATTGAAGTCCGTATGATGAATTATTTCTTACTTTTTGGTTTGAAGGCGGTTCACATTTCTGTTAATTTGTACCGCGAATTAATTACCACACCTGAAAGAATGTGCTCAACCAATGAACGTGCAGACAACGTGACGTAACTGCACAGACGTGCAAACATTCGCAACATCAGCATACGAGTAACAGCAACTCCGACTGCAACGCGGAAGCTAGCTGACAAACGCACGCGCGATTACTGGCACGTTTCTCACGGTATTGGACACACTATTGCTATTTCATCAGGCTTCTCTATTCATATTGAATGCATGTTATAGTAGTCTTCGTTGGTGCGAGACCATTGGCTAAGAATTCGGACTCTTACTCGAAGGGTTACTCGAAGGGTCCGGGTTCGAATCCCAGTGGCACGCACCGACTTTCTTACAAAAAGAATTTTGTGCGGATAATTAAATACACTTGCTGTAACGGTGAAGGAAAACATTGAGGAAACCTACATTTTAGTTATCTATCAACCGGTTTTACTCACGGTATTATTTATCGGTAATGCCGACATGTTTCTGTCCTGACCGAGGAGTTAGTTATCTAGCTAATCATAGGCACATCAAAATTTTTGTTTGACCTTTAATAACGATTGGTAGTGATTTCTTTGTGAAATAATAATAGAAAAATAATATGTAAAGTGAGGCTAGAAGCCAGAGGCTAGGGTAAAGGTAGGCACTGCCTACTTCTTCGCCTATGATATGCACGCGCCAGCCGAGACCTGCCCAACAGTGGGCTATAAAAGGGGTCCCTATGGTCGTCACTTCTTTAACTATTCTCCAGAAACCATAAAACTATGACTTCACCATACCCATTCAAGGAATCCGGCGACGAGATAGTCGTTTCTAGGAAACAACCGCCAGATTCCTTAGAATCTTCAATTCAAATCAAGAAACGGTCCTTAATGAACGACTTCCGTGTGACTCATTCGTTCGCGAGGTACGTTTTGAGACCGGTTACAATACTACGTCATTGAGATCAAGATTGGATTCGTGGTAGCTGAACGTGTTGTGAAAGTGATCCTACTCGGTAAGGATTGAATTAAACTATCTTGTTTAAGTATGAATTGAAATATACCGTAGGACCTGAGAGTATTACACACTTAATTGTAAATTACAGGACTATGACGTGGGGTTCTTCAAGAAGGGCATAAAAGAGCTCTCCTTCATAGCCGCAACTCTCTGGCGACCCCCCGGTGTTGCTCGTGTCAGTAGGCGACGGGAACCACTTACCATCAGGTGGCCCGTCTGTCTGTAGTTTCCGGCACACTTCGTTCTGGCAAATATAGAAATTTCTACTATTTTGTTCATATTTTTTTCAGATTTTCTCATCATATAACCCTTCCTTGGACTTACACGAACATAATAATTATAGTCCACCAACCCGCAGTAGGCCAGCGTGGTGGACTAAGGCCTACATCCCTCTCATTACGAGAGGAGGAGACCCGACCCTGTAGTGGGTCATTAATGGGTTACTGGCAATAATTATATCAAAACAAAACCAGCCAAATCGATCTAGCCGAGGTCTAGTGTATTTTTTGATTTTTTTTGTTTTATCTTGACTTGTATATTATGGTTTTAATATCAATAAATGACTTACCTATTGACAATCCTCAAACGATGAAATTCATGGGATCAAATATTACAATTAAAATTTTAAAAACGCGTTACCGTTTCTGTTGCAATTATAAAAGTGTAGTATCAATATAACCAAACAAAATTAAATGGTACTCCGTAGCCGTACATATGTATACTCGTAGCTTCCGAATCAATTAACGGTAGGTATTAGGAATAAGATAGAGTACAACAGTAACAGTGAAATACTCGTAGTGGGTGACAGCATCACGTGTTGTGTGTGACTCAGTGCCACGTGCCGATATTAATGTGATCAGTACTGGAAGGCGTTTGAGCGCAGTTTATAGAATTGCATGAGCGTACTTGTTGACAGTAACCCATTAATGACCCACTACAGGGTCGGGTCTGCCCGAATGAGAGGGAAGTGTAGGCGTTAGTCCACCGAGCTGGCCCACTACGGGTTGATGGACTTCACATACCTTTGAGAACTTTTTTTTGTGAAGTGTAAGGCATGCAGGTTTCCTCACGATGTTTTCCTTCACCGTAACAGCTGGTGATAAATAATTTTATAAAACGTGACTGTATCACCAAAATTGATAAAAAGATTTTACACGCGTAGGTACCAAAAAAAGTAGGTAATAAAAAGTTACGCTAAAGTTTTTCAGTTCCTACCTAATTTTAAAATTGCGTTATGTGGCGTTGAACTCAGTTTTAACTTACAAAAATTATCGGTTTCTATAATCGTTTGATATAGTAGTTTTGTATTGTAAAACATTATAAGTCACATCCAGTGCATTAAATGCACTTGTAGTATAATTATTATGCAAAGCGCGCACCGCCGCGGTCTCGAAACCGCCGGTTATTCAGCAGCTGAATCACACCAGAATCAAACCAAACAGTAGCTGCACCCTTTATGACCCACTTGTATAATTAAGCTCTTGAAACTTCCGCCAGCTACCGACAGATGGCGCCACGGGTATCCTGAATCACGCTATCGAAGTTTTCTACATCGCTGCCATATATACAAACGCTGCCCTAACGTAATCGGAGCACGGTCGAATGGGAGATTTTTGCCAAAATAGAATTCGGGTACTCATAGTACACCTTTCCTAAGAGACCTATCGTATCTTATGTCTTCTTTCAGAGATTAGTAGACTTGCATCGTTACTTCGTGATCGTGCGAAGGTCAGATAACCGATGGGGTAAAAGGTCCTGAAATAATGTCTACGAATAGACAAAAGGAGCACAGGTCGCCCTAAGAAGTGGACTGATCACCTGCCGCCCTCCAACAGGTGGACTGACTAAGGAGACAGAGAGAAACTATTGGATTTAAAGGGCCCTGGACTGGGTCAACTGACGTCGCTTAGGAGAAGGCCATGTCCAGCAGTGGACTACGAAGGGCTAAAAGGAAGGGATACAAATAAGTTTTAAATTTTTTTTGTAAAGTCAGGTTTTTAAATTAAAGTTATCAAAATTCATGTATTCATAACCCATCAGAAAGAAAGTCTCGAGTCCAGATGGCGGGCAAAAATGGAGTTCACTAACTAATCTAACTAACTTTGGAAGTCCAACTAACTTTTACGACGACTTTTCGTGTTAACAGCTGTTATGAAAAACATGAAATTAAAAAAGTAGAACTCTGTAGAAAAGAAAAATTACAATAAAAAAGATCATAGTTTTTATAATGGGAAAAACCTACATTTAATACTGCCATAATCCGCCCTTGTTTCAAACATTTCGATATCGTTCACCCAAAACTCCGTGATTGCCTTATCAGTGTAACACTGTAATCTGAATTATTTGATAATTCCTATTTAATTAGCGCTTAGTGTAAACTGGAGTAACTTACAAATTTAAAAATTGAGCAAATAACGCGTCATAACTGAAGCCTTACAGCTCAAGAGTCTGAGATGATTTAAATTAGTTTCTTCAGTAATTTGGGTTGTAGGTCTATAGTAACTCACCCATACTAACCTAACCCGCTGTGAAGCAGCAATATGTTCTTCATATTAGTGTTTGTGTTAATCCCGAAGATACTCTAATTTAGTCGAAAATCTTAGTCCTCATGAATAGAAACATACCCACGTACGGCTTTTGATAGGATTTCTATCCTATTTGAGGTTGGGCGTGGGTGTCCATGGGATTCTGTGACCACTTAACACCAGGTGGCCTGCACATGGTATTTGCTTATTAATTCCAATAAAAACGTAAACAAAGTCGGAGGCAAAAGCTACGTAACACACACATAAATGAAACTATATCTTATTACACAGCGGCGGTGATAGCCCAGTGGCTTAGAATTCGACCTCGAAACGAGGGGTCCGGGTTCGAATCCCAGTGGCACGCACCTATGACTTTGTAAAAAAGTTATGTGCGCTTTATAAAATTAAATATCACCTGCTGTTACGGTGAAGGAAAACATCGTGAGGAAACCTGCATGCCTGAGAGTTCAACAAAAAAAATGTTCTCAAAGGTATGTGAAGTCCACCAACCCGCAGTAGTGGTGCGTGGTGGACGGCGGCCTACATCCCTCTCATTACGAGAAGGAGACCCGACCCTGTAGTGGGTCAATAATGGGTTACTGGCATATCTTACTACTATACAATTGACATGATAGCTCCGAAATAGACTAATTTGTGACTAATTTAATAAGCGAACATTCAGCTCAGTGCATTTCATTCGCACCAATTAGTATTAATTGCGACATGAACGTAGTTAATTATACTACCGACTACACTTCCGCCCGTGACACTGTTGCGGTATAATTACTTCTCACATATTTTAGTGATTAACATAAAATTATCTATAATTATTAATGATACAGGTTGAATTTTCAAGTTTGCGTGGATGGGGAAATCCGAAACGATGAGGAATATCTAAAAATGCTGAAAGGAGTCTGGGGACCGATTTTGATGAAACCTAAAACTACAGTGTTGGATTTTTGAAAAATCAATATACCTAGCCAGGAATCACAATCACAACCTATTCGATAGAGTGTCACTTGTAAGCAACAAATTCTGGAAATTAATGACTCATGGCACACTTAAGGATAGAGCTCATTTTTAACAAAATACGTTTTTTCCCACACAAATCTTAACTGATTACTTAGATTCGATTTGTACTCGTATGCCAGTTATGTAGAAAATTTCGATAGTGTGATCCACGATACCCGTGCCGCCACCTATTGACGAGTGGTAGAAGTACATAATAAGATGGTAAGACCTGCATATTTTCTACTTATTTACAATAAAAATATATCTAAGTACTTAAAATTCTTCAAAAAATACATCGTTTTGTCTATCGGCGTAATTCACTGATACGAGTAAGTGATAAAGCAATTTATCGATCAATTTGCACTTGATTACAACTGAAGTGAAGTGTGTCGGAGTTAGTTTTATATTGTAGTGTTTTTTAATTTTTAATTTTTAATTTTATTATGTGTAAGTACAAATATCCATTATTGTTTACTATTGTTCGAACCTTAAACCGCAAAGAGGCCTAAAATTTACCCATAATGCTTTCAAAAAGATGTTAGTCTGAGAGGAATAATCCCGCTGCGCTGGTCTATAATGGGTCACAGACACCATTTTTTGGGCCGGGGTTAAAGAAAGTAACCCAATCAATCCACCAACCCGCAGTAGGCCAGCGTGGTGGACTAAGGCCAGACCTGTGCGCTGCACGGAGGGCCCTGGGTTTGATTCCCAGCAGAGCAGTGATTTGAATAATGAATTTGCATTTCTGTTTCTGGTCTGGGTGTGTTGTGTTCTTGTCTTGTGTGTGTCCATGGCGCCCGCGACACAGGGAATCCTAGTGTGGGGCTATGAGTGTGAAGCGTTATTAAAATTATGAAAGGAGATCCGACCTGTAGTCATGTAGTGGGTCATTAATGGGTTACTAACAACAACAAACGTCAGTCATTATATCGCTAAATGTTTTGGTCACTAGCAATCTACCTAAGCAGAACCTCTTCACATAATAATACAACGACGTCAACACAGATTTAAATAATTGCGGTTTCCTTGTTCTAATAAAATTATTCAATTACGCAAACCAATAACAAATCTAAAGACGCAAGTGCTACATTTCGATGAAATAGGTTATTTTGAAAGCTTTGCTTTGGTTACTCACTCAATTCAATTATATAAATTAACTTACTATAATGTCTGGGTGTTACGTCAATTACTTTAAAACTGACAATGTTTAAATCGACAATAGACGCCGGTATTATTTAATCTCACATGAGTAATATGTACATACATCCTTAGGCCGCGATACGTACGACTAATATAGTTGACGTACGAGTAGGTACGAATAACATAGTTCACGTACGACTAACTCGCGCGCAGTGTGAGCGCTCCCGTATTATTTCTAAGGTCGGGATTGTTCGTACGTGAACGTACGTATACGCTCGAGTTGAATTCGTACGAAATCGATTAATTATTAAAATTTGATTAGTGCGATCTCGTCCGACGCCGTTTTTTAGTCCACCACGCTGGCATACAATGTCTTTTTACTTTTTTCTTTTTATTTCTTTTAAAGAAAAGAAAAGAATGTGTTTATTGTTGACTGTTACACGAGAAAGATGTTACAAAAATTATAATAAGTTAAGAACAGTCTACCCTATGCGGGCATACAATAATTATATCTTAAAAAACTAAAACTAAATTTTATATTATAATTATGTTAAAATAAGTTGTGATCGTTTAGCAGTCCAATTATTTATTTATTTTAATATTTTTCCTAATCGAACTCATCGGCTATGCAATGTGCCACCCATTTCTGGGTAAAGAGAGAAAAAGCCGGAGGAAAAAACTCTCGACACAGTTTTAATTTATTAATTTATTTATTTTTGCGCGCGTTACTACATTTCTTTTTAAAGCCGTTTATAAACATGATATTATTATATATTATATATTGCTTTTTCTTTTTTACAAGCAAAAGATTCTTCTTTTTCTTCTTTTTTACAAGGTTTGATGGCCTTCACATGCCTTTGTAAAGCTACGGTAACAACAGAATGAAAATGTTCGTTTTCGTATTCCAGGGTGGTTCCTCCTCTTCATAGCCTCGGCTCTGGCGCTGAGAGACCTCGAGCCAGAACCACCAGTAGCCTCCACCAGGTCTGATGACTGGATCGAAGAAGGATGGCTCAACGTCCGTTTGAACCACTTCCAAGCAGCTGATACCAATACATTTCGTATGGTAAGGGACAAGCGACAATGGGGAAGAAAGGCCCTCGAATGGCGACCACGTCTTGGCAAGAGCACAGGCTGACAACCAGGTGGACTGACGACCTGTACCCTTAGTCTGAGTTTTAGAATGTCGCTATTACACACTCTTAACTCTTAACTTAACTCTTCTTAAAATATTTTACCTCTATTTGGGTTATTAAACTGTGCGACTCCTGTGTGGTAAGCTATGAATGATTAACGTATCTATGTGTGTGTGTGTGTGTAGTAGCGGCATTCTAAAACTCAGACTAAGGGTGCTGTTGTCAATTAATGTGGTAACGACGGTACCAATCGGGATAATCTATACATTTCCAAGTACTGCGATAAATCGCACTGTCGAATAAATATGATTGAATTGAATTGAATGGTTCCAACTGACAGCTGCCATCGTTAAGGCACCGGTGATGGATGGATGCGCGTGGACTGAATCCCCAAGTCTTAGACAGCTGTTCACGAGACAGATTAGTATGTTTGAACACACATACATACAAACATACATACAGTAGTCAGCTACGTAGCTTGCTATTGTTCTGTGTAATAGCTTCCTTTGAGTGGCTAAGACTGATTATGGCAGCAAGAAATCGCAGGCAAAACTACTTATCAATGGCCGGTATAAACGAATGGAATATAAACTGTTAGACTTCATTGATCAGTCGGTGTTCCTTCTGTCTTGTTTCCAGCATCAGCCCAGTTCGGTGGTACTAAAACAATACTATCATCGGTTCTTAATAAGTGTTTTACATACATACATATTAAATACTAGCTGACCCAGCAGGCTTCGCTCTGCCAATGATTTTTTTTCTTTTTTTTAATTTTTATTTAATAGCCTATGTTACTCAGGCTGAATGTAGCTTTCCAATGGTGAAAGAATTTTTGAAATCGGCCCAGTAGTTTTTGAGTTTATTCGTTACAAACATACAAAAATACAAATGTTTCCTCTTTATAATATTAGTATAGATATAGATATACAGGGCAGCAACCTTTTTAACCGCACAATTGGGCAAGGGCAGTCAAGGGCTCTCTCATAAAAGAGGGAAGTCCGAAAGTCCGAAGCATACTCCTTGCGTAAAAAAGCCACACCGCATTAGCCATTTTCCAACACAGATTATCACTACAGGACTTTGGACGTTCACCAGAACCTTTCCCTCCCCAGCGGTACTTCTACAACAGCCGGTTCGCTAGCCCCAACGACACGGATATGGTAATCTTTGTGGGCGGCGAGTGGGCGATCTCACCAGGCTGGGTGCGCGCCGGCCTTCCCTACGAGCTGGCGGAGCAACTCAGCGCGGGACTCTTCTACACCGAGCACCGGTACTATGGACAGACCTGGCCCACGGAGTGAGTAGCTTGTCAGTAACCCATTAATGACCCACTACGTCGGAACTCCGCTCACGATGAGGGATGTAGGTCCTAGTAGTAGGGTTGGTGAACTTCACATACCTTTGAGACTTTTTTGTGAACTATCAGGCTCGCAGGTTTCCTCACGATGGTTTCCTTCACCGTAACAGCAGGTGGTGTTTGATTTTATAAAGTGCACGTAACTTTTTTACAGTCATTGCGTCAGTGCGTGCCACTGGGCGCACTCAGACCCCTTCGAGCTCGAACTCTAAGCCGCTGGGCTTTCACCGCTGTAGCTAAAATGTTCTGTAAACAAGGTGAAAACAGAGAGGAGAGAGTGATTCAAAAGTTCTGTCAGATCAGATGAGGAATATACCAACAAGACTGTTCCAGAAAAATTTTTTTTCCTCTCAAATTATCACACCAGAATTCCCAGTGTCCCACAGTAAGTCAGTTTAAGATGGGATGCGACTTTACCTTAGATATCGATCTCAAACCTACCCTAATATACCGACAAAGATCCACGAACATTGCTTCACGTAGGTGTTACACTAAGAGCTGTGGCCAAAGGATCCCCATAAGGTTGCTGACGTTGCGATCAACACTACGATACGTGCGACTATCAATATTAAAATCTTCCATAATTGCTACTACTTTTCCCGTTTCTGGATCAACTGAATCTAAAAGCTCTCTTCTGTTCAACAGTTAACTAGATTCAAGAGGTTCTGTACCTTCTGCTTTTTGTATCCTTTTCTTTCCTCCTTTCTTCCCTTCTTCCTTACTTCCTTTCCTCCTTTCTTCCTTTCCTCCTTTCTTCCTTTCCTCCTTTCTTCCTTTCCTCCTTTCTGCCTTTCTCCCTTTCCTCCTTTCTTCCTTTCTTCCTTTCTTCATATCTTCCTTTCTTCCTTTCTTCCTTTTTTCCTTTCTTTCGTTCTTCCTTTCTTCCTTTCTTCCTTTCTTCCTTATCGTTTGTCTGTCTGGCGAAGGATTCTACCAGTTCCTCGCCATTTCAGCTACTAAAGGGACTTTAGTTTTGACAGTCATGAGGCTATAGCGACACCATCCAAGTACCGACCAGTAAGCACTCAACTTCGATCACTTTATCCATACGAATGTCGCAAAATTTCAAGAAAATAAACACAATGTAACCCTCTAAAGCCGTGGAGCGTGTATGGATTGTCACATTGTTTTATTTCGCGCCAAATCCACGTCACATGCAGCGGGTTGAACGGGTGCCAGCCCTCTTGGCGTTCCGCGCTCGACAACAGAACCCCATTGTAGACAATGTTTGATTTTGTATGTACTGCTTACGGTTTACAGGAAGATGTGCTTCAAAAGTGTTTGTTGTTTTTAAAGTGAAAATTTCATGTAGGCCCCAACCGTAGATCTACCTTTTTATACGACGACCCGAGTGGCGCAGTGGTTAAGACACCGGTGCGCTACGCGGAGGGTCCTGGGTTCGATTCCCAGCAGAGCAGAGGTTCGAATGATGAATTTGAGTTTCTGTTTCTGGTCTGGGTGTGTGTGTTCTTGTCTCGTGTGTGTCCATGGCGCCCACAGGGGATCCTAGTGTGGGGCTGTGAGTGTGAAGCGTTATTTATTTATTTATTTTATTTATATTGACTAAGGCCTTGTCTTAATTAGCTGACAACCGACTGACCAACCAACCGACCAACTAACCCAACACGACAAAAATATAACACAGGGAGCAGGGAGTATGTAGCTGTCCTAATTGAAATACACAATTTTTGCGAGCGACATGACATTAGGTGATACGCCATGACGGCAAACAGCATGTAGAGTATTGTGACTTTTTATAAACATCTGATTACATACATATGTGTATGTCTGTGTGTGTATAAGTGCGCGTGCGTGCTTCTACTGCAAATGAATCGCATAAATTTACACGTTAACTATTATTTTAAAAAGATTTTCTTAAAAACTTAAAGTTTGGAAAATACCGAAATATTATCACGGAACCAGAGCAACCAAACCCCGACTCACGCTTGACGCATTGTTGTTTTTGTTACGTTCCGTAGTTTTCCGGATATCATGTTGGTGCGCAGTCAAAGCAGTTGGCAGGCTGGGCACGCGAGCCCATTGTTGCGGATTGTTACCGAATTATCTCGTATCATATTGCTATGATTATGGGGATTATGCCAATTTCAGACAGTTTCTTTTAACACGCTTTTGTTAACTTGGACGTTATGTATCCATGTTATTTAGTGTGCCAATGAAGTGTGTTTAAGGCAATTTACTCATAATTATATCCGTCTTCCATAGATTTTTTTGAGGAGACGCTACTTTGCCCGGCAGAGCCCTCTGAATCCGACGGTTTTCCGCTGTCTTTTTCAGATTATCAGTTCATCTGGTTAGAGGTCTGTACTCCTTTTGCCTAGACGTCGTTGCCATTCGATGACCTTTCATCGGCTATCGGTACTTCGAACGATGTGGCCAGCCCATTGCCACTTCAGTTTGTTGCTAGCTTTGAAGGCTTTATCGGTTACTCCGGGTAACAGTGTTAAGGATTAATAGTTAAGGTTAGTGATTGCCGCTTCCCTGAACTTGTCTTTTTTAAATTCATCACAATGGACTCAGTGGGAACCACTTGCTTATTACTGCTTTGGTCTTTTGGTATTAAAAAAGAATCAGATATAAAGACGAATTGAGCAAGACATGTCCCCTTGTTGATTCTACCGCCGCCCCTTATCTCGTCGTAAAACAAGTATTTTCTACTCCATTTCAATGTTTAAGCGGATATCCGATTAAGGTAAAAAATAATGAATTTTCAAGACACCAGTGGCTTCACGGTAAAAACAATAAAAATTCTAGCGGTGATTGTGTTCATCCGGTCCGTCAAGTCACACTTAGCTGGCTCTCTCACGGTTTGAAACAAATCCTTTGTGCGGCTTTACGTTAAATATCATGACCAAGCGACGGTATAATCTGAACGTGTGGGCGCTGACATCCAACTTGGTTGCAGGGCTGTCAGTTGTTAATTGGAATTTCAAATCGTAATTGATTGAGTTTTCATCGTAACTCATAAGAACACGCTACAATCAAACTAGAATCTATCACTGAATGAAAACCGCATCAAAATTGGACCAATAATTGTGGAGATAAATGGCAGCATTGGTATGCACACACAAATATCCTCTCACCCAAACGCATACATGTACCATGGGTAAAAATCAAATACGTAAAATTCCTTCGGATTCCATACTTAGGCGAAAATTAAATTGCGTCTGTCTGTCAACCCATTAATGACCCACTGCAGGGTCGGATCTCACATGATGAGGTGGAGGATGCCTTTGTCTACCACGCTGGCCTTGTGCGGGTTGGAGGACTTCACATGCCTTGAACATTTTTTTGTGAACACGCAGGCATGCAGGTTTCACCGTTTCAGCAAGTGATATTAAATTTAAAAAAAGGCGCATAACTTTTTAAAATCTATTGAGCCGTTTTTGCGTGAATGAGCAACAACCATCCATCCATCCTTACAAACTTTCACATTGTGTAAAGAGCTTTAAAATATTAAAAAGTATTATTTTCTAGCTAACTTCAGGTGTGTTCAGACCTTCAGTGTTTCAAGTTTCAGTTTTCAAAATAAATATAGTTTTTCAAGTACAGTTGTTAACAAAGTTTATTTAAATTAATTCGATTAATTAAAGTTGTGGCAACCCTACCCCCGTCTCCAGTTGACTGCTGGCCAAATAACCCCGGAGTCAAACGATGACACGCCACCATCGGAGTGGTCGCAAGTGGTCATTGTCCACATGGACGCTTTATTGATAGAATTATGCAATTTATACCTTTAATGCTCGTACGTAGATGGTACAATGCAAGATGTGAACATTTAAGGTTGAAGTTTGAAGAACCATTATTCGATTCTTGTTCCGAGAGGTCAAAAGTTCGAATATTGATTCTTAGTAGTGAAACCAGAGTTTCTGTGCTTGCTTTAGGTAAGTACAGCAAACAGAAAAGAAACCCAGGTTTGCTTTGAATAATTTGACACTTCATTTAAACGTAAGTTAAAAATAAAAAAAATAATAAAAGGGTAAGTAACAACTCTGTGCCTACTGGTAAACTCATTTAGGTAAAGTAAAAATGATTAAACCTAAAGAAAGAACAGGCGTATAGAAACCCAAGTTTGCTTTGAATCTGTACAGCCGTTTTTGCGTGAGAGTTACAAATAGGTATCCCTCTATCCAACCTGATACATTTTAGTATTAATAATAGTAGCAAGAATAACATCGATATTTTATAATTTTAAGCTGCTTCAACATCTATACAAAAATATTAAATAAAAAGAAGAAGAAGAAATTAACTTATAATTAGTATTCATGCATGATTATTATGTCAGTTCAGAAAAGGTTAGGTAAAACGGAACGTCATTTTGCTGTCATAACTGGCAGTTGACATTCTTGACAACGTCAGAGTGACGTTGTGCGAGAATTAATAATTGATTTTTATTTCAAAATTCAAAGTTTCAAAACAAAACTGAAATTGGAAATTTATCTTGTACCTATTTAAACTAGATAAATTTGGCCAGCAGTTGTGTCTGTACAATTAAGAAGATGATGAAAGAATTAAGAAAAAAGCCGCAGTTCGGGAAGATAGGATCCTCAATCGACAACCTCCAACCAAAAGTGCCTTAGAAGTAAGCACCTCATGGCTTATACCTATCCTGACCCATTGAAAGCAGTTCAATTGGTAAGTTCATGGTAGACAACAACTCATAGTAGCTCGTCCAAGCAGGTACCTGACCGCCAGCCTCTGTTCCCGTCGTAAAGCCGCACGTTTTGTATTTCTTATGTGCCCACTGGGAAAGAGGGGTCTGCCCATCTGCCTGTTTGCTTGGACTTATCATTCATAAATTGGTATATTTACATTTTCCAGGTCCACCTCAGTACCAGAGCTCCGACACCTGAACGTGGACCAGGCACTGGGAGACCTGGCCCAGTTCATTGATTTTGTGAAGAGTGATGACTTTGAAAGGGGCAGATATAAGTAAGTTATAAACTTTATAACTCTTCTTTTGTGTTCGCTTTTGTAACCCAGGATGGAATCTACATGAATTTTCCAGTAAGGCACAAAGTGACCTCAAACAACCTTAATATGCTTTCAAAAATTGGTGCAGTGCTATTTAGTGGATTAAAATAAATTTTGTTTTATTGACAATCTATCCTCCCCAAATAAGACATGAAAAATATCTTTATTCTATGTCAATTTACAATGACAGCAATAGTACACCTCATACTACCACCTATTGCCTTTGCAACCAACCATTTACAATAAGTTGCTTACATGGGAGTTCTTAAATGAACTTAAAAAAAGATCTATTTCAAAGCTGGCAGTGGGCAAGTTTACTAGTGTTGTTTGTGTCAACTATTCTGTATTAGTAGCTACAGTTTACCTTTTATTCCCTGGGAGAAACCTTTGTAGGTATCTGAGAATCTTGGGATAGATTCTAGGTTATGCAGGATTCTTATCAGGAAACCAGCCCGGTAGATCTTCTTTTAAATTATAAAACAATATAATCCTAAAATTTTTGCTCTTTTCACCAGAACTGAAAACTGACTGAAGTATCTTGTATGAAATTAACTTTTTTTTTCTTCCTTCCCCCAGGAATGGCAAAGTGGCACTGGTGGGGTGCTCCTACGCTGGCACAATGGCAACATGGATGAGGCTCGGGTACCCACACCTAGTGGACGCTGTGTTCTCTGACAGTGGACCCCTCCATGCTCAGGAGGACTTCCCTGGTGAGTGTTCTTATGTTGACTAGTCTACAATGATGCCTGTAAGCCATTAGTGATCCACTGCTGGATCTGTTGTCCCACAATGAGAAGGATGTAGGCAGCCATCCATCATACTGACCTAATGACCTGAGTGGCGCAGTGGTTAAGACGCCGATGCGCTGTGCGGAGGGTCCTGGGTTCGGTTCCCAGCGGTGTAGAGATTTGAATGATGAGTTTAAATTTCTGTTTCTGGTCTGGGTGTGTGTGTTCTTGTCTTGTGTGTGTCCATGGCACCCACGACACTGGGAATCCTAGTGTGGGGCTATGAGTGTAAAGCATTTAATTTAAAAAAAAATGTGGATTGGTGGACTTCATATGTCCCATGATAACTTCAAAGAATGCTTGTTTTGCCATGCTGTAACAGCCAGTGATATTTAATTTTACAAAGCACACAACTTTTAAGAAAGTTATAGAATGCAAACCTGGATCAAGTAAGTGAGTGGAATTTGAGTAAGTTACCAAATTCTAAGTCACTTGACTATCACTGTTGTAAATTAACTTGCGATCATTTTTTCTTTTTTATCTGTCTAGAATATCTGAAGGTGATAACAGAAGCTCTCCGGGTTCAAGGCAGTGAGGAGTGTGTGAGCAGCATCGCCGAAGCCGTAGAAGGCATCGTGGCCATGTTAGCTTTGCCCACCGGAGCCACTCAGATATCCAACATGTTCAAGTAAGTTGAGAACCGCTGAATGCACGGCAATATACTGGACTATGATACAAGGTGACGGTAACATTTTGGCGATCCGACAAGAGATGGCGCCACACGATCCTGAATCACGCTATCGAAGTTTTCTACATCGCTGGCATATGAACAAAACTCCGACATGACGTAATCGGAGCGCTGCGTCTCCCCGACGCCTTCCTTCATCCCATCCCTTGCCTAATACAACCTTAAAAAAAGCAAAATTAAATATTTTGAAAAAACCCAAGACAATTAAAATGTAATTAAAAAATGATAAAATAATTTAAAAAGCAAAGCAGATTCGATCTACTTATTTTTTTTAATTGAACCAAAGAAAATCTGTCCGGGGCTGCCATTGAATGAACTAGTTTTTTTTTAAGTTTATGTTAGTGTAGTCACCTGAATAACTAGGAGACATTTTATTGCTTTACTTATTTATGGTTATTTATAGCCCTAAGCGGTGATAGCCCAGTGGCTTAGAATTCGACCTCGAATCGAGGGGTCCGGGTTCGAATCTCAGTGGCACGCACCAATGACTTTGTAAAAAAGTTATGTGCGATTTATAAAATTAAATATCACCTGCTGTTACTGTGAAGGAAAACATCGTGAGGAAACCTGCATGAGAGTTCACAAAAAAAATGCTCTCAAAGGCATGTTCGTCCACCAACGGGCAGTAGTGGTGCGTGGCGGACGGCGGCCTACATCCCTCTCATTGCGAGAGGAGACCCGACCCTGTAGTGGGTCATTAATGGGTTGCTGACAATAGCCCTTAACGGATTTTCTTTGGGTTTTTACCCACATTTGCCCCCCAGCACCTGTACACAAATCCAAGCGAATGTGCCGTTAGATGTGGCAACGTTCTTCTGGTACGGTATCACGGAGACGTTCGCCTACCTGGTGCAGTACGCCGCGCCGGGGGACATTGAGGCCGCTTGTGAGGTCATCAACGGCGCCAGCGTTCGTAAGTGGTGTACTAGCAACGTTCCACTGTTTATACCCCGTATATTGTATCAGGCGTTACTTTGAATAAGAATAAGAATAAGAAAGAGTGCTGGGAGTTTTTTTCCGCCCGCTTTTTTCTCCTAGTCCACGTTTTGCCTGAGGGGCGATCAAAGCGGATGTTTGTATAATGTTAAATGTATGACGTTCATTAAGTGTGCATAAATTGTACCTGATAATGAATAAAAGCTTTTGAATTTGAATTTGAATTTGAATCGTTTATTTGCGAAATGCACACATACAAATTTGTGACAGAAAATTTTATATATCCTATCTTATACTAAATGTATAAAAACTAAAATCGGTATGCGCGCACGTCACAAAAGGGATCCTACTCAGCATTAAGCTGGAAGCTGAGGGCATCCAGCGCTGGTCTTCCGCGGAATCCTTTAAGTGAAGTCACGGCAAGATAATGCACCCTTTTTAACTCCCGACGCAAAAGATGGGGTGTTATGAGTTTGACGTGTCTGTCTGTTTGTCTGTCTGTCTGTCTGTGATTCTGTTGTGGCACGTATCTCGCGAACGGATGAAGCGATTTCAATTTAGTTTTTTTTTTTTGTATGAAAGGTGAGTTACGTTCGAGTGTTCTTAGACATGTTTGATGAAAATCGGTTGAGTCGTTTAAAAGTTGTGGGGGGTGAAAGTGGGGAAGAATAACCGAATGTCTGCAAATACAATCGAGTGGGGTCTCAAATGAAAGCGCATCACGTGCACATTACAATATAATTATTATGTTCAATGAAAATTGTCGTTATTGTGTATTTTTATATGGGAATTACATTTTGAAATTAATTGTGAATGGTGCCACATCCCGAATTAAATAAAGATTTATTTTCCAGTGAATCCCGTGCAGCGGCTAGCCAACTGGGTCACCGCTCAGCCCTGGACCCAGCCCTGCATCGAGACCAGGTACACCGCGGTGGTGGACAGCCACCGGAACACCAGCTACCAGTCCCCTGACGCCACCAGTGAGTTTAACACTTTGCCTGTCCCCTGACGCCACCAGTGAGTTTAACACTTTGCCCGTCCCCTGACGCCACCAGTGAGTTTAACACTTTGCCCGTCCCCTGACGCCACCAGTGAGTTTAACACTTTGCCCGTCCCCTGACGCCACCAGTGAGTTTAACACTTTGCCCGTCCCCTGGCGCCACCAGTGAGTTTAACACTTTGCCTGTCCCCTGACGCCACCAGTGAGTTTAACACTTTACCCGTCCCCTGACGCCACCAGTGAGTTTAACACTTTGCCTGTCCCCTGACGCCACCAGTGAGTTTAACACTTTGCCCGTCCCCTGACGCCACCAGTGAGTTTAACACTTTGCCCGTCCCCTGGCGCCACCAGTGACTTTAACACTTTGCCTGTCCCCTGACGCCACCAGTGAGTTTAACACTTTGCCCGTCCCCTGACGCCACCAGTGAGTTTAACACTTTGCCTGTCCCCTGACGCCACCAGTGAATTTAATCGTGCCTATCAAATAATACCGTAATAGACCAATATAATTATGTAAAAATACGCAGTTCCGTTAATATTACATGCGTACTCGTATGTACATTGTACCCCTCGAATACCTCCTTTGTAACCAGTTGGTAAAAATGCCCCGTAAAACCGAAAACCGAGCCACACTCGTGCCAATAAATGATTTCCATATTCACTTTCATGTGTTTGATTGTTCGTCCACACCCCAGTGCGCCTCTGGACGTACCAGACGTGCGTGGAATACGGCTGGTACCAGTCCACCAGCGGCCACGGGCACCCGTTCCTGGCGACGGTGCCGCTCGAGTACTTCCACCAGATGTGCAGGGACTTCTTTACTGCTGAGTGAGTGGCCTTTTTTATTATCTGTCTTGAAATAGGTCAGCATTATTTTGGAATTTAAGTCCATCTCCATTTTATTTCAAAGTCAAAGTCAAAGCTTTTATTCATTATTAGGTACAATTTGTGCACACTTAATGAGTGATACAGATAAATTATACATTCCACATTCATCCGCTTTGATCGAGCCTCAGGCAAAACGTAGACTGGGAGAAAAAAGCGGGCGGAAAAAACTCCCAGCACTCTAAAGTAAATAAAGCTTACTCTAAATTGCAGTACGACTAGGTCCAATTTAAGCCATGTCCCGTGATATAAAGTATCCAGTCCTGGAATTCCAACCACTAATTTTTAGTAAATTTCAATTTCTTCAGCAATTTTGGTGTTCATTGAAAAAAAAAACTAGATTTAAATTTAGTTTTTTTTTTAATTTTTACAGTATATCCAAGAATACTCGTTGGATAACGAGTACCTAATCTAACTTATTCTTATTGTACCTAACTTAGTACTTACTACGTGTTTTCTACTTCTACTGAACCAAATATTCAAACCACATTCAGTAGTTTCTCAGTTTATCTCAAACATACAGGCAGACTAACAAAAAACCAACAAAATGTCAATGTCTTGTGAGCTTGCCAGTAACCCATTAATGACCCACTACAGGGTCGGGTCTCCTCTCACAATGAGAGGGATGTAGGCCGTCGTCCACCACGCACCACTACTGCCCGTTGCTGGGGGAACATGCCGCGTGACAACATTTTTTTTTTTTGTGAAGGCATGCAGGTTTCTTCACGATGTTTTCCTTCACCGTAACAGCAGGTGATATTTTAATTTTATAAAGCGCACACAACTTTTTTACAAAGTCATCGGTGCGTGCCACTGGGATTCGAACCCGGACCCCTCGATTCGAGGTCGAATTCTAAGCCACTGGGCTATCACCGCTTGTGAGCTTATAACATCGATATACCTTTATCATTCGTAAATGTTGCACCTCCATTGAATTTTTATGTTAGCCTTTAAACATTAAGAAATAATACTTTACACTCGGCATTTACTCTCTGTATCTCCCAGCATCAACGAAGACCTCCTACGAGCGGGCATCTCTCGAACCAACCACCTGTTCGCGGGCCTCACGTTCCTGCCCGACCACGTGGTGTCCGTGGCCGGGGGACACGACCCCTGGTCCCCCGTGGGGCCCGACGCGACCCACGCCACCGCGCGCGCCCCCGTCATCGTGGTGCCCCGGGAGTCCCACTGCAGGGCGATCGGGTATGGAGCTTTAATATATCATCATATATACATATATAAATAGGCGAAGGCGAATCAGTTCAGTGTGCTGAGTGCGAGTTTTGACAAAACATTTTCGCTTGAACGTATCGAGCGCGAATACGTCGATTTCTATGGGATTGAAGCAGCGCCATCTTGTGGCTAAGATGACAAACGGAATTGGCGCTTAGCGTATAGTCGATTTACGCGACGGTGAAGTTACTCGAATAATTTTGTGCAACTCGCACTACGCACACAGAACAATTTTCTCTTTCGTTACTGAACCGATTTTCCTCATTTTTGTTTTGTTTGGTAGATATTGATGTGTTTTAGTGTACACGGTCCATAAAATTAAGTAAAATGAATTGGAAATACATTAAATTAACGAAAAAACACAGCAAGCACACAATCATACGTTTTATACACACAATATTCACACTCACACATAGATACACAAAAATGACATTTATATTAAACTCAAACTCAAACTCAAAAGCTTTTATTCATTATTAGGTACAATTTGTGCATACTGAATGAAAGTCATACAGATAAATTATACATTCTACATTCGTCCGCTTTGATCGCCCCTCAGGCAGAACGTAGACTGGGAGAAAAAAGCGGGCGGAAAAAAACTCCCAGCACTCTTTTAAAAGTAAATAAAACTTACTCTATAGTGCAGTATGGCTAGGTCCAATAAAGGAACACACGTGACAGCTATCGTGTGTGTCAATATCGCCCCATTGCCATCCGCTCACAAATGAATATTGTTACACGGTGTATAGAAATAGCCTATAGTGAAGTTATTCAATCGCACGCTTTCTTATCTTCTAAATAGTCCTTAGTTACATAATAGGCCTTTCGGCACAGGACTGATTTGATAGTTTGTTTAAATTTGTGAAAAGGCAGGGATTGAATTTCTATAAATAATGTCTTATTAAGTTTTAGACCTTATTCAGAGGTCTTTAGGCATATTTTCAGCGGTAGACAGTGCCTAATAAGGACCAATAACTTATCTGAGACCTAGCTGTGAGCTTGTTCCATGCTCGAGTTGAAAGGAACGAAGGCACGAGTTTCAGTGTTGATCATCTACTATCTTAACAACTTTTCTTACCATTTTCTTTTCTTCTTACCAATTATACTTATTCATACTTACTTTTAAAAGAGTACTGGGAGTTTTTTTCCCGCCCGCTTTTTACTCCCACTCTTACGTTTCGCCTGAGGGGCGATCAAAGGGGATGTTTGTATAATGTTAAATGTATGACGTTCATTAAGTGTGCACAAATTGTACCTAATAATGAATAAAAGCTTTTGACTTTGTCGTAGTTGACTTAAAGTAGAGAAAAAAAAGGAAAAAAAAAATAGTAAAAAATTAGTCTGGAACTTAATGAGCCTTCTTATAATTATGCCCGGGTCGAAAGGAAGGATTGATTTTAATTACCCATTTATTGAACTTTAGTCATCCCAGTATCTTAACCACTTCGCTGTCCCGTGAGTCACATGTGACTCATACCCATCGTTCAACCATTGTGTCCATTTATCGGACAGGCGAAGTGTTACCCCGTGTCACCATTGACAGGTCCACGACCGGCAACGACACGGCGCTAGAAGCGGCCAAGCGAGCGGTCCTCGCGCACATGACGTCGTTCCTGGGGAGGCCTCCGCCCCCGGTCAGCTCGGCCGCCCGCCTCGCGCCCGCCCTCCTGCTGGTGGTGGCGGGCCTTCTCGCCTTGTGATGGAGGGCGAAACGTTCATAACGAGTGATGCAAGTAATACACACAATACCGTCTGTCCCATATCCACTCGGGGCCAGTGCCCGGGGCCCCCATCCTCAGAGGGCCTCGAAGGACCGACAATTTCTCTCGCATTTAACATCTAAATATTATGTTCGGGCGCATTGCACTTTTCACGTTGCACGAACGTCGATAATTTTCGGATTTATTCAAATCAATACATTTACTTATATTATATGAATAATTTGAGCAACAACGAAACACGAACAACAAAAAACAGCAGCATACATACTTATATCATTAATAACATATTGTATTATTTTAATATATTTGATTAATAAAGCAGATCATAGTGAAAAAAATTCAATAGTTCGCTTGTACATTCTAAAAGGGCCCCTAATTCATGTGTGCCCCGGGCCCCAGCTTGGTCTAAGACGGCCCTGGCTACACAGTCATATCCCTACACTAGGATTCCCTGGGTCGTGGGTGCCATGTTAGACACACGTACCCAGACAAGACTCATTCATCAGCGCCCTGATTCTGTATGATTCACACTCGTATCGCGGCAATGTCGTGTCTTACCCGTGATAATAACTCAAAAAAGGCTTAACTAATTGAATAAGCAGACATCACTCTGCTCACTCTTAATTTTGACTGCACCTATCCTAGACACGTTTTGGATTTTTTGGTGCTATTGGTCCTTTGTCAATGAGTGATTGAAAATTTCTTACAACAAAATGTTTAGCGAGATTTACATATTAGATCAATTTGTACGTAAGAGTATTTTTTATGTTTGTAATAAAGATGTTATCTTTAGCCTTGAGTTTCTATTTAGAAAAACCGTCATTGTATTTAATTACTTAGAATTCAATCTCTCACAAGAAATCTGGTGACTCCAATGACTTCAAAGTTATGTAAGTATACAACACTGAAATGTCGACTGCTGTCACTGTGAAGGAAATATCACAGCTAATCGGTGAGCACAGATAATCGGTGATGGGGATATTGTATAATACATTTTCGGCCAATGAATAACAGCCGAAAAAACGCGTTAAACCAATAGACGACGAACCACTGACGAACTGTCGACTGACTAACCAATCGCGCGAACCGCAGCGCAGTAAATCAAACCGACCAATAAAAATTGTGCTCACGACTTATGCCGACTATTATCTCACAAGTTTTTAATACATACAGTTGAAGTTAATCAAAACGTAACAAAATAAGTTTTTATTAAACACAAAGTTTCTTAAGATAATCTATTCATTACAGATAATTATGTTAGACATTTTAATTAATTAAAAAAAAGCAATATTTTTATTTATTAAGACGATAGTGTTGAACTATTTCCCTTACTAATGCAATAACAATACTTGTTCAAATGTGGCTGAGTGTCTTTCACACAATTCGGTTCTTCGCCATATCTGGAAATCGAAAGTAATCTCTAATAAGACTCTTTCTACGAAGAAGCTTCAATTCATTCAAAATTCATACTAATATACCGTAAAAATATTTTGTCGACCATTATGTTTACTCCGCGTAAGAGACGTCACAACGTCGCCGGATAGCGTTCTTGGTTTCAAAAAATACAGGTCATTTAGCCTACTTATTAATTATTACGAAAGCTGATGGGTTTTCTTTTGTGGGGTTTTATAACCTCAGATAGAGTTTTTTTCCCATTTGAGGTCGGACTAGGGTGTCCCTGGGCCGCAGTGACCACTTATAATCAGGTGGCTTGCGTGCCTGTTTACTATAGTAACCGTCATGAGTCGTTCACACAGATTATCACTGATAGGGATATTGTATACTTTCGGCCAATACAGCAGCCGAAAAAACGCGCTGGACCAATAGACGACGCTCACTGACGAACTGACGGCTGTCGAACCAATCGCGTGCACCGTAGCGCAGTCAATGACAAACCGACCAATGAAAGTTGTGCTCACCACTCGTGACGGCAACTATACTTGCTACTAAACTTATACACAATAGAAATGTGCCAATGTTGTTTTAACCCATTAATGACCCACTACAGGGTCGGGTCTCCTCTCACAATGAGAGGGATGTAGGCCGCCGTCCACCACGCTGGCCTACTGCGGGTTGGTGGACTTCACATGCCTTTGAGAACATTTTTTTTTGTGAACTCTCAGGCATGCAGGTTTCCTCACGATGTTTTCCTTCACCGTAACAGCAGGTGATATTTAATTTTATAAATCGCACATAACTTTTTTACAAAGTCATTGGTGCGTGCCACTGGGATTCGAACCCGGACCCCTCGATTCGAGGTCGAATTCTAAGCCACTTGGCTATCACCGCTGTACCAATGTGCCAATAAAGAATACTTACCGAGACACTCTCGATATGTCCCGCTCTGAGACGGTGAGCCTGTTTTCTTTCAAAGTGTACTTCATGGTGCCTTCGAACACCGCTCGGCCGGGGGCCATCACTATCTGTAAGACATAATTATTGACATAAGACACACAACCTCAAAATATAGTAGGCCTAAAGTAGGTAACAAATTGTATTTCATACTTTTTTGATGTCTGTCTATTTTTTGTAAATTAGGTTTTTCGTAATTTTTAGTTTTGAGTCCATATCACGGAAACTACTGAACCGATTTTGATGAAACTTTTACCATTCCCTAAGTTGAGAAAATGCAAACAAACAATGAAAGAACGAACACGATCCGTCAATTAGTTTCGGAGATACGCGAGGACAAACATATCTACATACACACAGACACGCATGAAATTTGGCATAGTCGTTTGGAAGCCGTAATAGACAAACATAATATATTATGTTAAAATTGTGCAGTTCCGAGAATATTACATACATGCGGGACCGATTTTGACGAGACTTTCACCGGCAGATAGCAGATAGGAGTAACCTAGACTTCTTTTATTTTAGAATTATAGTTACTAGACTGTGCGCGCGGCTTCGTCCGCGTGGATCTTAGAGCTTGCGGTTATTGTGACTAAATTATGATAGTGAGATATGTGCTCTCGCGGACTTTTTTGTAGATCTTAATAAGACCTACAAACCCGTAGTACATCATTTTGTTCTCTTGTCAATAGTTTTTGCAGCGCACGCATAAATAGGATTTCGATTTAATTTTCTTACAAATCCCTAATTTTTTTGAAAATAAAATATAGCCTATAACCTTCCTCTATAAATGGACTATCCAACACCGAAAGAATTTTTGAAATCGATCCAGTAGTTCCTGAGATTAGCGCGTTCAAACAAACAAACTCTTCAGCTTTATGATATTATATAGTATAGATATTCCACGCGGACGAAGTCGCGGGCACAGCTAGTAGGTTATATAGGAGTATAGGCATATAGGCACCTTAGCTTGATAGTACTCGGTATGAGGTTTGACGGCGACGGCTCTTGTCACGAAGTCCGCGAAGTAGCCCTCCGAATCCCTCCCCCTGCGGAACTTCAGCACCTCCTCGCTGGTGCCCTGGCGCTGCACCCACGATATTGAGGTCAGGGTCCTTTCCGCGCAGAGGGACCTCAAATAATTCAAACAATCGTTGAAAAAGCTTTAAATTTTGGATGATTTCTTTAATGTACTCGTAAGTTTTGTCGCATTTGGGGGAGATCCCCTCGTCTACGAACAATTGTCATCACCAAAAAAAAAACAAAAGAGGGCTAATTGGGATTTTAAGAAATGAAAAAAAATAAAAGAAGAGCTTTAAAGATTACGCTCATTAATAAAGTTTTATAAACAATAGGTATATGCATATATTACCTAAATGTAATTTTTTCTAAAATGGGACATTTTTGTATCACCGCGATGTTCCCGAGAACACCGGGACTGAGTGAAACAGGCTGAAAGTGGGAGGCGGCCTAGCGGCAGCGGTAGCGGAAAGTGTAAGTTTAGTAAAACTAAAGGGGGTATAAATTATAATCTCGCAACCCTTATTTAACCGGACTATACTTCCACATACTGAACATACATTTAAACATCGGACATTATAACTAGCCATTGCATTTATTGGGAATCGATCCGACACCTACTGAGTGTTATTACCGCCATTAAGCTTGCGTGTTACAATAGCATCAGACAATGCTGCGAGATTGGTTTGTACGTCGTTAGATAAATCGAGGGTAGTTCACGTTTACGCTGATCCGGCTTGAAGGACCGAAATGAGCGGAGATATTGTGTCAGTGAAGCTTGATAACTTGATAGAAGCAATCATGAAGCATCTTATTCTACTTACCTATCTAATTCGAAGTTGACAACGATAAGACAAAAATAAGTGTTGCAATTTTGTTGGTTTTTAAAAGATGTTTTATCACCTTTTAAGTTGGCTTAAAAAAGTTAAAAATGCGGTGATAGCCGAGTGGCTTAGAATTCGACCTCGAATCGTAGGATCCGGATTCGAATCCCAGTGGCACGCACCAATGACCCTGTAGTGTGTCATTAATAGGTTACTGACTGAAGTTGGCTTAAGACGGTATCTATTGACGCTTTTATAATCCGCCGTAATATTGATTTCACAAGAGGGCAGAACAGTGGAACGTACAGTGCTATTACTGTTTGAACGCCTTCTACCCTCGTATGAAACTAGCAAAAAAATGAATAAAAGATGATGTCAACTAACAGCCATGATAGAAAAAGTTACCCACCACCATTTTTGACATTGATTCATATTTTTTTGGCAAAAATGCGGTGATATAAAAAACAAGACCGCAGATATGGAGTGACCGCGACGAGTAAGTCTAGTCTACTCTATGTTCACATTTGGTCCTTCGAGCCGGATAAACATATAGACGAACTACCGTCAATAACGATAAATTGACGGTAGTTTGTGTATCCAATCCTCAATCCCTGTGTAGCAGGTAAGCTTAACGACGATAATAACAGTAAGCGCCGCGCGTGGACAGGCGCCAAGGCACCTCGGATCGATCCCAGTTTCGGTATTTACATGGAATTATGTGAGCTTACAATGCCCGTCTACAATGTCCGTATATTGCGGAATTACGTACCTAGCAGTAGGTACGTAGCGGTCTATAGACATCGATAAAGCGGTGATAGCCCAGCGGCTAAGAATTCAGCGTCTCACTCGAGGGGACCGGGCTTTTGGGCCTTCTTTAAAGTTATGTGTGGGAGATTTATAAAATTAAATATCCCGTACTGCAATAGTGTAATAGTAAGGAAAAAAAAATTAAGGTAGGAGATCCGACATTGCAGTGGATCAGAAATGGGTTGCGACATTTTAGAAATCTAGTAAAGGTAACGGGATGAATTTTACCTTGAATGATATACTTGAATATTACTGGGGTGGGGGTAGAGAAATATCATTGGCATCAATTTATACTGAAGCCAACATAAACAACTTTTAATTTCATGATGTAATTCCCATAAGAGTGCTTTCAAAAACATCTAAATCGTCAGCTCGACATCATAAAAAATCTTTAAAAAAGTTTCTTTCGGGGGAAAACAATAATAATTTAGTCACTTGGCTTAAAATATTGGTGACGTCATAAGCCGATTTCATGTTACTTTGTCTATGACGATTTTACGTGTCTCAATTATTATAGACTCCGAGGTCACAACTCCATTCGTTTATAAACTTTTTTAAACTCATAACAAGCCTTTAGAGACCAATCCACCCAATTCAAGGAGAAACATCCTTTTTCGAAATATTTAATAAACCAGACCTATTTCAGCCATCAAGTGCTTTTGCGAACTGACTAATGAGTTGAAGAAATAAGTTTTCAAATAAAGGAGTTTCCAAAGTTTGTTTGTTAAGATGTTTGAGAGTCTCTCAAGCGTTTGCCGTTTACAATGTTAAGTCAGCGCTTTTAATTATTGAGGGAGGTCCTTGGGTTAGACGTCGGTTACTAATAGGCATGATGACTAATTTTCAAAAACTCTTCTATGATATTCAGAAGTTTCTTTTATGTCTAAAATATATCATATTTTTGTAGAAAATTAAGGTTTTTGTGCATTAAAAGTACATTTAAATTTTAAGTTTCAAATTCATTCCAAAACGCTCGCCCGTGTCATGGCGTCTGTCATTGCGTCACGGCTCAGTAAAAAATGCAGAGATCGCGTATAATATGCTTCGAAAAAAATTACGTTTACTGAGACGTGACGTAAATTGACGTAATTCGATCTGATGGGTGTTTAAGCTATCATGGCGGATTGTTGTGTTTTGTAGATTTATTTTAACAAATAAATTATTAATCTCGACATTAATAAGAGATTAAATACATGTTTCAAAATCTTTGAATCCTATTTCATTAGATCAGATAAATATTTTGGCGAAACTTGATTACTGTCATCATGCCTATTATTTCGAGTTTTGCTTACTATACTACATAAACAATCGTGTATAGATGCTATCCATACAACAGCCATGCTCCGATTGAATCAACCCGGAATTTTGTCCCTGCTAAATGTTTAGAAAACTTCGATAGCGTGATTCAGTGTACCCGTGGCGCCATCTCTCGACGAGTGTATGACAGTCGCTACAGTGTGAGGGCAGTCACCGTTGGTCCGCAGTGATGTTGTTGATGAACTGCGCTAGGAACGTCGCGGCGCGCGCGCGCAGTGGGTCGCCGTGGGACACGTTGGTCCACTTGCTGCACGCGCACCAGTGCGGGAGGATCGCCGCTTGGCCGCACGATCGGGACTTTGGGATCTGATGACGGAATACACATTTAACTGTCTGTCTCAAAACCTTTTTTTTGTCACTCTGCATTCGACACTCCACAAAAGTGTCCCAATAATAAAAAGGATCGTAAAAGTATTCGTATAATTCTTATAACGTCTGTCCCATTAGTATGGGAAGATGTCAGACTTCAAGTCCCTTCCACAACAGTATCCCGAGCATGTAGGTACCTACATTATCGTGAAAGTAGTCGTATAGTAAACGTGTGCCATTGGTATGGGACGATGTCAGGCAGACTGACATAATTGTGACATACTAACGACTGACGTTTGCCCTACGAACCGTGGCTTGCATGCACCATTATTGCCACAAAATACTTTAAAAATCCCTGGACAGGATAAAGCCAAAGAATTTGGGAACCAGGGTAGAACTGTTGGAGAAATTTACTACCCTGAAAAAAAATTGGACGTATTTAGGGGATACAGCTTAGCAAAGGGCAAACAAAGCGATATCTTTCGGGCTAACCAGTAAAGCAACACATAACTAATACTCACATAGTCAAACAGACTGATGCCTCTCGGGATATCCGAACCCGGGACAGTGAAGTCATTGGCCAGCCTCTTCAAACCCATGGCGTCCAGCATCGTAGTGTGGACATCGAAGGGTGTGGTCAACACGTCTACGTTGGCCTTCAGAGCTGATACAGCGGTGGGCCTTTCGTCCAAGAGCCTTTGAGGTAACACAATAGACATTAGCGGCAAGCGTTCCTCGATTTTGCCCTGATAAGTCTCGCGGAAGGGACTGAATCTGGAGGAATAAGATGAATTGACTTGTCAAAAAGTGTATTTCTGGAAATTAAGTTAAGTCTAGTTAAGGACATGAGCGATGGCGAACGGGAGTGTTCTTTTTCTGTTCTGTGAACGTCTGTGAACTTTTTAGGAAAAAGGGCATCGGGCGACCTGATGGTAAGTGATCACCGCTTATTGACACGAGCAACACAGGAGTCGCCAGTGCGTTGCCGACTTTGAAGGCTCGTTTTACAACCTTTTTGAAGGAACCCATGTCATAGTACTATGAACAAAATGGAAGACCGATCCGAAGCTTCAACGTAAGACTCCGTAAGAGGCAAGTGCGTGAAAAACTGTCTGTGGAGAAGAGAACATTACCTCGACCCATGATCGCCCATGACAATCAGCAGGGTGTCCTCTAACTTGCCAGAAGCCTTCAGCTCCCTCAGGTAGTGCGCAAAGTCCTCGTCGGCGGTGGTGATCATGTTGAAATCGTTGTGCGTTATGTCCGCTATGAAGTTGAAGCAGAACTTCTTCCCTCCTTGGTCCATTAACTGAAGGACAGAGATTCATCGATTACGATACGATACGGTTCCGTAAAACAACGAGTCGTCACTTAAGTTGTATTTATATTTGTTTGCAACTATCCGCAAACGTGGAACTTGTTTTGGTATGGACCCACCACCCTCCCTAACACCGGCCACATACGTTAGGTTATAACCGACAATGAACAATTATACAGTTATAAAAATGAACTGTGCAGGCATAACTGAACGTGTGTATGACATGACTCCTTGCCTGCGCAGGCGAAATTTTAAATAGGTATGAAAATTGATATTTTTTGCCGCTCGGTTAAGCTTGTGCAGGCATACCTGAACGTGTGTGGCAGCGGGGCTTCAGTTATCCAGGGGATTAAGGGTAGGCAGGTAAAAAAACTTCTATAGCGTGATTCAGGATCGAGTGGCGCCATCTCTTGGTGAGTGGCGGAAGTCGCGACAAGCTCACCTCTCTAACAAGCCGCAACATCAACATGTACTGCGGCGTGTCTCCAACGCAGTACCTCTTCTTCAGCCCGCTCCACCACCTGGCTCCGTGCCCTGACTCCTCGAGGAAGAAGGCCCTGAGGTAGTGGTCTGCTGGGGTACTGTTGAAGCCGTTGTATCGGAGCTGGAAGGTTCCGATCCACGGCATGTCCTCTAAATAGGCTGTTTGGTAGCTGGAAAAACGTTTTTTGATGTAATTTTTATTGGAATTGGCATGCAAAAGTAAATGGGTATGCAGGCACCCAAGGGGCGAGTTTACTAATTTTCACATTATGAAACCCTTCCAATTCCACCCCATTGACATTATTACATTATGTCCAAAGTCGCTAAATTCAAACATTAAACTTCATTGGAAAGTCATAATGGAGTCAATATAACTCCATTGACCACCAAAATTGTTAAAATATGACATAAAATCAATTGTAATACTCGTAGTAGTCGCGTCCCTGATACCAAGACTAAGTGGTAACTGCAACCCAGTTTTTGACACCTATGACGTCAAACCTCAGTTAGAAAAGAAATCTTATCTGAGAACATACGTGGTGTGTAAGGTGCGTTTGATACTTGATAGGTACTCATGAGCGTACTCGTGTATATCAGCATAGATATTCGAATCAGAACAATCCTTACCCATCTTGTTTCACCTGGTGAAATATGAACAGATTCGGATCCAGGAATCCCTTGGAGAACTTCTTCCTCGCGTCAGGATGCTCCAACTCGGTTCTCCCCGAGAGCAGAGGGAATAAGGCGGCGGGAGTGCCGTCTCCCAGGATCTGGTACCTGGAGAAGAATGAGGAAGGAGGGTTCTGGCCTCAGAGTCTATTGGGTTGTGGACATCTTTCACAATAGGTAATTAATATCAAAATTTTCCCCTAAAAGAGTTTCCCCTAAAGTTTAGGCGGAAACTTATGTACTGAAACTTATCTACGGAACCTAATAGAATTAATAATGATATGTAGTACCTCTGCAAGCACTATTACTTTAAAAATCGAATAGATGATGATAGTGAATATGGATTGATCAATGTTTAGTCAAGCTTTAACTAACCCATATGCGTGCAACTAAACGTTTTTGCCTTTGTCTAATGTGACGACTACTGACGACTTCCGTCACTCGTCAAGAGTTAGCGTCACGGTCCTGAATCACGCTATCGAAGTTTTCTAGATCGATTGCACTCGTCGCTCCCCTCATGATCACCTCGTCTCATTGGTGATCTCCCTTATCATAAGTATTACTAACTCTATCAGCTACATCACTTTGCCGGATCGGCGATCTCCCTTGTGCTAAGTATTACTAACTCTCTATCATCTACAGTGTAGATTCTGATGGATGATCTGTAGATTCTACACAAATGAATCAAATACATACCCTTTCAGCACCACAGCTTGCAACTCCTCAATCAGAACGTTGTAGCTTATCGGCATCCGTCGTAGAAAGCCGTTGCGTGAGGTGGAGTCGAAGGCCAGGATCAGGACATTGAGGGAGTCAGCTCGTCCTGGGGGAATGGTGGTGTCGACTGGTCGGAGGCCTGCTTTGTAGCCGTACCATCTTGTGGATACGAGGCCTAGGCTGCAGTGCGGAAGAAACCAATAGATTGGGGACCAGTCAGGTATGTATAGTATATGGGTATTTTTAATCGACCTCGAAAATTAAACAACATTGATTTTTTTATTCAAGTAAGTGATTTTTTTTAAATATAAAAATGTGTTCTTTAAGTAACGTAATGTGTCTTTATAAGAAAATAGTGTTGAAATGAAATTTTGTGTTGGAATGAACATTATAAAATTAAATAACCTGCTAGTTTTACCATAAATTACGGTAATCCGTAATCTATGAGTAATAATATTATGATGTACAAACTAATTTTTTTAAGCCCTTTAAGTACGTGCGTTGCTCAATAGATGGCGCTAATTAGTTTTTCTACTGTGTTGCCATTTATCAAAGTTCTGCTGAACTACGCAATAGTAAATTAAAGTTTTTGCAAAAGTAATTACACAACTACATAATAGATGGCAGTGTAAGTATAAATAATACAGCAGTTTTTTACCTATTTTTATCAATTCCCGAACAAGATACTTTAACGTGATCACTTTTGTTCAATAAATACTTTTCATTGCCCTTGATCTTGGTTGGATCGCCGTAATAGTGGTTTTGGTCGTCAACATAAACAATATCTTTATAAACGCAAACTATGTTGCTATACTGCTTTGTAATTTCCTCCTTTACTTGACATTCATGTTTCTGGGAAAGAAACACTCGTATACTTCTTCAGGAACAATAAGCTATTAAAATATAACATTCAGGTAACTATTTCGCATCTATATCGTGGTCATAATTATCTCAGGCTAATTTACGACCGACTTTTTTCAATCAAATAATCTATAAATTATGATTTATAAAAATCAATTGGATTCTTACATAACAATCAACCCAGTCCAACCCTTCGCAAACCACCTTGGGCAGGTCTTGGTGAAACCTAAAAGCCTCCTCAGAGAAAGGGTCCAGGTTCGGAAACTCGCAGCCTATCTCCTCACGTCGATTATCCATGCTCATCTTGAGTTTCTTCTGCATCAGTCTGTTCAAAATAATAAGTATAATGTCAGCTCATTGTGGTACAATAATAATGTACACGGTAGGCAAGAGATTGGTTCTAATTTGCGTAACAGTTCCGCTATTGGGCAAGAGATGGCGCTACGAGTCGCCTATAAACTACGATGTAAATTCTTGTCTATGCCTACGAGCATCGGGTATTGAAGCACAGAATGTTTTCTGTGGAGCAACACTAGGGTCAAATTATGTATTCTTTTGAATCCTTAATAAAGTAACTTTTAACAATATTAAAAACTGAGTTTGGTCCTTAGAAATGTGGTAGTCAAAGACGCCAATTATTAGTTGAGAAAACCTTTTTAAACTCAACAAAAAAGGCAATTCTCCTTAAAACAACGTTTTTAGGTGGTTCAAAGTTACCCAAAAGTGTTCAGAGTTATCCAGTTCGCAGTAAATTGAACACATCGAAACGCATGGTACAAAACGCGCGAACAAATTTTTATTAATTAATTAAAATGTGATACCTAAACAGTGTAAATAAATTTTAAAATTTATGGAATGGCAAATGATTGCCGGTTACTTGAAAGACACACTGCGCTCCGGTGACGTTGAAAGGTTCCACTGCGTCCACAGCATCAGCAGGTAGCAGCTGGTCGCACAGCACGTGAACACACACACACATAGCGGCAGCTTGAAGCTCTTGTTGCGGTGCTGAAGCCTCTTTATCATCAGGGACAGCTATAAGGACAGGTGAATAATGATTAGATCCAGCTGTCATGTATAGCTGTCGTGTGTGTCGTTTTATTGTCAGTACCCATTAATGACCCACTACAGGGTCGGGTCTCCTCTCACAATGAGAAGGATGTAGGCCTTAGTCCACCACGCTGGCCTACTGCGGGTTGGTGGACTTCGCATGCCTATGAGAACATTTTTTTTGTGAACTCTCAGGCATGCAGGTTTCCTCACGATGTTTTCCTTCACCGTAACAGCAGGTGATATTTAATTTCATAAATCGCACATAACTTTTATTACAAAGTCATTGGTGCGTGCCACAGGGATTCGAACCCGGATCCCTCGATTCGAGGTCGAATTCTAAGCCACTGGGCTATCACCGTCGTTTTATTGGACCTAGTCATACTGCACTATAGAATAATTAATAATTATTTACTGTTGAAAGAGTGCTGGGAGGTTTTAGGTGTTACAATATTACTTATTGTTCCTCAACTCAGCGAGGCTTTAGTTCATTGTAAACATTAATTTAAAAACATTGTGATGAGTTGCTATCAGCGTGTTGCTGTCAACATTTATTTGGCGCAGCTCATCCTGCCATGTTGGAAATTTTTGTCAAAACCCTTGATGTTGAGAATCTTTTTAAATTCACAATGCCATTCTTTTGATAGTAGAAACTGGTTGCGTCGTGGTCATGAGTCAATAGCTAACTCATCTTACCTTCCAAAATACGGGCATTAATCTCCACTTAACTTCCATAATCGTTTACTTCTCTTCCGTATTCAGATTTTTATACTAAGAAAACAAACGGTATAGGTACTTTATTATAATTACAATCGAGTGACAAACCAATTGTAAGATGGTGTTTATTTTTAAAAGTACAATTTTATAACCAGCCTGTCTAATTAAGAAAAAGTATAATTGGGAACATTAAGCCACTGATGGCTGTGACCACGCCAAAAAGATGTCCACTGCAACTGGGTACTGATTCCAAACTCGTAAAGTGAATGCGTAAAGTGCGCGGGAATGCGTGATCTAGCGTTGTATGTAAGAATTGCCATCCAACACACAGAAAACGCATCTGCATGTATGCGCGTAGATGCATGTTCTATACAACGCGCACCCCCGCAATACGCTGCGTGATGCGGGACAGTATGTTAATCGCTATGTTTGGGTTGAGTCAGCATTATGGGCTAAAGGATCTCACTGTTTACGCCCATACTTTTGTACAAGGTAACTTTGATAATATCAAATAATTACTAGCTTGCGAGTTCCCAATGTCCAACATGAGCGTTGAATGTGTAATAATAATGTGTGTGCGTATTGCGTAAAGGTATAATAAATTACTATGACACATGCAACTAGCAACACACGTAGGTAAATAATCTGTTTGCCTCTAAAGCAAATTATATTTTCCGCAATGCCGAGGTGCGTGATAACCATGACAAAACATTAAATTATGTTATAAATAAGGCTAGAAATAAAACACTTTTATCTGAGTGAGTAGAAAATGTATCTTATAACTCTTAAGTCGGATGTTAATAACTAGTATCAAATGATTGGATGTTCTGGCGTGGACAATGCACATTGATACAAACTGGACCGGAACCAAATAAGCATGTGAATTTAATCATTCAAATCCTACATAGCTAGGAGACACACCTAAGACCCATTTGATGTTGGATTGGCATTTAACACAGCACATTGAAATAATTATGATACTATTTGTACATTTTATTCGACTTTGTGGAATTCATGAAAAAACAATCATCAGAATAACCACTAATCTAAATTGAATTATGAAAATAGTTCGACGCAAAGTTGGTAAAAGATCTGAGACAACATCAACAAGGAAAGATTCAATTTATTCGCTCTTCTATTTCACTTTTGATAAACTCTTGAAGGCAAATTAAGCAACAATAAGATACATATGTTAAAAAAAACACAATTCAGTGTAAATAACTTTAATCTTCAAAGCACGGCACTTCATTGAACTCCAATTTGACGAGCAAATCACCAACAGCGTACACTGGCTCGATTCTTCTCGTGAATGAGAGAGCCTTTAGATGGCTCACGTCTGCCACCTTGTCCAGAACGAATTTGTACTTATTATAGACAAAGACGCCTTTGTTAGAACACACATAGGCTTTCGAATTCATGTCGGTAGCTATTGCGTCGACTACGTGTCCTTCATGCGTGTTCACGGCTCGTGTTCCGAGTTTTACTCTAAACAATGTCTTTTTGTTTACAAAGAATATGTTGTTATCATTGTCTAATATCAGTTTGTCTACTTCGAGACCTTGTAGTTCTGGTACGATCGAAGCGTGTCCGTCTTCAAATTTGTAAGCCTCTTTTCTTCTATTTGTGAAGTAGAGGCCGTCTTTGTAGGTCATACTCTGTATGTCGTCTTGGATCGGTAGTCTTTCTGGGAGTCTCTTGTCGTTTATTTTGAATAGACCGTCTGATCCTCCGACGAATATCTTATTAGTGCTTTGGTCGATCGCGATGGCTGTGGCGTTTCTTATTCCATCAATAACATAGGCTATTTCTGAGTCCAGGCTTAGATATCCTAAGGCTCTGGTTGGTGTGTTGGCTAGCTGGTCAAAGGTGAAGTAAATAGTATTGTCGTTATTATTGAAAACTAAATCATGTAAGTTGTTTATGCCATCCTTTAAAATGTTCACGTTGTAGTATTTTTCGTTGAAGTATATTCCACGGCATCTCTTATCTGCTGATGTTATTATAAATAACAGTGCTAGGATTATCAGGTGCTTCATGGATGATTCTAAAAAAATAAAGATAGGTAAAGTGTGAAAAACAAATGCAATAATTTTTATTGAGTTTGGACATTCGATTAAACTTATTCT
Organism: Erynnis tages; assembly: GCA_905147235.1. Lineage (NCBI taxonomy): Eukaryota > Metazoa > Arthropoda > Insecta > Lepidoptera > Hesperiidae > Erynnis > Erynnis tages. The sequence goes on from LR990097.1 coordinate 308,569, forward strand.
GTAGTGGTTAAACCTAAAGAGGCTTCGCTTTTGAAGAGGTTCATAAAACATAAAATTAAAGACTAACAAACGATTAAAAGTCCGGTCTAGTATTTCAACATGAAAAATATATCAACCTGTTACTATTTTTGAAAATGAAAGAAACATACTAAAGATAATTAAACATACAAACAAACAATTTTTCACCTTTCTCATGATTGTCGCGGCTTATCATATACATAGATAACTTTTTAAGTCTTATTGGTATTTCCAGAGATAAGACACCTACTGCATACAATTTATTAAAGACCTCCGCTTAATTTAAGACTGTTGGTTGGGTCCCAAACTAGCCGGGCTGACCGAAAGTCACACAAGAATAAGCCGGTATCAAAATCATTATCACAAAGTTACATCATTTAAGGCACAGTTATACTGACCTGATGTCACACCAATTAAGTGTCTTCACGTCAGCACCACACTGTTGAATCAATCAAACTGAGTGTGGTCGGCGGTTTCTAGGGCAAGAGGTCAATTGCCTTGACTCCGTTTATCACTGTAGTTCCTGTGTTTATTTTATTTTGGTCTAACGGGAGTTTAATTAGTCTATTTTCGATAGGTATATAAAATTCAAATTACATTAAACTGTCATTTGTGATATTAGAAGTGGTAAAAACTCATTAAAGAGATGGTAGTCACAGCAGCTCGTCTAATGAGGTATCTTTGATGTTGTCTGTGGGCTGCAATCACCACTTAGCACGTTGTTAACCTGTTGATACTAATATACAATTTAAAAATGCCGGTTTTCGATAAATTGCCACCCACAGAAGCATTAAATTCTTTTTGTTTTCAATGGATTTGTGGTTGTTTTGTATCATCTAGTTTTTCACGTTCTTTTCTGCCACACTAAGGAACTTTCCGTCATCTCAGGTTTTCAGAACCATGAAAACAGTTATTCGTCAGCGCTAGCATATTATTATTTGCTTCGTTTACTATAAAAATGTTAATGTGACGGAATATTTGCGTCAGAGAATGGATTAAAACCTGTAAAAAAGCGGGGAAATTGGTTAGAAAAAACTCATTTTTTCTCCATTAGTAAATTTAATTATTTGCAAGTAAAACCTTGTGTGAGCGATTATAATTATTATGATACAGTAAGTACAATAAGTATCTTTAGTATCAATAAAAAAGATAAGTTCTATAGGTAGTAGTATAAAAATAATTGTATCATATTATTAACTATTTTGCACTCCTTATCTTTTTATTATTATTTAAATATTAATAATAATAGTTAATTGTGTCGTATTAAATGGAATTTTTCCATTAAATGCCTAACCCTCATTTTTTAAAAAGATTTTTTATCAACCAATTTAAAAAGATGTCTATATTACAGTCATGTTTCTAAAAGGTAGAAGTCGCATAATCGCATAGGAAAATTGTTTTAAATAAGATCATGCAAGTCGAGCGGTCGTGTTTGGATTTAAAATATTTCATCCCTATGTTTTTGCGAAGTTGTGTTTGGCGAATTAAAGTTAAGTAAGATGATTTGGGAAACTCTTAGCGCCATCTCTGGACGAGTGGCAGAAGTTGCCAAAGTACAATTTAAATTAAAACTATTTGATTTAAAATTAAATAATTTTACTATAGAATAAGTAATTTTTATTTATTGTATGATGTAATGCGTTATGCATATATTATTATGCTGTAGTTAGCTGTGAACTCAATGTTTTTATAAAATAAATTTTTATCGAAATTAGCCCAAATGGCTTAAAAATAAGAATAGTACAGTCGACAGCCATGGTACGACCGAGTCTCCTTTGCTCCCCTTGGTGCCCCTAGATTTATATAATAAAAATAAATTTATTGTTTTTGCAATATATAATATATAAATATGTCTGTTTGTGCAATTGAATTTTAAAACGTGCCGCGACGAACGAAAGGAACGTCGTACATAAATGACAGACATAACATGCCACAATGTCATATGTCAATTAAATTAAAAAAGTGTCATTGTCATTGTCACCGCACGTGACGTCAGTCAATTGTTTGTATTCAGACTCAGAGCCAGACTCGTATTTTATCAGATTTTACGTTATTACCTATACATAATTACCTCTTTCCGTGCGCTCTGTGCAGTGGTTTTGTGTATGCGATGATTTGTTCAGTGCGGCGTAAATAATACTTATTTCACTTATTTGTGTAGTGCAGTGTTGTTTTGTAAGCAGGGCAGCTGGTCGTCGGCAGTCGTCGCACGGCTGAGTTATCCATGAAAAATTAGTAAATTTAGGTAAGTATCGTACTTATACGAATTAAAGATATTATTCAGCCGAAATAACGCTAAAAATGTTCACGAATGTGTAAGAAACTTTAAATATTACAAACGAAAAGCTAGGTTTAAGGCCTAGGTTTTTAAGCCCCTTTTTGCTCCTGTCCTGTCAAACGTTTTCGTTTAGTGAGAATTTTAAGAAATTCCTGAAACATTCATGGTTGTTATCGCTATGTGTATTGAGATTCAATGCCTTGGGTCTACAATGGTCGCCTCAAAGTGTAGCTGTGGTCGCTACATAGATATGGCATGTTCCGCCCCTATTTGAGCCTGCCGCTCTGGGCTATAGCGTATAAGGTAAATAATTAAAAATGCCTACGTTTACGAAACTAAGTATTTTTCCTCAATTAAATTGAAAAAAAAAATTATTGCTAATAATAAGGAAGTCAGTGACATAAAAGGCCCATAAAGGCACTTTGTGTCAATGTTATTTAAAGTAATTAAATTTAATCTATGTTTGAGGAATTTAAATGAAATGCACTGAGGAGAAACATACATATATTCTGTTCTGTTCTGTGGTGAGGCACAGAGACAAAACTGATTTTTTTTGTAGCCACAATTCTCAATGCCAAATCTTCACCCATTGAGAAGGATATATTATATGCCTTAGTCATAGGCAAAGTCTGGCAGGCAGGTCAAAAGGCAGGCAAAACTTTTCACTTATTTAAAAGCTACATAGATACCCTTGTTCCTCCTCAATGTGGTGGAGACCCAACCTAGCAGTGGGTCGTTAATGGGTCACTAAAGACTAAGGATTAACTGCTTAAACGCCTCTCAGACTAATACCGACCAGGAGGTCACATCAGTGCCCTGAGTATCAACACTATTGTCAAAGTATTTGTAACTAGTGCCATAAGTATGGGAAGATGTCAGACAAACTGAGATATGACATACTAATGACTGACTTTGATGATAGTGTTCATGTAAGCACTGGTCCCATGAAAATAAAACCATTACAATGACCCAAATCTCACCTTCATTCTGATTTGTGTTTGTGGGAGATAACACATGTGAAATGATACAGTGCACTCACTCTGTGTTATCTACACAAATATTTATTCAGTGACAGATTGGTGGTTTTAAACTTGGTTCAGGTCACCTTGTTGGAGTATTAATTATTTTGCTACGACTGTACCTGCTGTGTAACTCACAAATAAATTAATTGTTTAATTGAATAGAATAATTGACTATCAAACAGGCATTCGGTGCTAGCCCAGTGGCGTAACATTCGACCTCAAATCGAAGAGTCCAGGTTCGAATCCCAGTGGCATGCACCAATGACTTTGTAAAAAAAGTTATGTGCGCTTTATAAAATTAAATGTAACCTACATTGCCAGTAACCCATTAATGACCCACTACAGGGTCGGGTCTCCTCTCACAATGAGAGGGATGTAGGCTGCCGTCCACCACGCTGGCCTCTGTGGGTTGGTGGACTTCACATGCCTTTGAGAACAGTATGGTATACTCTGGAACATGCAGTGTCAAGATATTTACCTTCATCACTATGGCAGGTGACAGTTAATTAATTTTTTAAACTCCTGTATTATAGACAGAAAATATAAAAATTTACTATTGAGAGTTTTATCAGCAATTTCAATTTATAGCTATAAATCTGTGATACAGGTTGTAAATATTTTTATTTTTATACCATTTTTATTGTTCTTTAATGCATTTTTTCCGTCTTGTTTGTACTGTAAAGTATCAGATTAGGTATGGATGTATGTTGACCGAGCTATAATTAAAACTTATTGTTTGTATGAACTCAACTGATTTTGGCATTGATCTCCCTTATTTCTTATAACTCAATATGATATAAATAGGTATTATTTTGATAGCCATTTAGATTAATACTATTCTGACTTGATAAAGGTTAATCGATAAATAGATATTTTTTATCGAATAATAAAATAATAATACTTAGGTACCTACTCATCTTTTGTGTTCACATATCTAAACAATAACATGTATGATAGTGATAAGATAACTTAGCAGATTTTAATCAATTTTAACACCAGTATGATATACAAGTGGTAAATTGTTTCAATTTAAAAGATATTTAACAAGGAGGAGTAGGGGTAAAAAAGTCATGTGTCATTTCAGTACCCATAATGACCCACTACAAAGTCGGGTCTCCTCTCACAATGAGAGGGATGTAGGCCTTAGTAGACCACGCTGGCCTACTGCGGGTTGGTGGACTTCACATGCCTTTGAAAACATTTTTTTGTGAACTCTCAGCCATGCAGGTTTCCTCACGATGTTTTCTTTCACCGTAACAGCAGGTGATATTTAATTTTATAAAGCGCACATAACTTTATTTACAAAAGTCATTGGGATTCGAACCCGGACCCCTCGATTCGAGGTCGAATTCTAAGCCACTGGGCTATCACCAGCTAGTAAAAAAGTAATAAGTAAAAAATAATCTTACTCGATAACTATTTATCCAACCGATTGATTGATTTACAATTTGACAGAACCAAAGTAAGTAATTAAGAACTGGAGATGATATATTTGAGGCGAACATCTTAGTTCTCATGAGTAGCTAAGCATCTGCATACAACCTCAGATAGGACAAATTCTCTATTTGTGGTTGGATGTGGGTGTCCGTGGGCTTCAGTGACCACTTAACACCAGGTGGCCTGCAGGTGTGCTACTCAATAACTATTTAAAAAAAACGTTCTAGCTATCAGGGTTTGTTTTTGTGGGTATATGTCATGTATTATACTCGTACATTGAAATTCTGTGGCTGTAATTTTTTTTGAGTAGTAAAAATGGCAGTACTGTGCCAGCTACAATGATTAACACTTATAATGATGTATATAAATGTAATTTAGATCTTTTATAATGTCATTTACTGAAGTAGGTACACTATGTATTTGAAGCCTGAAATGGCTAGGTAACTCTGCTGTGATAACAGGTACCTATTTCCTGAATTAGTTTTGATCATAAGCATGTTTGCCACATTGTCAAAGTTTCTTTATTCTCATATTAAATAATTTCCATACAAACTTTTCTCACCAACCAAATACAAACTTACCAACCCCTTTTCATCCAGGGGTTGAATTTCTAAAAATCTTTTCTTAGTGCTCTTATACATCAGAAAAGGTACCCCTGTACCAAATTTCAAGGTTTGTGGTACAGTAGTTTCGGCTGTGTGTTGACAATTATAATAAGTCAGGTTTGCCTTTTATAAGTTATGCGCACGCGATTGCTGTCATGCGTGCTCATTTATCGGTCGAAAATCATACTGCAATATAATTAGTTCATAATTGATTTTAAAAGAGTGTCGGGAGTTTTTTTCCGCCCGCTTTTTTCTCCTGGTCTACTTTAGCCTGAGGGGCACCGAAAGCGGATGTTAGATGTAAGATAATATTCTATCATGTATGACGTTCATTAAGTGTACACAACTTGTACCTGACAATGAATAAAAGACTTTGATTTTGATTTTTGATTTTATAGACAAGGAAATAATGTACGATTAATGTAAGTTGCCTTCGTCAACAGATAACCAATATGATGTCGAAGCGGTGGTACCGCTCCAGAAGGAACCAGCTGTTCATCGTCTTCGTCCTACTTCTGTGTTTGTTCTTCTACATTAACCTGGGGGACAATTTGCACAGAGAACAGAACCTGGACGTCACACGGAGGTGAGCTCGGCCTCTTTCCATTTCTCATGGTGTTTGGTTATTTCTAACAAGTGTTAACTGTAACTAGTCCATTTTTTATTCTTGTCCAATTTGGTAAACTTGGCACTACTTTAGCAAAGGGAGACCAGGGGCCTGATTCTGTACGACCCAAAAGATTTCGTGCCGAGGTCGTGTGACATCAAACCATACGTCATTCCATGAACTCGGCACAAGGAATCTCTATTCTATAAGGCACACAATAGATTGTCACGATATTTGACTTTTAAGCCTGTGAAAATTAAAAAAAGCTGTTTGCTGTAATTGCTATGTTTGAGTGCAATGACATTTTGTATTGATATACCAAAAAATGAAAAAGAAATATTAAATATACTATGTATTCTTGGTTGGGCGTTTTTTTTATTATTATTGGACTCAATCGTGTTCTGCACATTTACTATCTTTTTCTATTTGCTTGTTGTTTTTTCTTCGTTGTAGCTAATGGTGTTATGTGGTTTTGTTTGAAGTGACAGATTAATCATTTTAAAAATCTATTTAATTTTTATCTTATCTATATGTGACTATTTAGCGCAATTATATTATGTTTATCATACCTATTTAGATAATCTTTATTTACCTACTAATAACAGCTATTCTCTTACAACACATTATGATGTTTTATAGTTATCTTGCAATTTTTATCTTTTTTTCCTTTTATATTTTCATGTTTGTCGTTTTTTCTTCTAATATTCCTCAATGTGATAAGGGTGATCAACTTAATTAACAATTGGGATATTTAACCGGATTTCAATAGCCTGTTGTCATACACGTACAATAAAAAATATTTTGGGTTAGAACCATTAAACACCATACAACTAATCGAGTAAACTATCGATTTCTGTCTATCTATATTGTTTTTTTTTTCAGAAGAATTACTGAGCTACAATCTGAAGGAGCTGTTCGAAATTACTTGATTCCTTCTTTTAGTAAAACTTAACTTATTACTTAAATCTTCTAAAATTTTCTTTAAACCCTGAATAATTCATTACTGACTTCTAGAAACTACTGTTTAATATAATATGTATTTCTTGCTATGATAGACCAGTGGTTAAGAATTCGGCCCCTTATTCGAGGGGTCCAGTTGCAATTCCAGTGGCACCCATAACTTAAAAAAAAATTTTGTAACTTTCTTAAAAAAGTTCTGTAACTTAAAAAGGCTATGTAACTTAAAAAGGTTATGTAACGTTCTTAAAAAAGTTATGTAACTTTTCCAAAAAAGTTATGTTACAATTTGTAAAATTAAGCATCACTACTAAGTTACAACTAAGCTACAACGGTGAAGGAATGCATGTCTGAGAGTTCACAAAAAATGCTCCCAATTGCATGTGAAGTCCACTAAGCTGCATTAGGCCCGCATGGTGGACTAAGGTCTACATATACAATTTTTATTGTGTGCGAAGTCTCCGCCTAACCCCTGCTGGGTTGGGTCTCTGCAGTGGGTCATTAATGGGTTAAAGATATCTGAGAAGGTGCATTTTGTGAAAAGCTGTTCTTTTTCGTTGATCAGACTGTTACATGACAGTAGAACCTTTTGTAAGTTGATGACCCTTATAAGATAGCTGTGTTATCTCACATTTGCTTTTATTTCTGTGCGATTCCATAATTAAGAAGAAAATGAAATGCAGTTTTATGAAGTCCATCTACCCATCCAGTCTCGTCTACCCTGGTTTCCATGACAGCCCATGGATATCTTAATCTTAAATGATACAGGAATTTTGAGCTGTTATTGGATAGTATTAGACATCACTTATCCTATAAGTAACGTGACGCTTTTGCTTTGCTTTTGTCCAGGGATGTTATGGATATGAAATTTCGGATACGGATAGGTTTCGGATATGGGAATGATTATTTATTATACCGGATTATTTCGAATTATTAGTATCACTCAAGTATCTTTGTATCTCAAGTATCACTCAACTTACTCAAGTATCACACAAGTATAACACAGCGGTGATAGCCCAGTGGCTTAGAATTCGACCTCGAATCGAGGGGTCCGGGTTCGAATCCCAGTGGCAACAATGACTTTGTAAAAAAGTTATGTGCGATTTATAAAATTAAATATCACCTGCTGTTACGGTGAAGGAAAACATCGTGAGGAAACCTGAATGCCTGAGAGTTCACAAAAAAAAAATGTTCTCAAAGGCATGTGAAGTCCACCAACCCGCAGTAGTGGTGCGTGGTGGACGGCGGCCTACATCCCTCTCATTGTGAAAGGAGACCCGATCCTGTAGTGGGTCATTAATGGGTTACTGACTGACTCAAGTATCCATGGGTTGCAGTGACCACTTAATTATAATATTCAAATGATAATAATCAAATGTGAAATGATACAGTGACTCCGGCTTACCTTTTTTGAGCTTTTGTTACTGGCTTGGTAGTGGCGTAACATTCCGCTTTTCTAGAGTAGACCTGGCTAGTGCACTGCCCGTTAACGCTAAGAGCTCGCTAAAAGCACGCAACGAGTTGACAGATCCCAAGGCGACGCCTAAAATCAATGACAGGTAATTCGTTTGTCTACTAATCATCGATAGTCCAGTGGGTAAGAATTCGACGTCTTAATCGAGGGGTCCGGGTTCGAATCCCAGTGGCACGCACCAATGACTTTGTTATGTGCGCTTTATAAAATTAAATACCTGGAAACCTGCATGCCTTTTGCCTCAAAATTTTTTTCTCAAAGACATGTGAAGCCCACCAACCCGCACTAGGCCAGCGTAGTGGACGGCGGGCTACATCCCTCTCATTGTGAGAGGAGACCCGACCCTGTAGTGGGTCATTAATGGGTTGCTGACTAATCATCGTCAGTATCAGCTCCATCCGTCTATTCATCAACCCTGTGAAGTCCATTTTATCGGTCTCCTCATATCCTACAACTACATATGTTAATTCAGGTTGAACACTGTGCATATACCAAATTTTATCCAAATCTGTTCAGCCATCCGTCCTCACAAACATTCACATTTTATAATAGACTCACTTCCGCCTGAGTATCCCATTTAACCAAACTATCAGATTTAACTATTACCCTTTTACGCTAAACGGCTGAACATATTTGAATAAAATTTGGTATGCGTGTAGTTTATAGGATTAATTAAGGATACTTTTATTCCCCTAGTTATAAATTGTAAACAGACGAAGCCGCGCGCAAAGACCACTGCCATAATCGGAATCACGGGTAATCTTATCATGGGCGCTTCGAGTGTATCGTATCTTAAGAAGCAATAAAATGTAATCCTTTAATCTCGCCCCACAGATTTTGAGTAGGCAGTCATCGTGATTGTAATAGCACTGATAGCTTATTTCGGATTAGGACTATTGAAGTTACGAAGATATACTAGCTTCATTACCCGATTTTAACACTTTGCCTGTCCATTAAATAGACACAATAGCTAAACAATGGGTATGAGTCACATGTGACTCACGAGACGGCGAAGTGGACACTGTGTGCACATAGAAAGACAAAGGCAAAAATGTGTGGCAACTTCGCCACTCGTTTAGAGTGATATAATAGGCGAATCTATCCTGGGGAGCGCCCGTGCTTCGATTACGTCATGTCGTAGTTTTGTGTATATGCCAGCGATGTAGAAAACTTCGATAGCGTGATTCAGGATCGTGTGGCGCCATCTTTTGACGAGTGGCGGAAGACGCCACATGGCATTTGCATAGCTAGGAAAAACCGAATTTGTTGAAGGTGTACAGAAACCTGGTCGGGCTATTGTCTTGTCAGTAACCCATTAATGACCCACTACAGGGTCAGGTCTCCTCTCACAATGAGAAGGATGTAGGCCTTAGTCCACCACGCTGGCCTAGTGCGGGTTGGTGGGTTGTCGGGCTATTACACATATATTGATTTAATTTAATTATTGCATTAGTAGTGGCATTGCATGATTAGTTGCACATTTTTGCATTAACTATAGTTACAATATACGTGTGTAATTTTTATTGATTTTGTATGTAACGTATAATTTGTATTGTATTTGACCGCATGTGATATCGTAATTAATGCATATTGTTTTGTTCCGTTTTTTTCAGAAAGTCTATTATTGAGTAAGTAGTTTGAATCTTTTTTTTTCGTTTACGTATTTGTAGTGCATTTTAGAGTGCTTGCGCTTGTTTTTTTATTTATTTATCTGTTTTCATTTAATCTGTTGATTTTTAATGTATTGCTATGCTTACTTATGTGTTGTAGTTTATTTAAAAAAAATGGATATTAATTTTTAAAAAATTCAATGTTTTTTTTTAATGTTGTTTATTTCGTTGTTATCTGACGTTCGTGGAATATTGACAGGTATATAGAAAGGAAGATACAGGACGCTTTAAAGGAGGACAAGGGCACAGGGTGCGAGATCCCGAGGCTGGATCCCTTCGCCAAGGAAGTGACGCAGTTCGACAAGGAACTGCCCAAGGTCGTGTGCCAGGGGACTGACTGGGTCAAGTGTTATGTGAGTTTTCTTTGTGTCAGGTGGAAATATCTCTGATAAGAAATGAACCAAACTCAAACTAAAAAGCTTATTCATTATTAGGCACAATTAGTGTAGTAATGAATATTGTTATGTAATAATGTATGTAGGTATTTCTGTATGTAGATATGTTTGTCATCGCATATCTCCGAAACTAATGGACGGATCGTATTCGTTCTTTTTTGTTTGTTTGCATTTTTTTCAACTTAGGGAATAGTAAAAGTTTCGTCAAAATCGGTCCAGTAGTTTCCGTGATATGGACTTAAAAACTAAAAATTACGAAAAAAATTGCACCGACAACAAAAAAGTATGAAATAAAATTTGTTACAAACATAGGGTCTAATATTTTTGAAGTCGGTGTCTTTAGTATTTTGTTTCTATTGTTAAATTTTGGCACCAACCTTAATTTTTTTTAAACCTTAGTTTAATTTTTTTTTAACTATTTCTTAATTCCATTTTAGCATTCCGAGTGCAGGGTGGTGAAGCAGCTGTACGAGACCACCAAGGACATAGTGTGTGCGTACAGCGACATCGTGTACGAGAGCGACCAGAAGTACACGGTCGGGGAGCCCACGGAGGTGCGGGGCGGCGGCGTGTACACCCTGGCCAGGAGCGACCACGTCAAGGTGAAGTGTACCGGGAAGCACAGGAATAGGTGAGGCAGCGTTTATGACTTCCAAGGTAGCGCTCAGTCAGTGACCCGTTAATGACCCGCTACCGGGTCGGGTCTCCTCTCACAATGAGAGGGATGTAGGCCGCCGTCCACCACGCACCACTACTGCCCGTTGCTGGACGAACATGCCGCGTGAGAACATTTTTTTTTTGAACTCAGGCATGCAGGTTTCCTCACGATGTTTTCCTTCACCGTAACAGCAGGTGATATTTAATTTTACAAAGCGCACATAACTTTTTTTACAAAGTCATTGGTGCGTGCCACTGGGATTCGAGCCCGGACCCCTCCATTCGAGGTCGAATTCTAAGCCACTGGGATAGCCCAGTGGCTTAGAATTCGACCTCGAACCGGGGGGCCGAGCTGGACTTTGTATCTGCTATATCCCTTGAGAACATTATGAAATATTCTGAGGCATACAGGCGATGTTCAATGTTATAAAGCGTAAAGAAACTTTTTGGTGGAGCACACGATTAATTTTATACACTTAAACGTTATTTTCAGACAATGGCAGTTTAAATATCTCTCATAAAATTATTAATTAGTGTAAAAAATAATTATCAATTGCATTGTTTATTATACGTTTCTGTTTTTATTTTGTTTTTTGTAATTAACGTTTTTGTGTCTTAAACTTTTCAGTTTTAATTCAACAGAAACGTGAGTTGATTTGGATTTAATTTTGGGGTACAATGGTTTAGGTTTTTTATGTATACAACTCGAGTCACTTAACAACATTTCATTGTAATTTATAGGCTTTCAGCACTTCTAGATCTTCTGATATAAATAAAGTAACGAGCCAACTCATTTTATGTTACCTTTAAGTCTTACGCACTTGCTAGTTTACTTGCTATTCACTAACGTTGATATAAACTATAGTCAAATCAAATTTACAACAATTTTATGAAGTATCTAATAGATATTTATTACTTTTTTAATAGATCATGATGTTTAAGTAATATTTATATATCTTTGCAACAATCCGCACACGTGGAACTTGTTTTGGTATGGACCCACCACCCTCCCTTATCTCTCTGTAGGTATATACCATAACAACTTATTCCAATAGTACACGATACGTGTTTCGCCCCAAAACGGAGCATCATGAGGTGATGTGGACTCTACAACGGTTGGTTGCTCAGCAATTGTTGTTGCGGATTGTTGCAAAGAAATATAAATACAACTTAAATAACAATGGATTTCCGCAAAGTAACGCCCGATACAATATATTAGATCATGATGTATTTGTAAAGACAAAACGCAAAGAATTGACAGTCGGCAAATGACAGATGACGTTATTGCTGACATAAAAACGTGTCGTAGGTGGCTAACGAAGAATATAAAATAGTTATAATTACATTCAGATCAAAATTACCAGTCCACTATCATTGAAAGTCAAGTTGAATACTAAAATAGTCAACTGACTACATGACTAAAAATTAATTCCAGTTAAAACTAACTACTTTACTTACATGCCAGGTGTTGGGGTGGTGAAGGGACAAATTAATAAAAATATAGATAGTTAATTAGCAAACCATTTTTACAGTTTCTTTAGATATTGATCAAACATATTTTTTGGTGAGTTTCATCAAAATCGGTTCAGTAGTTTCCGTGATGTGGGTTTTGAACAGAAATTACATTTTTTTTTCAAAAATTACAAATTTGTTTTTCAAGGTTACAAAATAGTGTTTCAAAAATTACAAAAAAAATTACAAAATTGCAAATTTAAATTACAATTTTTTTTCTAAATGTACAAAAACATTTTTTTATACTACAAAAATTATTTTTCTTACAAAAAAAATTTTTTTAATACTTTTTGAACCCTCAATTTTTTCGTTTAATTATCCTTCCAGCATACTGCCCTCGAAGTGGGTGGGGCACAGCATAGGCTTCCGGTCCACAGCGTCCCCGGAGACGCCCCCCGAGGGGAGAGAAGACAGCCTCAACGTGCTAATCATCGGATTCGACTCCACCTCGCGGAACGGCTTCATACGACGCATGCCCAGGAGCTACCGCGTGCTCACCGAGGAGCTGAAGGCTACTGTGCTTAACGGGTGAGTTGTAGGTCTTTTAATGTTACTAGGCGCCATTGTGGCGTTCAAAAATGTATCGAGTCCCGGCTATGCGATGTACCTAACATAACGTGTGTGTAATGTAACTAAAAAATGACCAACAATAGGCTAGTTGACAAAATTTGGAAATGAGTTTAAAAATATGGCTTGGTTAAGTATCTATTTTACCCCAAAAGAAAGAAAAAAATGCCATTTTACCTAAGAATTTTGCATTTTTAGAAATGAACTTCAAATTGACGTCGAAAAAGGCCAAGACTGTCATCGCGTCTTGAATGATGTCACGCCTCGCGAAACAAGCTGTTCACTGTAATCGAAAATGACAGCAACATGATGTTTCGCGAGGCGTGACGTCACGCTTCTCTGATTTGTGTTCGATTATTTTAATCTCACGTGATTAAATGGCCAATTTAGCGGATTTTATTTTCCGTAAATATTGGTAATCTTTAATTATTATTTTAATGAAAAAAGTGTTTATTTGTTTGCTACCTAACATTATTAATCATGAGAAACCTTATACCAGCCGATTCATTCTTAGTGGAAACAAGCCTATTAAAAGTATACGTTTCCGATTCCAGCTACAAAGCCTATTAAAAGTATAATTATGTTTCCGATTCCAGCTACAACATAGTGGGGGACGGCACCCCGGCGGCGCTGTTCCCGATCCTCACGGGCAAGACGGAGCTGGAGTTGCCCGACGTGCGGAAGAAGGCCAGGAGCAACGCGACCATGGACTCCATGCCCTTCATCTTCTACAAGCTCCGGGAGGACGGGTGAGTGGTGGACTGGTGGGCTGGTGACTGGTTGTGACAGTAGGCAATGGCGGGGGGCTGGGTTTACCCGACATGAGGGAGATGGACCTCTAGTTGATACAACGTGTGCCAAAATTTAACGATAAGCGGGAACTAGGCGTGTCCCTGATTACGACTGCGCGGGAAAATAAATAAGAAAAAACATAATATGTTTTATTTAATTTACAAAGTAAAATATAAAAATCTCTCAAATTGACACCGCTCAAGATATTCCAACCCACACTAGACCAACATGGTCGACTCAGGCCTTCACGCTGGCCTAGTGCGGGGCGGTGGTTTCTTTGTTGTATATTTAAAACTTCCATGTCCATTAAATAGACACAATAGTGAAACATTGGTTATGAGTCACATGTGACTCACGGGACAGCGAATTGGTTAGCTTGAAATCATGTAATCCTGTCCATTAAACAGACACAATAGTGAAACAATGGTTATGAGTCACATGTGACTCACGGGACAGCGAAGTGGTAACTTGAAATCATGTAATCCTGTCCATTAAATAGACACACTAGTGAAACAATGGTTATGAGTCACATGTGACTCACGGGACAGCGAAGTGGTTAACTTGAAATCATGTAATCCTGTCCATTAAACAGACACAATAGTGAAACAATGGTTATGAGTCACATGTGACTCACGGGACAGCGAAGTGGTTAACTTGAAATCATGTAATCCTGTCCATTAAACAGACACAATAGTGAAACAATGGTTATGAGTCACATGTGACTCACGGGACAGCGAAGTGGTTAACTTGAAATCATGTAATCCTGTCCATTAAATAGACACAATAGTGAAACAATGGTTATGTGTCACATGTGACTCACGGGACAGCGAAGTGGTTACTGGAAGTCATGTAATGTTCCTGGTCTCCAGCTACCGCACCGCGTACTTCGAGGACATGCCCTGGATCGGCACGTTCCAGTACCGCTTCGACGGGTTCCGGCGCCAGCCCGCCGACCACTACCTGCGCGCCTTCTTCCTGGAGGAGTCCCGCGGCGGCGCCGGCTGGTGGCAGCGCGGCCGCGGCAAGTACTGCGTCGGCGACACGCCGCGGTACAAGCTCATGCTGAACATCACCGATCAGGTAACGCACCCTTTCGGCTCCTCGTAGTACACCTTAGTCCGTAGCAATCCACGGCAGTTCATCGGAGTCCATCGTTGTCCATCATAGTCCATCGGAGTCCATCGTAATCGACCCTTGTCCATTGGAGACCATTGTAGTCCACCCTCGTCCATCGGAGTCCATCGTAATCGACCCTTGTCCATTGGAGACCATTGTAGTCCACCCTCGTCCATCGGAGTCCATCGTAATCGACCCTTGTCCATTGGAGACCATTGTAGTCCACCCTCGTCCATCGGAGTCCATCGCAATCGACCCATGTCCATTGGAGACCATTGTAGTCCACCCTCGTCCATCGGAGTCCATCGCAATCGACCCATGTCCATCGTAGTCCATCATAGTCCATCGTAGTACATCCTCGTCCATCAGAGTCCACCGTAGCCCTTCCTCGTCTATCGGAGTCCACCGTTGTTCATCGTAGTCCATCATAGTCCACCGTAGTCCATCCTCGTCCATCGGCGACACACCGCAGTACGAGCTCATGCTGAATGATATTCATGCCGATCAGGTAATAGATCCTTTCAACCTATCGTAGTCCATAGTAGTTCATTGTGATCCACCGTAGTCCGTCGTAGTCCACCGTAGTCCATCGTAGACCTTCATAGTCCGAAGATAAATAACGCGACACACTCATAGCCCCACACTAGGATTCCCTGTGTCGTTGGTATCATGGACCAGAACACGACACACCCAAACCAGAAACAGAAATTCAAAGTCGTCATTCAAATTTCTGCTCTGCTGGGAATCGAACCCAGGATCTTGGTCTTGGTGACCCACCCTTGGTCTTTACATAACAAAGCTTGTTTCGTTTCCAGTTCCTAAGGCTGGACGGCAAGCGGTTCTGCTTCACGTTCGTAGCGGACATCACGCACGACGACTTCAACATGATCTCGACCGCGGACGACGACTTCGCCGACTTCCTCGCGGCCTTCCGACGGGACGGACGCACCGAGGACACCCTGTTGCTGGTGATGGGGGACCATGGCCCGAGGTGAGGGATTACCCACGAGGCACCCATTAATGACCCACCCGGTCGGGTCTCCTCTCACAATGAGAGATGTAGGCCGCCGTCCACCACGCACCACTACTGCCCGTTGGTGGACGAACATGCCGCGTGACAACATTTTTAAAGCACAGTGTGACTTAAACCCGCAGTCTACGCACGCTCTTTCGTGACCTAAGTTGCCTATTTCTACACCGTGCGTTACTAAAATGTGTGACCTAAACCCGCAGTTTACGCACGCTTTTTCGTGACCTAAGTTGGCTATTTCTCTTTCCGCCCGCTCCAGTCCGGGGCGGGTTTATGTCGCACTTGCTGTAAAGTAGTATACGATACTTATGACCAAAGTTGTCTATTATTGCACGGCGTGAAGCTAGCGCCCGAGCGCAGCGGACCGGACCCGGACCCGGACCCCTCGATTCGAGGCCGAATTCTAAGCCACTGGGCTATCACCCAAACTCAAACTCAAAAGCTTTTATTCATTATTAGGTACAATTTGTGCACACTTAATGAAAGTCATACATTTAACATTATACATTCTACATTCATCCGCTTTGATCGCCCCTCAGGCAAAACGTAGACTGGGAGAAAAAAGCGGGCGGAAAAAAACTCCCAGCACTCTTTTAAAAGTAAATAAAACTTAGTCTATAGTGCAGTATGACTAGGTCCAATAAAGGAACACACGTGACAGCTATCGTGTGTGTCAATATCGTCCCATTGCCATCCGCCGCTATTTTTAACAATAATAATTTCTCACTTTCAGATACGCAAACGTCCGCGACACGCTCCAAGGGAAACTCGAGGAACGTCTCCCACTGATGGGCGTGCTACTACCCGAAGCGTTGAAGCGATCCCGGCCAGAAGTACAGGAGCATCTGGAAGCGAACGCCGAAGTACTAACGACGCCTCACGACGTCCACGCGACCGTGTTGGACGTGATGGGGTTGAGGAAGTATTGGAACCCGTACAAGATCCTCGGAGCTGATCTCACCAGGGGAATGACGTTGCTGGATATTGTAAGTTGTGGATGGTAATTTAGTTGGTATAGTTAAGTTAGTAAATTCATACTATATTTAAAAGAGTTCTGGGAGTTTTTTTCCGCCAGCTTTTTTCTCCTAGTCCACGTTTTGCCTGAGGGGCGATCAAAGCGGATGTTTGTATAATGTTAAATGTATGACGTTCATTAAGTGTGCACAAATTGTACCTAATAATGAATAAAAGCTTTTGAATTTGAATTTGAGTAATTAGTCCAGCAACGGGCAGTAGTGGTGCGTGGTGGACGGCGGCCTACATCCCTCTCATCGTGAGAGGAGACCCGACCCGCGAGTGGGTCATTAATGGGTTACTGACATTGGTAGGTTATGAAACAGAGATAGCCCTCGTGGCGAGGTGCTGATACCTGGGTAGCGGTTGAGGTCCGATGACGTCATTTTGCAGTTTTGTGTATATGCCGGCGATGTAGAAAACTTCGATAGCGTGATTCAGGATCGTGTGGCGCCATCTCTTGGCGACTGGCGGAAATTGCCACAGATAATATAATTGTTTGAGGAGATCCATAATGGCGGTAGATATTTACTATTTACGGTAAAACCTTTATTTTGGTAATAAACTTGAGTTTAACGAAGTTTAAAACCATTTTTGTAATATTTTTTCAAATAGTGGGCCAAAACAGCTCGCGGTGTCATGGCGTCTGCTCTGACGTCACGCTTAGGTAAACATGTCATTGTGTCTATGAGTTCTTCGTAGCGACAGTATTATCAGCGGAGTTTGTTTACCTAAGCGTGACGTCACGCGCTTTGAGTGGCGTTTCAATCGAAATGGCGAATTGCAATATTTTAATGTTTTATTTTATTGAAAATCTTAAGAATCTTATTATTTTAAACAAAACCAAACCAGTGTTTTGAATTTTTTTAGTATGTAAATTGCCCTAAAATTATTAAATCGACGATTCTTTGGATACGCTTGGGTTGCACCCCATCATAGGGTACGAATCAAATAGTGCTATAATTAGGTAAAAATGTAGGTTTACTCATTTGTTATTAGTATTTCTTCCCTTCTCTTCTATTATAAACTACCGGTTGAATTTGTGTTATAATATAATATATGTATATTATTGTATATCAGTGAAAACTTTTAGATGGCCTTCGTTATGTTATTATTTACACCACTGTCTGTCATGTTAGCTGTAAGTTTTCCTATGAATTGTAAAAAAACTTGAGAGTTGTCAAGGGACACCCGGAAGGAACGAAGTTCATGACGTAAATGACAATGTCATTTACGACACTTTTTGCTGTCATGACGTAACTGAAGTTCATGACGTAACTGACGTAGTCATGAACTTCAGTCATTGTCATTTACGTCATGACTTACGTCATGACAGCAAAAAGTGTCGTGACAACTTTTCGTAAGAATTTTTTCCGTCTAGCCCCCTTTCACAACGCGCGATAAGGAACTTAAAAATAAAATAATAGTGTCGTGACGCCTACTCCAGATCCCAAAGAACCGCTCGTGCAGCGAGGCGGGCGTAGAGCCGCACTGGTGCGCGTGCCTGTCGTGGCGCAACGTGTCCGCGGACGCGCCGCAGCACGCCGCCGCCGCGCGCGCGCTGCTGCTCTACATCAACTCGCTCACCGACACCGTCAGGTGAGGGTCCGTCTGTAACCCATCACTGTGAAGAAGTGGCACAGGGACAGGCAGGGGCGGGAGAGAGGACGGAGCCCGGAGCCAGAAGAAGAAGGACCACACGAAGGGGACTGCCCAGGCTCGCGACCGACGTGGTGTGCCGATACCCCAAGACGGGACGGCAGGGACCAGCTCAGAATGAGCAGGCTCAACGTGAGTCTTGTAGGGAGAATCAAGCGACGCACCGTCATGTCCAGCAACAGAATACCGCGGTGCGTTTCTCCCGCGTTTCGGCCCGTATAACCGGAAGGTTGAAAGGGCCATGGGAAGGTGGTGGGTTAGTGTAACCCATCACTCACCCACTGGCGGGTCTCACAGCGAGAAGGATGTAGGCCATCGTGGTGGACGGCGGCCTACATCCCTGTCATTGTGAAAGGAGACCCGACCAGCCGGTGGGGCATTAATGGGTTACTAACATACATAGCGGTGATAGCCCAGTGGCTTAAAATTCGACCTCGAATCGAGGGGTCCGTGTTCGAATCCCAGTGGCACGCACCAATGACTTCGTAAAAAAAGTTATGTGCGCTTTAAAAAATTAAATATCCCCTGCTGTTACGGTGAAGGAAAACATCGTGAGGAAACTTGCATGCCTGAGAGTTCACTAAAAATGTTCTCAAAGGTATGTGAAGTCCACCAACCCGCAGTGGGCCAGCGTGGTGGACTAAAGCCTACACAGTGAGAAGGGTGTAGGCCATCGTGGTGGACTAAAGCCTACATCCCTGTCATTGTGAAAGGAGACCCGACCAGCCGGTGGGTCATCAATGGGTTACTAACATACATACATGGGGGGCTGGGTTAGTGTTGTCTTGTGTATGTCCATGGCACCCACGACACGGGGAACCTTATCTTAGATATTAATCGTTATTAATTGTTTACCTATGCGTGATATTCTTATTTCAATAGGGTATTTCGCAGTTTCGCACCATGCAAGGGAAAATCCAAAATTATGTAATATTGATAGATTTTGTTAATAGCAAGTGAAAAATAGTGATTTCTGTTCTAAAAAAATGTAGTATACATTTATTATTTCAATTGTAAAATTCAGGTTTGTTAATCTGTTTTTCAAATGTCAAAAACGCTATACGCCATGAAAGCTATCGGCGTGACGTCATTAGCAGTGTAAATAAACAATGGAGTATAACTTTCTTCCTTTACTGAGATGTATTGTTTACACTGCGAGTGACGTCACAAGCATGGCGGCAGCGCCGAGACGGCCGAGACTGTGTTTTCGCGAGGATTTTCGAAATTTAAATTGAAAAGTCTTTTTTTACTTAATATTTGATTGAAAAAAAAAATTCCAATTTTTTATGGGTTGTTATGACTTACGAATTCATATAAAAATCTTTTTGTCATATGCCGTAATACCCTATTTCCAGATCGAAATGCGCCATCCGCACGCTAACGTCGATAGAGTGGGTGATGCGTCGCGTCCCCAACAAGGGGGTGCTGTCGTTCGTGGAGGCGCGCGACGCCGACGGCTACGTGGGCAAATTCGGGCCACACGTCGCGCCCGACAGGGAGGACTACCAGATCAAGGTACGTTACCACATTCACCGCCGCCCTGAGCAGGTAGCAAATAAGTTGTCATGTCAGTACCCATTAATGACCCACTACAGGGTCGGGTCTCCTCTCGCAATGTATGTCTGAAGTTAGCATTCGGACCGCGGTTACCGGGCAGTGACATCTGGCGGGAGATCTCTCCTTTTCCTTCAAACTTAGATACTCAAATGTATAGTTGCCGTCACGAGTGTGAGCACAACTTTCATTGGTCGGTTTGACATTGACTGCGCTGCGGTGCACGCGATTGGTTCGTCAGTCGTCAGTTCGTCAGTGTTCGTCTATTGGTCCAACACGTTTTTTCGGCTGCTGTCAGTCAGTAACCCATTAACCCATTAATGACCCACTACAGGGTCGGGTCTCCTCTCACAATGAAAGTCCACCTTAGTCCACCACGCTGGCCTACTGCGGGTTGGTGGACTTCACATGCCTTTGAGAACATTTTTTTTTGTGAACTCTCAGGAATGCAGGTTTCCTCACGATGTTTTCCTTCACCGTAACAGCAGGTGACATTTAATTTTATAAATCGCACATAACTTTTTACAAAGTCATTGGTGCGTGCCACTGGGATTCGAACCCGGACCGATTCGAGGTCGAATTCTAAGCCACTGGGCTATCACCGCTTATCACCGCTCACCGGCTGCTGTACATTGGCCTGCTGTATACAATATCCCTACCACCGATGATCTGTGCTCACGACTCATGACGGTTACTATAGGTATTTTATCTTTCAGATTGTGGTGGGTCCCGGTCGGGGCGTGTATGAAGCGTCTCTCACGTACTTGGTGAAGGAAAATGAGTTTCACGTGGACTCGCGCGACATCTCCAGGACCAATGCGTGAGTATCCATTCATTTCATTCATCTGGAGTAGCGGTGACAGCACAATGGCTACATGTACATCTGTCTGTAAGAGTGAGACATAATTCTCTGTCTTCACAATGTTTTCCTTCACGAGCCGACCGACGACCTGAGTGGCGCAGTGGTTAAGACACTGGTGCGCTGCGTGGGGGGGTCCTGGGTTCGATTCCTAGCAGAGCAGAGATTTGAATGATGAATTTGAATTTCTTTATTTGTTTCTGGTGTGG
Source organism: Erynnis tages (assembly GCA_905147235.1). Taxonomy (NCBI): domain Eukaryota; kingdom Metazoa; phylum Arthropoda; class Insecta; order Lepidoptera; family Hesperiidae; genus Erynnis; species Erynnis tages. Next base: position 330,001 of record LR990097.1, read on the forward strand.
GTGTGTGTGTTCTGGTCTTGTGTGTGTCCATGGCGCCCACGACACAGGGGATCCTAGTGTGGGGCTATGAGTGTGATGCGTTATTTATTTTATTTATTTATTTCATTATTACAGCAGGTGATGTTTAATTTTATAAAGCGCACGTAAATGTTTTACAGTCATTGGTGCGTGTCGCTGGGATTCGAACCTGGACTTCTCGGTTCGAGGTTGAATTGTAAGCCACTGGGCTATCACCGCTGTGTAAACAAACTATACAAAAGCAACATTTAAGGTTATTCATTTGAGGTCTAAGGTCTCTAATTTCAGGATCCTCATGACAGTGGACACGACAGCTCTGGGTTCCCAGAGGAAGATTTTTTTTAAAACAATTTGAAAGATGTGTTTAAATCTGTGTTTCTGGTCTCTCTGTGTGTTGTGTTGTTGTCTTGTGTGTGTCCATGGCACCATCAACACAGGGAATTGTACTGTTAGGTTATGTATGTGAAGAATTATTTTTTTTAATTTCATTGTCAGTTGAAACATAATTGATAATAATTTGCATATGATTAAATTCTTATTTTATCTATTATTTCAGATACAATAACGAGCCCAGCTGTATAAGTGCGACACATCCACACTTGAACATGTACTGTTACTGCAACGATTGAACTCTCACACATTCATAGACCATTGAAAAAATATTCTTAGTCGCATCGCTAAAAAATGAAAATGAGAATTTTTTATTGTTAGATTTTTCTCTGTTTACAATGTCAGTATTAAAATAAAATAATTTTGTGTTAATTTGTAAATTTGATAAAAGACTTCTCTGTATAAAGATCTATATAGGTTCGTAACTTATTGACCCACAGCAAGGTAGGGTCTCCTCTCACAATAAGAAGGATGTAGCCCATAGTCCACCACGCTGGCCTAGCGGTTTGGTGGACTTCACATGCTTTCAAGAACATTATAGAGACCTCTCGGGCATGCAGGTTTCCCCACGATGTTTTGTTTCACTATTCCAGTACTGTCGCTAAGTAAGTCGTGTCAAAACGTACCAATTAACGAATACCAATATATTAGTAGTGTAACAACATTCTGTGAATCCTGGAGTTAATTATGTTCAATGAAAATCGGTTGAGCCTTGAAAAAACTCTGGGGGTAAGAGTGGGGAAAATACCCAATATCTGCAATTAAATTATTGTGTCTGTGGTTTTTTAAAATATTTAATTTAACATTATTTACATAACTCGCTGTTAAATTAAAATTAACATTAAAATTAAAATTTTAATTCATATTAAAATTCAAATTTAACAGCGAGTGTATAACAAATTTGGAATATGAATATAAAAAACTGAAAATTAAGTTTTATGCGTTAAGTTAAAGCAAACCAAAGCATTTTCAAGTGTTACAGCTGACTGTTAATTTATTTATTTGAAATTAAGTATAAATCTACTATTATGTAAAAAATTGTGATAAGTAGTTTAATTTGGAAAATGATCTTATTTCGAAAATATTTTTTTGTGACTTGTTTTCTTGTTTGTGAAGTTTTCGCTTTAGTTGTTTTCGAATTTATTTGAACCATCTCATTGAAACGTTTTGATGATTTTAGTAGCGTTATGTCTATCACAATTATAAATTAACATTGTAAGAAAGTAAAGTGTGATTATAACTAAATATTTATTTTTCTGGTATATGTATTTATACAGAAAAATAAATGTATAATGTAATTAAAAGGATTTGTTTGTTTAATGTAAACTATCGCGGTAAAGTTATTTTAATTCGGATATATGAATCTGCTGGATCGATCTAGTTTGTAAAATAATCGTCACATAAGGTGTCTTTGATAACAACTTAATCGAAATTTTGTTATTGATTATTTGTTCCTTTTTTGTATTTTATATTTAATTCTACTTAAAAGCTTATTGAGTATGAATGGCTAGCTTGAGATTGAATCTTAGTCATCCTTTCAACCCGTCGTAAAGCAGCATGCCTTCACGTGTTGTGTTCCGGCTGGGGAGGTGTGGTTGCTGGGGATACTTTATTTGAGGCGAACATCTTAGTACTGATGAGTAGCAAAGCGCCCGCATGCATATACAACATCAAATAGGATTTATATCCTTAATGAGGATGTATGTCCAAGGGCTGCAGTGAATACTTAACATATTTAAAGATCTACTTCGCGGAAAAAACATTTTATTTTCTTATATTTTTTTTATTTAATTTTTTTTATATTTGAACTTCTAGTTGTGTGTGATTGTAAGGAATCTCTGTACTAGTGACGGTTTATTTGTTAAGTGTTGTTCCTTTTTTTTTGTATTAAGTCGTTAGTTTATAAGGGAAAGTGTAATGCCACAAATAAATTGTTATGAACCGAAAATTTGATAATGTAGTAAATACCCAAAATTATACATACAATAACTTCCTTAATTCTGTTAGTCTGCGTAATTTTTGGTAAGAAATAATTGATATAAAAATTATACCTGCAGTAAATAAATAAAATATAATAAATATTGTGGGATGGCTTTCTTATCCCAGAGTAGGCAGTGAGCCTGTGTTATGGTAACCAGATAGCTGATAAATGTACATAATTATATATTTTTAAATACATACTTATATAGATAAATTACAAACAGACACAGACACAACACTTGAGCTCATCACTCAAATATCTGTCCTAATTGAACCCTCAACATCCGGTGTAGTGGCAGGAGAGCAGGCCTGTCCCACTCGCCGTGTAGGTACCAAAACGCAGCGGCCCATCCGAGGCGGCTAGTCAGTGGGAGAAAGGAAAGTGGAATAGGTAACAGTAACGCGCTAGAAAGAGACGCAACATGTAGCGGGAAAATGGAAAAGGTAAAAGGAACGCGCTAGAAAGAGACGCAACATGTAGCGGGAAAGTGGAAAAGGTAAAAGGAACGCGCTAGAAAGAGACGCAACATGTAGCGGGAAAGTGGAAAAGGTAAAAGGAACGCGCTAGAAAGAGACGCAACATGTAGCGGGAAAGTGGAAAAGGTAAAAGGAACGCGCTAGAAAGAGACGCAACATGTAGCGGGAAGTGGAAAAGGTAAGAGTTACGCGCTAGAAAGAGACGCAACATGTAGCGGGAAGTGGAAAAGGTAAGAGTTACGCGCTAGAAAGAGACGCAACATGTAGCGGGAAGTGGAAAAGGTAAGAGTTACGCGCTAGAAAGAGACGCAACATGTAGCGGGAAGTGGAAAAGGTAAGAGGTACGCGATAGTAAGAGACGCAACATGTAGCGGGAAAGTGGAAAAGGTAAGAGTTACGCGCTAGAAAGACGCAACATGTAGCGGGAAAGTGGAAAAGGTAAGAGTTACGCGCTAGAAAGACGCAACATGTAGCGGGAAAGTGGAAAAGGTAAGAGTTACGCGCTAGAAAGAGATGCAGCACGTACCATAGGTGATAAGCGCTGCGCGATCTGAATTGAACTTAATCGCATCGTAGCTAGAGTGTATATTTGTTTAAATGACTTTTCGAAGTGGGCCTTCTGTACTTATACTGTTATGTATTCTGTGGTGGTAGTCTGGATCGGTAACCACTAGACCAACAGGCGAACGGAATGGAACATAACACTTACCTTCGTCTCTACCGACAAATCTGTCGACTTTAAGGGTTTTTTTAGGAAGGGGCTCAATTCCTCACACAAATTACGCACGAGCTTCTTCGTGAGTCGATATCGCTTCACAAACTCAGTATCGTTTAAATCGAACGGATTGCACTGATTGCGCAAAGTTCTGCGCTGCTTCCTTAAGCATTACTATCAGCTCGGTCCATTTCCAAGAACTCGAATACTTCTAATTCATGACCCATCTAATCACACATAGCTTGGTTTAAGTATCTCTTGAAAGAAACACTTACACACATTATTTAGAGTTAATTTCAATTAAATCTACTTACTTTCCGTAATTAATTTAAGTCCCTTAAAAACTTAATAGTTACAGTATTGTGTTGTTAAATTTAATAGTTACAATAATATTGTAAAGCTGCCGCGACAAACTAACTAAGTACCTAACTTTTTTACGATTACTAAATGGCAATGATATTGTCAATTTGTCAATAAACTGACACTTAAGCGCTCTCCATACTAAGCCATTCTTACTTCCTTAAAATTAGGTCGTACTCCACACTATGCTTACCTTACTTTCTTAAATCAGATTCACAGATTAATATTATTTACTACCACAGATTAAATACCTAATACAAGATAATAACATAATCTCATTTTTTACGCATATTCACAAAAACAGTTCTCAAAGGTATCTGAAGTCAAAGTATTCGTACGCTAATCTTCAGGCATTATTTCAATTATGTCAGTCTGTACATCTTGCATACGTTAACTATACGAATATTTTGACGATAGTGTTTATGCTCGTCGCACAGATCATTAAACTACTCGTAAAAAAACGACTTCTTCCCTTCTGCCTACTTTTATTTTATTTTACATTATAATTTCATAACAAAAGGAGGCTTCAGAGCCATATCAGGCCACAGCAGATGTCAGGTAGTTCCTCGTCGCTTCCACTGCTGCGTTTATCAGCTTTTGACGGACGAATGGCGAAACGCCTAAGTATTGTAACGAGTAGTCTGAAATGAAAAGAAAAGATGCCCTTTACTCTTGACTATTACAGGACCTACACGAAAAGCTGTTACAATCATAATATTATGATAAAGTTTCAAACAGTACCCATACAATGAAACGAGAATGAAATTAATGATTCTCTTTAGATATGATTTTTGGTCAGGTCAGAAATGGAATGGTATTAATGAAAGACAAAACAATTATTTGAACAAATATAAGTAAGTGAAGTGCCGCCTTTAGAGTGTTATCTCTCTAAAGGTGGCACTTCACTTACTTACACGCGACGACCTGAGTGGCGAAGTGGTTAAGACACCGGTGCGCTGCGCGGAGGGTCCTGGGTTCGATTCCCAGCAGAGCAGAGATTTAAATGATGAATTTGAATTTCTGTTTCTGGTCTGGGTGTGTTGTGTTCTGTCTTGTGTGTGTCCATGGCGCCCACGACACAGGGAATCCTAGTGTGGGGCTATGAGTGTGTAGCGTTATTTATTTATTTATATTATTTATTTGTTTAGAGAGCTAACACTCTAAAGGTGGCTAATGACATAAAATTACGAATTTACCCAATCCTGTCGACACCAGCTCGATAATCAAGGGATCCTGTAGTTCTTCACGCTCCGAATTCGCTGGAAACGCGAACTAAAGGCAAAATAAAAACATGTAAGTAGGTAAATAAGAAGCGCGCATAGCCCCGCTGCTTGAGTAGATCGCAAGCGATCGAATAAGTTAAGCAACGTCGGACGCGGTCAGTACCTGGATGGGTGACCGCTAGTGGCGAATTAAATGCGCGTTTACATGCTTCGGTGGACACGATAACCCGTCGGTCGCTCTGCTTATCGATGGACAGCAGTCGTTAAACCTTGTCGAGGTCCCTATGTGTGATTTGAAAACATGTCACTATGGTTTGAAAGTAAGTTAAACTTTAAAGACGTAGGAACAAATAAAATTAAAACTTACAGAACACACGAAGAATATTGAAAGGAAAACTAGAAATATCTTCATTTTGACCAGAAGAGTCGGAAAAAGTGGCCTTAATAAACGCTATAGAATCTATTATAATTTTGATAAACCTTCCACCTTATATACCAAACAATATCCATTGTTGATTAGTTTCACTTAAAACATGTATGATGTAGATATTTATTACGATTGATTAATTACACATGATTAATGATTAATTTAATTTCTTATACTATTTATTTCTATTATTTCTTTTGCATTTTTGGAATAAGGAGGGAGGTATGGTTACCGGGGATACTTTATTTGATGTGTTAAGACGAAAGACGACGAAAAGTTCTATCCAAAAGTCTTTAAATCATATTATATGTTGACTTTTTTGCTGTCGTTTGAGTCTCGGGTTTGATTTCCAACGGAGCAAAGGTTTGAATGGAAAGTTAAATTTCTGTTTCTATTCTGGTTGTGTGTGTGTGTCCATGGCACCCACACACGGAATCCTGATGTGGGCTATGAGTGTTTCAATGTTTATTTAATATTTATTTATAATAAGTAATTATATAATTATTTTTATGCTTTGTTACTCTTATGTTACTCTAGAAGGTGTTACTCTTAAAGGGTGGATATGAAAACGAAAAAATACAAAAGAAAAAATATTTATTATACAAAATATTTACAATGGAGTATATTATAATGAAAGAAGAGTAAAAAAGTAAAAGTAAAAGAGAAGGGATGAAGAAGAATGAAATAACATAAATTAAATAAGGAAATAAAAAGCAATAGTCAAAAGATTGGCAATACTGGCCATTTAAATTTGATACTTACCAACGATTTTAAAAGTAAAGTAAACTACTTTAAAATCGCTGCTATTCAATAAGTAAAACTAAAATAGCTTGAAAAACGCATTTCTTCCTAAAATACCAAAACGTATTTCAGGTTGAAGGCTTTCCAATTTGAACTTATTACGTACAAAATTAGGCTTAAACCTAAAATATGGCTCAAAATCCTTTTACATGGCAATAGTCGTCGTAGAATCTAAATAAAATGTACAAAATTTCTTTTCCCTACGATTATCACATCGTAGCGCAATGTTTTGAATTTCAAAGTCGATAATAAATGACTTTATCTACGTTTTAGCACACTTTAACAAATTTAATTTATAAGGAAGTACCTAACCAAATCGCATATCAATGCAGTGTTAAACAAAGTACATAAATGGTTGATATTTCAGCCTGAGCAGGTGAATAAATTATGTTTTTTTCCAATTAGTAGAAAAACAAATTATGTTCCTATTGAAAGCAAAGACTGCAAAATTTATATTATTTTTGCTCAGGCATCAAAAAGTATTTATTAATTCAGACAGGAAAAACGAAGACAGTTTTAAATAGAAAAAAATAGAAAAATTTCTAAATCATCCAAAATTTGATCAAAATTTTCTTACAAATTTGGTTACGTATCTTTCCCACCTACTTAATAAGGTCCTGAACCGCTTTGGTCATATCCCTGTCCACCATTCTGGTACCCCCCTTGACCACCACTCTGGTACCCCTGACCACTCTGGTACCCCTGACCACTGGGGTAGCCCTGCCCGCCCCTGCCGTATCCACCACCCAAGCCGGTGTCTTCGTAGGAGATCTTGGGCTTGTATCCGTCTTGGTCAGCCTCGTACTCCACAGTCTAGAAGAGAGAGAGAGAAATGTGACAGATTAAAAATAGTTGAAAATAGCAGCGAAAAAAGGCAGACGTGTTTTCACAGGACTATGACATGGGGTTCTAAACAATAGCGCGCACAGGATTGTAAACATCCGACACGAGTTGGCCACTAACCCGTTTCTCTACTTGGAGCAGCGTGGTGGAGTACGCTCCAGGCCTCTGTTGTGGGGAGAGACCGAGAGACCTGTGCCCAACTGTGGGCCTAAGGGTTGAAGCCAGTAAGATGAATGCAGCATCTCACCTGTTTCCTGCCATCAGGCAACACCACATAGTAGAGGCCCTCCGCGCGGTCTCCTTGCCTCGACTCTCGGTGGCCGAAGTCGTTGCCTGATTCGTCATCCTTCACCATGTACTCGAAGCTGTAGTTGGCTGGCTCCTGGAGAATTAAGAATCATATAAGAAGGGTAGTACCTACTTAGGAATGGTGATGCAGAAACTTCGAAGGGTTTCCTAGAAAAATTGCCGGGATCTTGGCAGGTTGCTTTAAAATCACCAATCACATAAAAATATCTTAGCCTTTAGCCATCTCGAATTTTATGCCGAAGTTAGAGCTGTATCCAGGTTAAATCAATGATAAGGTATTAATCTGTTCGTTATCGTGTTTCCGTGTATAAGTAGTCAAGCAAATGAAACTTACCCCATTGCTGCCGTCGTCATAGCCGTTACCACTGCCTCGTCCGCCACCAGGGGGCAAGTAAGCTCTGCTCTGGGCTCCACCGAACCCTCCAGCTCCCGAACCGCCTGGAATATAATTAATTTTTAGAGAACTAGCTGATGCACGCGACTCCCTCTGCTAGATTTTGGTTAGGAGGGGTCTATACTCAGCGGAGTAGGCTGTGCGTTGATTTGTTAGTCATTCAGGAAGTATATTACTCAACTCTAGCGAAGAAATTTCTCTTAAGACAGATCATTCAAATTGCCGCCTATTGACACGGGCAACTGTAACACATGTGCGAATTATTTAAGTTGTATTTATATATCTTTGCAACAATCCGCACACGTGGAACGTGTTTTGGTATGGAGCCACCACCCTCCCTTGTCTCTCTGAGTAGGTATATACCATAACAACTTATTCCAATAACGACACGTGTTCCATGTACCATAACAAGTTCCACGTGTGCGGATTGTTGCAAAGAAATATAAATACAAATCAAATAACAATGGATTTCCGCAAAGTAACGCCCGATACAATGAATTATTCTAAAAACAAATTAAAATCGTACCATTACCGAACCCGGGGGCGCCATACTGCTGCGAGGGAGCCGAGAACTGTCCTGGTGCGCCGTACTGACTGCTGGGTGTCTGCCCGAAACCAGCGGGGCTTCGACCCTGGCCAGGAGCGCCGTACTGCTGGGAGGGGGCTCCGTATTGCCTGGACGGGGAGCCCTGGGAACCGAACCCGGTACCTGGAGCGCCGTATTGGGAGGATGGGCGGCGGGCGTTGGGCGCCCCGTAGGTTGATGATGGGCGGGCTCTGAAAGAAGTGAAGACTGATGATGATGCACAATTAATTGAAACTAGACAATGCCTGACCTAAAATCCTTCTGGAAGGCCAATGCAATCAGTTCGTAGTATCAGACGGATACAAAATATCCTATGATACGTAAAATAGGTTATAAAATCTTCACAAACTTTCAAATACGTCAAGAGATGGCGCCACGGGTAGCCTGAATCACGCTATCGAAGTTTTAATACACATTTCGTATCCTAAGTTCTAGAATTGTTGTACGTCTAGGAATTTACAAATAGGTATTTTACCTATACAACAACAATGTTACAAGAATTATTTCTCAACTCATCAATATATTTTTTTTATTATTGGTATATGAGTAGCAAACGGAAATGCTGACCACCCGATGTGTTGTGACCACAGCAGCCCATGGACACCGACATTGAACCTCAAATAGGGTAGATAACCTATCTAAGGGAGGGTTGTACGTGCGTTAATGGTACTCACCAGGACGTAGGTGTTCGCCTCAAATAAAGTATCTGCGGCAGAACTTAGGCTCTGTGGTTTTCGATTGTACTCAGAAAAACTGCAACGTTGGAGAATAAAATAGATGACAATTACCCGAACACCGCACTAGTCTGTCTTTGGCCTCCGAATCCTGGTGCACCATACGTGGCTGAAGGTGGCCCGAAGCGTCCCGCGCCGCCGGACCCGCGGCTTGGAGGTAGGTAGCTGGAATATTGACAGTAATTGTCAGTAACCCATTAATGACCCGCTACAGGGTCGGGTCTCCTCTCACTATGAGAGGGATGGAGGCCGCCGTCCACCCTGGCCTAATGCAGGTTAGTGGACTTCACATTCCTTTGAGAACATATTTTATGAACTCTCAGGCATTCGATGTTTTCCTTCACCGTAACATCAGGTGATATTATTTAATTTTATTCATAAAATCCTAGCCGGTACGGTAAATACTAGTTGGTACTTTATACGCCATACAACCATTCTAAATCATTCTAGAGACTTATAATGGGTCCTTCCTTCATTACGTCCTTCCTTTGAGCCCTTCTGGCCTCCAAGTTTGCCAGTACTTTAAACAATGTGGCTAGACCACTGCCACTTTACTTTGCAAACTTTGAGAGCTATGCTCGTCTTCTCCATTGCCCGCTGAGTGAATTGAGCTTGGGGGCAGCTCATAGTGAAGCACTACACCCCATGGTCGTAGGGTATATAGGTATATAGGTTACACAGACTATTTGACAATAGAAAAAGAGAGTAATAATTTACCTGCTAACTGGAGGTTCGGCTATACACACCGCCACTAGAATCGCACTTACTATTACAACCTGAAAATCGTAGGATAGAATGGATTATAAGCTTTAGTCAAACAAAATAACTATCACCAACCTTTATGTTATAGATAGAGTTTGTCCAAAAGCACTTACCTTCATTTCTGATTAATTTTGAATTCACTTCTTAAACCTGAAAAATACATAGAGTTTTTATTTATTTTGTTAACGATTTATTTTTTAATCCTAAATTTTATCAATAACGTTATTGTAACGTTTATTATTTTTGGTTTTATGAATCACTCTGACACGTTTTATATTTAAAATCCTCATTTCAAATTCTGATTAACTAGAAGTCAGTCCAGAGTTTTGTTATAATGAATCAATTCAAGCGATCAATTTAACAATAGGTAAGTTAAGTTCAAAATTTAAGCTAAATTTATTTTAATTCAATTGCCTATGTTCGTTTTTAAACTTTGACGGTTTCTCAATAATAAAAATTGTTATCTTTTAATTGACGGATTAACCATTTCAATTAATAAAAATATTGCTAAACTAGAACATTTGTATTTGTTTTTACAGAAAACGTATTAGGTATATAACGACGATTCCGTCTTTTAGATCCTGAAACTTCCAGAAAATTTTCGGGACTTCCAATACTGAATGCCTGAAAGTCCCTCAAATGCGTGCCTATCCTATGTTGTATGAAAATAATAAATTCGTTCTTTAAGACAATCAAAATTACCGCAACTAATTACACTTCAATAAAAATTCAATCAGTCAATAATATTGCCTTATTATGTAGTGTATTTTTGAGTTTGATACATCTAAAGCGTAACTACCTAATAACTGAAGTCGGTCTATATATTATCGGGCTGTATACTGGTGCCTTCACAAGATGCTACTCTCGGAGGCTGTGTGTGACTGATGATGGACAGGCGAAGAGGCGGCTTATATAGCGATGGCACTGATCCGCCGTCGTGAGTGAATGTATAACATTTCTAGCAATAATGCCGGGGACTCTGAATTTTGAATTGATTAATGATTTAAGGGATATGAGTTGAGGGTGAATGTGTCGAATTTAAAGGTAGTTTATGATTTTAGGGTGATTAGTTGAGCGGTGATAGCCCAGTGGCTTAGAATTCGACCTCGAATCGAGGGGTTCGTGTTTGAATCTCAGTGGCACGCACCAATGACTTTATAAAAAATAAGTAATGTAGGTATACGCTTTATAAAATTAAATATTACCTGCTGTTATTGTGAAGGAAAACATGGTGGGAAACCTGCATGCCTGAGAGTTCACAAAAAAAATGTTCCCAAAGGTATGTGAAGTCCACCAACCCGCAGTAGGCCAGCGTGGTGGACTAAGGCCTGCATCCCTCACATTGTGTATGAGTATAGTTATACTTACATAGAATAAGACAGGTCTTTGAATATAACATTCTAGTCTCTAGCTAGTGGCAGCGATGATCTACTTCTAAAACAAATAAAACAAAAGTCATATCAATAAAGCAACTCTATTTAATGTAGAGCGGGATGCTGTAGAGTCTGGTAGAGATTTATGATTGGTGACTGCTCTGTTTTACTGTTTCGTGTTAAGTCGCATCACGCGCCTAGATAGACCTAGGGTTGTCAATTCGTCTTCTTTTTGATGATAGCTAATGGCTCAAAATTCGGTCTCTATCTCGAAATTTTCACTTTTAGATTTTTTTTTAGATTTTTTATTCTAATTATGTACATTTTGGCTGCAACCCTTTTATGGCCTATTACTTATTGGGCATGGGTTTTCCCACAACAAATTGAATGTCACCAGGACATAGGGGGAAACATCGTAAGGAATCTCAAAGGTATGTGAAGTCCACCAACCCGCATTAGGCCAGCGACATGGACCGACGTGGCGGCCTACATCCTTCACATCGTGAGAAGAGACCCGACCCGCGGCAGTGGGTCATTAATCGGTCACAGACAAGACGGTAGGCAACCCTAGCCCTACGAGATTCTTGCAAAACCACTTTAATCTATTCCCTACGGCCCTTATCCTAGAAGGCGATAAGCAATACTTATTTGAGTAAACATGAGAAGTCTTATTGATTTGTAGTTTGTAAGTGGGCGTCCATAATGTCGATAAGGCGATCTAGACATTTTAACAATCTGTGACGTTTGTTATTATGATTGTAAAACTTCGCTAAAAGCAAAATAGCGGCAACAAGTTGGCTAAAACTCGAGTGGTTTTCGTTTTCGAATCCCAGTGGCATGCGGTTACAAGGTTACAGATGGACTCTACCGCCATCTCCTTAACTAGCCGCGAAACAGAATCGTGATATCAGAACGTTTAAGGACATAGGTATATAAATCTAATTGTATTGTAACCAGGAATGTCCACAAGCTGGTATTTCCAAGATGTCGGCTTCATAAAAAGAGCCAGTCATTTATGGGAATGTCAGTTGAAATTTATAATAAAATTCCAATCGAAATTCAATCCCTGCCTTTTCAAAAATTTAGAAGAACTATCAAATCAGTCCTGTGCCGAAAGGCCTATTAAGAAACTAAGGACTATTTAGACGATAAGTAAGCGTGGGGTTGAATAACTTCCCTAGGCTATTTCTATACACCATGTATCAATATTTATTTGTGAGCAGATGGCAATGGGGCGAAATTGACACACACGATAGCTGACACGTGTGTTCCTTTATTGGGCCTAGTCATACTGCACCATAGAATAATTCATACTTATTTTTAAAAGAGTGCTGGGAGTTTTTTTCCGCCCGCTTTTTTCTCCCAGTCTACGTTTTGCCTGAGGGGCGATCAAAGCGGATGTTAGTATAATGTTAAATGTATAACGTTCATTAAGTGTGCATAAATTGTACCTAATAATGAATAAAAGCCTTTGAATTTGAATTTGTTTCCCTTGGGGAGGTGTTGCTCCAGATGTACGAGTATGTATAGTAGAAGTGATCTTCTTAAATCAAGGTAGTCGCCACACATACTCGGGTAACCTAAGGTTTGAGGTGAATTGACGTCTGAGACCATGGATTGCAGTGACCCAGTGATTCAGTGTTCATTTAGTATTCAAAGGAATTATTGCGTCCTCACTTGATTAATGATCCAGGTGCATCAGATGACATATAAAGCGCTGACGCTCCATATTCAGTTATTCGATAACAAGAATAGTTTAACACATTACTAACGATACAGTTATCGCCTCTTCTTGACCTACAATTTGAGCAAAAAATCCAAGTAATCTCATAAAAATTACTGCCTTCGTTTTCATTATAAGGCCGCGTTTCACTGCAAGTTAATAAAAGATCAAGCGCGCATAACCCCGCTGTAGCGATCGTAAAATCGGGCGCGGTCAGTACCTGGATGCGGGTAAACGTTAGTGGCGTTTTAAATGCGCGCTTTCGTGCGGAGGACCCGTTAAGCCATCGGTCTCGGTTGTTATCGATATAATAGCAGTCGTTAAACCCTGTCGGAGGTCCTATGGGTGGTTTGGAAACATCTCACATAGGTTGGCCACTATAAACCCGTTTCTCCACCGCATTGGAGCAGCGTGGTGGACTAATCTCCAGCCTCGTCCTGTTACGGAAAGAGACCCGTGGAACAGTGGGACATTAAATGGTTGCAGTCAATGCGAAAGTGTGCTCGTAGCCCCGATAAATATAATTGATCGGATTGGATTGGATGAATGGACTAAAATCAATTTTCGCCTTCGCAATACACCTGCTCGTGAGACGACGGCTCAGTGCGTGTCATCTTGAAAGTAACATATCTGTGAGTAAGGGTCAGCGCTAACTGTGCGACCAGTTATCCTGGTCCGCCCTTTGGATGCCATGAGTGGTTTGGACGCAGGACGTCTGACTTTTACGCAATTAAATCAAGCCACGACTAACAAGTCAAATTAGATGCGAGTTTACATAGTCACCTAACTATCGCATGTCTAATATAAAGGACATAAGGTCTTTAGCAACCTGTCGCTGCATCTAATCGTCGCATTGTCGTAAGTCCAAAAAATATTTCCAGCAACCCGTTATTGCGTATATTCGCTGAATAGTCGTATTACCGGTAATTACCCTAATGTTCTTCAGTAAAATTTCTTTCCTTTTTCTTTTTTTCTTTGAAGAAGACAGTGGGAAACCGTTGGATTCAGAGGGCCCAGGACCGGGCGGAGTGGCGTCGATTAGGGGAGGCTCATGTCCAGAGACTGAAAGGAAGGAACCTTCAGGGTTTAGTCGCCAAAAGGTCGCAGGACCCTAAAATTGCGTTTAGCTGCCTGCTTTTATGCGATTGTCGCCAGTGTGTCGCAGTCGCATGTCGCATACTGACCACTTACAGTAATTAAATGATAATTAGCTTTATATCTTGTGGTTAGTGGTGATTGAATTCAAACGGCCGTATTATGTCTAGTATTTTATTAGGACTAGTGAGGAATCGTGACTTTTGGTTAAATTTATGTGTTTTGTCAATGCATTGATATAATTTGTGTTTGTTTTCTATATTGCACCGATTGCACCATATTAGAGAAGTATGAGTTTGATAATAAGCAATTTTTCTTTGGATTTTGCCTATTTACGTTTTTTTACTTATTGATCGTAATTTTAGTCGGTATTGTTTTGAGAACCATGTATTTTTATTGAGATTAATTCATGTCACTTATTATTTCCTATGAGTACATATTATTTATTTACACAGAATAAAGAAATTATTTAACATCTTTTTTTGTATTTAAACGCTTTGTTTTTAAGATGCGAATAACAATATTTTTTTCTTTTCTTTTTCACATAAAATATTGGAACATCATTTTAAAAAATTTAACCGACTTCAAAAAAAAGTATGAAAATTTTGATACACACTTCAGGCTTACTATTTTTCGACGTTAGGAGACAAATATTGGATTAAAATTTGTGCACCTGTTGAACCTGGGAACTCTGACGTCACGTTATGTCAACTTACGTCACGACATCGACTGGCTACTCACGGAGTCATGGTCCACTGAACCCAGTTGTCCTATAAACGTGTCGAAACATCCAGTCAGTAACCCATTAATGACCTACTACAGGGTCGGGTCTTCTCCCAGAATGAGATGGATCTAGGCCTTAGTCCACCACGCTGGCCTATTATCTACGGGTTGGTAGACTTCGCATACTTTTGAGAATATTTTTTTGTGAACTCTCAGGCATGCAGGTTTCCTCACGATGTTTTCCTTCACCGTAACAGCAGGTGATATTTAATTTTATAAAACGCACATAACTTTTTTTACAAATTCATTGGTGCGTGCCAATGGGATTCGAACCCGGACCCGTCGATTCGAGGGGCCTTCTAAGTCACTGGGCTATCACCGCTTATTTTGTTGAAACATCCAATAATTCAATCCTCTCCATATAAGACGAGCCTTGATCCAGATCCAGCCTCCAATTAAACGAGTTATAATCATTTGATGAGAGTATGGTTTATCTGCGGTCTGTGTGAAATCTACGCGTTCGACTGTATTAGTCAGTCACGCTTTGAAATTTTAATTCGAATAGTCTAAGAGCTGGGAGATATTTTTGGAGATGTGTTTGAGGCATAAAATCAAACGCTCGCCGAAAAATATCTGCCGGCTCTTGTGCTATAAGGGATGTAGGGTCTTGTGAGTTTGTCAGTACCCATTAATGACCCACTACAGGGTCGGGTCTCCTCTCACAATGAGAAGGATGTAGGCCTTAGTCCACCACGCTGGCCTACTGCGGGTTGGTGGACTTCGCATGCCTTTGAGAACATTTTTTTTTTGTGAACTCTCAGGCATGCAGGTTTCTTCACGATGTTTTCCTTCACCGTAACAGCAGGTGATATTTAATTTCATAAATAGCACATAACTTTTATTACAGTCATCGGTGCGTGCCACTGGGATTCGAACCCGGACCCCTGGATTCGAGGTCGAATTCTAAGCCACTGGGCTATCACCGCTGCAGCTTGTGAGCTTAGAGCGGTGATATTCGTCTCCTAAGGCTCCGAATCCGGCCTCTGTTTAAAATGTATTGAAAAGCATTTATTTGCACGAATATGGGTTAGTTGTTGGTTTTACAGGGCGTTTTGATCAATCCGCATTCACCTGTTCAGGTATGCAAAGCAAGTAGTTAGTAGTCTTACTTGATAGGTCCGGGTTCGAATCCTGGTGGCTTTCTTAAAAGTTATGTGTGGTTTATAAAATACTAGACTGTGCCCGCGGCTTCCGCGGTGGATTTTAGAACTCGGTGCAGAGAAGAGTAAAAAGTATCCTATATGTTAATCCAGGTGATGATCTATCTGTGTACCAAATTTCATCCAAATCTGTTCAGCCGTTTTTAATAAAAAGTACTTATCCTATGTTACTTCTAATACCTGCAAGATATGTGTACAAAGTATCATGATGATCGGTTGAGTAGTTTTCGCGTGAAAGCGTAACAAACAAACTTACATTTACATAGTAATATTAGTAGGGATAATATCACCTGCTGTAGGTAATGATTTAGAAACCTGCGTGCCTTCGAGTTCTCCTTAGTCCGAATACGTCGTGACGCTACATCGATCGGCTTTGCGGCGATACGGCGATAAAGGACCTGAATTCTTTGATAATAACATCTTAAAATCATCGTTTAATCGTCCAATTTTCCTCCCTTTCTCCCGCCGAGGACATGTCGCTGGCAATAAGCCGACACACGACGGAATATCACGATTGGCGTAAACTAAAGCAGATGAGTTCCACCTAAAGCGGGCGGCGAACAACGAAACCACAAGCTGACAAGGACTTTGGTGACGTCTACAAGTTTTTTTTTACAAAGGTTGACTGGTAGAGCATGCGTAAGTAGTACTAGGCATTAAGGCCGCTCGTTGTAAACTCAACAAAGACTAAAAAAATTAATACGGATATAACGAAATAAAGTAAAAATTATTTATTAGGTACTTAAATTATATACATAACTTCCGAAACTTCGTAAACTACTGGTAAAAATAATTTTTAAACATAATTATCTACTTTTGATATTAATTTAAATTATAATTAATGCATGCAAGAATTGTATAAACTGTATAAAAACATAATTATTTATGGCAGAATAAAGGCTATTTTTATTTTATTTTATTTTTATTTACTTTTGAAAAAACAAAGGGTTTATGTATGTAATTGTTAATAGTATTTAAATAATTAGGTGATTATATCTTAGACTCAGATTATGACTGTCGAAGAGCAGATTTATTTCTTGAAATAGAACACATTCTCAGGTACAGCCAATTTTCTTTTAGGTTACATATTATGCTTGTCAATCCAAGTGCTTTATCTTTGCTCGCTGTTCACTCCGCAGCAATAAATCTTTCTCTCTTATAGTTTCTCGCCTCAGGTACGACCGGTCGATAAATTTCAAACAGTAGGTAATATAATTTCGCAATTATTCCGGAGGATCGGCGCTTTGAGAGCTTTACTTAATTATTTGTAGATCGTCGACCCAGTTCTACTTTAGTACGCGTGGCTTCGATAATAGAACATTTAACTCTTATAGGAGATGCAACTCAATAATGTTTAAAACTTTATCAATTTATTTAATATTTATTTTCCCCTCTTCAGTGCCTAGAGCATAACTTACGCAGTTTCGTAAAGTAATCGTATCGAGCTGCCATTAATAAGGGAAGATTTCAAGACAGACTGACTATATTATGACATACCGATATGATATAATAATATATTGTATCAGGCGTTACTTTGCAGCTCACTCGAACGGCGACCTCACTCAGCAACCAACCGTTGTAGAGTCCACATCACCTGATGATGCTCCATTTTGGGGCGAAACACGTGTCGTGTGCTATTGGAATAAGTTGTTATGGTATATAGCTACTCAGAGAGATAAGGGAGGGTGGTGGGTCCATACCAAAACAAGTTCCACGTGTGCGGATTGTTGCAAAGAAATATAAATACAACTTAAATACCAATATGACTATACGAATACTATGACTATAGTGTTGATGCCCACAGCACAGACAACAGAACCTTTGGCAACGGGAGATCTACCGCCAGGCGAGGTGTTCGTGCCTGGGGAGCGGCCGTGCTCCGATTACGTCATGTCGGAGTTTTGTATATATGCCAGCGATGTAGAAAACTTCGATAGCGTGATTCAGGATCGTGTGGCGCCATCTATTGACGAGTGCGAAAGTCCGGCGGATGAGAAGATATCCCATTGTTGAAGTGACTATATTAATATGTAGTTACTGCCGTTTATGATATGTTGCGTCACATTTATGATAGTAGTCCGTTTATTTGATAGAAAATCGGATGATAGATCAATGTATCATACCTACATAAATTTATCAAAATCATAGATACATTTCCCATACTAATCAATGAAAGGAAATTGAATTGCTCACTGTGATTTCGATTTAAATTCAATAATAATATGTAGGTGCGATGACTCAGTATATCTACAGTAGGTAGGTACATACTTACGAGTACTTCTATACTATCCTGCGTCAGATAGGTGATACTTATTACATAAGTAGAGCATTAGTTGAGTTACTTTTATGATCTGTTTTAAGTCACGGATTTTAAATATCACTTGAAGTTACGGTGCAGGAAAACATCGTGAGGAAACCTGCGTGCCTGAAAGTTCACGAAAAAATATGTTCTCAAAATCAACCCGCATTAGGCCAGCGTGGTGGACTAAGGCCTACTCCCTCTCATTGTGAGAGGAGACCTGACGTGTAGTGGGTACCTAATGAGTTACTGACAAACCTGCCCTACGTTTCTTGATTAAAAAATCATTTACCCACTCAGTCAATCACTATGTTAATTACTTTTTTGCGTCGTGAGGCGACCTCATTGAGGTCAATATCGTGATATAGATTACATCAGATGCTTCCGTTTCAATGGTATGTGATGCAATGTGGTTCGATTAATATTTTAACCTGACACACCCTTATGAAAAACTAGATGACCCAATAATGTTATATCGGAGATAACTTACGGGATGTAGAGGTATCGCTCTAATAACTACTTAACTTACTCGTAATACAGAGTGTGACACTCGTAATACAAGCGGTGATAGCCCAGTGGCTTAGAATTCGACCTCGAATCGAGGGGTCCGGGTTCGAATCCCAGTGGCACGCACCAATGACTTTGTAAAAAAGTTATGTGCCCTTTATAAAATTATATATCACCTGCTGTTACGGTGAAGGAAAACATCGTGAGGAAACCTGCATGCTTGAGAGTTCACAAAAAAAAAATGTTCTCAAAGGCATGTGAAGTCCACCAACCCGCAGTAGGCCAGCGTGGTGGACTAAGGCCTACATCCCTCTCATTGCGAGAAGGAGACCCGACCCTGTAGTGGGTCATTAATGGGTTACTGGCAATACAGTGTTATAAATTAATTAATTCAAAGGCTTTATAGTCGAATTTCGGCTACTTGGCGATCTCCAGTATCAAACTCATTCATCATTGTTCAAGGCTTTTACAAAATCCCTAATTATGATGCCTTTGAAATAAGAACCGTATACGAATCAAGCTTACATTCACATGGTGGTAGATAATAGACATATAACCACCCACTCGTGCATCCAATTTGACCACCTTTTGACCACACGGCCTTGCGCCAGATCGATCATCTCGATCAATCGATTACTATAGATGTTATGATTGTAATCGCCTGTCAAGATGGTACATCCCAGCTTGCGAAATGGTGTAGTGATGGGTGGGATATGTCGATAAATGTGGAACGTACTATGTTTGTCGCTGGTGGTCAGATTATTCCTTGAATTGAATAGTTACCTATAATGTTCGTTTTGAACCGAGTTTTCCGTTCTTGTCAATCGGACTTTGAATCGAATTTATTGGCTCATAGATTTGTGATTAGGTACAGCAGCTGCGTCATTTCATTTTGATTAAATCTTAAGTTTTTTTTTCTAAGCCAAATTCTACATCATCCTATTTTTTAAATGATGCGTGATGGTATTACTTATACATTCCACCCATCTTCACAGTACAGACTGATTCAGAACTTCCTCCATTTTTAAAGTTAGTTACAATCATCCATACTGGCAATACTGAGAGAAGCAATCAGGGATCAGGGACGGTTAAAACCTCTCACACGTCAGTATCGATGTGTTCAAGGCACATCACTAGTTCACAAATCAATCAGTTATAACTCGCGGTTATAATTACGATGATTGTACTGATTACCGACCTCACGCCTGCATCGCTTGCAATATGCGTTACTGCGACCTCAATGTTGAGGTTTACTGTGACCTCAATGGTCTTTACTCATTCTAATTTGTTATAACGCTCCTCTTATGCACGAGTACTTTTGTAGCACTGAAATGAGTATAGTCCATTTATCTACCCTATTTAATTTTGGTAAACAATCTTAACGTGTTTTTTATTTTAATTTGCGTTTTAAAAGCAACGCAGATACCTAAAAAAAAAACGATTATAAAAAATCTTCGAATGGCGAACAAGTTTTCAAATGGAGTACATGCCACCCTCTGACCACGTCTGATGAATTGAATGAATTGAATTGAAACGGGACCGACGCGACGGCTTAACGTGCGCTCCGAAGCACGGAAGCGCGCGTTTAATTCGCCACTAGCGGTCACCCATCCAAGTACTGACCGCGCCCGACGTTGCTTAACTTATTCGATCGCTTGCGATCCACTCAAGCGGCGGGGCTATGCTGGTTTTTCTCCGATAACACCATTTGGCAGCACCATTTTTCTACGACCAAAGTGGCGCAGTGGTTAAGACGCCGGTGCGCTGCGCGGAGGGTCCTGGGTTCGAAGAGCAGGGATTTGAATGATGAATTTGAATTTCTGTTTCTGGTCTGGGTGTGTTGTGTTGTCTTGTGTGTGTCCATGGCGCCCACGACACAGGGGATCCTAGTGTGAAGCGCTATTTGTGTACAAAACGTCCAAACCCCATCATTGCCCATATTACGACTGCGGTTGTACATTTCGCACTAGTTGAGTACAATTTCGCAATGTAATCCTAGAAGATGCACGATTTCCACGAAATAATCCATCAAGCAATAACACGGGTTAGGTACGTCGACTCATCAATATTGTTTATTGTTTACATTATTTACAACTAATGGTGTAACTGTCTTACACAATGTGTAGAGATAGCTCTCTCGATAGAAGATAATTTAAATGTAACTTAACAAGGCCTAGGTAATAAAGGTGGTAGCCCAGTGGCTTAGAATTCGACCTCGAATCGGGTGGTCCGGGTTCGAATCTCAGTGGCATGCACCAATAACTTTTTATTGGTTAGTTAAATACTTTTTGGCTAGCTGCTACTATCTTTATACACATTACTAATATATTATGACCCATGTCTCCAGGTATAGTTGGCCAACGGCGGCGTGAGTCGTCTCAGCACCTTTATCTATAACTTATCGTCTCGGCGCAGAATATAAGCGAAAGCGTATAAAATATATATATATCGTATCTACATAAATTGCTTAAAAATACCATAATTTATTTTTAATTTACTATATTGTATATTTAAATTTAATAACAACCTACCTTTTATTAGACACTCATAAATCAACGTATACCATCTTAAATAGCGGATGAAATAAAGAGTTTTTTAAGTTCTCAAGTTTATTTCTTTAAGAAAAGCTCTTTAGTTTGTTTTAGGAAGTGCTGGGAAATACAATATATATTATGCACAAAAATAGTAAAAATAATAAAAACAAGTAACAATATTTTTAGAAAAAAAGCCGCAATTCTTAAAAAAATATCTCTAAAAGTAATATTTATTTTAAGAATTACAGTTTTTTTGCAGTTTCGCTTCCTTTGACAATATCTTTGCACCATTTCCGACTAGACTTTTAAATGACAAAAGTCTACTTTCACCCTCGGAAGGAATGTATCGACCAATAACCTTTATGTATTGTCCTTTGATTGCAAAAGCCCCGCTTTCCAAGCTTTTTCCTCATGACTTATACCATTCAAAGCTGTGTGTTCATAATTTTCCTCAGCACGATATTGCTATCAGCGCGTCCCGTGTTTATTATAAGCGCTCGATAATAATCAGCGAGCTATATAACCAATATTACCATGCGCGGAATCAATTTATAAGTTAATTTTTGGACTATCTATGTTAAAGCTGGAAGCTGAATAGCTTTCCCCATTTAGATTTATTCAATTCACCCCCAAATTTATATAAAAATGTCCTATCCAGAAGATGGTTTGATGTAGGTAATTGATCCCGTGAAATTTTTATTTTTATTTAATTGTCATTTTCTTTTCATTTCTTTCCTTTGTAATCACGAAGTAGTGTCGATTGCAAGCAAACGTATTTAGGCTCTTATATGCGAAAACAGCTAAATGGTGTGCAGCTTTATATTAAGTTAATTACCTTTTTTAATCTTCACTGTTTGTTTTCCGAAAATAATTTAAAAAAAAAAAGTGAAGTGACAATATAATTTGTAGGTGGCAGAGTTATAGAAGCTCACTCTGGGAGGTATCTTACTTTAACTGTTACTGTTAACCCGTAAAGCAGCTTGTTCTTCATGTCTTGTGTTTCGGTTAGAGAGGTGCGGTTGCCAGAGATAGATTTAAGTTGTATTTATATTTCTTTGCAACAATCCGCACACGTGGAACTTGTTTTGGTATGGACCCACCACCCTTGCTGTTGAGCTTGTTGCTGAGCAACCAACCGTTGTAGTCCACATCACCTGATGATGCTCCGTTTTGGGGCGAAACACGTGTCGTGTACTATTGGAATAAGTTGTGATGGTATATACCTACTCAGAGAGATAAGGGAGGGTGGTGGGTCCATACCAAAACAAGTTCCACGTGTGCGGATTGTTGCAAAGATATATAAATACAACTTAAATAACAATGGATTTCCGCAAAGTAACGCCTGATACAATATATTATAGAGATAGATTTATTTGAGGCGGACACTTACTCGTAAGCCCTCATCAGTAACAATGCAACTTCCAATAGAATTTCTAACCTACCTGACCTTATAAAAGAAAACATCTTTTGTGAAGATCTTTGCACCATTAATTGCAGACATCAAATAGGTAAGGTTTTCAACGTATTTTCGATATAAAACCTTAATATAAATGAAAATGTAATAAAACCTGAATATGACGGCACTAAACCTAAAACGATGAGGTTACGAACATTAAACCATAATTATATTATCTAGGTTTAATTTAATTCCTTAGGTATTATAGATGTCCTATTGCTTGTTTCTACGTCTAACCATTAAACTATTCTCAGTTACACTTTCAAGTCTTATAGCTTATAGTCCGAGAGACTGGGAAAAAACACCTGCAAGTACTTTCTTTAATCTGATGTTTCAACATTACATCACTATGTTGGAGCAGAGAATTAGTTCGCCGTCAGTCAACTTGATCTTTTAAAAAAAATTATGCACCTCGCAACTACTCGCTATTTTCAGTTTAAAGAAAGTTCTTTTTAGGTGGTAGATAGGTGGTAGTTTTAGGCGATAGTAGCTCGTCCCGGGATTCAACGTAATTCCAACAATTCTAATGAGCATACGTTGGCTAAATAGTAACCCAAACTTGGTACGACTTTCATTCGGAGTTTCGTGATTCAAAGTGCCCCGCTGTCTTTTTGAACTTTTTGTCCTTTGGCTACTCAATTACCTATTCCTAACTAAGAAAATATTTTGCAGAAAACGGTTGCAGTTTTTGTTCGCGGTCTCCCGGGCTATTAGGATTATAATGATGTGATCGATGAAGGCATCGATTTGTTGAATCCAGAATGCCGCAACATCAATACTTAAAGTTATTATTGCGAAAACGCATCTGACGCCAAACGTTGATGGGTATTATAAGCCATGTGTAGGTTTGATTGGGAACTGTAAAACAACTACATCGATTGTGAACAAATAAATAAAAAATTGTAAATATACATAAAAATTAACATAGAAATCCTTTTAAATCGGTCAAAAATTACGTTACTCGTGTCGGATGTTTTCAAACCTCCCTTCCATATGGCCTTCGACAAGGTTTAACGATTGCTCTCGTATGGCCTTCGACAATATACATATGGCCTTCGACAAGGTTTAACGATTGCTCTCGTATGGCCTTCGACAATATACATATGGCCTTCGACAAGGTTTAACGATTGCTCTCGTATGGCCTTCGACAATATACATATGGCCTTCGACAAGGTTTAACGATTGCTATCGTATGGGTACCAACCGGAATCGTTGGGTTAACATGCGCGAAGCACGGAAACCCGAATTTAATTCGCCACTAACGGCGACATCCATACTGACCGCGCCCGACGCTGCTTCACTTTTCGCTTCGCTTTCGATCGCTTGCGATCTACCTACTCAACCAGCGAGGCTATGCGCGCTTCATCTGGTACCTTTATGTTGAAAAAAAAAAACTTTATTAACCTTATTTTATGAGAAAGATTGGAGATCCCTTTAATTACATATTATGATAGCTCAACGTTTGTCAGTAACCCATTAATGACCCACTACAGGGTCGGGTCTCCTCTCACATTGAGAGGGATGTAGGCCTTAGTCCACCACGCTGGCCTAATGCGGGTTGGTGGACTTCACATGCCTTTGAGAACATTTTTTTTTGAACTCAGGCATGCAGGTTTCCTCACGATGTTTTCCTTCACCGTAACAGCAGGTGATATTTAATTTTATAAAGCGCAAATAACTTTTTTACAGTCATTGGTGCGTGGCACTGGGATTCGAACCCGGACCCCTCGATTCGAGGTCGAATTCTAAGCCACTGGGCTATCACCGCTTTACTGGGCTATCACCGCTTTACGTTTAGCTTTTTGCAAGCGTTCCACTTATCAACGTTCTTCTTGAAGTTTTTATTTATTATCAACACACTTAATGGATTAAATTATGTGTATTAACTTGAAAATTCAAACTTAATCGAATTTCAACCACTGGGCAAACACTAGTACGTATAATTAGCGTCCATTCAAAAGATACAAGTATGCGTATTTAGTCGGTTATCTAAGCAATAAAATGCATTTACTTACATACTATACGAGTATCACATATCAGAAGACTCATCTCAGAATGCGAATAACTGGAAGTTATAGATCACGCCCTGACAGGCGAGCCAGCGGCATTCATCATAGCTTTCAGGTCACAAGTCAAGTATGCGCGAATATATCTCATTTAGTTGGTAATTATTTTGTTGCTTCACTTGTTGAACTGTTAATAGATTAACTAGCTGACTCAGCAGGCTTCGATCCGCTGAATAAAGTCTAATACAAGTATTAAAGACGTACAAACGCATTAAAACGTTACTTATGGTTACGGTTGGTCTAGTGGTTAGCGACCCTAACTACTACGCCGGAGGTAGTGGGTTCGATTCCCACCCAGGACAAATATTTGTGTGATAAGCACAAATGTTTGTTCTGTGTCTGGGTGTAAATTATCTATGTATAAGTATGTATTTAAAAATATATAATTATGTATGTTCATCAGCTATCTGATCACCATAACACAAGCTCACAGCTTACTTTGGGATCAGAAAGCCATGTGTGAGTTGTCCCACAATATTTATTATATATTTATTATTTATTATTATTATGGTATTCTCCGTTTCGTCGGTCGGTTTACTTAAAAACATAGTCAAATACTTGAAGTATTCCAAAGTAAATGTAGCCTAACTCAGCTTTGTTTAGAATGTCAGTCGATAAGAATATACGGAACTGCGTTAGTGCACTGATGTTAAGTGGTTGCAACACATGGAATGCATACTACTACGTCTATCTCAAACACAAATCCAATCAGAAGTACCGACCAAGTGCGTTGCTACTCAGAAGGTCTAAAACAGTCGCCGCAAATAAAGCATCTTCGGCAGCCACACCACCCCAACCGAACACAACACTTGAAGAAAATGCTTTACGGCGGATTATGTAGGTGGCGGTAGTGTCTTTAGGTAAGCGGTACGCATAGCGGTGATTGCCCAGTGGCTTAGAATTCGACCTCGAATCGAGGGGTCTGGGTTCGAATCCCAGTGGCACCCATGACTTTGTAAAAAAGTTATGTGCGCGCTATAAAATTAAATTAAATATCACCTGCTGTTACGGTGAGGGAAAACATCGTGAGGAAACCTGCACGCCTGAGAGTTCACAAAAATGTTCTCAAAGGTATGTGAAGTCCACCAACCCGCAGTAGGCCAGCGTGGTGGACGGCGGCCTACATCCCTCTCATTGTGAGAAGGAGACCCGACCCTGTAGTGGGTCATTAATGGGTTACTAATGGGTTACTAGTAAGCGGTACGCTCTGCCAAAACTTTCTCGATGTCTTCATGTCGAAATTGTAATTAACGAAACAGTTTTTTAATATGAGCTTCAGGCATTAATTAAGACACATATTATCTCGATCAGTAAATACGCTATTTAAAAACAACTTAACATTTAACCTGCAGCTATATAAAAATGAACTGTAACAAGTGAAAGGTACTTGTTCTATAAATATAGGATTAGATATAAAATATGATAGTTAAAATCACTCAAATGTAACAATCGTTGCCGAGTAGCCGTGCTCTGATTACGTCATGTCGGAGTGTTGTATATATGCCAGCGATGTAGAAAACTTCGATAGCGTGATTCAGGATCGTGCGGCGCCATCTATTGACGAGTGGCGGAAGTCACCGCTCGAGTAGGTATCATTAAGAATTGACCTTGCAATAAACAAAATAGAAATATTTCACTGGGAATTGTGTTTAGAAATACTCGTAAAAGTATTTGGGTCGATCCTAAATTACCAAATTCGACCATTTACTGCTGACTGAGTTTAAATTTCTGCGGCACGGAACAATAGTTTTTCTTAGTTCCTTCTTTGAAAAAAGTCACCTATTGTAAAAACGGCTTGCACCTAAGAGCTCTCTACAATGTCCTTAAAAGAAAAGAAAAAGAAAAGAAAAGAATGCGTTTATTGTTTACTGTTACACGAGAAAGATGTTACAAAAATTATAATAAGTTAAGAACAGTCTACCCTATGCGGGCATACAATAATTATATCTTAAATAAGTAATACTTAATTTTATATTATAATTACGTTAAAATAAGTTATGATCGTTTAGCAGTCCAATTATTTATTTATTTTAATATTTTTCCTAATCGAACTCATCGGCATAAGGCATAAGAATCACCACCACCAACCCACTTAAGGCCTAACCTTGGTGGACTAACCTACAGCCGGAGGCCTACATCCTTCTCATTCTGAGTGGAGACCTGATCCTGGAGTGGTTCACTAATCTTTTCCGGAAAAACCACTGTTAGTTGCAAGGGTTTCAGTGTATTCGTATATGAGTAGTTGATCTCATATTTTTGAATCATTAAATAAAACAATGTTATCAGTTCAAATCGTTTATTTAAACATTTAAACCATACAAATCTATTTTAATCACAGTCTACAGTTATAAGTATTGTATCGATCACAATTATTATTATTAATAATAATAACTAGTCTCCGCCCGCGGCTACGTCTGCTTTTAACAAAAACACATTTTTAAGTTAACTTAACGATTTATTTTCCAAAATTTTGACAATCACCTTATCATGCTTATTTTAGTCTATTAAAGTATCAATTGCATCACAATAGTTACCTACATTTGTTTTTCAATATAATCAAAATTTTTATGTTATAGTTTTTTACAGACAATTATTCACTTTTAATAATACAGAAATAATACAATTACTTAAATAAATTTAAATGATTTTTATTATAATTTAATACAACAGTAAAATATAAAATAGGCAGACTCGGTTTATAAGGGCGGGTACACACTGACCGTTCTATACGCTACTTAAAAAAAGTAAATGTAAAGAATTGGTTTTTAGGAACAAAATATTTGTGTCTCTCGGACCAGCCGTAAAATATTTGACACAAAATTTTGTACATTATGTTGTACTTCGTATTTGTATTTGTACTTTATTTATTTTAGTTTCATTTCAATTCATATAACAATTAAATATTCTTATCTGTAATAATAAACTGTAAATACAAGTATAAATTAAATTACGTATAAATCAAGTCATGTATTGCAGATTTATTATAATATAATCTGGTTGATTTCTTTCGAAGTATTGTCTGAAATAAAAGTAAAGTTTAGGCATTTTGTAGTTTGGTTGTTTATTCTTTGTGCGTTATCACACTTTTGTTCGTTATTACATTTTTATAACAAAAATTAGTTTGTTATTTAATTCGTAGCGTTTTGTTTTTACTGATAGTATATTTTGTATTTGAAATATCATATTTGAAGCTTAAGCCTCTCCAAGTTTACTTTTTTGGTCGTTTTGTTTTATCACAAAACAAAGCGTTTATCATTAAAAACGCAGCGTTTCGCGTGTCGTGTGTCGCGCCCTCTAATACAGACTTAATGTAAAGGAACATCCAGATTAAGTTACTTGATATTTTGTGCACTGCTGATGTCTACCCGTCGGTGCCAGTGGGCTGAAACAATTAAAATATATTTTTAACATTAAATACATTTCATTTAACAAATTTAAAATAATTATAATGAATAAATTATTGGTTATTAATTATTGGTTATTATTGATAACATTTTATATGATTATTTCATAGTTGAAAACAAAATTATATATCATTATCTTTATCATTAAAATATCATCACTTTTTTATAGGTCAAGTTTCTTATAGGTCATAGTTTCAAGCTAGGTATTTAAGGTCATAAAATAGGCTTAATTTCATCACAAAACATATGGGTCTGGCCCCCTCGATTTGAAATAACAGTAATGAAATTTGTATTACAATTTATGTGTACAAGACAATTTCGAGTTCTCTGTAACTAAATGGACTTAAATATTGTAAAGAGATGAGAACAGTGTTATTGAAGTGTAAATGAACGCAATATTTACGTAAAAATGTAAATGTCACCCGCTATACCAGTGAAGAAAAACATCGTGAGGAAACCTGCAGGTTTAAGTTTAAGTTGTTAAAAACATTCGCTAGAAAACTTCGTCAGCGTGTTTCAGGCTACAACTAGCGCCATCTATCGGCGGAAAGCTGACTCACCTTGGCGGGATACACGAAGGTAGCGGCGTGCGTGGAGCCGAAGACGTTAGTGGCGCGGCACTTGTACTCGCCCATGTCGCTCCAGCGCAGGTCCGATATCACCAGCTCACCTGAACGCAGGACCTGTGGACAATACAAATATCATATATTCTGACACTGAATCGGGACGTCTTTGCTTATTTATACAATAATTACATATATCGTGTAGATATAAGTTAATATATCGTATGTTAAAATTTTGTTAAAGAAATAAATAGGTTGGTGTCTTTAAACCGTTTTGGTAATTTTAAATCATAGCCCTAAAATTTATTAAATCTATGTTGTTCACAATTTTAAAGTCAAAAAGCGTAATACGTTACGACAATAATAAGTCGAAAAACCCCCTTGAAGTCAATCATAATAAAAAAATGTCAAATTTTCAAAATTACCCAAGTTGACTAACGTAAGTTGACGACCCAAGTGGCGCAGTGGTTAAGACACCGATGCGCTGCGCGGAAGGTCCTGGGTTCGATTCCCAGCAGAGCAGAGGTTTGAATGATGAATTTGAATTTCTGTTTC
The DNA here is from genome assembly GCA_905147235.1 of Erynnis tages. Classification (NCBI taxonomy): domain Eukaryota; kingdom Metazoa; phylum Arthropoda; class Insecta; order Lepidoptera; family Hesperiidae; genus Erynnis; species Erynnis tages. Next base: position 359,538 of record LR990097.1, read on the forward strand.
TGGTGTGGGTGTGTGTGTTGTTGTCTCGTGTGTGTCCATGGAGCCCACGACACAGGGAATCCTAGTGTGGGGCTATGAGTGTGAAGCGTTATTCATTTATTACCTTCATCCTCGGATTGTTGGCAACGATGGTGTTGTTCCGGTCCCTCCACACGACGCGCGGGCGCGGGTGGCCCCGGGCGCGGCACGGCAGCACCACGCTGTGCCCCATCACGTCCACGAACACCTTGTACGAGACCAGGATGCGCGGCGCCAGCGGCACCAGCTTGGCGCGCTCCGACAGCGCCGTGCTGCCATCTAGCGGGAGAAGTCTAAGGTCAGTCACGGTCTGAGAGGTATGTGCTGCCATCTAGCGGGAGAAGTCTAAGGTCAAACACGTTCTGAGAGGTGTATGCTGCCATCTAGCGGGGAAAAGTCTAAGGTCAGTCACGTTCTGACAGGTATGTGCTGCCATCTAGCGGGAGAAGTCTAAGGTCAATCACGTTCTGACAGGTATATGCTACCATCTAGCGGGGAAAAGTCTAAGGTCAAACACGTTTATGTGCGCGAATGTTTGGGATATCCTAAGAGCGTGCTGCCATCTAGCGGGGAGTAGAGGAAGTTAATTTTTATTAAGGCGCTAGATTTTCCACCACACAATAATAATAACCATAGAGTAATAGCTCCCGCCGTCGCCATGCCACAAAACTATGATTCAAATTTCATATCAATCTCCCTTTATCACTCACCAGTATCTAGTATGACGGTGGAAGCCCTACTCCTGACGTCACCAGCGACCACCAGGCAGGTGTACTTCGCGGGGCCGGTGGAGCGCGGCACCAGCAGCGTGGAGGTGATCCGAGCGAGCGACGTGGGGTTCGTGTCCACTATCTCGTTGGACTCCAGGTCGAACTGGAAAGTAAAAACAGATCGTTGAACGATACTGACGACAGACACCATGTAAGTAACCCATTAATGACCTACAGGGTTGGGTCTCACAATTAGAGGGATGTAGGCCGCCGTCCACCACGCTGGCCTATTGCGGGTTGGTGGACTTCGCATATCTTGAGACATTTTTGTGAACTCTCAGGCATGCAGGTTTCCTTCACCGTTACAGCAGGTGATATTTAATTTTATAAAGCGCACGTAATCGTTGAGACCTGAAACTTAGAGGGGGTGTGTGTATGACGTAGACGTCCGATAAGAAAGGATTTTTCAAAGTTATACCCCTAAAAGGTTTACTTAAAATTTTGCGTAAACATTATTTAATATGGAAGATGTGTTACTTTTTTTATGGAAACTCATCACCTAAGAGGTTTAAAAAGGGGTAGAACATATTTGAATAAATCTTTTAAATGTTATAATTATTATATTGTTCACAGATCTTTGTGATTTTGGATTTGGAGGGATTGGATGGTAGGATGTCTCAACCACCTAAAAGATGCGAAATCATTGCAATATGAATGAGGCATTGCAACTCTACAAGTCTCTATAATAAAGATTGCTAGTCTCGCCTCTGATTTATTTCATCACTTGTGTGTACCTAGTCCTATTTTAGATTCATTATTCATATTTTTCAATGGAAAACCATTTGAACAGATGAGATTTCATTACCAATTCAACTTGCGGCCTTCAAAACAGAAAAAAACTTCACGTAAAGACGTAGTAACTGCGCAGAATACTACACGTTGGAGTAAAAATTCTAAATAGAATTCGAGGCTGGCTAGCCTGCTGTGAGATATATTATGGTGTAGTTTTTCATATCCACGTGTAAGTTTTTTACAATGTGGGGGTAGAACTAGGTTAGGCGGATCTATTTGTCAAAGCAGGAACAAACAAATTGAAATGCTAGCTTTTGCATGAATGGCAGTTTATCACGAGTACTTCGTGATAAACTACTCGTGAATTCGTTTATAATATTGACGATTGAATTAAATATCACTTGCTGTAACGCTCAAGGGCATGTGAAGTCCACCAACCCGCACTAGGCCAGCGTGGTGGACTAACGCCCACATCCTTCTCATTGTGAGAGGAGACCCGACTCTGCAGTGGGTCAGTAATGGGTTACAGACCTGTCGAATTGATAACCTCCTTTTTTGAAGTCCGTAAAAAGAATGACCTACCTCATAAACCGGAGCGTCGTTCCTGAACCAGTGTACGGAGGGTGCGGGGGCGGCCAGCGCTTCGCAGTTCAGCTCTATCGCGGAACCGGTCTCGAGGACCGATATCGTGGGGAGCTTCCTCGACCACGATATGAACTTCTTTGGTGGAGCGTCTTTGATTGAGAGCGCTGGAAGGGTTAAAGAAAAATTGAGGAAATACTTTACGAAAGAATGCTGATGTTTATGGTCACGTATAAAAGCTTTACACAACGTACACAGCGGTGATAGCCCAGCTTAGAATTCGACCTCGAATCGAGTGTTCCGGGTTTAGATCCCAGTGGCACGCACAAATGGCTTTGTAAAAAAGTTATGTGCGCTTTATAAAAATAAATATCACCTGCTGTTACGGTGAAGGAAAACATCGTAAGGAAACCTGCATGCCTGAGAGTTGCAGAAAAAAATTGTACTCAAAGGCATGTGAAGCCACCATCCCGCACGTGCGCTGTAGTGGGGCATTAGTGGGTTACAGACATAAAAGCTTAATTCTATGTTAAAGGTAGATGCGATGAAGTTATTTAGTTTGACTTAAGAATACCCTCGTGACCCGGGTCGGAGTGTTGTTGCCGGAGATATTTCATGAGTAGTGCGTATTCTATTTTTATTTACTATTTTCTAACACGTGGACCCCTTTGAATATCTTCACTGATTAAAACTTTTGTTAGTTCCCCTACTCAACACGTGATGGCGCTGATTGTTGTGTTTTCTTGCTTTAAAATGTTTGCCTACACAATTTAATTTCACCGTCAGTGTTGGAGATAAAATTCTGGGATATTCTAGGCAAATAGGTTTAGGGTTTGGACGGGATTTCGTACGACGAATTTAACTCAACTAAGTTGACGTGTGGCTGACTCGCACGCAGTGTGAGCGCTCCCGTATTATTTCAAAGGTCGGGATTGTTCGTGCGTGAACGTACGTATATAATATATTGTATCAGGCGTTACTTTGCGGAAATCCATTATTTAAGTTGTATTTATATTTCTTTGCAACAATCCGCACACGTGGAACTTGTTTTGGTATGGACCCACCACCCTCCCTTATCTCTCTGAGTAGGTATATACCATAACAACTTATTCCAATAGTACACGACACGTGTTTCGCCCCAAAACGGAGCATCATCAGGTGATGTGGACTCTACAACGGTTGGTTGCTGAGTAACCAACTGTTACTATTGGTTGGTTACTCAGCAACCAACCGTTACTGTCCACGTGTGCGGATTGTTGCAATGAAATATAAATACAACTTAAATAACGTACGATACGTATACGCACGAGTTGAGTCCGTACGATCGTGTCCAAATTGAGCGGGGCATTACAGTCTACATAAATAAAGACAGAGACAAAACGTTTATAAGCACAAATATAGGTAAGTATAGAGTTGTTACAAATTATTTAATTTTATATCATGCTATATTTACCATTTTTAAGTATGCAAATATTAATGAGAAAAAAATAACAATCAATGAAAGTTAACAAACATCTTAATTACATTAAAATTAAGTATTTTGAATAAAATCATTTATTTTTATTTAAATTTAAATTTGATTATTTCGTGCACTACTTGGCGTGTAGTGTTTAGAATTCAATTATTTAGTTGTTTACCTAATCGGACTCATCGGTTCAATTGGTGCCACCCACTATTATAGGCTGAATTGTAATTAAGCTTAATTAATTAATTAATTAATAACTCTTTATTGTACACACACAGAAACAAACATACAACATAAAAAAAGAAACATAAAAGATAGAATCAAACATAAAAGATAATCAGTAAAAACAAAAATAGGACAATGCACAAATGGCGGCCTTATCGCTAAGAGCGATCTCTTCCAGGCAACCGAGTGGTAAGGAGTTGAAGAGTAGAGAGAAAAGTGAGAAAAAGGTAGGGTGTGCAGAATATAATATAGAGCATCGGTACATAAATATAATACAAAAACATTACAACCGTATGATAATACATAATATACATAAACAAATAAATAAATAAATAAATACATACATACATACATATACATACCTACATACAAACAGACATAGAGATAGAAAGCTATTCGATGACAATATCACACAGGAATAGAAGGAGGGTAAAGGCAAGGAAGGAATAATTTAGGATTTCATGTAATGGGTTTTAACCTGATACTTGAAGGATTGTAAGGATTTAGCGAGACGGATAGATTTAGGCAAGGAGTTCCAGAGACGCAGAGCTTAGCGAGGTATTTAAGCTTAAGCCGTGCTGTAAAGTAAAGTTTCCTCACCATTCGATTGTAAATGGTTGTCCATTTCAGCCAATATCTTCATATGTCGGTTGACGTTCGCGCCCCGGCTACCGCTCAGTAGCGCCACAGCGGCGAATAGCAGAACTAAGTAATACATTTTGTTTTGTACTGGTAGAGATTCAGTGTTTCGAGGAATATCCTGGAACAAAGAGAACATTTTCATTTATAAATATTTTTGATACAATATATATATTTTCATTTATATATGAGCGGTGATAGCCCAGTGGCTTAGAATTCGACCTCGAATCGAGGGATCCGGGTTCGAATCCCAGTGGCACGCACCAATGACTTTGTAAAAAAAGTTATGTGCGCTTTATAAAATTAAATATCACCTGCTGGTACGGTGAAGGAAAACATCGTGAGGAAACCCGCATGCCTGAGAGTTCACAAAAAAAATGTTCTCAAAGGTATGTGAAGTCCACCAACCCGCAGTAGGCCAGCGTGGTGGACTACGGCCTACATCCCTCCGATTGTGAGAGGAGACCCGACTCTGTAATGGGTCATTAATGGGTCTAATGACAATGTACCTACTATGACTCTACCGTTAAAAAGGTTGAGCCGATATCGATGATTTCAGGTTCTAGGAAAATTTCATGTGACGATCCAAGAAGAATACAACAAAGATTTGCCAAGATCACAACACGTTCCTTATCCAAATCTTTTTTATAACAGTCCATAAACAGCCCTACGGTATTCGCCCTCCAACCCTTAAAAGATCAAGGGTCCTAAAAATAACCGCGATGAAAGAAAATGTGGAGGTAGTGATTACATTCCAAAGGAAGTATTCGTATACAATTTTACTTGTAGTCACGCAGATATTATTCGTAAGTTATTTTAATATAAGCGTATCGTATCGCAAGAATCACTCAAAAGGACAGAAAACCTTTAGATCATGTTTAATATACGTCAAAGATATTTTATTTCTAGTAAAATAGCTTATATAAGCAATATCTGCGTAGGTATATTTAGTTTATATGCTACGTAAGTTAGTTAATGTCCACCAACCCGCAGTAGGCCAACATGGTGGACGGCGGCACCGTGGTGGACGGCGGCCTACATCCCTCTCATTGTGAGAGGAGACCCGACCATGTAATGTCACTAATAGCTTACAAAAGCTAAATATAATTTTTTGTTGCTAGTCGGTATTTGTTAGTTTTAGTCATTGATTTTTTAACGCTTCACACTCATAACCCCACACTAGGATTCCCTGGGTCGTGGGTGCCATGGACACACACAAGACAACAACACAACACACCCACACCAGAAACAGAAATTCAAACTCATCATTCAAATCTCTGCTCTGCTGGGAATGAAACCCAGGACCTTCCGCGCAGCGCACTTATGTCTTAACCGCTGCGCCACTTGGGTGGCGTTAAGTTCATTAAATAGTCATTACAATTTCTTATAGGAAGTTTTATTTTATTTTACGATCCTTAGTTCATACATTGGAGCGCGCATAGGCCTTTTTTATACCTAATATTTGAGTAGCAAAAGGGCATTCAGCAACGGGTTAGTGGATGGCATTTCCCCAGGCATTTTCCGGCAACCACGCCTCCCCCAAACGAAAACACAACACATGAAGAACAAGCTATACGGCGGGTTAAGAGGATGGTGTAAAGTACTAACAAACTTGATAGCTCTACCAAAAAAAGATTCACAGGTTAGTGATACCTACTCAAATTTTACTATTGCTTTAAGAATACTTCTTTTAGTGTAACTTCAAAAATATACCTACTTATATACCTACCTACATATTATCCTATTTAATACATATTATTCTAATATGCGAATGTATGTGAGTATGGATGGACGTTTGTTACTCTTTCACACAAAAACGGCTGAACAGATTTGGATGAAATTTGGTACACAGATAGATCATAACCTGGATTAACATATAGGATACTTTTTACCACTTCTAGTAGTTCCAAGTTCTAAAATACACGCGGACGAAGCCGCGGGCGCAGTCTAGTAATGTACATAATACAGGAAAAACAATCGCACATACAAACCATCAGATGTAAAGACAATGATAGCAGCTTAAAATCGCTAACAGGAAAAAGGTACGTCTTATTCCAAATTCTAATCGTTCAAAATTCGGCCCAAGCAACGTGATGTAATCCGCAAAAAAAAAACGGTACAGCATTCTTCAATGACGTAATGGTAGAAAAAAATCGCCCTTTCTTAGAAGGCGTGTCGGTTGACGACAGAAAAAAAACGATCAAAAAAATGGTCAGTGAAATTATGACGCACGGTGAGCCGGTAACTTCCTATCTTTTTTTGGGGTTACGTGCCCGAAGAGCGGTGGTAGTCCAGTGGCTCAGAAATCGACCTCGTACCGAGCCTCGTAAAAAATGACCGATGAAATGATGACGTGCGCAGCCCAGTAATTTTCTACACTTTTTATGAGGTTATGAGTGTAGTTTGAAGCGCGCATAGCCCCGCTGCTTGAGTAGATCGCAAGCGATGGAAAAGTTAAGCAATGTCGGGCGCGGTCAGCACCTGGATGGGTGACCGCTAGTGGCGAATTACGCGCGCTTCCGTGCTTCGGAGGGCACGACGATAGCAGTTGTTAAACCTTGTTGAAAGCCCTTTGAGCGGTTTGAAAATATCCCCTAGGTAACAGGCCCGTTTCCCAATCCATCCGCATTGGAGCAGCGTGGTTAGAGTATCCTCCAGGCTTCCCCTGTTGTGGGGAAAGATCCATTCCTATCAGGAAACCACAAGAGAGTTGCAGGAAAGTTGCTTCGGGGTGCACGTTAAGTAAGCGAGATAGAGAGGAAACAACCTCAAGGGTTTGCCCCTTGCACACATTAGCAGCGTGGTGAAGTATGATCCAGACATCCAGGCCTCCCCCAACCATATGTCATAGTACTTACTGCGAATACACGTCACGAAAAATGATCCAATTTGAGACTTGAAATGGGTATTGTATAAACGTATGTATGTATGAATGTATGTATGTCTGAATCCAACGGTTTCCCGCTGTCTTCAGATCAGTCCACGTGGTCGGAGGGCGGCCTGTGCTCCTTGCCTCGACACGGTACCATTGCAGTATGTAACCCATTAATGACCCACTACAGGGTCGGGTCTCCTTTCACAATGAGAAGGATGTAGGCCTTAGATCAGCTGGCCTACTGCGGGTTGGTGGATTTCACATGCCTTTGAAAACATTTTTTAAGAACTCTCTGTCAAGCAGGTTTCCTCACGATGTGTTCCTTACTTAACAGCAGCTGATAATTAATTTTATAAAGCGTACATAACTTTTTTACAGTCATTGTTGTGTGCCATTGGAATTCGAACCCGGACTCGATTAAGAGGTCGAATTCTTAGCCACTGGGCTATCACTGCAGTAAAAATAAATAAATAAATAACGCTTCACGCTCATAGCCCCACACTAGGATTCCCTGTGTCGTGGGCGCCATGGACACACACAAGACAAGAACACAACACACCCAGACCCGAAACAGAAATTCAAACTCATCATTCAAATCTCTGCTTTGCTGGGAATCGAACCCAGGCGCGGCGACCGGCGTCATAACCACTGCGCCACTCAGGTCGTTGTACAAACACAATAAGTAAAAAAACCTAAAACACCGATCTCAAGTCATCATCGACGAAATGACTATGATTTAAAACGACTCACTGTGAAAGTGTAGAGCAGACGACACGCGAAATTACATACATAGTTTGCATTGGTCTTCTAATGACCGGGTGAGGACACACCTAACGGTCTGGGAGCCGAGGCCACCGCCCATTACAATTGAGTTGCAATCGTGTCATTTTGATGGTCTGTAACCCATTAATGACCGGCAGGGTTGGGTCTCCTCGCACAATGAGAAGGATGTAGGCTGTCCATTACGCTGGCCTAATGCGGTTTCCTCACGATTCCTTCACCGTTACAGCAAGCGATATTTAATTTTATAAAGCGCACATAACTTTTTTTTCAAATAAAGTTATTGATGCGTGCCACTGGGACTGGAACCCGGACCCTCAATTCAAGTTCGAATTCTATGCCACTGGGCTATCACTGCATGGAACCCATTATGGTCCGATAATGGCAAGTAAGTAGAGCCGCCCTCAGAAACAGTATTTTTGACAGACTTTATTTTCGTGCAAATTTTATACGTAAAGATTTTTATATATCAAGATGGAACGTCAGGATATTAAAAATGGGATACTTAAAATTAAGTGACTTTGATTCTTTAGTCGCTTTTACTTTGATTTGATGGGAGCTGTTGTTATCACATTTTACTTCAAAAAAGAGGTTATTAATGATACATAACATGTACCAACAAATTTTTCCTAACTGTTAGGGTGGGTAACTTTCTCACTATAGTTTCTCTTAAAGGTTTTGGCTTCTTTTACACACAAATTTACCTACCACATATAGGTATTTTTTTAATTTTTGTGTTTAGACAGGTTTAAATTTTACCTAAGGGTTAAAGGGAGGATTTCAGATATTTCGAAGTGATTTTCAGGAATTCGAAGTATAACGTATAAATTTCGTTGGATACGTTAAGTGTTATCGTCACATTTTGAGATAGTAAAACATACATGTCTTGTGTAGGTACTATGAAGCCCGAAAGCACATAAAAATTAGAGTAAAATGGTGTGAAAAAATCTACACTTTTCATAAAAAAATAATTAAAAAGTAATAAAGCAAAGGAAAAAAAACGTTAATAAAATCCTTATATAAAGAATTCATTTTATATATAAAAAACATTTTATTTTTTACGAAAGGCGAGAAATAGAGGATATTGTGTGCTAAAATAGTGCCGATAAAAACTTTATTACTAAAAAATAGTGTCGTAATAAAATGTTTCAACTCACTCACTATTCTTTCAATAATTTCACGAACTTTCAGACGTGTCTCGCACTCAGATTACGAATCAAAAGATCTTTAAAAACTCTCAATAAAAACACATTCACAACCGCCGTTTTCCTTCCATTAACTCGTGAATATTATCTGTGCAAAAAATTGCGCGCGAAACGTCGCATATATCAGTAAAAAAAAAACAAAAGCGTAACCCTACCTTAAAATCACAGCTTATAAATCACTATACGATCGCACTTTTGGTTGTCACAAATTAAAAAATGGAACTGTCAATTTGATTTCGAATTCACTTTTTGAAATTGGGCGCGCGCTCGGGAGCAATGTCCCTGGAACTGTGGTGGGTAATGGATGTCCGTCATTTATATACCCGACGGGAATGTTTTCTCGAATTTAAAATTGAACTCGTACAACACTATCTCTAATATTGTTGCATTGTGAAACTGACTCGTTTGTCTGTCGTACAGGTTACAGGCAGATTCGGTTAGGTTTGGTTAAATTTTAAAAAAATAATTGTCTGGTATGCAGCGTTATTACTGAGAATTTAAATATGAGCTTTATATTATTTAATGTTATTACATTTTAAGACAGATTCGGTTAGTCTGTTAAAATTTCAAGCTTAATTTGTTGCAATTGTATTTTTGTATTTTTTCCTGGTACGCACGTAGCTTCTAGGAATTTAAATAGGAGCTTTATCAGTTATATCACTAATGTTATTGCATTGTAAAACAGACGTGTCTGTCTGTTTTACTCAGTTTAGTGACAAATTCGGTTAGTCTGATAATTCATTAATACGTTACATTTGAAATTGTTTTTTTCCTGGCATTTGCATTTAAACTGAAAATTATGAGCTTAATATAAAACTAAAAAAAAACTCAAAAGCTTTTATTCATTATTAGGTACAATTTGTGCACACTTAATGAAAGTCATACAGATAGATTATACATTCTACATTCATCCGCTTTGATCGCCCCTCAGGCAAAACGTAGCCTGGGAGAAAAAAGCGGGCGGAAAAAAACTCCCAATATAAATATGAGCTTTACTTTTGAATATTTAAATATGAGCTTTACGACGCATAAATGGCTACATAAGAAAAGACACTTAGTCCACTTTAGAACAGTAGGCATTCTGAAATTTAATGAAAAAGTCGAAATTCCTACAAGCAACATCGCAGGCGGCAAGCTAGTTAGGTTATACATAGGGATAAAATCATACATAGGGATTCAACGACGTAGTGCGTATTGGGAAATTGATAAAAACTGACAGACAGACATTCAAAACTATGCCCATCCTTTTCTGTCTCACTGAAATTCAGGATATAAGAAAGTGACCGACTATCGGTCGATCGATATCGAAACTTTTGCTTTTTTATTTTACTGTTATATTGAAAAATGTCATGATGTTATATAAATTTTATTACCTATATTAATAAATTTAAGTGTAAATTTTGTAGGTATACAATTTGCAGCTCACCACACGAACGGAGCAGTTTTTGGCACAATTAAAATTTATATGGAGAGGAATGCACGAATTCTAATATTTTCGAATAAAATGTATTTGAAATACATGAAATTCATCAAAATACATGCCACGCACCTTACCATAAGTCGAGTACGATAAACATTTCAATAAATTAGAGTCGAATTTCGACTACATACTTGGCGATCTCTAGTAATAATTTATCTGTGCTCCATAATGTACAATGTACATATATGCACCCCATGTGCATGCTTGAAACGATTTGTACAGGACTTTGAAATGTGGCTTTTAATTTTTGCATTCAACTAAGTACTCCATGCATTTAAATCAGCCATAAAATATAACTTAATATTACTAAACATGCATGGGGGATATTAGCGTCTCCGTAAAAATATACTCAACTCGTTTTTTCCGGCGTAAAAGAAATTTTATTTACGCACATCTAAAAAGCTTTTATCATTTGAAGTTTAATAGACTTACGTTTTGAAACTAAGCAGACTAATTTTATCTCGAAATACTAAAATTGTACTAGTTATTAAGATTTTTGAATTTTGATACTGTTTAAAATATTATTTTTTGAACCTAAATAATAATATGATATTAAAAAAACGTAAAATTATTATGTTATGTAAATAAACAGTGGGAGGCCGAATTATTGTCCTTTGGGCTATCAGCGCTTAGTCTTGGACTATCACACGAAAATCGTTCTCACATATATACGTACCTATGCCTTACCTATGCCGTGCTTAAATATTGAATAAAATATTACATTACCATAAAATTACCCGCCAGGACTATAAAATGAATAAAATATCGATACATCAAACATAATACGTATTATTATACAATATTAAACATATTCAAAGATCGTAGTCAATTGATTATAATTGTATATCGCGTATAATTAGTGATTAATGGTTTAATCACACACACGATATAAGCGGAAGACGAAAAAAAGGTTTTGATAATCTTGGAACAAGTTAATAGCGCTGAATTATTATACGTAGGCTTTTTATTGCCTACTTATCACTTATGGCACGCCCACGGGATGGCTCGCGTGGGATTCAATTAAAGGTTATTTATTAATCTTTTATTAATAGGTACGTGAAGCGAAAATTTTTTGTATAATTTACAGCTCACTTTTTGTCGTGTTGGTTTGTCGGTCGGTTATGTCAGCCAATAAGAACAATATCTTAATTATTATTGTTTTGTTGCCTTCGTTGTTAAAATTGTAAATTTTCATTTATTGTTGTAATTTTACCTCTTTGGTGTATCTGCATATTTTACTGTTACATTTATTCACCCTGATTTTAAAGTTAAAAAAAAGTCAAGGATATTCAACTAATACCTAGCAAAGCTTAGATTCTTCCAGAATTATTATTCGATTGAGAAATAAGACGCTGAGAAGGCGTGGCCGAAAAAAAATTTTAATTTTTTTTAGATAACCAGCAGAGGCCTTAGTTGAATCGATTACCAAATATCGAATTGAATTTTAAATCGAGAGGGGCATGTTAATCTATTTGAAATTTCAATAAAAAGAGGCGTAATATAGAAACGTGAAAAAAAAATGTAGACCTCTATATAATGGTTGGGTAGCATTGAATTTCTATGATCAGGAGTCGACTTTGACAAAAAATTAAATGAATTGATAAATATTAAGATTAATCTATGTGTATCTTTTAAGGCATACAAATGGAAGAAAGACAGAAACAAAATTCGAGGGTACTTTATTTGAGGCGAACACTTTAGTCCTCATGAGTAGCAAAGCACCAGCATACAATCTCAGATAGGGTTTCTTGTCTATTTCTGTTCGGAAGTCCATGGGCTGTGACTACTTAACTTCAGGTGACTTGCATGCCCGTTTGCGGAATTGACCATGAGAACTAAGTTGGTAGAACACAGATAGAGTACCTCCGGCAACCGGTGATAGCCCAGTGGCTTAGAATTCGACCTCGAATCGAGTGGTCCGGGTTCGAATCCCAGTGACTTTGTAAAAAAGTTATGTGCGCTTTATAAAATTAAATATCACCTGCTGTTACGGTGAAGGAAAACATCGTGAGGAAACCTGCATGCCTGAGAGTTCAACAAAAAAAAAATGTTCTCAAAGGTATGTGAAGTCCACCAACCCGCAGTAGGCCAGCGTGGTGGACTAAGGCCTACATCCCTCTCATTACGAGAAGGAGACCCGACCCTGTAGTGGGTCATTAATGGGTTACTGGACCTCCGGCAACCACACCTCCCCAGCCGAAACACAACACATGAGGAACATGCTGCTTTACGACGGATTAAGAGGCTGGCGGACTTCTTTGGTGGACCTACAATGACTCTTCCTTTCTTTCTTTTCAGGCCTTTGTTGCCACTGCTGGACATGGGCCTCCCCTAATCGACGCCACTCCGCCCGGTCTTGGGCCCCTTTGAATCTACTTTAAACAAAAGATAAAACTACGTTTCAATTATAGATGTCACCAAAAATAGTATACCATGAATCGATTAGCTCTGAATATAATTTGAATGTATTCTGGTGTCGAAATGGCCAGGTCGGAGGCCAGCTAAGGATGGATCTGAATTTGAATTCCAGTCCCATGATAACGGTTGGACGTAAAGTAGGCCAAAAGGGAAATAATGATGAATGTAAGAAAATCTATACGTATAAAATGCTTGGTCCTGAATGACTGATCGATCAACACACAACCTAAACGTAAGGACCTGTAACTTGGAGGGTGTTCTTTGTATAATGTAGGCGTCCAATAAGGAAGGATTTTCTGAAATTCTAACCCTAAGGGGGTGAAAAATGGGGGCAAAGTTTGTATAGAACAACGTGATTTCTTGGTCCAATCTAGTTCAAATTTTGCATAAACGTTCTTTACTAGAATTGATCGAAAACGTTTTGGTATTTTATTGAATCATAGTCGTAGTCATTGCCTAACGGGGTTAATAAAAGGTAGAAAAATTTTCTTTTCTCAACTCCTAACCAGATTCTAAGGCCTACAAAGCTGAAGGCGACAGTGATGAACCTGAATTTCATCACACAAACATCCATCCGTTCAGTTATACTATTTGCACGAATCTTTTGAACCTAAATCAAAGGAAATAAATTAAATGTTGTACAGAAACACCGGTATGAAAACGGTAATCTCATGAAAAATGAGTCAAAATCTGATTCAAATTAAAACAAAATGTAAATCGAAAATAGAAATGTTTCATGCAAATGTCAACTTTCGTAGAAAAACACGAGCATCAGGAAACGTGACTGAATTCTCCAACACGTGACTCTGACATTTTTAAATATTGTAATAACGTGTCATTAATATTTCTCCACCAGTTACAGTGATGGCAGAGGTAAGACATCTTCCCGATACGATTAGCAGCGCGATGCGGTTTTTCTTGCTATTCTAGATAAAAAATATGTCGTATTAAACCCACTTACGAGTGCGTTTAAAATATCAATACGATATAAAATTCTAATCTCTGGATTATACAATTACATACATTGCATAACGTAAGGTCAAGGATGTTTCAATTTGCCTCGGTTATGCAGTAAAAAACATTTCAATTGATATGAGTAACAAGGGTTATATTGTAAGGAATTGTATGAGTCTGTCGAACAGCATCAATTGAAGATATTATTGTGTTAAGAAAACGCGTTTTGTTCATGCGATTTACGTACCTACCTACATACTTTATGGTTCCTGAAGAATATTCAATATACCTCAGCGCCTGAAGACCTACGGCGCCGACGTAATCCTTCAATCAAGCCTTATCCATAACCTTAAAGTCACTCAGCGGGCAATGGAGAGAGGTATGCTCGGTATTTTCGTACGCGACAGAATCCGAAACGACGAAATCCGTACTAGGACGAAGGTAACCGACATACTCGTAGCTCTCAAAGTGGCATTAGGCTTTCCACATCGTTCTTAAGACCGACGATCGATGGGGAAGAAATTTAACGTAAGTGTGTCTGTAACAAATGTATAATGTTAAATGTATGACGTTCATTAAGTGTGCATAAATTGTACCTAATAATCTTCGATCAACATATTGTTGATCGAAGCTAATGAATAAAAGCTTTTGAATTTTGAATTTTGAACACGTTAGTGGCCCACTGCCCGGTTGGGTCTTCTCTCACAATTACAAGGACCACCAAGCTGGCCCAATGCGTGTTGGTGGACTTCACGTGCCTGTTAGAACACTGTGAAGAACTCTCGGGCATGCAGGTTTTTCACGACGCTTTCATGACGCTGTTTTAGCTGTTTAGAAGGTGCTCTATCCTTCCTTTCAGCACTTTGCTGCCCACTGCTGAACATGGGCCTCCCCTAATCGACGCCACGAACGCCGTATATGTGTAGAAGTGGGCAGTCGTGAGCACAACCTTTATTGGTCGGTTTGACGTTGACTGCGCTGTCGGTTCACGCGATTGGTTCTTCGGTCAGTGTACGTCGTCTATTGGTTTAGCGCGTGTTCTTCGACTGCTATACATTGGCCGAAAGTGTACAACTAATTATCTGTGCTCACGACGGTTACTACAAATTTTGTTGATCATTAATAAAAGAATTTACAAAAGATTATTTATATTATAACCAAGTATGAAACAAAATTAAAAATGTGAATAGCCCGTCATAATTTGAAAGTCACCCAAGAGAGTAGTTTGCTTCATACTTTTAATTCGATATGAATGTTATCAAAAGAAATTTCACAAATTTCTCCCATATTGAAGCCATAACGAGGAATGTAAACCTTTCTTCATTATCAACGCTTAATTTTAGAAGAATGTGCCATTCAAATCTCAGGTAACGTTTCAATGAAGTGCAACTAATTATAATCGTTGCTAAGTGAGTGGTGATAATGGATTTTTGGGTACATACAAAGCTTAGCAATGTGACCAACGACCTTGACTTATGAGGCGATTTTTGAGTCTTGCTTGTCGAATTTATGCCGAAAAGTTTTGTCTAGCTTTAGCGCGGGTGCTTGCTACTCAAGCAAATCGCAAGAGATGGAAAAATTTAGGCAACAGCGGACGCAATCTGCTTCACAGTCCACCAACCCGCACTAGGCCAGCGTAGTGGACTAAGGCCTACAACCTTCACATTGTGAACGGAGACCCGACCCTGCAGTGGGTCATTAATGGATAAGAAAAATTTTGGCACCAACCTCAAAATTTAATAATAGAACAAAAACACTTGCTACTAAAGACACCAACCTCAAAACAAAATAGCCCTAAAATGTATAATAATAATTATATGTAGGCCTAGTTATCTGTGTAACAAATATTTCATACTTTATTGATGTCGGTTTAATTATTTTAAATTATTTTTTCGAAGTCGATTTATTAAAAAATACAACAGGCAGCCATTATTGAATTGTGATTCATAAAATTCTTCACATATTTAGCCCCAAAATAGTTGTAACTCAAACAATGCTAGTTTTGTAAATATCGCATAATTCAGCTTACGGTTGTTACAAAGTTCTCAAATTAGCCCCCAATCAAACTAAATGTAATCAAGTCGGGTTCGTTCGTAGTATTTACGTTTATGATGAAGCTGTAACGCGATATTTGTTTTCTGGTCAATGGGCCTATTTGTAATGTGTTGATTTTGTAGGTGGCTCAACTATTAGATATGAAGCAATAGTCCCCCGGTGGAAGAGTTTTATATGTTACGATGGACTGACTGGATATCAATAATGGGTCTTCGTATTCGTCGTCTCTTGCCAAAGTGGTGGTGATCATCTTGTGTTTGCGTCTTAAACGAGATTTCATCTCAGTCGTTAGGTGGAGAAACGGGCTAGTGGCTCGTGTCGGATGTTTTCAAACCGCCCAAAAGGCCTCCGACAAGGTTTAGCGACTGCTATCGTATCGATAACAACCGGGACCGACGGCTTAACGTGGCCTCCGAAGCACGGCCAAGCCATTTACTCGTATATCGCCACTAGCGGTCATCCAGGTGCTGACCGCGCCCGTCGTTGCTTATTATTTCGATCGCTTGCGATCTACTCAAGCACCGGGGCTATGCGCGCTTGTAGTAATTTTTTAAGTAATGATGAAGTACAGGTCAATAAACAAAAGTGATTTATATACATTTCGTATATCTATACATCAATACAACAAAAAAGGCTTTGGTAAAAAGTATCTTTTTCTGCGAAACATTCTCTATAAAATTTCTAAAATGCCCGACACAAACGCAACATAAAGTGAGGGTAGTTTACGTTCGCGCCGTCGGCCGTTTTCCCAACATTATGGCGAATTATCGATGTGTGTATACAAGATCTTTCAACGGCGGATGCTTATTTTCCGCGGATAGTCTAAACAATTTAGTTTAAGATAATTTTTCAGTTTATTTTCACTTCCCACTTCGGTCTCTATTGTGAAAAGTGGGCCAAGTCACAAAAGCAAATCAGGAATAGGGAGATCAAACTTGCTACCCCTTTGGCCAGATAAAAAGATCAGTAGCAATCCATTGGGATCTGAGGGGTTTGTATAATAGACGGAAAGATTATGATGATTTATGAAAAATATTTTTTGTTAAATAAAGTCTTGAGCATGCTTGCAAATATCCCTTCTTTTTCACAAAGTAGCCAGCTAAGCGAGCCATTAATTATTGTTTTGGATTCAAATTTTAAGTGCAACAAAGTGTTAAAAAGTAATAAAATAATAGTAGAATACTATAAACTAACGCCTGGTACATCAAAGGCACAACCTAACCAACCAGCCAATACGACAAAATTTAAATACAACTCTCTGTATGTTCTAATTGAAATAATAAATTATTTAAATGTAAGCAACGACGTTGTCGTATGCGACTTTAACTTAGCGAGTAACTTTAGCGAGTGATATACTCGTAGCAATTAGAAGACGGGGTAACTTGGCCCTCTCACCGCCGTGTCACGCTTGCAAATAGCCGCCGCGCGTTGAAAGATCTGCAGTGTTTCGCGCGTGTTTACAACTCAATCGATCACAATTTGATCTGATTGAAAGCTCTAAGGATCTTGAACTCAAACCAGAGCCGGATTTATCAGTAGGCTGAGTGGGCGCCCGAGTAGTAGCGCCGCAGATTTTACGGGCGGAAAATCTCGGCGAAAATTTTTTTTCTCTGACAGAAACAAAAAAAAAAATACAGGGAGATTATAGTCTCGAAAGTCAATCAATAATAAAAGTGTTATATACACGAAAAATTCAAGGAACAAACATTTTTCCTAATTTGTAGCGTTTTTCTATCTCTCTAAATAATGTAAAAGCTTAACTATCTACGCTACTGTGAAAGTTAAGAGATCAGTCATATTTCCAAATTTTTAGCGATTTTATAAGTTTCTTCAACCTTTTAGTGACCACTGCAGTGTGCAGTCTCCTCTTACAATGACAGGCCTAGTGCAGGTTGGTGGACTTCACTCCTTTGAAAACATTACGGAGAACTTTTAGGTATGCCGGTTTCCTCACGATATATTCCTTCATCGCTTACAGCAAGTTATATTAAATTTATGCTACTGTGTTCGCATCTGGGCCCTAATAAGAGTCACTTGACTGTCACCGCAATGATAGGCTAATGGCGGCAAATATGTAAATCCGGCACTGTCTAAAACGATACTACTTTCGCTACACCAAGTCCGTACACTTAACTCTTGTGTGTAAGGAAATAAAGGTGACAATTGCGTGTTCCGCGCGTCTTCTTGCGGCGAAAAGGTTGTAATACAAGTATATTCACTTTCATCGGTAAATACAGTGGAAAGTCGCTATTTTCGGGCTTCTGTTGTAAGTAGTTTTGGGGTCTGGAAAATGCTTTCTGTACCAGTCTACTCCTGATTGATATTGATGAGGTGAGCCTACTTTAACACGCTTTTGCTATTTTTAAAAGTCTGGTTCCTGTTATGTACCCAAATGCCAAAGATTTGTTTATGTCAAGAATACCAGGATATTGAAAATGGGACACATGAAATTAGGGGGCTTTTATTTTTTGGTCTCTGAAGTTAAGTGATCACTATGGGTTATGGACAAGGGCTATGGGAGTTCGCAGCTTCAGCAAAATTGTTTTACAAGGTATACAAAATATGTAATTTATGGTAAAAATTAACATTAAATAAATTCTGAATTAATTATATTTTTTCTAAGGTAAAAGAAGTAACAAAAACAGTTTCATGCAACAAAATTCCGATTAAAATTTTTCGTTTCTTTTTTCTTAAATTTAAAAATGGCTTGACCGATTTTTCTGAATTTTTATATGCATATTCAGTAGGTCTGAGAATCGGCTACTAACATATTTATTTTATTTTTTGGACAATTTTTTTTATTTTTATTTTTTAATAGTGTGCCATTTAAAAAAATACATACGATACAATCCTCAATTTTCACCCTTCTATCACCAACCCCTATTTTTAATAGTCATTATAGTAATTTAATAATGTTTCATCCCGCTCGATAACTTATATGGCAAAACAACGTTTGCGGGGTCAGCTAGTACAGTATAAAAAAATCTATACCTATCTTATAAATACAATAAAAAATTCTCACTCTATATTGCGAGCGGTCCTCGTAGACGCCACAAATTATCGGCTTCCTTTCAAAAATGCACTTAGAATAATCATTCTAACTGCAACTGGAAAAAACCGTCTCGCACCTGGCACGACTGCGCTCAAATTAAGACCTTACTGCCTTGTGATAAGGTTCGGTTTGCGTTGTGTATGGCCACGTGTTAATTGAACGGTCGTCGGTGTGTCTAAGCGTGCGCACGGTCACGTAGGTGGCAGGTGACCGTCTCCATTGTATTGTATGCGAGTCACAGTCGTGACGTTCACACTTTCAAAGTCTAGTCTAACTAACTAAATTAATTAGTTAAAACTGTGTCGAGAGTTTTTTCGTTCGGCTTATACTCTCTTTGCCCAGTAATGGGTGGCACATTGCATAGCCGATGAGTTCGAATAGGTAAAATATTAAAATTAACAAATAATTTGGACTGCTGAACAAAATAATAAATAAATATAATTTGGCAATAATTGCCATGAAATATAAAATTAAGTTTTAGTTATGTAAGACATAATTATTGTATGCCGCACAGGGTAGACTGTTCTAAACTTATTATAAATTTTTGTAACATCTTTCTCATGTAACAGTCAACAATAAACGTATTGTTTTCTTTTCTTTTCCGTCTGGCACTCATTTCGATTAATGTACATGTAATATAGGTATCGATTAATGTATGTGAAATTGTACGTTTTATACAATGCCTCCTTGGTTGCTAAAAATACAGGGTTTCAGTTTTATTTACAACGAAATGAAATGAAATGAAAATCATTAATTTGCACGAATATGGGTTAGTTATTAGTTTTACAGGGCATTTTGATCAATCCATATTCACCTTCTCAGGTATGCAAATTATAAAGTTATATTACATTTTAATAATCTAAAAACAAAATAAAAACTAATGTTAGTACTAATTACAATTGAAAACTTATAACTAATACATAATTTAATTGACAAATTTGTATAATAATTCATTTGTCAGTTTAGCATACTACATTAATTTATTATTTTTATAATTAGTTGTAATTTTACCTAATCGAACTCATCGGCTGCCTATGTGCCACCCATCGCTGGGTAAAGAGAATCGAAGTTATAGGGGGTGTCGAAATGGTCTGAACTGCTTCGAGAAAAGGATGGTTGAGAAAAGCCTTGTTGCCTTTTTGCTCGACTTGGCGGGGGCACTGCCATCCCCTAGATTTAGTCCAGTCTGCGGCGAAAAATGACCTCCGAGTTCGAATCCCAGTGGCACGCACCAATGACTTTGTAAAAAAGTTATGTGCGCTTTATAAAATTAAATATCACCCGCTGTTACGGTGAAAGAAAACATCGTGAGGAAACCTGCATGCCTGAGAGTTCAAAAAAATGTTCTCAAAGGCATGTGAAGTCCACCAGCCCGCATTAGGCCAGCGTGGTGGTCCGAGGCCTGCATCCCTCTCATTGCGAGAGGAGACCCGACCCTGTAGTGGGTCATTAATAGGTTACTGACAGGTATATAAATAAATAAAGATTTATGATAATGATTAAGGAGGATAACCATAAGTATGTTAAGATTTCTGTTGCTATCCGACAACGGAAACGCAGCCATATTTCGGGTTTGTTTTTTTCCGATATCCTGACCCACTCGAGGTTTTGTTTGAACGCCGACAAAAAATACGTTTCAATTTTTTACGTCACTTCTTTTAACGGTTGCAACGAAAGTGCCGCTATTGATGCGGAGAATTCCTCGAGGAATCTGGAAGGATGAGTCAGAATTTCTCCAGGAATCTGGAATGATGGGTAAGAATTTCTCCAGGAATCTGGAATGATGAATCTGGATTAGATTTGATGTTGGTTAGAATGGAACTATTTATTTATTTCACAAAATCCACAACTCCTAATTCTATAATCATTTGTTTTTATGATCTTATGATGAAAGTCAATTACGTATACTATAATACCGGAGATAATACCGCCAGCCTCCTAATCCGCCGGGAAAAAGTACAGCTTTCAAATGAAAATTCCTTATCAAATATGGAATATCCGTTAAATTAACGAGCTTTTGCAAAAATACAGGTTAAACTAACAAACCAAGAAATGAATAAAGTATAAGTAATCTATTTGTTGTTCATTTTTTCTTTTTTATAAGCAATAATTTTAACGAGTATTCTATTTATAGCAACTCATTAAATTGTTGACTATTTTTCCAATATTTTGATCTTTTGCCTATTTCTTTTTCGATTTTTAATTAAACATAATGATATTAGTATTAAATCTGTGCTGCATGTTTTGTTATCAATAACGATTTAAATCAATGAATAAACTAATAACACTCTCTCTTTTAAAATGAGAGTTAAAATAAATTGAAAAGATTTTTGTAACCTCATAACATTTTAAGAAAAATGAAAAAGATTTTAAAAAAGACCGTCTCATTTTTCAAAGCCAGTGTGGCAACATTATAATCCCCCAACCACGTGGTCCCAGTATGACGCAATGATGACGCAATAGCCGACGAAATGCAGTCATGCAAGTTGCAAGGGATGCGTTTAAAGTAACCAATAAAGGGCTTTGGAAATAAAGAAGGGTAGGTTTTATACATGCCTTATTTCATTCACTAATATTACCAAAGACGTTCATGACAGGACGGAATGATAATATTTGAGGGGGAGAGTACGAGTGGACGCATTTTTTAAACTTTTTAAAAATTAAAAAGAGGCTTGTTAACGAGGGAATAATTAAGTATTATTAAAAAGTGATGACCTGAAAAATAAAACCCTCAAGTTTTAGGTGTACATTTTAATATCCTAACACTTCATATCGACACTTTAATAGAGTTCCATTGACACTTTTTAAGGTACCTATACAAAACAACATAACGATACAACACAACTTCACATAAATTATTTCAGCCCTATGGCTAGCTCAATCCAGTGGCGAGTCGGACCTGGCAGCAATTACCTTTAGGATGCCGTTGTCGCTATTACATACACGCTTTAGCAGTGAGCTAATGCGGGTTGGTAGACTTCACAAACACTTGAAAACATTTATTTTTATGTGAACTCTCGGGCATGCATGTTTCCTCGCGATGTTTTCCTTCACCGTTAAAGCAAGTGATATTATAAATTAATTTTATAAACCGCACATAACTTTCTTTTAACAAAGTCATTGGTGCGTGCCACTGGGATTCGAACCCGGACCCCTCGAGTAAGAGGCCTTCTTACCCACTGCAAAGTACAGAACCTTAATTATTTCCAAGGTTATTCACCCGCACATATCAATTAACTTAAATATCTAGTGTAGTAATAATGGGTCATTACTGCTCCATTGGGAATCGAACCTGAGACTCACATAGTCTGATAACTATCGGCGCCACCTGTATCTAAGCGTTTTTGCCAAGGTCTCCGATACACGTGTCAGATAAGGTTTTGAGTACCTAAATCCATTTTCAGAAACGTCAAATTTAAGTTCTCAACAAACTCTCAGCGACAATAACAAGCAATTTAGCTAAGTACAAACTAAGTTTCCAGTAAGTTTTAGATATTTGGGTGAAGATGGAAACTCAAAAACGTCGAAGTTATCAGTCTTACCAAATGCGATAGGCTTTGAAAATAATTTTGATTACACTCAAAATCAAACTTTTTACAAAAAAAAGCATAAAAAGTGTTGAAATTTATTGAGATTAATGTTCACAGCAATAAAAGTCCTTTTTTTGCGCGATAGTTATAAATTAAAAGAATGGAATAATCTAAAATTTTCAAGGCTAATAAGAAACATAAGATACATATTATAGGCAAGTTGTATCCAATGAATGATGTACCTCGTATGCAATGATATTGTATAATGGTTTAAAAAATCATTGCTCGTATGTATCTCTCCTCCAGAGATACAACACGTACTTTATATTTCTATTGGAGTCATCGAAGCGAATATCTACAGCCTTCAATATAATCACATCTCCCAGAACAGTAATTGATAATAATTATATCGGCCATTCGCCGGATTCGCTGTCGAAATTAATTGTACGAATATTTGTCTTAGATTTGTTTATACAGGGGTTGTTTTCCACCCTGCCACCCTCTTAATCCGCCGTGAAGCAACATGTTGTGTTTCGACTCTGGATACCGGAGTTACTTTGTATTTGAGGCGAAATACTTGGTCCTTGGTCCTACGGTGAAGGAAAACATCGTGAGGACCTGCATGCCTGAGAGTTCACAAAAAAAAATGTTCTCACACGGCATGTTCGTCCACCAACGGGCAGTAGTGGTGCGTGGTGGACGGCGGCCTACATCCCTCTCATTGTGAGAGGAGACCCGACCCTGTAGTGGGTCATTAATGGGTACTGACACGACACTTGGTCCTTATTATGATTTATTATTACTTATTTAAGGTAGCCTACATGCCCTTTGCTACTCAAATACAATAAAAATAACGCACAATTCACGCATTTAGCACGAACAACTAATAGCATATTGTGTAATAACCTTATCTATGACAACGGGACAATAGCCTAATAGAAAATGATGTTGCAAATCACTATACTAACACATGATAAGCCATTGATACATGCGTGGGGGCGTGATCCTCGAGAAATAACGGATATCTAATTATCTATAGTAGGTGCGAGTGGAATTACAATAAAATCGAAATTCAAAAGCTTTTATTCATTATCAAGTACAGTTAGTGCACACTTGAACGTCGAACACATCGCATTATAAACTAGCTGTGCCCGCGACTTTGTCCGCGTGGAATTCTAAAATAAAAGTAGCCAAGTTACTCCTTCTTGCTTCAGGTATCGGCCGGTGAAAGTCCCGTCAAAATAGGTCCAGCCGTTTCATGAAGTAAGAAATAAAATTGGAGTGTCTGTTTGTAATATATATAAAAAAAGCTTATAGAATGCATGTATATAC
Organism: Erynnis tages; assembly: GCA_905147235.1. Taxonomy (NCBI): domain Eukaryota; kingdom Metazoa; phylum Arthropoda; class Insecta; order Lepidoptera; family Hesperiidae; genus Erynnis; species Erynnis tages. Next base: position 383,650 of record LR990097.1, read on the forward strand.
ACGGTACATCTACCAAAATAACATTTTTTTACAATTTTTGTCTGTCTGTGTGTTTGTTCCGGCTCATCTCTGGAACGGCTGGACCGATTTTGACGAGACTTTCACTGGTAGGCAGCTGATGTAATAAGGAGTAATTTAGGCTTTAATTTTAGAATTATATTGCACATACATATATAATAGTTAAATTCCTCGCGGACGAAGTCGCGTCGCGGGCGCAGCTGGTATAAAAAAGTGCAAACATGGAGGCATTGCTACTGATCAACCCTAAGATCAATGTACCACAATAATAAATAAATAAATAAATAAATAAATAAATAAATAAATAATAAATAACACTTCACACTCATAGCCCCACACTAGGATTCCCTGTGTCGTGGGCGCCATGGACACACACGAGACAATAACACAACACACCCAGACCAGAAACAGAAATTCAAATTCATCATTCAAATCTCTGCTCTGCTGGGAATCGAACCCAGGACCTTCTCCCGCGCACCGGTGTCTTAACCACTGCGCCACTCAGGTCGTCAATATCTTATCTTGATACATAAACACATAAGAAAAACGCTAATCAGACAACAAAGTGTCGTAAGTATTTTCTTAGTCAATTCCTTAAACGAGCGTGAAGAACTAAGCGTTGAAATAATAAAAGCCGTGTATCATGTGCCACGCCTCCCGATAAGATAGTGGGCTATGAGCCCCACCTGTGTTCTTCATGCGTGGGCCGCACGTGTGTATTGCGTTATGGACTAATACCACATGTATGTATTATGAAATAAAAATAATTAAAAACATTAAACCGACCTCAAAAAAGTGTTAGGTAAATAAAATTTGTTAAATACTTTGGGCTTACTATTTTTTGAGGTTGGTGTTTTTGTATCAAGTATTTTGTATTTAAATTAATTTAAAATAACATAATATTAATAAGTTTGTCTTGTCACCGACCTCAAAAATTAGTATCATACTTTTTAAAGTCGTTTTAATTTTTTTTTAATATGTATTTTTATTTCCTAACTTTTAGTTTTAAGTCGATATCACGAAAACTACTGAACCGATTTTGATGAAATAAAATTTCCAACCTTTGTTCCTAAACTACCGAAATACTGCAAGTGGCTCCTTCATACCACTTCTCCCATACCTCTTATCTTTTAAATTACAATAAATAACGTAAACGGAGATTTAAACCACATAATAATTACGACGCACCCTAAACTGTGAGGCGTTATTTTCTTATCACGACAGTAGATAAGGCGCTCGTGTGTAAAATCGTAAAATTATCAGACATGATAACGAATTTAGTTTAAGTCGCATCTTATAGGTACCTATCAAGTTACTTTACTGAAGGTATTTATACTATACCTACCTAACTATAAATATATAAAAACAATAAATGTAGTGTGCTAAATTGACAAAAATGAATTATTACTAAACTTGTCAATCAAATTATATAAGTATTACATACTCATATTTATAAATTTAATTAATTCAATTGTAAGACATCACATTTATTTTGTACTGTAACTTCTTAATTTGCATACCTGTAAAGGTGAATATGGGTTGATCAAATGCCGTGTAAAAACGTGATCAAAGTCCCATTAAATACCCGTTTCAAGAATGGGCATGCCAGCCCATTCATAACGCGGAATGCCCAGTCCAAGATTCCAGTTTCCAGTTCCAAGAAGCGAACGTGAACAGTTTCACGTAACCTTACCGATACGATACGGCCTTCCTGTACTCGTAGGTACACCGTTCGGGATCGACCAATCATTGCCAAGTAAAGTGGCGTAATAGTCTTGTGTTACTCTTGTCTTGTAAGCTGTGATAGCCTAGTTAAAACTGATTTAGAATACGTCACTTTTAATGGTACACTCAGTTGAATGAAATGCAGAATGCAATGCAAATATTTCGCACCACGCAAGGAAAAATCCAAAGTTATGTAATATTGATAGATTTTGTTAAAAGCATGTGAAAAATGGTGATTTCTGTTCTTAAAATTGTAGTATACATATTTTATTATTTCAATTTTAAAATTCAGGTTTTTTAATCTGTTTTTCAAATGTCAAAAACGCTATACGCCATACAAGCTATCGGCGTGACGTCATTAGCAGTGTAAATAAACAATGGAGTATTACTTTCTTCCTTTACTGACATGTATTGTTTACACTGCGAGTGACGTCACAAGCATGGCGGCAGCGCCGAGACGGCCAAGACCGTGTTTTCGCGGGGAATTTGAAATTTAAATTGAAAAGTCTTTTTTTACATAATATTTGTTTGCAAAAATATTTTTTCCAATTTTTTATGGGTTTTTATGACTTACGAATTCGTATAAAAAGCTTTTTGACATAGGCCGTAATACCATATTTGGGACTTTATAATGGTATAGTACTCAATAACATTAGGTGCATTACCCCTTGGTCCTAATTGCAACGACAACATCAGTCGCCCTGAAACTATCGCCCTAGTCCACTACGATGACACTGGGTCATCGTGGTGGACTAGGGCGGATTGGCAGACTACGAAGAAATTTCGCATGCCTTCTCACGCGTCTAATCTTCACTTAAACAGGTGCTAATTCAATTTAAATTTTTATTGTAAAAAAATATACTATAAATAAAAAAATCTAATTTTGAAAATTTAATAATCTTATCAAATTAGTGTTTTGTCTTTGGTCCTCTCGATAAATCTACAAAGTTTGAATGAAATCTGGCCGTTTAAAGTGGGTCAAAATCGCGCCTAAAGGAGTCTGTTACAAACAAATATACAGGTGAAGCTAATATAAAGCGTGTAATAAAGCGCATATATCGAATACATAATAGGCATGATGACAGTAATCAAGTATCACCAAAATATTTATCTGATATAATGAAATAGGATTCAAAGATTTTGAAACATGTATTTATTCTCTTATTAATGTCGAGATTAATAATTTATTTGTTAAAATAAATCTACAAAATACAACAATCCGCCATGATAGCTTAAACACCCATCAGATCGAATTACGTCAATTTACGTCACGTCTTAGTAAACGTCATTTTTTCGTAAGTATATTATACGCGATCTGGCATTTTTTACTGAGCCGTGGCGCAATGACAGACGCCATGACACGGGCGAGCGTTTTGGAATGAATTTGAAACTTAAAATTTAAATGTACTTTTATTGCACAAAAACCTTAATTTTCTACAAAAATATGATATATTTTAGACATAATAGAAACTTCTGAATATCATAGAAGAGTTTTTGAAAAATAGTCATCATGCCTATTATCTACACCGAAAATCATTGGTACGTGCCAAAGAGATTCTTCACAAAATCGGGCAAAAATCAAAAGTAAATTGCACTCAGTCAAATGCATCTAAATGAAGGCAATTGAATTCAGTCACAGTCATTGATCATTGCATCAGTCGCGAAGTCACCAGCGATGACTCATCACGCCAATTACGCCTTTAAATTGAGGGGTTAGAGATCAAATCTGTTTGCACATGTCATGTGTGCAATTGACGTACACTGTGTGACGTGGTGTGAGGTAATCAATGCAGTTTGCTCGGTTTAAATGGTGCGAGGGTGGTCTTATATTGACCGACTTCAAAAAAGGAGGTTGTCAATTCGATACGTAGGGTATGTTGTATGTAATATTAACGGAACAGCGCAATAATTGTGTTGGTCTATTACGGCTTCCAAACAAGTATACCAAATTTCGTGATGTATGTATGTATGTATGTATGTATGTATGTATGTTATGTAGATATGTTTGTCCTCGCGTATCTCCGAAACTAATTTGATGGATCGTGATCGTTCTTTTTTGTTTGTTTGCATTTTATCCAACTTAGGGAATGGTACAAGTTTCATTAAAATTGGTTCAGTAGTTTCCGTGATATGGACTTAAAACTAAGAATTACGAAAAAAAAAATAATTTTTAAAAATTAATCCGACTTCAAAAAAGTATGAAATAAAATTTGTTACATACTTTAGGCCTACTATTTTTTGAGGTTGGTACTAAAATTTAACTATTAAACAAAATACTCGATACTAAAGACACCAACTTCAAAAAATAGTAGGCCTAAAGTATGTAACAAATTTTATTTCATACTTTTTTGATGTTGGTTTAATTTTTTTTATAATTTTAGCTGTAGCTTTAGCGTTAGGAAATCGTAGATTTATAGTTTAAAAAAAACCAACAGCTTTAGGGATGTGCGCGCAAACCGTCGAAGTCTGATGTCTTTTCGCGTGTTTCCTAGAGTTCAAAGTCACGTCAGCCTCCGCTATCTTGGAAGACCAACGTATGACAGCATGACAGCTCAGATAAAGAAGTTCATTGCACCCCGTCTCTCCCTCATTCATAGACGATTGCGTTGTAGGAATATTAATAGCTAGGCTTTTTCGCGCGACGATGGCTGCGATGAGCGAATAAAAATAATTTTAATACATTAAACCGACTTCAAAAAAGTATGAAATAAAATTCGTTGCATAGTTTAGGCCTACTATTTTTTGAGGTTGGTGTTTTTGTATCAAGTATTTTGTTTGTATCTGAGATAAATTTCAGCGGTTTCGCAATTTCGCGCCGGAGCTGTGCTACCAGCGTAACGTCATCTAACGACACATTTATCGGCACGAGGCAAAAGGTATAAAAATAATTATCGATATTTCACAACTTTGATGACGTGCGAGTTTTTTTGTATTCTTAGCTTAATGGCTTTTTTATGCCAAGTTTTTTGAATGCCAAATGTATGTGTCAGATGTATGATACTGGTTACTTTTGATCATTGGCTCAAGGCAGTGGCGGAAGCGTGTGTGTTAGATCAGGTTTTTTTTTTGTCAAATTAATTTTGTTTTAGAAGAAGCCATTCAAGGTAAGATTTATAGATTTAAAAAATGAATCTGTACCTTTTTTTAGAAGCATGAAACATATTAAAATTTTGCAATTAGCTTTGATTTCGTGAGATTTATTAAAAGACACAGTTGTTTTTATTCAAAAAAACTTTTTAACTTTTTCGCTGTAGTTTTAACTTTTACATGAAAATTTTAAGAAGTTATAAGATCCGCAAAGTTAAATAAAAGTAAAATATCTATGAATATCATTCATGGTAATTTATCAACTTATATAATTATTAATAGTTCAAATACGTGTTAAAAAAATAATGCTAATTAGTTACTAATTACTAACTTAAAAAACCTTTAAAATTACTTTTTTTTAAATATTAAATAACTTATTTGAAAAACCCTTCAACTTACTCAATTTCAAATGATTATTTAACTTTTTATTTGGAAAAAACCTGATTAATTTCAAATTATTATTAATGTAATTTAAAAAAAACTTTCAAAGTAGGTACGTGCTTAAAAATTTCAATTAATTAAGTACTTGATTACAAAACCCTTTAAAGTGCTTGATTAAAACTGTCAAATAACTTGCCAAAACTTCTTTAAATTGATATTATTTTTAAAAGTAGACTTGGCAAACAGTCAGCCTGGCCGCCTGATGGTAAGTGGTATGGTACGATATGTCGAAAATTTCCCATTTCTTCAACTTAGACCCAACCCTAAGCTGCTGCCTTTAAGCAGATTTGTTTGGCGGCGGATGTCGGCGAAATTGACCATTATTAGCTGTCAATTATGACCATCCTTCGTAGTTGCCACTGTGAAGTGTGTGCGGTTCACTGACCTGTTTCTGTCACCGTTATTTATAATAAAATACACTTGACAGCAAATAAACCGAGCCACCCGCCATCTGTACCTAATACTTATCAGATTTTCTTAGGCAGTATGCAACTTACAGCGATCATAATATCACAGCAGCTGGTCAAAGCAGCAGCAGCAAGTGTTAAATCATAGTTTCATTCAAATAGATGCCATTCAATTAGTTTTTTTATTTATTTTATTATGTAGAACTTTTTTTAATATCAAATATGTAGTTCAACTAAGATTAGTGTAAGTTATAACTTCTATCGAGCGTTCCGAGACGTACAGTCGTACACGTTTTCTTTTTTAACATTTTTAGGCGGTAGAGCCATACTAGCTCTTCAAGTGGCGTTTGCTACTCAACTACTATAAAAAAGAATCTATATTAATGGTTGAACCTAAGTGCAACGAAGACATTTAGCTGTCAAGACCAGACATTCCAATTGTAGCGTCCGGCTCGCGACTGTAGATGATCCGGTCGTCCGGTCATCCGGTCATCCGGTTACCGCGCGGGTTCAAGGCAGCTTCCGACTCGGTTGCATGCCGGCAGTCACGTCTGTCATCCAAGAGTTATTAAGAGCTGTGTCTCTTGAAATAGGTAGTCTTTTTACCGACTTCAAAAAAGGAGGTTATCAATTCAACACGTATGTATGTAATATTAACGGAACTGCACAATATTTACATATTACGGCTTCCAAACAAGTATACCAAATTTCATGGGTGTATGACTGTATGTATGTAGATATGTTTGTCCACGCATATCTCCGAAACGACTTAATTGACAGATCGTGTTCGTTCTTTTTTGTTTGTTTGCATTTTGTTCAACTTAGGGAATGGTAAAAGTTTAATCAAAATCGGTGCAGTGGTTTCCGTGATATGGACTTAAAACTAAAAATTACGAAAAAAAAATTAAAGAATTTATACCGACATCAAAAAAGTATAAATAAATTTATTTTATTGTTACGTACATACTTTAGACCTACTACTTTTTGAGGTTGGTGCCAAAATTTAACAATAGAAACAAAATACTTTATACTAAAGACACCAACCTCAAAACATAGGAGGCCTAAAGTATGTAACAAATTTTCCTTAGGGTACCAAAATCGATAACAGGTAGTAGGTAGAAAGATATTTCAAATTTGGAGCCATTCAAATTAATCTTTTTTTTACCGTAAACCAATTTTGGCCCTGTACTGGATACTTAGATTTTAAGAGGTTAATGCACAAACCTTCCGATGAAATAAATATACCTCCGAAAGAGAATACCTATGTAATCCGACAATACTAATGAGGCGAATAAAATCTTAAATTTAATTCTGGTATACCTACGAACTGGCTTTAAAAGAAAAAATATTTCTTTAGTGCGAATTTATTTTCACGCCATAATGCTACTATTTTTAGTGTTTTCTATGACCACGAAAAACGAGAATCCTGTGAAACAAATAGAAAGCTGGTTTTAAGAAATAAATACAAACTATAGTTGTATGTTTTGAATTTGACTGCTATTTATGGGTTCCTATGTTAGACACGGACAGTGTGTTGAAGCTATAAGAAGTAACTTTGTTATTAGAATTTGTTAAGGGGCTCAGATATCTACAATTTGAAAAGGAAACCTATAATTATATTGACCTTAACTTCGGAATAGAGATGCAATGAATATCGATATATTCTAAACTTTCGCATAGTGATACTCAGAATATCGAAATATTCTATCGATATTTGTCTATGGCAATCGCAGTATCGATAATTTTACTGAACTTATTTAAATATGTCCAAATAATAAGACGAATAACTCATTTTAATATTTAGAATTTACTGTTCCTGGAACAGATATTTGGTAGCCGAATCCGGTGTAATATTGGTGACCAAATAAACACATAATATGTTTTTTCTTCTGCGCCAAGTTTCAAATATTTCTTCAGTCTTTTTTCATAGCCAAATGACAAGAGATGAAGAACATGAACATGAGAAGAAGACGACGGGTTAAAAGGCTGGCGGTAAGGTGCTTTTCAAAAAGATAAAAATTGCCGTTGGACTGAACAAAAGAATCTTCCTGAGCGATCTAGTTGGTAGTTCGCTTGTAGTTGGTAGTTCTGGTTCACCTATATCTTTTTATTTTTAGTACTGCACTTAGTTAGAAATATGCTTGTACTTATTTATCGATATCGATAAGTCGGCACATCACTACCGCCATCGTTACCAGCCAATTACGATAATCACCCCGTAGGTCCCGTAGCTATTTCTCAGCTATAAAATAAATCAAGTGAAGTCGGGCGCCTTGCTATTATCTCGTAAACTTTTACGACATTCCAAACTTTTGTTATTAATTCTCAGGATGATGTGAATCGTCTTAGTTGGCCTAGTTTTTCATTGAAGAAACACTTTTTCTCCAGTTTTTGGTAGTTAAATGTTAAATAATAACTTTTTACGGTTGTTTTTATTGTATTTCTCATGTTTACCCCAACGTCCTTTATTTGGACTTTAGAATTTGATTAGACGAGAGATAAACGGTCAGTTTCGATAACTTACCGAGAGGTTACCCTGCTATAGTTGCCAAGTAACGTTTGATATTTTATAGCAATGATAAAATATCTATGCAATCAAACTGTAATAAATCCATCTCTATCTGTCGATAGACTATTAAGACCCACCGTAAAAGTATACTACAGCTTAACCCGGGATAAAATAACATAATTAATATATTAAGGAGGTAATTCATTAGACTAACCCCGGGTACTTACATTGCCCCTACCACCAATAGACCAATAGATACCAGAAGCGGTGATAGCCCAGTGGTTTAGAATTCGACCTCGAATCGAGGGGTCCGGGTTCGAATCCCAGTGGCACACACCAATGACTTTGTAAAAAAGTTATGTACGCTTTATAAAACTAAATATCACCCGCTGTTACGGTGAAGGAAAACATCGTGAGGAAACCTGCATGCCTGAGAGTTCACAAAAAAAAGTTCTCAAAGGCATGTGAAGTCCACCAACCCGCAGTAGGCCAGCATGGTGGACGGCGGCCTACATCCCTCTCGTTGTGTGAAGACCGACCCTGTAGTGGGTCATTAATGGGTTACTGACTGACCACCAATAAAAGATTGGTTTTTGAACACTTAAATTCAGGTAGCAACATAATCGCCACACAAGAAATAAAAGCAAAAACCACTGAATGAAAGGTAGGTACCACTTCAAACCACAACCAACCAGTAACCAATCGCACATCAAGCGGATGAAACGATTACATCCTTAGCAACAACCGCAATAATGTATTATTGGTGGCAAGAACGCCCAGTGGCTAAGAATTCGACCTCTACTCAAAACGAGAGAAACCTGCATGTGTTCAAATGCATGTGCAATGTTTAGTTGCAATTGCATCTCTGCAATGTTTTCAAAGAAATTAGGTGAAATAACAGCGGTGATAGCCTAGTGGCTTAGAATTCGACCTCGAATGGAGGGATCCGGGTTCGAATCCCAGTGGCACGCACCAATGACTTTGTTAAAAAAAGTTATGTGCGCTTTATAAAAAATAAATATCGCCTGCTGTTACGGTGAAGGAAAACATCGTGAGGAAACCCGCATGCCTGAGAGTTCACAAAAAAAATAATGTTCTCAAAGATATGCGAAGTCCACCAACCCGCAGTAGGCCAGCGTGGTGGACTAAGGCCTACATCCCTCTCATTGCGAGAAGGAGACCCGACCCTGTAGTGGGTCATTAATGGGTTACTGACAAGTGAAATGCATAAATTAAGGCAGCAACTAAGAACTTTTAGAACTTTTTAGAACTTTTGTGAACTCTCAGGCATGCAGGCAGGTTTCCTCGCGATGTTTTCCGTCACCGTAACAGCAGGTGATATTAATTTTTTAAAGCGCACACACATAATGTCACTGGTGCGTGCCACTGCGATTCCAACCCGGACCCCCCCGACTCTGGCTATCACTGCTCTACTTAGGAGAAATAAATTCAGGTAGCAACAAAGTCGCACCTCAAAAAGGCAAAAATACCATTGAAGGAGAGAACTTAGTACCTGGTCTTTTAAACTGCCAGTAAGTAATCTTACATTGAGCAGTGCCAAGCACGAACACTATCGATAACGTATTCGTATAATAACGTGTGCCATGGAAAAGAGATAACATCTCTACATGTTCTTATACTAATGACACACGTTAACTATACGAATGCTCTGACGATACTTATTTAAGTTGTATTTATATTTCTTTGCAACAATCCGCACACGTGGAACTTGTTTTGGTATGGACCCACCACCCTCCCTTATCTCTCTGAGTAGGTATATACCATAACAACTTATTCCAATAGTACACGACACGTGTTTCGCCCCAAAACGGAGCATCATCAGGTGATGTGGACTCTACAACGGTTGGTTGCTGAGTAACCAACCACTAATCATCAGGTGATGTGGACTCTACAACGGTTGGTTGCTGAGTGGTTGGTTACTCAGCAACCGCCAGTAACGCCTGATTCAATATATTATCTGACGATACTGTTCATGCTAGGGCACAGATGAAACGATTACATCCATACTTCCATAGCAACAGACGCAAAAACACAGATTATACAGCTACTGGAAATGTACTTGGGGTTAAATTAAAACTGTAATAATAATTGTCTATGAATCGTTCTGAGAAAAGGAAACAAAAAACAGCATGAACTGGTCAGTTGTGAATCGTTTCTGTACGATATTGGTTTCGTACACAAGTTTTGTTTCGTACACAAAATACAGGGTGAATTTTCCAATGGCCATAATTTTGAATGCTTAGTAAGTAATCAGTTAAGGATTGTATGAAAAAAACGCATTTTGTTAATTAAAAATTAGCTCCATCCTAAAGTTTGCTGTATATGTATTATTACTTTTCAGAATTTGTTCCCTCTTAGTGACACTATCGAGTGGTGTGTAATAATACAGGTTGTGATTCCCAGACATTAGCCGGAATAAACAAACAGACAGACAGACAAAAATTGTAAAAAAATGCTATTTTGGTATAATGTGCCGTGTATCCATAATAATAATTATGCATTTAGTAAAAACCGGTTATTTTTATATTACAAACCACATTCCAATTTTATTTATTTGTATAGATTAGTAATTTTGACACGTCGTATTTGACGGGACTCCAAAACCGAATGCCTACACGGTACAGTCGCGCGCAAATCGTGATACAGCAACATTGACTTGTCAAAAGCATTAGGCGGGTAACTCGAAATTACGTAACTCTTTTACTTGACTTACAGGGTTGGCAACATACCTACAGAAAATGGTTTAAAAAAGGAAATAAAAATATGCCTTGTTGTTATGGAGAACCATATAAGAACCAAACGAAACTGTATATTATTTATTTGAGGCGAACATCTTAGTCCTCATGAATAGCAAAGCACCCGCATACAACCTCAGATGACAGTTCTTCTCTGTTTGAGGTTGGCTGCGGGCGTCCATGGGCTGTAGTGACCACTTAACAGCAGGTGGCCTGCAGGCCCGTTAGCTACCTAATTATCTTAAAAAACGGTATCTTGAAATTTCTGACCATTTTTTTTGCCTTACGCAAATTACTTATTTTAATTACTTATCCACATCAAATATTGCCGTTGAGACTTTTGTCATGAAAATTGTGTCGCATCTATCGTTCCAGAACAAACATTTGAGAATCATAATAAGTTTAATCATAAGATAAATAACAAGTGTTTAACATAGCATCTGGAAATGACTAAACATTTTCTTAGATAAGAAATATAAGCAAGGATACATCATGGTACGAAGTACACTAGGTATAGATTTACTTAAAGCCTTTATAGTAATATTTTTGATGTAATAAAATTTATTTGGGTATAGAATTATTAATAGGAGGAAGAAAGGTCCTGGAATGGCACTGGAATGGCTGAAATGGAAAATGATTACGTCTCGGCAAAAGGAGTACAGGCCGCCCTCCGACCAGGTGAATACAGCGTTGGATTTAAAGGACCCAGGACCGGGTGTGGTGTCGATGAGGGGAGGCCGATGTCCAGCAGTGGACTACGTAGATGATGATGAGGTATAGAATTCGATAGGTATTAATTTGACTTTCCAGATTCGCTCTGTAGGTACGTATCCAAAAAGAGAATGTCATCAAAGACTAAGTATGAAACAATTGGTTTTGTAACCTAATATTATGTACTTCCAGTCAAAACAATAATTCCTTAAAAGTTTTCGAACTGAAACATATTTCGACTTAATACAGAACATTAATATGAGGTACTTTTTCAAAAAGATTAAACTACACAGCCCTGACCATTCGACATTAGCTTCGCGAATGACTCAGACGATTGTGAAAAAAAAAACATGGCGGCCGAAAAAGAAGGAAAAAATCGAGAGAGCAGGTGTGTCGTTCGAAGGACATCGAGAGGAAAGTTGGTTTTAAAGCGTTAGAGATCCTAGCGTGAAATAAGATAGGGTTTTTTGAAGTCTAGGCATCATTTAAAGGGACTTTCCCAAAATTTCATTGAAACAGACAACTTTTGATCATGGGACGTAAAACGGTGTGCTAATTAGCTGACATGACTGGCTGACCAAGCAACACGACAGAGTTAAATAACAGGGCTCTGTATGGAACTGTCAAAATTGATAAAGAAGAAGTACGCACTGCCATGTGACAAAATGTACTAAATGACGTATGAGCAACTATTACATGCGACAGGCAAGGCGGACACGGGGTTATTTCCTTTTATATAGAATGCATAATTTTGACTTAAAAATTAAAATTGAATGTCGGCCAATTAGAACCTGTATGTACCTACACATGAATGTATAAATGTAAATAGTAATCATACGGAACCTTCGTCGTCCAAACTGTATGAATTTACGCGCTGTCAAGGTTGCGACAGCGCGTTAGACGAAAAAAGTACAACTAATCCATTTCAACGGAAAACAGCACATAATCCCTTACCCATAAAGATGATAATCACTCGAAGGTATCAACTACGCATCTCTCACCGTCCAAAAAAAGCCTAAAAGCATTTCTTTCTTATTGTATAGTTCGCAAAAAAGGCCAGAAAAAGCTCCATGGTGTAATATGACGTAAGCCCCGGACCGGTTCGCGTCTGACCTTGCTTTAAGTAACTACTGAGAATTCAACTGCTTGTCAGTGTGTGACATCATCTGATTATAAGATACTTTTGCAAAAATGAAAAAGAGTACTGTCATTTGACTCTTGATATTTTTAAGCGTGAAAGAAGTGAACTCTCATTTGACTCTTTTTTAAGGCAATGGAGCCTGAAAACCTTCTGATGATTTGTTATTAGTTACTTGAATATCATGCTTCATATTCCTTTAATTCAAGTCTTCTTTCCTTTCACTGAGCCCTTCCGACTCTATTAGTCTCTGGGCCCTCTGAACCCATCGGTTTCCCACTGTCTTCACTTCAAGTCATCAGTCCCTGGTCGGAGGGAGGCTTGTAGGTACTCCTTTTGATAAGACGTAGTCGCTTTTCGAGGAGCTTTCTTCGTAATCGAAGCATTTCTATTTCATTCGTTTAAATTCATAATGTTACCTGTTGCTTCAACTTTTATATTGATTCAGACGAGTATTAATATCAATACAAAGTATCAAGTGGCAAATTGAGATAATATGAAACCCTGTAAATGCTATAGTCTTTCAAAGGTTTGCGATAAACCGATTAGCAAGTACTATAGCCCTAGATTTGCTTTCACTTGAATGCCTAGTCAATTGCACTGAGTTTCAGATTCATTTCTTTTATTCTTTAAAACTTTCTGGCTTTATGTTTAGCAGAAAAATGAGGCATTATAATTGATTTTTTCTAGCAATCATGGAGTACCACAAGGATGAAACTGAGGGCCGATTAAAAAAAATATTTATTGTCTGTATAAATGTATTGCTCTTATAATATAAGATTTTTGAACTACGAAATGAGCAAATTGAAAAGGTTTTAAAAATTTGGAGCGAACCCGTGCTCCGAAACGTGTTTTCGTTACCTTGATCTTGACATCTTTTATTTTTGCGGTAATCCTACGCTTGGAACTTCCCTCCCTGTTGTTATATCATATAACATAATGTCGTACAAAAGCCACATGGTCCTTTAAAATTGTTCAATCCTTTGTTCTAAAATTGTGTAACCGCTAACAGCGGGACAATTGACGTTTTATATAATGACACACTTCAAGGTTAGAAGTGGTGAATGTTGATTTTTATGGGGAAAAGAAAGCTTTCTTAGTGTTTCGGAAGATCAGACCAGCAGAGCGAAAAAACTGACAATGAATGAGAAAACATAATAATAAGTAAAAATGAAAAGCGTAATTTTATAAGGATAACAAACATATAAGTAATATACCTACTAAGATCGATAACTTATAGCGATTGCGCGGTCTGATTCCCATTGCTACGTAAAAAATAACAAAACTTAACATTTTTTAAATTAATTACGAATATGTGAAGAAGCGCATTAAGAATTTGAAAAGGAATCATATGTTGCAGGTATACATAATTATGTAGGTACAAGCTTAAGACAGATGTAAATAGGGAATTAAAATTAATAAGGTAGTCATGAAATTTATTAATCTTAATTCATAGGCCAAAAGAACCAGGCATCAACCTCGTAAAAATAACAGTTTAACTCACATAATTATATTTTGTAGATCCTGACTCGTAACTTTAACCGATCTTCTAACTTTCCTAGGAAGCTACCGTTTGTTAAAACGGACATCTAAGAACTGATAACAGTGGAGTGAACCCCAAAACTAGTCGGGCATTATAAGAAATTCGGATGTTATGTTGTTCTCTGTAACTCAGTGACGCATTGCAGGATCTAGGCCTTAATCCACCACGCTGGCTTAATGCGGGTTGGTGGACTTCACATGGAACATTATGGAGAACTTTCATACAGGTTTCTTCTTTCTTCCTTCACCGTAACAGCAGGTAATATTTAATTTTATCAAGCGCACATAACTGGTGGGTGCTATAGGGGTTCAAGCCAAAACTTCTCGAAAAGGGCCCAATTTTTAGCCATGGGGCTATCACCAGGTGGCCCAATGCTGGGCTTGGGTCTGCCCACACAACAGGGGCTGGCCTGGAGATTACTCTACCACACTGCTCCAATGCGGATTGGCGGGGAAACTGGTTAAGCGGCAAACCCATGTCGAATGTTTTCAAATCACCCATAGGGCTTCCGACAAGGTTTAACGACTGATATCGTATCGATAACAACCGGGACCGACGGCTTAACGTGCCCTCCGAAGGACGGAAGCGCGTGTAATAGGGTATTCCGCACCATGCAAGGAAAAATCCAAAATTATGTAATATTAATAGATTTTGTTAAAAGCAAGTGAAAAATGGTGATTTCTGTTCTAAAAAATGTAGTATACATTTATTATTTAATCTGTTTTTCAAATGTCAAAAACGCTATACGCCATGCAAGCTATCGGCGTAACGTCATTAGCAGTGTAAATAAACAATGGAGTATAACTTTCTTCCTTTACTGACATGTATTGTTTACACTGCGAGTGACGTCACAAGCATGGCGGCAGCGCCGAGACGGTCGACACTGTGTTTTCGCGGGGATTTTTGAAATTTAAAAATTGAAAAGTCGTTTTTTACATAATATTTGTTAGCAAAAATTTTTTTTCCAATTTTTTATGGGTTTTTATGACTTACGAATTCATATAAAAAGCTTTTTGACATAGGCCGTAATACCCTATTTGCCAAGCGGTCACCCATCCAGGTGCTGACCGCGCCCGACGTTGCTTAACTTATTCGATCGCTTGCGATCTACTCAAGGAGCGAGGCTATGCGATTTAACGTTATTGTAGAGTATGTAAAGTAGGTAAGTCATGTTCCATACATCATCTCACAAGTGGGTCAGGTGACAACTGCATGTAACTTTGCATGTACGTCAGCATCAGCTCTAGACGTCAGCGACGCATAACTATGTATGGACTGACCAGTGAGACTGGTGACTTGGACGAATATAATATTTTTTCTTTCACCAGTTCCTCGTGCATACTTGACGACCCGAGTGGCGCTGTGGTTAAGACACCGGTGCGCTACGCGGAGGGTCCTGGGTTCGATTCCCAGCAGAGCAGAGGTTCGAATGATGAATTTGAATTTCTGTTTCTGGTGTGGGTGTGTTGTGTTCTTGTCTTGTGTGTGTGGGCACCCACGACACAGGAAATCCTAGTGTGGGGCTATGAGCGTTATTTATTATACTAAATTTCATCGAAATCTGTTCAGCCGCTTTGGCTTGACAAAACATCCTCCATCCTCACAAACTGTGACATTAAGGTTGCGTTCAGTTTGGACGCAATTTCGTACGAAATCAACTGATGCCTATACGTACGTTCACAAGAACAATCCTTAGAACTACTATGGGGACGCTCACACTGCGTGCGATACGTACGTAGTCGTACGTCAACTTAGTCGCGCGCAGTGTGAGCACTCCCGTAATATTTCAAAGAACAGGATTGTTCGTACGTGAACGAACGTATACGCACGAGTTGAATCCGCTTATATTAGATTGTAGCCGCGCGATACCTACAGTAATATGAGCGCGCGCCTCACATGAAATGCTGACCACGCATGACGCAAGCAGCGAATGTAGTCAACAATAGAATACGTCACACCTGTCATAACCGAACTGGCCAATCGGAACACGTATCCTCAAACGCGCTATCAAAGTTCTTCAGAATCTCTGCATATATACAAATGGTCCGAGGTCAACATTTGGACCGCGGTCCCCAGGCAGTGACATCGCCTGGCGGGAGATCTCCCCTTTTCCTCCAAAGTTAGTTAGTTTAGTTAAATCTTGCTTTTAAAACAAATGATATTTCTTACTGTCTTAGTATCAAACACTCCGTGGTGTAACCGTATGCTATTAACACACATAGAGGGTCCGTTACGATTATAATTGGGATTATAAGAGGCACAGGTTGTCGACTTTCCTCTGCGACGTGTTGTTTTTGTTTTCATGTATTTTGAATAAGTTTCGAACCAGCACTGTTCGGTTTCGTTGAAATATTTACATGAACTAGAATTTGTTAAAATGGAATTGGGTCAAGATGACAGAAGTGCATAGGAGTACAGGACGCCATTATGGCTAGGACGACCTTTGAATGGGACAGTGGTAACCGTTGGATTCAGGCCCAGGACCGGGTGGAGTGGCGTCGATTAGGGGAGGCCTACGTCCATCAGTAGACTACCAAGGATTCATAGATAAAATTAAAAAGTGTGTGTGTCAACTCCGACGCACGACTGGCGTTTACTAATATTTAAGCACTATTTTTATAAAAACACGTGAAATTATGAAGCACCTCAACGCACAAACTGTAAAACCAATAACTAACCCATATTCGTGCAAATAAATGATTTTCATTTCATTTCATTTCATTACAAGCCTATATGAAAAAATGCGATGAACAAAGTCATGGACAATAATCTGAGACATTAAGTAGCTTTTAAATTTGGTATCATAAACAATTCGAATGAGAAATAAGAAATTCGAATAAGAAACGTCAATTTGGTTACCAAGGTAACCAAATTTTTGTTGGTACCTAAGTAACGTTTTTGGTGAGTAGGTTTCACTATCCAAATTTTTCTCATACCGGGCGCCTTATGTGAAAATCGATTCTTTAGGAGTAAACTCCAATAAATAGACAGATAGAAGGTTATCTCCGCAATCATACGCCCGAAACACAAGATTTGAAGAACGGGTGCCACTAGGATTCGAACCCGGACCACTCGATTCGTGGTCGAATTCTAAGACACTGGGCTATCACCGCGTACCCAGTATTATCTTTTAATGTAGGTACAGTCTCACATACTGGTAAATTTTCCTTAATACCATGTTACAGTAACCTGATCTTGACTCATATTGTTAACGAATCAATTGACTTTAGCCCAGTTAATAGGCTATCAGTCCATCTGGGCTTTAATTAATATTGTGGCGGGGGATTTTGCGATACGATTCACAGGAATATGGAAGTTAAATAGTTGAAGATAAGGAAGGAAAATTTTTAAGAGAAATGTTCGCTCGTCCAGTATTTCAAGGAAGGTGGTTAAAATGTCAAATATTCACCTCAAATAAGATAAAAATCGTATTTGATGTCGTGATATCTTCGTGTACCTGTATACCTGAGAGGTCTCCATAAAATTTTCAAATGCATATGAAGTCCATCAGCCCGCACTAGGCCAGCGTGGTGGACTAAGGCTTACATCCTTCTCATTATGAGGCTATACGTAATCAGTTAAGGTTTGTATGGAAAAAAACATTTTTGTTCTCTATCCTTAACTTTACCATATACCTACCTATCATTACTTTCCAGAATTTGTTCCTTATTAGGGACACTATCGAAGGGAGTAATAATACAGGGCGTGATTTTTTTTCAAAATCAACGGGTTCGATTCCTGGCTAGGCATATAGATATTTCAAAAATTGAACGATGCAGTTTTAGTTTTCATAAGACTCCTTTCAGCATTTTTCGATATTCGGATTGGTTTTCCTTTTTTATTTTTACAGATAGAAACGAGGAAGTAGAGACCTCTGCTATTAAAGTATCAAATTCTCAACCCATGTCACAGTTACCCGACGCTTACTGACGACCGCTACCATTTTTATTATAATTGCAGTAATTACTTACGAGTATATAAAAGTTAATTGGTGATCTGATTTCTGGGTGACGCTGTCGCCTATTCATTATAATTTTAATTACCGCTCTTTTCAGGTCAAGTTTTATAGGTAATTATGAATATACCTCGTTAGAGATACTGAGTTTTTGTTGTGGCGTCGTCTGGGTATTCAGGATGAGGTGTAGAACAAAATGTAAAGTGTTCATTAGCTATGGGATTTGGTTCCTTCTCACAATAGGACAATTTTCCAGGCCTCCCGGAGTCCGGAGTATACTACACCACACTGCTCCAATGCGAGATAGTGATGGCCACCCTTGTTAGATGTTGTCAAACCACCCATAGGGTCTCCGACAAGGTTTAACGCCTGCTTCCTTATCGATACCAACCGGGACCGACAAGGTTCAACGACTGCTTCCTTATCGGTACCAACAGGGACCGACAAGGTTCAACGCCTGCTTCCTTATCGATTCCAACCGGGACCGACAAGGTTCAACGACTGCTTCTTTATCGATACCAACAGGGACCGACAAGGTTCAACGCCTGCTTCCTTATCGATAGCAACTGGGACCGACAAGGTTCAACGACTGCTTCCTTATCGATACCAACCGGGACCGACAAGGTTCAACGCCTGCTTCCTTATCGATTCCAACCGGGACCGACAAGGTTCAACGACTGCTTCCTTATCGACACCAACAGGGACCGACAAGGTTCAACGACTGCTTCCTTATCGATACCAACAGGGACCGACAAGGTTCAACGACTGCTTCATTATCGATACCAACCGGGACCGACGTACGTGCCTTCCGAAGCACGGAAGCGCGCATTTAATTCGCCACTAGCGGTCACCGATCCAAGTATTGACCAGTCAATTTACAACTATTTCATCCAAATCTCTTCATTGCTTCCGAATTTATTGCTGTAAAAACTATTTTCAATTTATTTTCCCACGATTTTTCAGCGGAAGCTGTCGAACCTGCTCAGAGATTCAAACTTATCTGTGATAAGTTTCAATCAAATCCCTCCAGTAATTGTGTTTAGTGTTTATAAAATGTAAACCTAAATTTAATTTTTTCCGGAATAATTGAGATTCATACCGGGAGAAAAGTATCATATAACCTACCCTGCTTTCACAAAGACTAAAGCAGAAGCATCATGCAACCGTTTTTATGTCTCACTACAGTTCATTTTTATTCTCTTGTCTTAATTGGTAAACAATTTTGGCACTACTTTTTTTTTTTAAGTTTGAAATTGCTCTAAAAAATTTAATTATAGTTTCTAGAAATCTGTTTCTGTATTCAATGACGATTTGTTTTTAATTTTTATAATTTCATGCCTGCATTTTTTTTAAATCGCCAACTAAAATAAAAAGACATGCGAAGATTGTTTACTAAATATGACAAGGGAATAAAAATGGACTATACATTTCACAATCTCAACCAAACCCTTTTTATGTTCCCACTGTGCTCCTACTGTGTCCCAGGGAGGTCCAGGACTCCACCACGTTGCCCCAGTGCTGATTAATTTAACCGGTTAAAGGGAGTCAATAGCTGATAGGGCACAACGAATGTTCTAGCAAGCCCGCCGCCGCGCTGTCTCTGGGACACTCGTACTAATTGACTCCTGCACTTGCACAGATAAGGCGGCGATAGAGGCAGTTATTACTATATCGCTTACGAGTATATATAAAATGATCGTGTTAGCTACCAAAGTTAGCTACCATACTCCAACGAAACGGCTTGACTGATTTTTTATGAAATTTTATATTAGCATATTTAGTAGGTCTGAGAATCAGCTGCTGACTATTTTTCATTATATACCTTTAAGTGATATGGGTTGTCCACATCTAACATTTTTATTTTATTTTCAGACAATTTTTTTTATTTTTATTTTTCATTAATGTGGGATTAAAATACATACAACCCTAAATCTTCACCTTTCTATCACCAACCCCTATTTTTTAATAGTCGATTGTTAACGCTCGATAACTTACACGGCAAAACAATATCTATACCCTTATCAGTACCTACGTTATCAGTGGACTAATGGAAAACTGGTAGTAGGGGCAATTATCTATCAAAATCACTAAATTTTAACGTCCAAGGCCTATTTGTTTATACAATACGACGTTAGTAAGAAGCTTGTGCAAAAATTTTGTATTATGGAATTGTGTGAACTTAATTTTAAAAATATCTGCAACTCACACTGATTTGATAGTGGTATGTCTCTGTGGTGAGTTGTTCTGAGCACGCAGTTGGCAACAGCGGGTGGCAATTGTCGCCGCTGATTGGCTACCGACCAGTTGACGCGGAGGTCGCCCTTCTGTGGTCAGTTGCCAAGGGAACAGATGAACAAAGGACCAACAACCTTTGACGGCTTTAGGGTCTGTTTCACAGAGCTATATGGACTAGAGGACTTGTACTTCGCGTGTAACAAAGGAGACAAATTGTCTTCTTTTAGCGCCACTTCATACCGTTCTCGAACGCAGACGTGATCGAAAACAGAGAAAAATGTCTTGTTGTAATATATTAAGTTGTAGAACCTACACAAAAAAAGGAGGTCGAGATACCGGAAACGTTCGTTTACCTTTCATCGGTAAGTCATTTTGTTATTAAAATGGCACGCTTGGTTTCTATCAGATAATGAGACTTGCGTCCTCTAGCATATAACTCTGTGGCCTGTTTCCCTTTCATGGCCCACCGTTGGGCAAGTCCTGGCGGAGAGAGACTCACAGTGGGTGGCCTGGAGCTTACTCCACCACGCTGCACCCATCCAGGTGCTGACCGCGCCCGACGTTGCTTAACTTTTTCGATCGCTTGCGATCTACTCAAGCAGCGGGGCTATACACGCTTTGTTCAAGCAGCGTCTATGCACGTAACTTCGCTTTTTACTTAATGTAATTTAATTAAAGATGATGAAACCATCCCAACCAACCCTCCGATTAGGATGAACTAACACCAGAAGATCAGAAGTTGTATTCAGAAGATCCAAGACTGGGTAGAGTGGCTTCGATTAGAGGTGGTAGAGTTTGGTTCGAGTAGATAGATAGAATGTCCTAAAATACTGGTACTTTTTTTTCTAAGTAACACATTCTAACTTCGATAAGAGGTGCGTCGGATTCGAACCAAAACTCAGTTCAAAGGTCAATTGGGCTATCGTATGGAAGCATTTACCCCAAATTGACCTATTAGGTCAATATTGTACGTCACTCGATGTAATATGGAAATGCTGACGTCACTGTTGACGTAGAGAAACGCCTCGACCTCATTTAGTTAAAGATAAAAACAGAAAATTGAATCATAATGTAATAGGATTTCATGGAAAGAAACGGGCTAGAGGTGACCCGTGCCGGATGTTGGTGCCACTTGTAGGGCCTCCGATAAGGTTTAACGACTGTTCTCGATAACAACCGAGACCGTCGCGTCGGCTTGACGTGCCCTCCGAAGCACGGAAGCATTTAATCCGCCACTAGCGGTCACCCATCCAGGTACCTACTGACCGCGTCCGACGTTGCTTAACTTTTTCGATCGTTTGCGATCTACTCAATTTGTTCATAGCCTCATAAAAAGTATAGAAAATTACTACAATATACCTAACATAGGTATTTTAACAATATTATTATGCATTGACGAATTCTCGAAGCCCTAAGAAACTGTAGGTTAAACCGCACGACACGACGCAACAAGTCATAAATAAATTAGTTAAATAGTAATAAGACCTTATATTTTGAAGGTCTTTATAAGCTTGTTATCAATACTCGTTATTATTGCGCCTTATTAAATAATTACGAGTAAGATAAAGTTCTGATTCATACATAAATTGTATAAACCGTTTACACATAATCATAATTATGTACGTGAGTGTATGTAATTACTATTCTTGTGGATTCTAAGAATTTTCTTAGTAACTTTGAAAACTTTATCTCAAATACCAATAGACTATCACGCCACCCGCATGTGTGATGTTTGAAACCTTCAATGACATCCTCTGTGACGGTGAAAACAACGTGAAGAAACTTGCATGTCTGAACGTTCTCCAAGATCTTCTCAAAGGCATGTGAAGTCCACCAATTTCTACTAAGTCAGCGTGGTGGACTGAGGCCTACATCTTTCATTTTCAAAAAGGACTCTTCCATAAAGTGGGCCACTAACAGGTCGGATACAAGAGTATAGCTCTTTTTGTTCTATCTCAAATTCTGTATGACCGATGTTTAGAAAACTTCGATAGCATGATTCAGGATACTAGTGGCGCCATCTCCTGACGAAATAAGGTAACCAGTCCCATTCCTTTAATTGCTCGTTTTTCTTCATAAGTTATGACTTAAAACGTCCTTTTTATAAATTGAAAATATTTATCACAACAAGAATCCTTTGCCAATTCGTATTTGAACTCTGAACCTCTATAATAATATCCGTTACGTAGCGGTTAGTACCTAAACAAGATCTTTGGCTACTAACACTTAACTCAAAACTCAAAAGCTTTTATTCATTATTAGGTACAATTTGTGCACACTTAATGAAAGTCATACAGATAAATTATATATTCTACATTCATCCGCTTTGATCGCCCCTCAGGCAAAACGTAGACTGGGAGAAAAAAGCGGGCGGAAAAAAACTCCCAGCACTCTTTTAAAAGTAAATAAAACTTAGTCTATAGTGCAGTATGGCTAGGTCCAATAAAGGAACACACGTGACAGCTATCGTGTGTGTCAATATCGCCCCATTGCCATCCGCTCACAAATAAATATTGTTACATAGTGTATAGAAATAGCCTATAGTGAAGTTATTCAATCCCTCGCTTTCTTATCTTCTAAATAGTCCTTAGTTTCATAATAGGCCTTTCGGCACAGGACTGATTTGATAGTTTGTTTAAATTTGTGAAAAGGCAGGGATTGAATTTCTATTGGAATTTTATTGTATATTCTCACGGACATTCCCATAAATGACCGGCTTTTTTTTTTATGAAGCCGACATTTTGGAAATACAACTTAGCCAATTTAGGTCTCGTAATAGGTGCGTGATAGCAAGCGGTGATAGCCCAGTGGCTTAGAATTCTACCTCGAATCGAGGCGTCCGGGTTCGAATCCCAGTGGCACGCACCAATGACTTTGTAAAAAAGTTATATGCGCTTTGTAAAATTAAATATCACCTGCCGTTACGGTGAAGGAAAACATCGTGAGGAAACCTGCATGCCTGAGAGTTCAAAAAAATGTTCTCAAAGGCATGTGAAGTCCACCCACCCACATTAGGCCAGCGTGGTGGACGGCGGCCTACATCCCTCTCATTGTGAGAGGAGACCCGACCCTGTAGTGGGTCATTAATGGGTTACTGACAATAGGTGCGTAAAATTACCTACAAAGAAGGGAATGGTTAAATAAACTTTTTTAAAGCCACGTTCTCACTATATGTGTAGAAGCTACTGAGCGAGACGAAAGCATGCTAAGTTCTCAAAATAGTCAAGCGTCTGGTTTCCTCACGACTTGGTCCACGTTGATGTAAAAATTTGACCCGGTGACGGATGAAAAGTATCCTATATGTTAATTCAGGTTATAAACTATCTCAGTACCTAATTTCATACAAATCTGTTCAGCCGTTTCAACGTGAAAAATAAAGGAAAAACGATATTTGCACGAACATTGGTCAGTTAATACTGTAATAAATATTGTAATCAAAATAAAAATAAAAAGTCAGCAGCAGTAACGTACACATTTCCTAACAGCGAATAATCTATTGTTACCTATCGTTTACCCTTCACCAGTGAGATAGCGAAGGGTCAAGTGACGGAACAGAATTCCACGCGTCGTGTAGGAAATACCGCGCGATATGTCAATTGCAATAACGCGTCTTCCGCTCCGCTCACACTCCGATTGCGGCCACCAGACAAGAGATATGGATTTGACTACAAAATATGAGGGTTATAGTTGGCGAAAAACGCATGTCATGTCATGTCAGTACCCATTAATGACCCACTACAGGGTCGGGTCTCCTCTCACAATGAGAAGGATGTAGGCCTTAGTCCACCACGCTGGCCTACTGCGGGTTGGTGGACTTCGCATGCCTTTGAGAACATTTTTTTTGTGAACTCTCAGGCATTCAGGTTTCCTCACGATGTTTTCCTTCACCGTAACAGCAGGTGATATTTAATTTCATAAATCGCACATAACTTTTATTACAAAGTCATTGGTGCGTGCCACTGGGATTCGAACCCGGATCCCTCGATTCGACGTCGAATTCTAAGCCACTGGGCTATCACCGCTGCAAAACGCATACCGCGTTTTAAAAAGATGTTTTTTCCCTTAAAGCCGTAGTAACACGTAGCTAACAAAACGAAATATTGAGCTCATTTTTTTAAAACTGGTTTCACGTACATTACTTACACATTTCCAGCCAGATCTGACAGCTGTAGTTACTTTTGTATTGGTGTATTGTTCAAATTTTAAATTGACTTTTTCCACTCAAACAGCTCGTAAGTAGAGCTTTTTGAGTGAAATAAGAATCGAGTATGTCTATTAGAAAGAAAATGCATTAACTCAGACACTACGAAATCGATTTGTTCGATATAGTTTTTGTCACGGGTATAGGTGTTTCATGTGCTTGTTCGTTCATGTTTAGTGAAAATCGATTAAAATCACAGATATAATATGAGTAGATTTAAAATTGAAATAGACGATGATCTTTAAAAGTGGCTCAAGAATTAAGCCGACTTATATTGACAGAGATTCGAATACAATTCTTAAGTGGAATGGTTACTTTTTTAAGAGCAAAAAAGGCTATGCATTTTGCAATGACATACTAATACCTACTACTGATATGCACTGTCAATTGTCATCACAGAATGTTTAATTATTAATGGAAAAAATGTAAAATTTAAATAATATTTCACGTAAATAAATTTCATAATATAACACAGGTAAAAGGTATGAGATTGGGCTATGAAAACTGTAGTAAACCCATACAATTCTTTACCTTGATACTACTTACATATATATCACAATATTCTTGGTCACCTTTCCGTGTAATCGTCATAGATAACAGCCAGACAGCATTTATATATAGATTTCCGATTTAATCAATTTAACGGTTGATCCGTTTAAACATGATTAAGCATGACTGATCTTACATCATTATTAAACTGAGTAACAAGTTAACAACAAGTCAAATCTTTATTTTGACTTGTAACGCTTGAATGAGCAGACCGAATCGCAGTCTTCATGGCCTCACCTAAGGTCGTGGTCACTAGACGGGAAAGACGATACAAATAATAGCATAGTTTTAAACGCCTATTTATTATTATTATTGTATAAGAAAAGCAGACACACAGGCAGACGAGTCATTTGTGTAAGCTTGCTGATCCCAAAATTAACTGTGAGCTTGTATTTAAATACACATTTATATAGATAATTTACACCCAGACACAGAACAAACACTTGTGCTCATCACACAATTTGTCCTTAGTGGGAATCGAACCCATCACTCCGGCGTAGTAGTGTCGCTAACCACTAGACCGACCGGCCAGTCATTTCATATTAACTTAGAGATCCATTGAAAATTTCCTTTTCTAAAACCGTTTCGTCTAAAATTTAGTTTTTCAAAAGCTTGAGAACCACTTGGTCTAGATAATCGACGTCTCCAAGGTTTATGTCACCAGACGAGGAAGGGAGTTCAATTAACGTGTTTCTCAATGTCTCAATGACAAATCTTTGCCATGCCTTCGCACTTATCTGGGTTGAGCGGTAAATCTAGATAGACAGTGGGCTTCCGTGGAGGATTGTCGTAAAAGATTTCGACACCTTATTTGACATACATTTACATTTACATACATTACATTTTACACTCACACACACACACACACACATATTACACACATTCGACATCTTAACATTTGTTCAAAACATAACTGTAACAAATGGGGAAGATGGAATTTCTTTTTGTCATATTAATCTAAACATACAATATTTATTTACAAAGCATTTATTTGTCATGTCAGTAACCCATTAATGACCCACTACAGGGTCGGGTCTCCTCTCACAATGAGAAGGATGTAGGCCTTAGTCCACCACGCTGGCCTAATGCGGGTTGGTGGACTTCACATGCCTTTGAGAACATTTTTTTTGAACTCTCAGGCATGCAGGTTTCCTCACGATGTTTTCCTTCACCGTAACAACAGGTGATATTTAATTTTATAAAGCGCACATAACTTTTTACAAAGTCGTGGTGTCTGGTGCGTGCTACTGGGATTCGAACCCGGACCCCTCGATTCGAGGTCGAATTCTAAGCCACTGGGCTATCACCGCTCAGCATTTATTTAGATAGGTATAAAACAAAACCAAAAAAGAGAAAAAATAACTTATAAATAAAACAATTCATCTAAAGTTATTGTATTTGTCTTCGTAGAATTAAATTCCACTTGCTGTAACGGTGATGGAGAGAAATAAAAACCTTTTTACTTTGTTTACATAAAGTCAGTTTGACCTAAACAAAAAGTCGCTGCACGACATCCGACATCCGGCACGCAATGCCATAGCCATTACAGCCGGATGCTGTGTCACACGACATCCGTCCGGCATCTCTGAAGGAAACGATAAGCTGAGAGGAAAGTGCAATAGACATTTAACAACCTCTCTGTTTCATTAAAAGATCCAAAATTAAAATGAACGTCACACATAATAATAATAAATAACGCTTCACACTCACAGCCCCACACTAGGATTCCCTGTGTCGTGGACGCCATGGACACACACAAGACAAGAACACCAAACACCCAGACCAGAAACAGAAATTCAAATTCATCATTTAAATCTCTGCTCTGCTGGGAATCGAACCCAGGACCTTCCGCGCAGCGCACTGGTGTCTTAACCACTGCGCCACTTGGGTCCGGGTGGGTAAATAACCTGTTTTTACGGCCTAGTGTTTTAGAAGAACGAAGGTGACCGGCTGGCCACATCGTTCGCAGGACTGACAACCGATGGGGAAAAAAGGTCCTCGAATGGCGACCACGTTTTGGCAAAAGGAGCACAGGCCGCCCTCTGGCCAGGTGGATGACCTGAAGAAGACAGCGGGAAACCGTTGGATTCAGAGGGCCCAGGACCGGGCGGAGTGGCGTCGATTAGGAGAGGCCCATGTCCAGCAGTGGACTACTAAGGGCTGAAAGGAAGGAAGGAAGAGGTTTTTGAAATACCTTTGAGAACATTATCGACAACTTTCAGGCATGCCACTTTCCTTGTATGCCTTCACCGTTACAGCAAGTGATATTTCATTTTATTAAGAGAAAGTCACTGTTGCGTGCCACCGGGGTTCGAACCCGAACCCCTCATAAGGGGCCGAATTCTTAGCCACTGGGCTAGCACCGCATTCTTCAATAGTATAGTGGTCTAATATAAGTAGTCTGTGGTTTTTGACACTCAATAGTTCTCCTAAATACTCGTAAGGTACACTTTTTATATGATGCAAAATGATAATAGGCCCAGGTGGCGTACACGTCAGTTAAACGGGTATTGTTTGACATAAAAAGGTTCACAGCCCTACATGATGCAATATCCGTTCGTACCAAAGGTGCGTACTAACTCAGACGTAGAAATGTTCGGTTCGAAGCATTCATAGTAACAACTCGGCTGTACTACGTATGTCATAGACAAATGAAGTGAATAGAACGCCCAACACAGATTACACTGAAACATTAAAGTTAATTGTTACAAAAAGATTTAAACTGCACCCATAATTTAAGGGTACCACAGCACACATGATAACTCAGTTTATTTAAGTTAAATACATACAACTTAAATAACAATGTATAAATACAACTTAAATAACAATGGATTTCCGCAAAGTAACGCCTGATACAATATATTATATAAACTCAGTTTATGTTTAAATTTTGTCGTTGGTTGGTTTGTCGGATCGACAGCCAATCAGACCAAGAATATAGATTGAGCTAATATGCACTGAGCAGAATTTAAGCAACGCCTGCCTCACTCACTTTGCCATTCTATCTACTTCCAATTTAATGCAGATCAAGCAGAATCTAGAGTGCCTACGCATGCCGTTCTATCACCTTCCGATTTCTATGACGAATCCCAACCAAATTGCTTGATAAGCGACTGAAATCATCCGATATATCATACGATGTTATAGACTACGTCGCAATAAACAATAACAAACCAAGTTTCTGTAAGCGTAAACAAAAATTGTAGGCATTTATGCTTTTCGTCTATGTAAACAGTCTGTAGGTTATTTTAAAGACATACCTTTAAAAGTTCTTGAAAGACTGTTATCTAACTTTAAGGGCGTCCATATCTGTTGATTGATATCGCGATTATAACATTTACGTTGATTTAACTTTATTTTTGTTTCGTTCCAATAATAATGCGCAGTAAATAAAAGCTCATAAGTCGCTGTAAACTACACAAAACACCTGAAAATGTAAACACGATGATACAAATAAAGATTACGATTATGATTAATTGTTAATTCTATTGTTATTATAATTAATCCTGTTTACATGTACTTAATTGGTGATAGCCCAGTGGCTAAGAATTCGGCCTCTCGTGAGACCGAATTGTATTTATATTTCTTTGGAATAATCCGCAGCACACATGGAAGTTGTTTTAGTATGGACCCACCACCCTCCCTAATCTAGGTATAGCATATAGTCATATAGTCCAATAGCACACGACACGACACGTGTTTCGCCCCAAAACAGAGCATCATCAAAGGAAATATAAATACAACTTAATTAACTTTTTCGCTCGCGGTCTGTTCAGCAGCAGAACTATTCGCGCTTAATTATTAATCAATTATATAATTATATTGCCAGTAACCCATTAATGACCCACTACAGGGTCGGGTCTCCTTCTCGTAATGAGAGGGATGTAGGCCTTAATCCACCACGCTGGCCTACTGCGGGTTGGTGGTCTTCACATACCTTTGAGAACATTTTTTTTTGTGAACTCTCAGGCATGCTGGTTTCCTCACGATGTTTTCCTTCACCGTAACAGCAGGTGATATTTAATTTTTAAGGCTTAGAATTCGACCTCCCTCGAATCGAGGGGTCCGGGTTCGAATCCCAGTGGCACGCACCAATGACTTTGTATAAAAGTTATGTGCGCTTTATAAAATTAATTATATAATTATATTATTACTATATTATACAAAATCTCATCCGTCTTATGACCCCATTTTTCGTACGCTAAGCAATCGTGTGACCCGGTGGCGTGATCGCCAAGTCGCTTCCAAAGCAATTTGGCAAGAATGTTGCTACCAATTCGTAGTACGACGTACCTACGTGCGTTCATTCATAGAGCACTATGGTAACTCGGTCGGATGTTGCGTCATACACTCGTACCTCATACACGTTCATCGGTTTGCTTTCAAACCGTAAACTAACAAATATTCTTGCAAATAAATGCGTTTTGGGTACAATTTACAGTTCACTACGCGAAAGAAGCGGTTTTGAAATTTAGCACAATTAAAATGAAATGAAATGAAATGAAAATGAAAATCATTTATTTGCACGAATATGGGTTAGTTATTGGTTTTACAGGGCATTTTGATCAATCCATATTCACCTTCTCATGTATGCAAATTAAGATGTTATATTACAGTAAATAAAATTTTAAAATAAAATTAAACTAATGTTAGTACTTATTACAATTGAAAACTTATAACTAATACATAATTCATTAAAGTTCATAATGGAGAAGAATGCACGAATTCTAATATTTTTAAATTAAACGCATTAGATCACACAAAAAACACTCCAATAAAAATTCTTGAATAAACACTTGTATCGGCTGTATGTAACTCGACCTTTGCCTTAACGAACCGAGGTCGGCCATTTTCGAATGCAGTTTAAACTTGACGCGGGTCAACGGCCGGGTGACGTTTGGGAATCGGACCAAGGGTTCAGGTCTCATGTAACTTACACCGCGAATTTCGCCACATTTCGTAACCCACCAATTACTAAGAATGTTTATAGATCTCTTTATCTTTTTACCGACTTTTTAGTCATCCTTCCTTTCAGCCCTTGGCAGTCCACAGCTGGACATGGGCCTCCCCTAATCGACGCCACTTCGCCCGGTCCTGAGCCCTCTGAATCCAACGGTTTCCCGCTGTCTTCTTCAGGTCGTCAGTCCACCTGGGAGGAGGGCGACCAGACAACAACCACCGGTACGGGTGTGACATGGACGTTAGACATGATTTTCGTCTTGTCCATGTTCATCTCAAGACCCACCCGTTGTGAGGCATTATTGAGGTAGCTGAGCATAATGCCGGGGATACACATGCCCGTAGCTTGCACTCTAGCATCCAGCTCCTTGCAAGTGCCAGCTACCGTCATGTGTAGTCGCTAACTGGCATACCTGTAACCGGAAGCTAGCTAGTTGCAAGTAGCAAGCACAACATTTGATTTTCTTGAATGCCCGTTGAGGGAGGGGACGCGGGGGGAGGGTGAGAGAGGGGGGAGGGGGGGGAGTGAGGGGGGACGCGGGGGACCGCCAAACTGTATCCGCGATGGTAAATACTGGTATGCAAGGGTACAACTAGCATACCAGTTTACTTGCAAATGTATCCGGCAATGTGCCAGTACTCGTACATGCCGGTAACTTTCATGCCAGCTACATTCACGATTTACTAATGCTGAGTTCCTCCAGCGACTCCGCCAGGATCACTATGACATCGGCAAATCGGAAGTGTTAGAGGTGTTCGCCGTTGATGTTAACACCACGTCCTTATTTGTGACTAGGTCCTCATTCAGAACGCCCAGGACCGGGTGGAGTGGCGTCGATTAGGGGAGGCCCATGTCCAGCAGTGGACTGTCAAGGGCTGAAAGGAAGGAAGGAAGGTCCTCATTATCACAGTCGTGTTTGCACCGTAAAGAAAAAAGTACCTTGCGATAAATAACGACCCAAGTGGCGCAGTGGTTAAGACACCGGTGCGCTGCGCGGAAGGTCCTGGGTTCGCAGCAGAGCAGAGATTTGAATGATGAATTTGAATTTTTGTTTCTGGTCTGGGTGTGTATTGTTCTTTTCTTGTGTGTGTCCATGGCGCCCACGACACAGGGAATCCTAGTGTGGGGCTATGAGTGTGAAGCGTTATTTATTATTTATTTATTTAAATATATCATTTGCAGTAGGTATATGGTATATAACTGGTTTATATACATGAGGCTGGCCTTGAGGGTGGTAGCATGTGAGAAATGTTACTGCTATAGTATATAACAATGTTGGTAGCGCACCTAATTAACGTGACGTCATAACATGTGAATATGAAACGATTCGTTTGGCAATAGATAACAATTTCAATGTAGGTTATCTGAAAAATGTAACTCGGCATTTAAATTTTGATTTAAGTGAGTGAACATTCTTTGATATACAATAAATAACACTCTTAATATGGTAGAACGTTTATAGGTTACTATTTTTATATGGTAAACTAACAAACGGGCATTGCCACTTGATGGTAAGTGGTCACCGTCGCCTACTGACACGTGCAACACCAGGGGGGTCGCTAGTGCGTTGCCGGCTATGAAGGAGAGCTCTTTTGACGATCTCTACGTGATCTAGCGTTGTATCTGAGTGTTTCCATTTGTATAGAAAACACGCACAGTCCGCCACACAGAAAACGCATCTGCATGTATGCGCGTGGATGCATTTTCTATACAAATGCACGCGCACTACCGCACTGCGCTGCGTGATGCGGGGCAGTGTGTTAATCGCTTAACGCCTAGATCACGAATCATTAACAGACATCGGCCGATGTTGCCTAACCTGTCCGAACGTTTTTGATTCAAACCGTCCGCGAAACTATACACGCATCGCGTTATATCATCTATCAAATGTAAATTTATCACAAATCATGCATGTGATAGGGAAATAAGCCTGATAAGATATCGATGGAACGGTCTAAAAATTGTATAATCGTAACAGATAAGGTGACATCAATATAAGCATTGTACCTAGATGACATCGCTGATTTCACCCGGGTACCTCCCACCTGGCCATGACTGAAGAAGACAGCGGGAAACCGTTGGATTCAGATCCAGAGCCGGCGGAGTAGCGTCGATTAGGGGAGGCCCAATTAACCCCTTGTTTTAATTGCAAATCGCGCGCTGAAGTTGCTCGTACGACAATGTATTTTGTTAACCCCCGATGCAAAAGAAGGGGTGTTATAAGTTTGACGTGTCTGTCTGTCTGTCTGTGATTCGGTCGGGGCACCGTACTCGTAGCTCGCGAACGGATGAAGCGATTTCAATTTAGTTTTTTTTTTGTATGAAAGGTGAGTTACGGGCGAGTGTTCTTAGACATGTTTGATGAAAATCGGTTGAGACGTTTAAAAGTTGTGGTGGGTAAAATTGAGGAAGAATAACCGAATGTCTGCAAATACAATCGAGTGGGGTCTCAAATGAAAGCGCATCACGTGCACATTACAAAATAGTATGTTCAACGAAAATTGTCGTTATTGTGTCGGGGTTTTTTTTTAATTTTCAATTTTATGGTTATAGCTAATTTTGTCGTGTCGGTTGTTCGGTCGGTTATGTCAGCCATTTAGAACAAGTCATTGAGGCATTAAGGGGTTTCGGTTGAAAACTACGCCTCCTGATTGCCAAAGAAACAAGACGAACTTTGTACGTTGAAGTAGAGTCCACTGACTGCAGACTTCCAAACTTGACCTCAAATAGTGGGTTTGAGGTTTAATGGTTGTCAATGGGCTGGGCATTTGGAGGCCAGAGGCAATCACAACTTCTCTTGATATATTTCAGTCAGTAACCCATTAATGACCCACTACAGGGTCGGGTCTCCTCTCACAATGAGAGAGATAGGCCTTAGTCCACCACGCTGGCCTACTGCGGGTTGGTGGACTTCACATACCTTTGAGAACTTTTTTTTTTGTAAACTCTCAGGCATGCAGGTTTCCTCACGATGTTTTCCTTCACCGTAACAGCAGGTGATATTTAATTTTATAAAGCGCACATAAGTTCTTTACAAAGTCATTGGTGCGTCCCACTGGGATTCGAACCCGTACCCCTCGATTCGAGGTCAAATTCTAAGCTACTGGGCTATCACCGCTTCAGTAAAAAGGACTTAATTTCACTATCAAATAGTAGGTATATAAAGTATGTTATTATACTCGTAGTAAAGACAGTTTACAGACATAATAATCGTATAATTATAATGTAAGCTGTGAAGGTCGCACTACACATTATGTAGAGCTCGAGCTAAGATCACCTGTGATATTATATTCTGTTGCATATTATAGATGCCATTTTAGGTGATAGAGTCATAGTAGCTGGACCTGGGAAGGTACCTTACCGCCAGCCTCTTAACCCGTCGTGAATCAGCATGTTCTTCATGTCTTGTGTTTCGGCAAGGGAGGTGTGGTTGCCAGGGATAGTTGACTTAGTAGCAGAGCACCAGTATACAACACAGATAAGATTTCTTCTCGATTTAAGGTTGGATGTCCATGGACTGCAGTGACCACTCCACATCAGTTTAAAAAAAATGATCTAAATACACAATTACAAAAATTTTGAACGTGTATAATATAAGTAGGTAGATATTATAATCCAGAGCTGTTTTTATATAGTTTATATTTCCTGTAAAATTATTAAAAGTGTACTATGGAATTTTCTAAAAACCTAAATATCTAACGATAGTTTTTTAGAAATGAGTTGATAGAACGCGAACTATTCCCGCCCATACGTGTGCCATTAGTATGGGAAGATGTAGATAATGACTAGCGTTTACCGTACGAATACGTTGATTACAGTGTTCATGTTCACGGCACTGATGACAAAGTAGCCAATTGACTTACAAAATTATGACAGATTGATGTTCTTTTAAAAACTTTTTTGACAGTTCATTATATTAAGAGTAACTTAAAACTCATTTCACTATTACGTACTTAATATTAATGCCGTTTACTGTGAAATAAAAGAAGCTGAAAAAGATTAAAAAAATAATCAAAAACTCACCTTTACCGAGACAGCGTCGCACACACACGCGATATTCAAAATCCGTTACTTTATAGCGAAATACAGATAATGTTGTATCCGAAGAACATTTAGCATTTTGTTTTTAATAAACCTCGACAAACCGTACCTCCACAGACCTTAAACCAAAGGAAGAAATGCCGCGAAATCGCTGATCAATTTCAAAAATCGAACACACGTGGGCGATCCAGATTATAATACGAGTAAAATAGTGACGCGGCAAAACCGGCGTTATCGATAAAATCGAAAAAGTTCGATAAAAATTATTTAACACGACGTGTTTTATTTGCGAGAGCCGTGCGCGGAATGCCAGTACACTGCCAAGGTACTTTATCTTTAGGTTTGTAGCTTAACATTAAGAATGTACCAACATTACTGTCGCGGCTGTAACTGTATCGATTTACGACGACCCCGCGTTTTACTTCCTAGAAATACAGATAATTAATTTCTAGATTTTTTTCTAACGTTCGTTGTTGGCTCGAAAATGTAACAGATAATTCTTATCGTTCCATTCATTGAATTGAACGCATTTACGCCAATCAATTCGACGTTATCAGTTAAGTTATAGAATTGTGATAATTCCAATTAGTTGTATTTGTAATTCAAATTTGTAATGATCAATTCATTTTGTTCATGTGTGGATTATTAAATGGGGATAAAAGCAGTGGTAATTACTGTTAATTATTTGTTGATAGGTTCATTTAATTCATATTCGTATAGTCTATCAGATTCAATTAAAAAATTTAACAAACGATAACGATTCGGAATGTCTTTATCTATTCTATTTATCTTAGAGTTTAACAAGCAGGCAATTTTTTTACGATTTATGTACCAGTTTTCTTGACTGACAAAACGTTTATTACGAAACTGGAAATTAAGTAAAATATGAATATCGTCTGTTTTGATTTATCTTTACTTAACTTCCTTGTATTGTCTGTTATCCACTAACAGCAAGGTCGAGTCTCCTCTCACAATGAGATGGATGTAGGCCTTAGTCCACCACGCTGGACTAGTGCTGGTTGGTGGACTTCACATGCCTTTGAGAACGTTACGGAGAACTCTCAAGCATGCAAGTTTCCTCACGATGTTTTTCTTCACCGTATAGTAAGCTATATCAATTTTACAAAACCAGCATAACCCCCACGCTCTTTCTTCCTGCAAGGAAAGTTCCCGAATCACATAGATAGATCACAGCTCTCTTCTATTGTGGATTAGTAGAGATGCTGTAAACGTGAGACTATGTATGTACCTATGAGAGTTTTGTAATTTACTAACGACAAAATTATTTATAACTAGGCGTCTCGTTTTTCAAGTGAGGTCTAGAGATCCCTGGTTTAAAAAATATAGCATAATATACGAGTTGCACAGATTTTTCCTCTCAAAATTGCATGCAAAATCAGCTCAGCCGCTCCTGAGATAAGCGTGCACAAACGCATAATGAAATTAGCAGCTCAATTTTATTATATGTCTACAAAAAATAAATCTAATAGATATGCACGTTCTATCATTATTTTGGTCTGTTATGTTTCACAAATTAATATTTTGAACACACATGGATCTATGTAAAAGATTAGACCGAGCTCGCTAAAAGATCTATTGAGATAAATTATTACTACAAGTGATTCAAATTCATGCGCTAATTCCCGGAAGTCTGTAGTTGCTATGTAAGTAAGTTATTAAATTAACTAATGTATGAATGAATTAAAATGTTGTTGCTTCTTCCTCCTTCCTTTCTTCCAGGCCTATGTAGTCTACTGCTGGACATGGGCCTTCCCTAATCGACGCCATTACGCCCGGTCCGACCATTTGAATCCAACGATTTCTCGCTGTCTTCTTCATGTCGTCAGTACCAGGTTCTTTCTGAGGTTGAATGCCGGTACTTTCCCACTTACAAGACTTTTATCGATATTTAACCCAAAAACGCGTCCACTCACTATATTCCCAAATGATTGCGACATCCCGTACCTTCGTACCTTTTTACATAAAATTCTATAATTATGGTACAATTAAAGCAGAACTTATACTTCAGTTCTGTTCACTTCACTTCTGTTAGTTACCGCAGGGTCGGGTCTGCTCTCACAATGAGAAGGATGTAGGCCTTAGTCCACCACGCTGGCCTAATGCGGACTCCACATGCCTCTGAGAATATAATAGACAACTCCTAGTCATGCAGATTTCCTCACGAAGTTTTCCTTCACCGTGAAAGCAGGTGATATTTAGTTTAATAAAGGCCACATAACTTTTAATGAGGGTCGTTAGTGGCACTGGGATTCGGACCTGGACCCCTCGAAGAATTCCACG
Source organism: Erynnis tages (assembly GCA_905147235.1). Classification (NCBI taxonomy): domain Eukaryota; kingdom Metazoa; phylum Arthropoda; class Insecta; order Lepidoptera; family Hesperiidae; genus Erynnis; species Erynnis tages. The sequence goes on from LR990097.1 coordinate 420,227, forward strand.
GGCGTGCTCAATTTGGACGTGATTTCGTACGAATTCAACTCGTGCGTATACGTACGTTCACGCACTAACCATCCCGATGTTAGAAATACTGCGGGAGCGCTCACACTGCCTGCGAGTTAAGGACGATTTATATCTACAGACATTGAGTGTGGCAGACACGTGCCGTGGCAGACACCTACAGATACCATTTATTTATATGTAACGTATAGAAACGTGCCGTGACAGACAGAGCTTTTCGTTATCCATTGTAAAAATGCAAAATAAAAAATAAAGCACGTGTACGCAGTTCCGATACTCTATTCACACTGCCCGGCAAGGAGCCACAGACACGTACAGACATGAACCGCGCAGACAAAATATTCTTTCCGAGAATACTGGCCGGGCACGACACGTGTCTGTAAGCGTCTGTACGGCCGTGTTACGATAGATATAAATACGTTAATAGTTACTGTATGGAAGAATATCATTTTGTCTGCCACGGCACGTGTCTGCCACATTCAATGTCTGTAGATATAAGTCGACCTTTAGTCGTACGTCCAGGGCCGTCTTAGACTATGCTGGGGCCTAGCACACAAGAATACGAGGCGGTTTTTGAATGTAAAGAAAGCGAAGTATACAATTTTTTTTCACTATGATCTGCTTTAGTAATCAAATATAATATGTTATTAATGATATTAGTATGTATGCTGCTATTTTTTTGGTGTTCGTGTTTCGTTGTTGTGTGTTCGAATCACAGAAATTATTCATATACCTAAATGTATTGATTTGAATAATTCTGAAAATGATCGACGTTCGTGAAATGAGAAAAGTGCAATGCGCCTGAACATATATTTTGATATTAAATGTGAGAGAAATTGTCGGTCCTTCGGGGCCCTCTGAGGATGGGGGCCCTGGGCACTGGCCCCGAGTGCCCTTATGGTAAAGACTCAACTTCGTCGCGCGTTGGGTGAGCGCTCCCGTAGAAGCTCCCGACGACCCGAGTGGCGCTGTGGTTAAGACACCGCTACGTGGAGGGTCCTGGGTTCGATTCCTAGCAAAGCAGAGGTTCGCATGATGAACTTGAATTCCTGTTTCTGGTGTGGGTGTGTTGTGTTGTTGTCTTGTGTGTGTCCATGGCACCCACGACACAGGGAATCCTAGTGTGGGGCTGTGAGTGTGAAGCGTTATTTATTATTTATTATTTCACAGGTCAGATTGTTCGTGTTTTAACGCACGTCAAACTGAGCGCAGCCTAAGATGCCAAATTGTAAGGTTAATGGACAAAGTCGCGGCAGAAGCTAGTAAAAAATTACTTCGCAACCTCATTTAAAGTGTCATTCATCTGATTGCTCCTCAACATTCCAACGTACGAGTATGTATACATGTATGAGTCATTCGTTTCTGAACGAATGAACGACGGGAACTGGAAGATCGGCCACGTGGTGCCATTACGAGGGAAGTACTTTGTTGTGGTCATTAGGACATATTCTTTATGAAAAGAAGCTGCAAATGTAGGTACAAACCTCAACTGCCTTCAACTTTATGCGCTCAAAAGAGCGGATGGCAATGGGGCGATATTGACACACACGATAGCTGTCACGTGTGTTCCTTTATTGGACCTAGCCATACTGCACTATAGACTAAGTTTTATTTACTTTTAAAAGAGTGCTGGGAGTTTTTTCCGTCCGCTTTTTTCTCCCAGTCTACGTTTTGCCTGAGGGGCGATCAAAGCGGATGAATGTAGAATGTATAATTTATCTGTATGACTTTCATTAAGTGTGCACAAATCGTACCTAATAATGAATAAAAGCTTTTGAGTTTGAGTTTGAGTTTGAGTGCTGCAAGGCTTCAATACGGGTTGTTGGGGAACCAGGCTAGTGGCCAACCCTTAAGGTGCAAGTTGGTAGCGGACGACATGAGGCAGAAACGGACGACGTGTCGCAGCGACACTACTGGTTTCTATGTATTTCTATGAAATTCCCTCCTTAGTTAGCGACACGAAGCTACGAGTCGACGAGCGACGTCGAGCGGCGGACGCCAGTGTCGCCCGACCGCGGATCAGTAGTGTCGCTGCGCTGACGCCGCCCGGAGCAACGACACGTCGAGCGAGTGTATTTTCAAAATGAATTTTTCAAAATGAATGAAGGAACCAACTGGTTTCCATCTACTGTTGCCGTCTGCAGTCGGGTTTGAAATCGTGACTGCAGCGACAGGACGTAACGACGTGTCGTGGTGACATGAAGCGACGACACGTCGTCCGCTGCTGCCTCATGTCGTCCGCTACCAACTTGTACTTTTATCGGATATTTTCGACCGCCCATAGGGCCTCCGACAAGGTTTAACGACTGCTATGCTATCGCTAACAACCTCCGAAACACGAAAGCGCGTGTAATTCCCCACTAGCGGTCACCCATCCAGGTACTGACGGTATTCGATCGCTTGCGATTTACTCAAGCAGGGGGGGGGGGGGGCTATGAAGCCATCGCGCGCTGCTTATAATTGAAGATATCACGGGTTTTGACGTCACAGCCGGAGTACAACGTCATAATTATTGGCTATATTTAGCTGCATCCCGGATGGGATGACGCCACATCCTGTCAACGAAGTCATTTGAGAGCCACCGCTGGAAATAGTCATAGCAATGAGATGAATGACTTGCCCTAACGCCTACCCCTGATTGACTGACGTCATCAACATGACAAATTGTGGTTGGCTGCAACCCTCTTATAGTTTCCTGATAGAAATGGATCTTTCCCAACTACTGGGGGAAACCTGGCGCATACTCTACCACGCTGCTCCAATGCGGATGGATTGGGGCCTGTTACCAACCCTATAGGGGATATTTTCAAACCGCCCATAGGGCTTTCACCAAGGTTTAACAATTGCTATCGATAACAACAAGGACCGACGGCTTAACGTGCCCTCCGAAGCACGGAACCGCGCGTAATTCGCCACTAGCGGTCACCCATCCAGGTACTGACCGCGCTCGTTGCTTAACTTGTTCGATCGCTTGCGATCTACTCAAGCAGCGGGGCTGTGCGCGCTTCTCCGTTGCGGTTTAAATAGCCAAATATCGAGAAGGAAGCCAATAATCAAGAGAGCAGAGCCCTTAAGTATCAAATCTGCTTTTGACTGCCTCGTTTCCTCATTATCTTGGACTGCTAATTGGTTTCTTGTGGACACCAGTGTGCACTGCTTAGAGCTCCCGATCTTGGGTTTGGATTACTTCAACTTTTCTTTATTCTTATCCAATTTGGTAAATAATCTTGGCACTACTTTTTACTGGAAAAAATTATACCTATATTGCTTTAAAAATAAATTATAAGTAGACTAGAAGTTTTTTTCAGCAATAAACGACAATTTATTTTTAAATATTTTTAATTTTGGATAGTATGTTCTGTGTGGTGGAGTATGCCAATCCTCCCCCTGGTGTGGGCAGAGACCCGCGCCCAATAGTGGGCCATACAAGGGTTGCAGCCAATCAGTGACAAGCATCATTACACAAGAAAGAAAGTAGAAACAACAGGAAATACAAAGGAAAAAAACAGCACATACGTAAAAGATACGATAGCCTATAATAATGTCGATTTCCTAAAACCATTAGACGAGCAATCTAACATTGTAATGGAAAAACGCAAATCAAGAAAAGATAGTTAAATGTTAGCTTTCAAAGTGATTTTTGTACGACATCTTGTAATAAAAGAAATAAATAAGAAATGGTTTATTTGCGAAATGCACACACAAAAATTTAAAACAGTAAGAAATGAAAAATACGAATTATCTTATACATACATTAATAATACATAAGCGGTGATAGCCCAGTGGCTTAGAATTCGAACTCGAATCGAAGGGTCCGGGTTCGAATCGCACCAATGACTTTGTTAAAAAAGTTATGTGCGCTTTATAAAAATTAAATATCACCTGCTGTTACGGTGAAGGAAAACATCGTGAGGAAACCTGCATGCCTGAGAATTCACAAAAAAATGTTCTTAAAGGTATGTGAAGTCCACCAACCCGCAGTAGGCCGGCGTGGTGGACGGCGGCCTACATCCCTCTCATTGCGAGAAGGAGGCCCGACCCTGTAGTGGGTCATTAATGGGTTACTGACAAGCGGTGATAGCCCAGTGGCTTAGAATTCAACCTCAAATCGAGGAGTCGAGGAGATTTTGGAGTTAATTTTTAAAAAAATATTTATTTAACATCAGACAATCTCATTTGTCAATATCACAAATCAGAAAAACATAAGAATATTCCCGGATATTGACACACATATTCACGTGTTACTAATTTTGTTCGTTTATCTAGAGTTTTGATATATCTTTATATGTATGTATCTTTGTTTGTGTTATATTTTATCGGTTTGTCAAAGTTGTTTGCACACGAGGATTTATTTCTAAGAACACGTGTATATTATTTGGAAAGTTATTTAACACAGATCTTCTATAATTATAATATTATACAGTTCATGTTTATTATCGGACGAAGCCGCGAGCAGTCTAGGATACTATTAGCAAAGAACAAAGAAGCAACTAGAACTACTAAACTATCTGAAGTGTCTTACGAGTATAAGCTCTTTAAAAAAACCTTTAATTTTTCATTCATCTGAAAAATCGAAGCAACAAGTTTAAAGATATACATCAAACCCTAGATTTACGTATGACAACGATACTTTATTACTTATAGACGATTCAAGACATGTTCTTCGACATGAGCGATATGACCTGCTCCAACTTATAATGATGGGAAAAGTTGCCGGAAAGAGGAAAGTTGGAAGGAGAAAGAAGTCGTGGCTGCGAAACATCAGGGAGTGGACCGTAATAGCCGGCGCGGCTGAGCTGTTCCGCCGTGCAAATAATAAGGACGACTTTAGCAAGCTGATTGCCAACCCCCACTAGTTGGAGAGGCACCTTAAGAAAAAGAAAAACGATACTTTAGCTCAGTCGAATTAGGATTTGACATCGAATCTCGTTTTTTTTTCGGTTTTCGGGAGTCGCACACTGTTGCGGCATCTGCCATCTTGAATTAAAGGATTGGTTTGTTGAATAAGTCTTACTTTTAATCTTACACGAAAAATGATCATTACCAAAGTTGATTTTAATTAAATTTCCTACAATTTTCCTATGGAACACAGAACGGAGATGATAAAATTGTTACAGATTTTTCTTCCTCAGTTTTTGATCAAATTCGACGGGTCTACTTGTAATGTTTTTACTGAACACAGACATTAATCCAAATAAGTGCAAGTCGAGCACCAATTAGCTATTAGGAGATTTGTATGATAGCTGTCGCGTCACCCCATTACTGTCGCCGAATTATCGGGATTATTGTTATCAACTACTTACTATCATTATCATATGACATGCAGGTTTCCTCACGATATTATCCATCACCGTTACAGCAAGTGATATATCCTACTACCTACCATTACTAATGAGACAGTTGTTTCATGCAAAAAGTCTTAGTTCGAATAGGTAAAATATTGAAATAAACAAATAATTTGGACTGCTGAACAAAATAATAAATAAATAAATATAATTTAGCAATAATTGCCATGAAATATAAAATCTAGTTTTAGTTATATAAGGCATAATTATTGTATGCCCGCATAGGGTATAAATTAAACTTATTATAAATTTTTGTAACATCTTTCTCATGTAACAGTCAACAATAAACGTATTCTTTTCGTCTTTTCTTTTCTGTTCTTCTTTCATGCAAAAATAGCTAAACAAATTTGGATGAAATTCAATACATAGGTAGATTACAATTAATAACCTAGATTAACAGGAAACTTTTATCCTTCCTATGGGTTTATCCCTTAAGTCAAAGTGGACGAAGTCACGGACGGAAGCTACATAGGTAGTAATTTTATAAAGCGACCACAACTTTTTAAAGTTATTGGTACGGGACTCGAACCCGGAGCCTTTGAGTAAGAGACCGAATTCTTAGCCATAGATAAGCTCATAGATAGACAAAAAAAGAACGATCACGATCCGTCAATTAATTTCAAAGATGAGACGACAAACATCTCTACATACATACATCTCTACATAGCACTACCAGTAGTACTAGTGATACATAAAGTTACAACTGGTAGTACAATTATATATATAAAATAAAAAATAAAATATACAATTGGTATACATGTCGAGAAGCCGTAATAGACCATTAAATATTGTGTAGTTCCGTTAATATTACATACCTACATACTTGTCGAATTCATAACCTCCTTTTTTGAAGTCGGTAAAAAGTAATGACTTCTTTATTAGATACATATATACTTGTCGAATTCAAAACCTCCTTTTTTGAAGTCGATAAAAAGTAATGACTTCTTTATTAGATAAACGATAGCAAACAGTCCTATTAATCCACAATATTCCACAGCTCCCCTGCTATGCGACCAATAGCTACTAATGATTGCCAATAAATGTAATCAAGTTAATGGAGCATCGTTTAAAATATCTGTTTTTGTAGCAGCCTTTTGATTAAGGTGCCTCTTGAAGACGTCATGGTGAGTTACGTAGGTGGTCTCATCTTCAAGAAATTCAATTTAAGACTCTGTCTGTGACCCATTAATGACCCACTGCAGGGTCGAGGTTCCTCCCACAATGAGAAGGATGTAGGCCTTAGTGTACCCCGCTGGCCTAACGCGGGTTGGTGGACTACACATGCTTTTGAGAACATTTTTTTTTTAACTTAGACATGTATGTAGGTAGGTGTTTTCCTTCACCGTAACAGCGGGTGATATTTAATTTCAAAGTGCACGCATTGGTCACTGGGATTCGAACTCGGACCCCTCGACTAAGAGGTCGTATTCTAAGCCACTGGGCTACCACTTCTTAGGGCAAATCCTAAGAGTCGCTTTTGAAATCACGAACGAAATCTCCTTCAACTCATTTAAATACAGGTCAAAAACCTGAACTGAAACATCTAGATTCGTGGAATACCAGGCGGTGTTTGTTCAAACGAAGCCAGGTTCTTAGAAAACTAAATTTAGGTAAGATTTAATCCCAGGGCTTCGTCAGTCAGGTTTATCGTTCTCAATTTATTGAAAGTTCCGATTCTTGGTAATGAAAGGAACGGAGTAGCTAGGTACTCTTAGTTCGATGGAAACAAAATTAGAATTAAATCAATAAGTAATTAGAGGAATCTACGACAACTACCACTATTCGGCGCATCTCTAGTCATTAATGTATTCAAGACATGCTTCTCAGGAGAACACACATAGCTACATGTGACCTCGCATGGCTGCAAACCTTTTATGGCCCACTGTTGGACACGGATCTCTCCCCCACAAGAGAGAGATGCCTGGAGCACACTCCACCACGCTGCTCCAATGCGGTGCGGTGGAGAAACGGGCTAGTGGCCAACCCGTGTCGGATGTTGTCAAACCGCCCATAGGGCCTCCGACAAGGTTCAACGACTGCTATCGTATCGATAACAACCGGGAACGACGACTAAAGTGCCTTCAGAAGCACGTAATCCGCCACTAGCGGTCACCCATCCAGGTGCTGACCGCGCCCGACGTTGCTTAACTTATTCGATCGCTTGCGATCTACTCTAGCAGCGGGGCTGTGCGCGCTACAATCTCGACCTGATAGGATTCCACTAGCCTTGAATAGTGGAATCCTTACCGATATTTTGGTTTAATTTAAAACAAAACATCATATTTTACATTAAAACAAAACATCATTGCTTTATAGTGGTTTTAGGAGTTTGCAGTAACCCCCCTGCCCCCAAGGTCCATAGTGTGATGTTTATACCGTAGTTTCTCCGTTTCTGCGCAGTAGTAATCTTAGCGACTACGACCACTATTTTTCGGGAATATTTTCGTTATAAAAAACTGCTAAATATTAACTCGTGCGTACGAATGACCTAGGAACGTGTCTAGAATCCAGATTGCACGCGCCGGCTGCTCCAGACGGATTTAAATTCAGATTTTAGACTTTAAAATTTCAGGAGGTTTTTGGAGTTCAGTTAGAAAATATTTCTTACCGATATTATACAATATTATATTATAAAACTAGCTTCCGTCAACGTTAATCTAAGTATTTGGCCTAAAATGGATAAAAAGTATCCTATATGTTAATCTACTACTGTACCTGTACTGATGTACTTACTAGATAATGTACCTGTGTTACAAATTTCCTCCAAATCGGTTCAGCCGTTTTTACATGCTTTGCAGTCCACTGGACATGAGCCTCCCTGATCGACGCCCCCTTTGAATCCAACGGTTTCCTGCTGGCTTTTTCAGTTCCTCAGGCCGACTTTTGCCTAAACGTGGATGGAATTCGAGAACCATTTTTTCTATGTATATAATTGTAAGCGGTGATAGCACAGTGGCTTAGAATTCGACCTCGAATCGAGGGGTCCGGGTTCGAATCCCAGTGGCACGCACCGATGACTTTGTAAAAAAGTTATGTGCGCTTTATAAAATTAAATACCACCTGCTGTTACGGTGAAGGAAAACATCGTGAGGAAACCTGCATGCCTGAGAGTTCACAAAAAAAATATGTTCTCAAAGGTATTTGAAGTCCACCAACCCGCAGTAGGCCAGCGTGGTGGACTTAGGCCTACATCCCTCTTATTACGAGAAGGAGACCCGACCCTGTAGTGGGTCATTAATGGGTCACTGGCAATTGTGCTCCACTGACTTGGCGTCCATGCATTTTCGCTTCAGGTAAATTTTCTGCATTTTGCCATAATTATTTGCTTCAGAAAAGTTTTGTTCTTTTTTGCTTTTCAAGTCGTATTTGGCCCGGTGTCCCCTTGGATCTTCCGGGCGCTGTTTCAAATTTTAAGAGCTTTATTGGTTACCTTCATTCTTCTACGTTGAAAAAAGTACAGAACCTAAATTTTGTGCCGCATTTTTCAATTGAAGATGCGCAACAACCAAGTGACCTTCCATCAGTAATATGATCACTGAATCTCTCAAACCAGGAAAATAAGATGTGAATACAATTTGTCTTATCGTAGGCGTAACGTTTTTATACGATGTTACGATATCAAAAACAAAATCGATCACCCACAAAACGTTTTAGGTGTACGTTTACGTAAGGACACAAGGTACTAGAGCGGTGATAGCCCAGTGGCTTAGAATTCGACCGCGAATTGAGGGGTCAGGGTTCAAATCCCAATGACATTATGGCACACACCAATAACTTTATTAAAAAAAGCTATTTATGTGCGCTTTATAAAATTAAATATCACCTGCTGTTACGGTGAAGGAAAACATCGTGAGGAAACCTGCATGCCTGAGAGTTCACAAAAAAATGTTCTCAAAGGTATGTGAAGTCCACCAACCCACAGTAGGCCAGCGTGGTGGACTAAAAAATACATTAATGAGAAAGAATACAATAAAATTAATGCGAATAAAGCCTAACGTTTATCTCTTTCCCATTCTTACAGAAAATCTGATCCTATGTGTAGCAGACAATATTATTACGTAATCTGCTTAGAAAGATCTAGAATACAATTGACACCAATGCCGCTATAACAATATAAGTACACGAATCAGTAACACGTACTTCAACGAGAAAATTGCTGATCTAGTTATCATAATATGGGTCCAGTACTAACAGCTTCGAGACAGCTTGACCCAGTGGTTATTAAGAGAACTGAGAGTTATATGGAACAGACATGACTTATATTACAAAAAGCACCCTTGCTCAGATGACTTTTTGATTAATTTCCTTTTCATAAAGTGGTTGAAGCAAATTGTGTAGACCAAAGACTTTTATATGATCAGATGGAGTGGGATTATACTAGGGAAAAAGTAAAAGTAGGCTCAACATTTTCAACGTTTCAAAAATAAAAAATGTTTTACAGCAACCGACATATCTCTTAATGCTAGCAAACTAAGTAAAAGTTGTAATGCGCTGGCCACAATGTTAAAAGAAGTGACACTGCACCTACAATAATTCATACTTTTAAGAGATTGCTGGGAGTTTTTTTCCGCCCGCTTTTTTCTCCTAGTCTACGTTTTGCCTGAGGGGCGATCAAAGCGGATGTTAGTATAATGTTAAATGTATGACGTTCATTAAGTGTGCATAAATTGTACCTAATAATGAATAAAAGCTTTTGAATTTGAACCGATAACCGATGGGAAGAAAGGTTCTCAAATGGCAACCACAGGTGGACTGACGACCTGAAGAAGACAGTGGGAAACCGTTGGATTCAAAGGGCCCAGGACTGGGCGGAGTGGCGCCGATTAGGGGAGGCCCGTGTCCAGCAGTAGACTATTAAGTGCTAATAAAATCATGAACGATAACATGCCTGGCTGTAATTCTATAAAGGTCCACTATTGGGCGCGGGTCTCTCTTCACAACAGGGGGAGGCCTGGAGCATACTACACCACGCTGCTCCAGTGCGGATTGGAGGCAGGCACGTGCATACCAAAGTCGAAAAAGTAGGCAGTGCCTACCTTTACGCTAGCCTCCGGCTTCTAGCCTCACTAGCAATCGTTATTAAAGGTCAAACGAAAATTTAGATGTACCTATGACTAGCTAGATCTTCAGTACCTACGTCCAATGCACGCCACTGGAGGAGAAACGGGTTGGTAGTCAAAACGTGCTGATTTTTTTCTTACAGTCCATAGGGCCTCCAACAAGATTTAAGGAAGGCTATCTCATCGATAACAACCGGGACCGCCGAAGCACGGAAGCGCGCATTATTACATATCGTATGTCTAGAAATAGTAGTAAAGTATTAAACCCCACGCTTTAGTCCTTAGTTCCATAATAAGCCTTGAAAACCCATGGACACCCACGACACACCCTAAATAGACTGAAAATCCTATCTTAGGTCGACTGTGGGTGTTCTACTCCGTAAGGTAAGGTTGTGGGCTTATTGAACAGGTTATAATACTTTATTTGATGGGAAAATCTCATCGAAGAAGATCATGATTTGATTCCAAGGATTTGGGGTTCTGTTGTGGAACAACGCTCTCAACGGGGAGATTAAAGCCCCTTGTCAGTAACCCATTAATGACCCACTACAGGGTCCGGTCTCCTCTCACAATGAGAGGGATGTAGGCCGCCGTCCACCACGCACCACTACTGCCCGTTGGTGGACTTCACATGCCTTTGAGAGCATTTTTTTTGTGAACTCTCAGGAATGCAGATTTCCTCTCGATGTTTTCCTTCACCGTAACAGGTAAAGCCTCTTAACCCGTCGTAATCGTAAAGCAGTATTCTTCGTGTCATGTGTTTCGGCTGGGGAGGTGTGGTTGCCGGGGATACTTTATTTGAGGCGAACATCTTACTACTGCTGAGTGGCAAAGCACCTGCATGAAACTCAGGTAGGATTTCCTCTCTATTTGAGATTGTCTTTGGACTGCAGTGACCACTTTTTATCGGGTGTCTTACATATTCACTTTATATTACTTTGCCACAAAAATGTTTTAACGCGCGTATAAATAACTAAATTAATTAATTGACACTGTGTCGAGCTTTTTCCTCCGGCTTTTTCTCTCTTTGCCCAGTAATGGGTGGCACATAGTATAGCCGATGAGATCGATTAGGTAAAATATTAAAATAAATAAATAATATAGGCTGGTGAACAAAATTAATAACTTAGCAAGTGTCATAAAGTAAGACATAATTATTGTATTCCCGCATAGGGTACATTGTTCTAAACTCATTATAATTTTTTTAACATCTTTCTCATGCACCCAACAGTCAACAATAAACGCATTCTTTTCTTTTCTTTCTTCTTTTCTTTAAACAACATTTGATTGTCACATCTTTGGTGATACAAAAATTATAATAATTTTAAATACTGGAGTGTTGAAGGAATTTGCTTACGTATGCCGAACACACAAACGTGTCAATTACAACATTATGGTTACAGAAATTCCAAGTCAGTAAAATGACCTAACCTAAGAACTGAATTTTGCCTAGGTCTTACATGAATAAACTGTTGGTCTTGTATTACTGCTTAGTCAACTGCCATTTGATCAGTTCTGATCCTATTACCTTCATTATGTATATTATTACGTAAATCGAAAATTTTGGGTGCAATTTACCGCTCACTACGCGAACCGAGCAGTTTGAAACTTGGCATGGTCAAAGTTTATATGGAGAAGAATGCGCGAATAAAGTTTATATGGAGAAGAATGCGCGAATTCTAATATTTTAAAATTAAATGCGATAGAAATACACGAAATTCAATTAAAAAAACACGCCACATCCACTACCATTATTTGAGCACTTTGACACGCACACGTGGACAAGCATGACGTGTAGGTACGTACATACCGTTACGTGTCAAATTCAAATTTGAATAAATTACAGTTGAATTTCGAATACATGGCGATCTCTAGTTATTTTAAAAGTGATAGTTTGAGAAGGAAAACTGTCAAAGGTACGTCTGATATAGTAACCGTCATGAGTCGTGAGCACAGATTATCGGTGGTAGGGATATTGTATACTTTCGGCCAATGTACAGCAGCCGACAACACGCGCTGGACCAATAGACGACGCACACTGACGAACTGAAGTTGGTCGAACCAATCGCGTGCACCGCAGCGCAGTCAATGTCAAACCGACCAATGAAAGGTGTGCTCACCACTCGTGACGGCAACTATACTTAAAGTGTTCATAAAAACGGCTGAGCACATTCTGATGGAGTTTAGCACCAACTCTGATCAATTTTAAGTGGCCACTAGAACCCACAAAACTAATCTTACTTATCTGAGGATGCGGATGCTACTCATGAGGACTAAGATGTAAGATGTTCGTCTCAAATAAAGTATCTCCGGCAACCATATAAGGTATGGTCAACCGAAACACAAGGTAAAGAGGCTAGCGGAAGGTACTTGTATGTATTTGATTAAGATTCGAACCCGGACCTTTTGCGTTAGAGACAAAAGCTACTAAGCTAGCTATCATCGCTCATATCCATTTACGTCAACTAAATTATCCTACTAACTACGAGTATTACAAATGCGAATGTTTGTGAGTATCGATGAATGTTTGTTACTATTTTACGCAAAAACGGCTGAACAGATTTGGATGAAATTTGGTACACAGATAGATCATAACCTGGATTAACATATAGGATACTTTTTATCTTTCCGTGCCACGCGGGCGCAGTCTGGTGAAAAAATAATTTGAATACGGAACCGTAAGTACGTACAAAGTAAATATTTAAACAATTTGTACCTAATAATATTAGATTGTTAGTAACCCATTAATGACCCACTACAGGGTCGGGTCTCCTCTCACAATGAGAAGGATGTAGGTCTTAGTCCACCACACTGGCCTAGTGCGGGTTGGTGGACTTCACGTGCCTTTGAGATTTTTTTTTTCTGAACTCTCAGGCATGCAGGTTTCCTCACGATGTTTTCCTTCACCGTAACAGCAGGTGATATTTAATTTTTATAAAGCGCACATAACTTTTTTACAAAGTCATTGGTGCGTGCCACTGGGATTCGAACCCGGACCCCTCGATTAGAGGTCGAATTCTAAGCCACTGGGCTATCACCGCTATTAGATTTTATTAATATTAGATTATTTATCATTAATACAAGGAAAACGTCCAAACTTATTGGAAACATCTGACCACCTGTCTGATTAATTGACGTCACACGTTACGTCGCAGAATTATGAGCCTAACGGTCCATACTAATGGGAGCTCAATAGAGATCAATTTACTAATAAAACTACGTACGAATAGTCGGTGACTCACTAAAATGTCGTTTGAAATTCCTTCTGCGTTAGTGTGAAGAAATTATGATGAAATTTTTTTACGAATTGAATAAGATTTTTTATTTCTGTATTTAGCGCATGGGTTTCTAATGAATATTGATTTTGATTGTAGATGATTTATTGGGGTTGGTGATTTTCAAATCAGTACTTTTTTCTTAGGTACCTATATTATATAATAGAAAACAAAATGCACTATGACACAAAAATTGATGTAAAACAAAAAAAGAATTGCAACATAGGAAAAATTTTAAAACGTTGTAAAAATGTCTTATTTTAATTCTTTTAAATAAAAACCCTATTAAATTTGCGTGTTTATTTTATATAATTCATCGCTTTACAATACGAATATTATAAAACTATGTAGGTACCTACCATTTAAAAACATCAAAAACTTCAGACTGTAAATTATAAATAGACCAGTAGCAACCGATATTTTTATTCTAACTTTTGTCGAAGGATTTAAAACTAACTTATTTCATTCATCTATCCATTCAGTCTGCCTGAAGCCTGGATGTAGGCTTCTCCTGACCAATTTATTTAATTTTGTTCAATTAAATCCTCGTCATTCCATCGAGATATGTATTGTGGCCATTGATCCCATTAAATTGAGACCATTTTAATGAACCCAAATGATCAGCTGTCAAGTAATTGGTATTCAAATACTGGTCTACTAGTCTATTCAGTATACTACTGAGACCAAGGTCGTCTTTTACCTTATTGTTTGTAGTATTTTTCTTTTTGTCAGATATGTATAGATTGGAAGCGGTGATAGGGTCCGGGTTCGAATGCCAGTGGCACGCAATGACTTTGCAAAAATAAAAGTTATGTGCGTTTTATAAAATTAAATATCACTGCTATTACTGTGAAGGAAAACATTGTGAGGAAACCTGGATGCCTGAGAGTTCACAAAAAATATTTCAAGTAAGTAGTAAGCCACTCTAATTGTGAGAGGAGACCCGACCCTGTAGTGGGTCATTAATGGGTTACAGAGGAAGTTTTAATAGCGAATAATAGTTTTAATAGTTGGTAGAGCCATTGCTGGTATGTAGAGCTACAAAAAGGTGAACTAAAGTGTTTGTATGGAAAACGACTTGACGGTTTTCATTCATTGAATGAATCTGAATGAAATAGTAGTCCATTCTTACCCATTAAACGGTGGTAAACGGATCGTAGTACGACGTAGTATATTGAGATGATGTCGTATATAAATATAAGTCTGGCGGCGAGTTACATCAGTTCAGTAAAGACCAATGACTTGGGAGAACATGAATGATTCTGTGATTAAAATATTCAAATTTTTGCTTACCTACGTGAAATTGAATTTATTTCGTGGAAATTAATGGTTGTGTATAGCTTGTGTGCGTTCCTCTTTTGATTGTGGTGAAGTTTTGGTGAGTGATTTTTTTGTGGATCATTAAATCGTAACGGACTAGATTACGAAAAAAAAATATTACGTTAATAATTAACGACAAAATGTACTGTGTAAATAAAATATGATCAAATAAATATACTTACGTTAAAAAGCGGTGATAGCCCAGTGGCTTATAATTCGACCTAGAATCTAGGGGTCCGGGTTCGAATCCCAGTGGTACGCACCAACGGCTGTAAAAAAGTTATGTGCGCTTTATAAAATTAAATATCACCTGCTGTTACAGTGAAGGAAAACATCGTGAGGAAACCTGCATGGCTGAAAGTTCACAAAAAATATTCTCAAAATTATGTGAAGTCCACCAACCCGCACTAGGCCAGCGTGGTGGACTAAGGCCTATATACCTACCTCTCATTGTGAGAGGAGACCCGATCCTGTAGTGGGTCATTAATGGGTTACTGACAAACACACTTGAATAAGGTACGCATATACTTTATTTGAGGCGAAGATATTACACTTTATGTATACATAGCAACACTGAACACACCCAAATAAATTATTACCAGACTACCCAATTTAGCTATTGCTATTTTTTTCTTTGGCAACGTTTTTATTAATTTCCAATCATCACATTCCATAAAGGTAGCAAAAAAAATATTTACAAATTTTTCTTTTTATACTTTCAGGTTTCCATCGTGAAAAACCGCCCCGTGTGGGCCGGGCGGCGGCGTATATAAGGGGTGGGTTTCCGACGAGACCATACTCCGGATAACGATAGCACCGTGTGCAGTTCGTTCCTGTACCAATCCAGCGTGTTGCGATAAGGTACGTGAAAATGTATTTTTATTTCGATTTATTTATGTGAAAATATTTTAAAAATAATAAGCATCATTATTTTTTTAAATAAAATAGCAATCAATTTTTTCTGACAACTAATTACTCGTGTTATTTTTATATAAAAATTCAGAAGATATTAAATAAAAGATCAAAAAATGTTTCGCTTTAAAAACCCTGTTTAATTTTAATAAAATTGTATTCATAATAATTGTTCGACATTAATTAATTTGACGAGTGAAACATAATTTACATAATACATTTTTCGTGCCCAAAAAGTTTTAAGATTGAAGTGATAAAATAATAATATCCAATTAATTAACTGTATAAAATTAATATCGATAGTAAAAGTTTAGATATAGTTGTCACTATTTTAGAAACTTAAAACATTATTAACATCCGTGATAGGTGTAGGTACTTGATGTGTGTTAAAATTTACTGAGAGACATAAAACTTATGGCAATGACTTAATTTTTTTTAATACAACATTATGTGCAATGAAATTATGTGTAATGAAATTTAATTAAAGTCAACACGGGCGACTTCGGTACCAATTTTGTTTTTATTCTTGAAACCCCCATTTTACTGACTTGCATAGGCTTTTTCGCCTTATTATTATAGTCTTAACTTAGGATAAAGATCACAACTTAGTATTGCGATTTAATTGACTGTATAAAAGTTCGAAAATTATTGAGAACAAATTCTTTATTTATAACAATTCTTGGTTAAAATATTATCAGTAGTAGTTATATAGGAGTTTGTTCGTCTTTTATTTATAAGGGGAGTGCGTCCGTGACTGGTGTCAGGTAGGACGCCTTTTATGAATAAGTAGTTCATGGGTAGAACTCGTAGTACGAATGTTGCGGTGACTGATGACAACTCAAAAGCGATGATAGTCCGGGGTTCGAATCCGAGTTCCGGGGGTCGTTCACATGCCTTCGAAAACATTTTTTTTTGTGAACAGGCATACATGTTTCCTCCACCATTACAGCAAGTGATATTTAGTTTTCTAAAGCGCACATAACTTTTTTACAAAGTCATGGGTGCGTGCCACTGGGATTCGAACCCGGACCCCTCGATTCGGGGTCGAATTCTAAGCCATCACCGCTCTCCTACGCACTTAATTGAATCCAAGTTACCCGCTGTCCTATTCAGTTCATCAGTCCACCTGCAGAAGACAGCGTTGCGTGCCACCAATGACTTTGTAAACAATTTATGTGAGGTATGTGAAGTCCACCAACCCGCAGTAGGCCAGCGTGGTGGACGGCGGCCTACACCCCTCTCATTGTGAGAGGAGGCCCGATCCTGCAGTGGATCATAAATGGGTTAGACTGTAACAACGAACTTTTTCTAAAACGGAAACCAGTACGAGCGAACCCTAATCCTCTCACGCGGGTACGGTAATGCATCCGTAAAGCCCATACAATGTAATAGCTGGCGATTGCGGCCCATCCCTAATCAGCTTAAAGGTACAACACTTTACAAAGTAAAAGTTTATTTCACTTCGGTAACTGTAAAGGGTATTACGATCTATCTATCTATCTATATATACTCGTAGGTACTAGAGATCGCAAACTAGTCGAAATTCGACTGTCATTTATTGAAGTTTGAATTTGACGCGTAACGCAATGTACGTACACGTCATGTTTGTCTTTGTGCGTCAAAGGACTAAAAGTTATGGTAGTGTGTGTGGCGTGTTTTTGATGAATTTCATGTATTTCTCATTCATTTTCATTGTATTTCTAGGTCAAGTTTTAACGGCTGATATCTTATCGAAAATAAGCACGTAAGGACGCATTTAATTCGCCACTGGCGGTCACCTATCCAGATACTGACCGCGATCGACGTTACTCTACTTTTTCGAACGCTTGCGATCTACTCAAGCAGCGGTGCTGACACTCGTAATTAAAAGAAAAAAATACATAAAAAAAGCTACTCTCATAGATAACTCTGTCTGCAACGCACTGAAGGGACGGGTCTCCTTTCACAATTAAAAGTATTTAGGTCTTAGTTAGTAGATATTTATTTTTAGCAAAATAACGTTCATTTTGCTTTAAGAAAGGTATCGGAGCGCCACTGGGATTTGAACTTGGACCTCACGTAAGAGTCCGAATTCTTAGCCATTGCTATTAGCCAATCATAGAATTATTATAATTACTTGCATCATTACCACATTGTCATTATAACTCTTCGTCTCTACACCGAACTGAACCGAAGATAACTGGTAAAAACCGAAGAATCCGCTCTGTTCTGACGAAAGTAAGATTAGTTCCCGCGAAAACCACATTGGTTTTCTGAATAAGATGTTGCTAAATTTTACTATTTGAATGATTAAAAATAACCTATTCAATTTTCCTTAAATTCTCGGCAAATATAATTCAAAAACATGACTCCTACTTATTTGTCAGTAACCCATTGATAACCCACTACAGGGTTGGGTCTCCTCTCGCAATGAGAGGGATGTAGGCCTTAGTCCACCACGCTGGCCTACTGCGGGTTGGTGGACTTCACATGCCTTTGAGAACATTTTTTTGTGAACTCTCATTCATG
Source organism: Erynnis tages (assembly GCA_905147235.1). NCBI lineage: Eukaryota > Metazoa > Arthropoda > Insecta > Lepidoptera > Hesperiidae > Erynnis > Erynnis tages. Next base: position 438,665 of record LR990097.1, read on the forward strand.
CAGGTTTCCGCACGATGTTTTCCTTCACCGTAACAGCAGGTGATATTTAATTTTATAAAGCGCACATAACTTTTTCACAAAGTCATTGGTGCGTGCCACTGGGATTCAAACCCGGACCCCTCGATTCGAGGTCGAATTCTAAGCCACTGGGCGATCACCGCGTTCCTACTTATAATACTCCTTATTTATAATTTTAAAACCAATGTAAGTACTTTCATTTAAATCTATACATATTGTTTTGATATTAAAAATGTAGTTAAATTTAGCTGTACCGTTTTTATGCATTATCCTCTAATCGTAAGTCATAATTATAAAAACTGCTGACATACTCCAGTGTCTAAAAACTAATGGACATTCTAAACTAGACTTTGTGAGTAATAAGTCAGACTATTATCAATTTAAATTACACTTATTTGGTCATATCACGTCATACAACATTTCCACAATTAAGGAAAAAATATTGTTATGTACCACAAAAGAGGAAAGTTATGGTACTAGTGCTTTTTTCGGAAATCCCAGGACCTTCATATACAGGGGAAAAAAAATTAAATTAAGACTAATACTAGTATACAACTTTTCCTTTCATTTTTTTTTGTGTTTTACCTTTACCTACAGTACTTTGTACAACCATGATTACATTAAATATTAACAGAAATTAGAATAAATATTTTGTTCTCATCAATTAGGCAATCAGTTAAATATCAAAATATCAAATGGCCCTGATAAGCATTTGCAATTTATTATTATTATTTATTCGAAAACTCAACTGAAAAAAATTGTTGATTTTATTTGGAAAATAATTTGGGACCAAGGGGCCTCCACTCCTTTGTTGCCCCGAGGCTTCCAGACTTCTAAATCCGGCCCTGTTCATATAGCAGAAAGGTTAGAGAGAGGATAAAAATCCTACTAATCCAAATTTGGAGACATTGGAGTAACAGACTCAAGATCAGAGAGGAAAGAAGAAAATAGAACGGCAACGGTTGGACACGATCCTCTCTCCACAACAGAGGGAGGCTTGGAGCATACTCCACCACGCTGCCCCAATGCGGATTGGTGGAGAAACGTGTTAACTCCGACGAGGTTTAACGACTGCTATGCCGGGACCAAAGGGTTAACGTGTCCTCCGAAGCACGAGAGCGCGCATTTAATTCTCCACTCCCAGTGGCTTAGAATACGACCTCGAATCGAGGAGTCTAGGTTCGAAGCCCAGTGGCACGCACCAATGACTTTGTAAAAAAGTTATGTGCGCTTTATAAAATTAAATATCACCTGCTGTTGCGGCGAAGAAAAACATCGTGAGGAAACCTGCATGCCTGAGAGCTCACAAAAATATGTTCTCAAAGGCATGTGAAGTCCACCAACCCGCAGTAGGCCAGCGTGGTGGACTAAGGCCTACATCCCTCTAATTGTGAGAGGAGACCCGACCCTGTAGTCATTAATGGATTACTGACAATAATTGTAACTTTTACTTTCCAGGCAGCGCAAATAATACTCACCTAGCGCCATCTATTGTCAAGAAGCCGAGATGTTGAGCTTAGTTTCGCTACTCGTCGCAGCGGCGCTAGTGTCGCTCCAGTGTTCCTTCGAAGCCACGGCTCGTCAGATTGAAGACAAGAAATTTGATCTAGACAACACTTTAAAACCTAATGGTGAGATTATTTTTGTATCTTTCAGTTTTTATTATTTCATTTTTATTTTTTTTATTTTATTTATTATAACCATTTCCAACGAATACCATCACGGGTGAATAAAATCAAAATATAAAGCAATACATACTTACACACTCGTAAATAAGAAACATGAGTTTCACAAACCAAGATTGATCGGCATACCTAATCGGAAAAATTTAAACATTGTATTGTAGGAAGTCATGAAATTCAAAATAATTGGAATTTGGAATTGGAATTCCAGAAATTGGAATACATCAGCCAAGTTCAGAAGTAAATATTTCGCTGATATCATGCCCAGGTTGCTCACCACATGTGCCATTTTCATGCATCAGAATAATGTGACATTTTATGGTTTCTAAAATATTTTCTTTTATCAGATTTTGCATTTCATCTTCTCATCATTCATCTTGCACAAGAAACGAAAGTTCTGGAATTAAAGTTCGAGACACGGAAACATTTAAAAAAGCGGCAAAAAGATTTACAATTCGACATGAATACTTCTGCGATTCTGAGATTGTTTTATGGATTGTAGATTATTATGGATAACAGACAGGATTTCGGTTATAGAATGAAGGTTATAAAACAAAAAATTGAAAATAATTATGAAAAGGTTATTTCAACTACTATTAAAGTAATTGACAATTACCTATTTAAAATCAATGGAAGGACAAAGCTGAATTAGGAAATATCTATTTTAGAAGTCAAATCTTAAGTTAATTACTCTAAGTAGTCTTACAAGTAAAATAAATGACACTGGGTAATTTAATATCACCAAATTGTAACAAGATTGTCCAAATGCAGGCACTTAGAAAGAAAAACTCATTGCAAAAAGTAACTAACTTTTTTCAGGTTGCGTGCTGTAAAATCAATTATAGTAAAATTGACTCGACAGTCGTCATTGTTCTACAACATCATCATCTATTTGTAGGTGAATGTTCAAAACATCCGGCCTTACAAAATTTCCCACTTTGTCGACCCAGAGTATGATACATAGCGCTTCAAAAAAAGGATTAAGCGAATGAATAAATGAATAGACACTGAATAAATTGACCATCTGGCTCGCTGTGGATTGACTTGCAAACCAGCCAGTCTGCGGGAAGAAATTTCAAATTTAAATCCATCATTTTCAGAGAAAAAAATCTGAAATATCAATCCTAAAAGAACACATTCAAATGCGTTCCGTCGCCTACTTATCACTGAATCGGCACTGAATTGTTCTGGTCAATGTTTACATTAAGTTATTACTAACCACACAATTGTTAGCAATGACACGGTGCTATTTTCAGAGTTTTTTGGTTTTCAAATTTTGAGAATGCATGAGCACTTACTTTCGAAACAATTATCATGTTATTGTATTTCAGATTCAAAAAGGTTAAATCGTTAAGTGTAAATTAGGTAGGAATTAAAACGGCTTAGATATTTTTAAATTCTATTTTTTTTTCAATCTGATTGCAGATTTTTATCAACTCACCTTCAATAATAATAAACCGATCCACAAATAAGTTGAAATAATACCTACTAAGTCTTATTTATAAAATTAAATATCACCTGCTGTTACGGTGAAGGAAAACATCTTGAGGAAACCTGCCTGAGAGTTCACAAAAAAATTGTTCTCAAAGGCATGTGAAGTCCACCAACCCGCAGTAGGCCAGCGTGGTGGACGGCGGCCTACATCCCTCTCATTGTGAGAGGAGATCCGACCCTGTAGTGGGTCATTAATGGGTTAAAACAACAAGTCTTATTTGAAGTCTTGTATTTTATGGATGACAAGACTTTCAAATACAGTTCATGACTGAGCTGAGCTGACTTGCAGGTTCGTTCTCTACATGCACATTTGTATGCATGGGAAAATCTCAGACACACTCGCGTATGAGACCTACTAATGACTGAAGTTTACCATACGGCACTGTTCCTTGTATGTTATACAAAAAATATAAGCTCAGTGATGTGATAAAAACTTGGATCCAACATTGGCCAATTTTTACCACTTCGCTGTTCCGTTTAACTATTGTATCTATTTATTGGACGTGGAAAGTGTTAAAAGGCCTAGTTATAATAAAAGTACTTAAATCGCATCTAAATAATGATGAAAACAATTTCATGAGGAAAATCATTTAAAAATCCCAAATCGTATTCACACGATACGAAGGAAAGGTTTCATTTAAATTGTCAAGTAGGTATTACTTTGTTATGTTTATTTCAGAACCCATTGATGATTCTTTCAAAGTAGTTTCTCGAACGTAAATATTTCAAGGAAACGCCCCACCTTTCAACATATTGTTTTTTGTTATATTCTTTCTTACTTTTAGGGCTGTTAGACCAACTTTGACCATTTATAATTAAGGTTTATAGTCGGTGATAGCCCAGTGGCTTAGAATTCGACCTCAAATCGGGGGTCCGGGTTCGAATCCCAGTGGCACGCACCAATGACTTTGTAATAAAAGTTATGTGCGATTTATGAAATTAAATATCACCTGCTGTTACGGTGAAGGAAAACATCGTGAGGAAACCTGCATGCCTGAGAGTTCACAAAAAAAAATGTTCTCAAAGGCATGTGAAGTCCACCAACCCGCAGTAGGCCAGCGTGGTGGACTAAGGCCTACATCCTTCTCATTGTGAGAGGAGACCCGATCCTGTAGTGGGTCATTAATGGGTACTGACAATTAAGGTTTAAGAGTTCTATATTCTTAAGTAAACGCTTCAATAACTAAATCAATTATGAAGTGTAGTTAACATAGTAAATCAATCGTTTTTGCGTAAGTTTAATTTTTATTTTTTTCAGGTGTTTTATTTGGTTTTCGTATTATTTTTAACAATGACATTCTCTATTGCATAACTTAGTTTGCAAAGCCAAACATAAAATCGTCTCAAATGAACATAATGTAACGAAGCTAATATCCATCTTCATTACTAAAGGTTAAAGATACAATAGATTAAACATTACTTTTATTTGGTATTTTTATCCTCTTCTTCTTTTAATATTTGCATTTACACAATATGTTTATCAAAATAAATCCTACTACTTTTATACGAGTAAATCCGAAAGTTTGTGAGCATGGATCGATGGATGTTTATTACTCTTTCACGTAATGGTTGATTTCATTTGGATGAAATTTGGTACTATACAGGTAGTTTATAACCTGACTTAACATACAGGATAGTTTTTACCCCTCTCTGGATCAAATTAATATTATTATTATAAACAATGGTCGATCATAAAATTGTTTGAAATAAGGGATATTTCAAACAATTATCTATTAGTCGGATTGGAAACCCTATCTTTCTCATGATATCCACGTGTAACCTAGTGTGACGAAACTTTTCAACGCAAAAAGGCATTTTCCGTTCAATAACATTGAATTTTCTTTGAAACGCATTTGAATAATACGTCAACCAAAAGGATTATATACCTACCTACGATGCTTATTCATTACATAACCTATATATTATGTAATACTGAATTCACGCCAGATTCAGGTGGTAGCCATAGTAGCTGGTCCGGGGAGGTATATTACCGCCAGCCTCTTAACCCGTCGTAAAGCAGCATGTTCCTCATGTGTTGTGTTTCGGCTGGGGAGGTGTGGTAGCCGGCGATACTTTATTTGTGAGGTGCCCTCATGAGAAATCAAATCAAATGGGGCTTCTTCTCTACTTAACGTTGGACGTGGGTGTCCATGGGCTGCAGTGACCACTGACCACCTGCATAACAGTTTGTTCAAATCTAATACTGTTCTTCGTAACAACAAATTATAATATTTTCAGTGATACCAGCACCAAGGCATCGCGTACGTACGTACGTGAAACTGGAGCCGCCCCCAGAGACGATCCAGCATCTCGTCGGGACCACCTCCATCCTGGAATGCAAGGTCATGGGCCACCCTGCACCCACGGTGGCTTGGATGAAGAACGGCGAACTGGTTTCTGATGTAAGTGCCACTTACCTATAGACAATATAGAGCAAAGTAGGTACCTACACTACAGATTTTAATAGCGTAGATAGTTTTTTGTAATGTTTTAAAGAGAAATATAGATGTATAAAATATGCGATTTTCACATTATTCAACAGTTTCGGTAACGCATTGGCGACTCTTCTAGTGTTGCTGGCGACCACTTACCATCAGTTGGTCCGTCTGCCTATTAACTTGGATTAACTATAAAAATATTGAAATACAATTTTGGGATAGATAAAGACGAGTTCCTATTACCTTATTTATTAACTCGTTTATGTGAGCTATTTTCGATAGGAAGAATCTAAACGCCTGTTATACTATAATAGCAAAACTAACTATGAATGTTTTAAATTGCTTCAAAACGCAGGATGATCCCTCTTAGATTACTGCCTTCTCCTGCTTTTTACAGAAAAAAATATTGTATTATGCATTCGGTACTATGTACTCAGTACTTTGCTGTATAATTTAAGCTCTATGCTGATGATGAAGATGAAATCTTAAACTCCGTTCACATTGGTTCAGCAAAACACGCGACAATATTTTTTCCTGGGTTGATTACCCAACAAGCGTAATTAATCAACTTACTATTGTAAGAACAAGCGGTTCTTACAACAGTACTGTCCTAAAGTCTTCTTTATTATATAAAAATATCTTTTACATCTTCCAGTTCGAAGAAGACGCGAACGAGATCCTGAACATTCACCCCAGTAGCTACGCAGGCCTGATCTCCAAGCTAGTGCTGACGTCTCCTGCCAACGGCGACGTGTACTCCTGCGTGGCGACCGCCGGCAACCATCAGAAGACTGCTTCCACCACTGTGCTTACTGTGGAAGGTAGGAGGATATTTCGTTTTGAAGCGACTTCTGTCAATTTGTCAACAGATGGCGCCACGCCTATCCTGAATCACGCTATCAGTTTTCTACATCGCTGGTATATAAACAAAAGGTTGACGTGACGGCTGCTTCTCAGGCATGATTAGTCTACCGAGGTCTACCTTTGCCGAAATTTATTCAGCTGGACAGAAGACCCGAAGAACCGGGCGGAGAGGCATTTCTTGGTGCAGGCTCAACTTCAGCAACCTTCGAAGGACAGAAAGGAAAGAAGGAAGGATCAACTCTGCAACTCTATCTCTTGGTATGAGAGTTTACTTAACTCGAGACTACAATCATAAAACTCCATCCAAGGATTCTATTTACTATTCTAGCTACGTCATTCATGACTGAAGTGCTATTTGAGACCCCGTATCTTAATTGCCATGTCACACGCAAAAGTTTCTCGTATGGCAACATACATTTGTCGCATGTCAGTACATATTTCAATTAGGATAGCTACATACAGAGCCCTGTGTTTAAAGTTTGTCTTGTTTGTCGGTCGGTCATGTCAGCCAATCAAGGTCTAAGTTTTGGGGAAAACAAGAGCCTTTAGTATGTTGTTGTAGACAATGCTGATTGTCCTCTTCCAGGCGAAGACACCTCCGACGTCCTGGAACAACTCTTCAGCGTGCCAGCGGCGCCCATCATCACGGCGTACTACGACAGCCTGCTGCAGAACATGGGCACCAACGCGCTGCTGCCGTGCCGCGTCAGCAGCGCCACCGCGGCGCAGGTGTACTGGCTGGACAAGTACAACCAGCTCGTGGGGTACGACCATCCTAATGCCAAGGTGAGGGTACAGGCTTTTGTCACTCTTTTACAGACCCTTCGAGATGGTGCATCGTACTTTTTAAGTGAGGACCTCTTCCTTCCTTTACCTAAATCCTCTGCCAAGGTGAGTACCTTCCTCCCTTCAGCCAGCATTCGTATACTGGTAGACTTAGGCTTCTTCCAAGGCCGCTGAGCTCGATCATCAGCTCTTCCCATACAGTTTCTTCCCGCTGGATACGACCAGCCTACAACCAAGGAGACGCTTATGGTTTTATTAGTCTTTCAGTGATTCTACAAGAAGTTGAAGATAAAACGGGAAGTCATGAGAGAAGCGGAAAACTGCAGGAATTCAATAGAATGACGTTGTATGAAAGATAGTATTGTTCACAAATCTGATTACTTTTGCCACTCGACAAAAGATGGCGCCACGCGTAACCTGAATCGTGCTAATGAAGTTTTCTATAATTTTCCTCCTCCTTTAGACTTTAAGTCTTGTAGGGACCCTTCTCAGTGAAATCAGGAATTTCATTAGACACATGAAACTAAGATTAAGAAACACAGGACCTTAACTAAATAGCCTTGTTTAGGCTACCTTTACCCTTAGTTCACCAATGTGGCCACTTCCGTCAATTGTCAAGATTGTCCTGAATCACGCTATCGAAGTTTTCTCAACCTCTAACCTTCGCCCATACGAAACTCGAGTTTGAAATTGGAACCTCTATTTTCCAGGTCCTTCCGTCCGGTGACCTGATGATCCAGCAGCTGGCGTGGGACAACATGGGCACCTACACCTGCATAGCGAAGAACATGTATGGCAAGGACTCTGTCAAAACTTTCTTGTACCCCGTCCAACCAAGTAAAGGTATGTGACTTGCAATTATTTATAGATTTTGAGCCCGAAACTTAAGCGACGCGAAATAAAGTGGCAATGGGGAATCGAAATAAAGTGGCAATGGGGAATCGAAATAAAGTGGCAATGGGGAATCGAAATAAAGTGGCAATGGAGAATCGAAATAAACTGGCAATGGGGAATCGAAATTAAAGTGACAATGGGCTGGCTACCGATGGGGAAGGAAGGTCCTCGACCACGTTTAGGCAAAAGCACTGGCTGCCCTCCTACCAGGTGGATTGACGAGTTGAAGAAGACATTTTTTTCTCCCTCAGGCATGCAGGTTTACTCACGATGTCTTCCTTCACCGTAACAGCAGGTGATATTTATTTTTTATAAAGCGCACATAACTTTTTTGCAAAGTCATTGGTGCGTGCCACTGGATTCGAACCCGGACCCCTCGATTTAAGGTCAAATTCTAAGCCACTGGGCTTATCGCCGCTTATTAAAAATTATCATTATGATAATGATTTTTGTATCTTTTCAGCATCTTAAGCCGATACCACCGCCGACCAGGAGTTACCCGCCGACTTTTCAAAATGTTCCTAAAAATCTAATTTAGACACCACCTGTATAGATAGCAGTATTTAACTTATTCGTAGGTTTACATTTACCGTTCACTGAGTTTGATTTTCGATGTACTTAATCTTGTATTATACTTTTAGTTTTAGTTTATATTTTTTTACAGAAATGATAACATTGTAACAATCCTACTGATTTTTTAAAACTTGAATGAATGTGAGGGTAGATAGATGTTTGTTACTCAAAACAGGGCAAAAATATGTATACATTCAATTTGCTACACTATTAGATTATATAACCTGAACTAAAATATATAATTTGGGAAAGTTGGGAAGAAAGATTTTTAAAATCAGAACTTTAGATTCTAATAAATACCAACTCTATCTGTCATACGTATAAACTTAAGTTTTTCATATAAATTTTAATTTAAATAATTATAATTTAAACAAAACCCAAATTGCACTCTGAAAAATATTAATGTTTTAAGCCACACTATTTAAATGTGTGGTAATAGTTGATTTTAATAAAGTACATTTGTTTTTTTTTTTCAATTACACAGTTATATAGGTAGCTTAGAACTGAACCAAATACCTACATGAAGGCATTTTAATAATTTTTGTACTAATATAATTTATAGAATGTGTTTGTAGTCAGTACCAAGTAAATACTTAGTTAATATATTAAGTTTCTACTTTTCACTTTTATAGGTTTTAAACGAATAAGTAAAATACATTCATATACCTAAATAGTAATAATAGAAGACTATCTGATTTATGAAATTATAATTTAGCAGTTTCTAAAGAGAGATGTAAGCTTAAAAACGAATTTTGTAAATCTCAACCCCTATATGGGTAAAATTGGGATTTGACCCCTCATATATGAACTGATCTTATATATATCTTATGTATAAGCCTTTCTTATTTGCCTATACGAACAGCATGTTTACCGACTTCATTTAGTTTTTACTCCTATAATTTATTTTGTTTAAGTTTTTTATTGTTGTATATTTTGATGTAATATTTATTTTAAGAGATTTTACTTAATTTACAATAGATCGTGAGAAATCGTGGCTAGAAATAAACGCATTATTAAATATTTAATTCTAAACCTGTATAATATATTACTGTGATTTGCATAATATCGTAAATGATTTATTAAACTTAAAAGAGAACTAATCAACTATTTTATTTACCCTATTTTGTTACAAATTTTTAATAGAATAAATTCATTTTTCACTTCTGAGTTCCCACAGAATGGTTGACTAAATACCATCAGTGACCCACTACAGGGTCGGGTCTCCTCTCACAATGAGAGGGATGTAGGCGTTAGTCCACCACGCTGGCCTGCTGCGGGTTGGTGGACTTCATATAGGTTACCTACCTTTGAGAATATTTTTTTGTGAACTCACAGGCATACATGTTTCCTCACGATGTTTTCCTTCACCGTAACAGCAGGTGATATTAAATTTTGTAAAGCGCACATCACTTTTTTACAAAGTCATCGTTGCGTGCCACTGGGATTCGAATCCGGACCTCTCGATAAAGAGAGGTCGAATTCTAAGCCACTGAGCTATCACCGCGCAACCGCTTCACAGGTACCTACGAGTATTATACATCTGTGCATCAGTTTTAATTGCAGCAAATGCCTTATAAGTTACATAGATAAGGAATTGCAATACTTATTGCATTCGCTGCGCTAACTGCTAGTTATTGATCGAAATGTCACCGTCGGTTTGTTCATTCACACATTAATATTAATGAATTGAAATGCTTGAGTCTCATTAAAAGCGGCATAGCTATATTGATTTTTCATAAAAAAAAATAAGTTTTTTTACTATAAAATTATATCACTTTTTATGACATGTAAGCATTTCATACTTTGTACAATAGTGATACCACTTACAAAAAAAGACGAAAAAATTTTTTATTTTTTTATTTTTTGTTTGTGGACTTCACATGCCTTTGAGAACATTATGAAGATCCTCGGACATGCAGGTTTTCTCACGATGTTTTACTTCACCGTCACAACAAGTGATATTCAATTTTATAAAACGCTCATAACTTTTTTAAGAAAGGTATTGGTTTTGAACCCGGACCCTTCGATTAAGACTCTTCCCTTTATTGGATCTAGTCATACTGCACTATAGACTAAGTTTTATTTACTTTTAAAAGAGTGCTGGGAGTTTTTTTCCACCCGCTTTTTTCTCCCAGTCTACGTTTTGCCTGAGGGGCGATCAAAGCGGATGAATGTAGAATGTATAATTTATCTGTATGACTGTCGAAATATTTTTATTATTATAAAACCATGACTAAACTATGATAGTTAGAATAATAAAACAATATATAATTATTTATAATCTGTATGACTTTCATTAAGTGTGCACAAATTGTACCTAATAATGAATAAAAGCTTTTGAGTTTTGAGTTTGAGTTTTAAAAGGCCGTATTCTTAGACACTGGGCTATCACCGCGTAACTAACTAACCATAATTATTATCTTTACTAAGTATATTCTGTTACCTGCTATGCGACTGTGTGTTAGCAAATGTCACCAATAAGTTTACACTAATCTACACTAATACATCACTAGATACGTTTAATAAATACGTTTATTCTCTTATTGTGTCCTGGTGTATGGTATTTTAGGTATTTAGGCTATCTTCAAGACAATGAACGTCACGATTAAATGATAATTGAATTGTCTAACAAAATATATATACCTGTGCCCGCGACTTCTTCCGCGTGGAGTTCTAAAATCAAAGTAGCCTAAGTTACTCGTTATTACATCAGCTATCTGCTAGTGAAAGTCCCGTCAAAATCGGTCCAGCCGTTCCAGAGGTTAGCTGGAACAAACAGATAACAGACACACAAACAAGAATTATAAAAATGTTATTTTGGTATATTATGTACCGTGTACCTACCTACATACATACATATGCATTTAGTAATAACTAATTAAATTGAAAAATTTAAAAAACCCCCTACACAATAACGACAATTTTCATTGAACATATTATTTTGTAATGTGCACGTGATGCGCTTTCATTTGAGTCCCCACTCGATTGTATTTGCAGACATTCGGTTATTGTTCCTCACTTTCACCCCCCGCAACTTTTAAACGACTCAACCGATTTTCATCAAACATGTCTAAGAACACTAGGCCGTAACTCACCTTTCATACAAAACAAACTAAATTGAAATCGCTTCATCAGCTCGCGAGCTACGTTGCCACGACTGAATCACAGACAGACAGACAGATACGTCAGACTTATAACACCCCTTCTTTTGCGTCGGGGGTTAAAAAGCGGTTAATACAAACATACACTTCAATTTTATTTACTTGTATAGATTTGTTATTAGCGAAGCACAACCTCAAATAGGACTTCGTCTCTATTTGAGGTTGGATGCGGGTGGCCGTGGGCTTCAGTGACCACTTAACACCAGGTGGCCTGCGTGCCTGTTTGCTACTCAATTACTATAAAAATGGCTTATAACTGAATATTTATTACACGCCATGCGTTGCGGGTTCTATTCCCCGAGGGTGTAAGGTCGTGATACATCTGTGGTTACGAGAGCGTGGGAACGGTCACCATACGTTAATGATAGCTAAAGGTCCATTGAAGAGTTATGCTAAAGGTTCTGTGAGAGAATAACATTAACTTGTAATGATTTGATCAGATCGTCGTGTCGATTTATTAGTTCTCAGTCGGTTTATGATTTAGTTTCAAGCTTATTTGCTACCCCGCCTTTAAATAGCGGGGGTGTCCTTAAGGGAAAATAATTGGAATGGTTCCATCACGCACAATTAATTTTAAAATTTAATTCTGCTATAATTCTGCATTCATGACTAACTGAAAATCTAGCCGACCTTCCAATGTATCTAAAAATAAATTTAGTCAGCGCAAAAACAATAAAAAATTCGTCAGTTGTTTCGAAAAACTATGACGTCATTCCGTGCATTCGTCATACAAAATGAATGAAGGGATCGTTTATGACAGTTTCATTAAAAGTATGATGTATGATGTATGTAGCGACATCAAGAAGTTTTTATTGTTTCGTTTATTTTTCTTCTTTTATTTTCGAATTTCATTGTCAAAGCACTCTTTTGATTTTTTTCTTCTGATTGTCGAATTGTTACGCCTCAATCTGCAGTTGCATATTATACTATTTGAAAAAAAACAAAAAAAACACCAAGTAATTTTTAGACGTACTCAATCAAATGCACCTATCGTACCTTATTACTTACGTTAATTCGCATCAATCGATGCAACACAACATCGGATTATGCATTAGCTGCACAAATATTGATGCGTGTTAGTGAGTTATAACTGCAGTTATAACTGCAGTTAAACTTAACCTTTCCCAAATGTTAGCCGGTCAGAGCGCATGCTTCTCGCACAGCGGCGTGTGTGGAGTCGAACAATTTTATCTTAGAGAGCTCTACAATTAGTGTTTTTAACACGCTTATTAGCTTCGGTCGTATCATGGAAAATTTTAACACGATTAGGACGTACTTAAAAACGTCGAATAGGTTTGAAACTTTATTTAATTTAAATTTTTTTTTTTTTACTAAATCGGTTGTATTGTACCGTAAGCACAGCTACCAAGTAGACCGTTTCTAATCGAAAACGCTTAATTTTATCGTCCAAGTGGTTAAAAAGAAATCATCCTTGAACGCAAAACTGGACAATATAATATGAAAATGGTTGTTTTTTGTGCCAGAACTGATTTACAAAATATTCAATAATTATTTTAAATACAACTTAATTCAAGCAAATTTTCAAAAAAGTATAATTTACTAAGATTAATAGTTTATTAATAAGTTAACTTAAGCCAACTGTATCGTAATATACTCACTCCTTCTTTTTCTATATTTTGATAACTTTTTGTACACATTTTGAAAATCTTTTCATTTCATGTCCTCTCCACAGTTCCCCTGTGCCGTATGTATAGTAGAATGTGAACGTTACCTTGAGATCAGCCGCGCCTTTCTTCCGACAAAAAGGTGTTATCTTCACGAAATTGAACTGAAAACGATAGTACTTCAGGAAGTAGTAGGAACTTTTTTCCGCCGGATTTTTCTCCGTAACTGAGATCATTGTCTTTAATACATGGTGGATGGATACTAACATGGATTTTAGGTGAGCTTAAAAAGCGTGTGTTTGAAGTTTAATTACATTTTAAAGTCACATACAACCTCATAGATACAAAGTAACCGTAATATAACGTTCGATAAAAATGAAAACATAATTATCAATTTTAATACCAGTTTAACCCATGAAAACATACCTACATCCACCTTAAATAGAATAGAAATCGCTTGATCACTTCAAATAAAGTTTTTCTACATACTAAAACTTCTTAACACGACGACCTGAGTGGCGCAGTGGTTAAGACATCGGTGCGCTGCGCGATCCTGGGTTCGATTCCCAGCAGAGCAGAGATTTGAATGATGAGTTTAAATTTCTGTTTCTGGTGTGGGTGTGTGTGTTGTTGCCTCGTGTGTGTCCATGGCGCGCACGACACAGGGAATCCTAGTGTGGGGCTGTGAGTGTGAAGCGTTATTTATTTATTTATTTAACTGCGAGTTAGTCGTACGAGTACATTAACTTAGTCGTGCGCAGAGTGAGCGTCTCCCTCTCCTCTCTACGTATACGCACGAGTAAAATCCGTACGAAATCCAAACTGAGCGTGGCCAATGACCGTTTACTGACAACCCATTAATGGCCCACTACAAGGTCGGGTCTCCTCTCACAATGAGAGGGATGTAGGCCTTAGTCCACCACGCTGGCCTACTGCGGGCTGGACTTCACATGCCTTTGAGAACATTTTTTTTGTGAACTCTCAGGCATGCAGGTTTCCTCACGATGTTTTCCTTCACCGTAACAGCAGGTGATATTTAATTTTATAAATCGCACATAAATTTTTTACAAAGTCATTGGTGCGTGCCACTGGGATTCGAACCCGGACCCCTAGATTCGAGGTCGAATTCTAAGCCACTGGGCTATACCGCTCCCGTATGACCGTATTATTTACTTATTTATTTATTATATTTGTTATATGCTACATAAAATAGCCCTGGCATTTTTAGTGCACAATAAATCATTGCTTACATCTGAACGTAACGGTCAGATGTGCTAGCATTAATTAGTGCATGTACTTATTTGAATAGCCGTTAGTATTCAACGTGGTATTTACAAGATCGGTTCTGATGTGATGGTTACGATATACAGGATCTAGAGCTAGGCTGTATCTTATATGATTCATTTGTGATTACTCACGAGGACTAAGATGTATCCCCGGCAACCACACCTCCCCAGCCGAAACACAACACATGAGGAACATGCTGCTTTACGACGGGTTAAGAGGCTGGTGATATAGCGGTGATAGCCCAGTGGCTTAGAATTCGACCTCGAATCGAGGGGTCCGGGTTCGAATCCCAGTGGCACGCACCAATGACTTTGTAAAAAAGTTATGTGCGCTTTATAAAATTAAATATCACCGTCTGTTACGGTGAAAGAAAACATCGTACGAAAACCTCCATGTCTGAGAGTTCACAAAAAAAATGTTCTCAAAGGTATGAGAAGTCCACCAACCCGCAGTCGGCCAGCGTGGTGGACTGAGGTCTACATCTCTTCCTTACAACAGAGTCCCTCCCCGGACGAGTAACTACTATTTAACTTAAATATTTTACGTGAAATGTAACGAACGAACGAACGTAATGTAAAGAACATAAGCATAAAATAGGCGAAAAAGGAAGCGAAAAATTTAAACACGCTCTAGGATTCGAACCCACAACCCGAACCTGAACCAAAGCTTTATAAAGCTAACCTATAAACTCTACCTCGTAAACTTTCTTAGTATTCTTGCGTAATGAAAACAAAATTATGATATCAAACGGTTGACGTGTACTGCATGGCTCTGTAATTATTATCACATGTATAATTAGTACGGACAGATATCGCACCACTGAACTACAGACAGACAGACAGACAGACTGACAGACAACGATGAAGACTGTAACCCAACTGATGTGATTAGGCAACTGTTAACTGGAATGAAACGTTTTGTAAAAACTCTATTGATTTAACATCAGATAACCACAGACAGCAAGCGGTGATAGCCCAGTGCAAGCGGTGATAGCCCAGTGGCTTAGAATTCGACCTCGAATCGAGGGGTCCGGGTTCGAATCCCAGTGGCACGCACCAATGACTTTGTAAAGAAGTTATGTGCGATTTATAAAATTAAATATCACCTGCTGTTACGGTGAAGGAAAACATCGTGAGGAAACCTGCATGCCTCATAAAAAGTTCATAAAAAAAGTGTCCTCAAAGGCATGTGAAGTCCACCAACGGGCAGTAGTGGTGCGTGGTGGACGGCGGCCTACATCCCTCTCATTGCGAGAGGAGACCCGACCCTGTAGTGGGTCATTAATGGGTTACTGACAACCACAGATCTCTATGTCGAGATGGAGTGGCACGATAGAACAAATTACGCGCGATTCGTTCTTTGGAGGGCTCGTTAAGCCGTCAGTCCCGGTTGTTATCGATATTGTTGATTGGGCGGTTTGAAAACATCTGACGGTTGCCCCCTAACCCGTTTCCCCGCCAATCCGCATTGGAGCAGCGTGGTGGTGTACGCTCCAGGTCCAGGCCTCCCCTATTGATGAGAGAGACAATTGACAATTGACAATCTATCGTTTACAATTTTAAATCAGTAAGCCTAAGTTCTTACGTCAATTGCACTACATCCTTTAATTTAAATGCCTTCGATGGTGCAAACGCGATAATTTCAGATTTCATTTTAAAGGCAAACGGACACCTACTCGTTATAATGCCGGTATTTAATAGGGCAGCCCTAAAATGAAAATAAATTTTAAATTAAATTGATTCAATCAAACCAATCAATTTAGTACATGTAGGTTTTGCACTATTAAAACATTTCAGCTTTTCGGTTAAAGATAACTGATTAAAGAGTTCAGTTGCAAGATTCCACCCGGACAAACGCATCGTACATACATTGCAACTTTAATAAAGGTTTTAAAAAGTTTGTAAAAGCACTGTAAGCTTTAATACAAATTATAAGCGTGTTAAAGCTAAGTGTGCGCCCACCTTAAGCCAATAAAAATACCTTGTACGCATTCTATCTCACCGTGATATGCCAAGCCTTGTAAACAATGAGCTTTGGAAGCCGTTGGTATTCCCTGGTATTTCCCGGTATCCACTCCAAGGTCGGCACTAACGCGGATTTAGGTGGTAAACTTCAGACGCCTTTGAGTCATGATGAAGAACTCTCAGGCAAACAGGTTAACTCGCGATGTTTTCTTTCACCGTTACAGCAGGTGATATTTAATTTGCCTTGTGTGTGTTGCCATGACCACTTAACATCAGGATACGTACATCAGTTTGCTACTTAATTGCTATACAAAAGTGATGATGGAATGGACTTTTTCTTTTTAATTATTATTTATTGGAATACCTACCAGATGAGGTTATGCGAAGATTTAATTAGATTGCAACCTGATTATTGGCTGCAACCCTTTTGTGGTCCTTAGTCTTGGGTCTCTCCAAAAAGTCGAAAGGGATTAAGATAAAAAGTCGAAAAAAGCTGAAAAGTCAAATATCTTGACAATCTATGGTGTGCTTTATAGAATAGACATTTAAGATTCCTTGTCGTTCCGAGTTCATATTGTATTCATGTCGATATAGTGTACGAGTGCCGTACGATACCGATACACTATATCGGCACGAAATCTTCTGGGACTTAATGAATCGGGGCCCTGCTCAATACAAGCTCAAAATCGCAATAGGAATTGTGAGGTTATGCATATTTCATGCGCGGAGTGTAATGCTAGTATTTTAGATGAGATATATTAGATTTGCAAATGGGTGCAAATAGCCCACTTAGCTAATAACGTAACAAGGAGGCTGCGAGCACCTGACAGACACGCAATCATACATCGCTTATGTAGAGACCGCATAGTTACGGTATTGGATGGACATTTTAGTATAATTTTCTTAGTTAACAAATAAATACAAGTTAAGTTCATAATAGCATAGCGGTGATAGCCCAGTGGCTTAGAATTCGACCTCGAACCGAGGGGTCCGGGTTTGAATCCCAGTGGCACGCACCAATGACTTTGTAAAAAAGTTATGTGCGCTTTATAAAATTAAATATCACCTGCTGTTACGGTGAAGGTAAACATCGTGAGGAAACCTGCATGCCCGAGAGTTCCCAAAAAAAATGTTCTCAAAGGTATGTGAAGTCCACCAACCCGCAGTAGGCCAGCATGGTGGACTAAGGCCTACATTCCTCTCACTACGAGAAGGAGACCCGACCCTGTAGTGGGTCATTAATGGGTTACTGGCAAGTTTATAAAAAAACTTCACGAGTACGCTTTAATAAATAAAAAATACTTATGAAAACTACAATCAATTAATTCAGAAATCCAATTAAACTTGAAACTTAAGATATCTCAGTACTGTCCC
The DNA here is from genome assembly GCA_905147235.1 of Erynnis tages. Taxonomy (NCBI): domain Eukaryota; kingdom Metazoa; phylum Arthropoda; class Insecta; order Lepidoptera; family Hesperiidae; genus Erynnis; species Erynnis tages. The sequence continues at coordinate 456,825 of LR990097.1, forward strand.
TAATAATATGACCATCCATGACGAGATAGCCACAATGGTTGCCGACGTAAGTTTTATTTACGTTTAAAAGAGTGCTGGGAGTTTTTTTCCGCCCGCTTTTTTCTCCCAGTCTACGTTTTGCGTGAGGGGCGATCAAAGCGGAGGAATGTAGAATGTATAATTCATCTGTATGACTTACATTAAGTGTGAACAAATAGGCATGATGACTAATTTTCAAAAACTCTTGTATGATATTCAGAAGTTCCCATTATGTCTAAAATATATCATATTTTTGTAGAAAATTAAGGTTTTTGTGCAATAAAAGTACATTTAAATTTTAAGTTTCAAATTCATTCCAAAACGCTCGCCCGTGTCATAGCGTCTGTCATTGCGCCACGGCTCAGTAAAAAATGCCAGATCGCGTATAATATGCTTACGAAAAAAATGACGTTTACTAAGACGTGACGTAAATTGACGTAATTCGATCTCATGTGTGTTTAAGCTATCATGGCGGATTGTTGTATTTTGTAGATTTATTTTAACAAATAAATTATTAATCTCGACATTAATAAGAGAATAAATACATGTTTCAAAATCTTTGAATCCTATTTCATTAGATCAGATAAATATTTTGGCGATACTTGATTACTGTCATCATGCCTATTGTACCTAATAATGAATAAAAGCTTTTGAGTTTGAGTTTGAGTACTATGTCATCAGGACAATCCCGGTAACACCAGAAGCGTGGACAGCATAGCCAGGACGTGATAGGGCAGTCCTTCAAGAACTGATTCGTAAAATTCAGATCATCGTCGCCTCTCTGGTATCGGCCTATCGATCATTCGAGAATCATAAACGATTCATTATAACCTTTATGTGAACTTATATTGTTGACTCCTTTTTATTGTCTGACCTTATGTACTTGATCGAAATGAGAGCTTTTAAACGCGCTTTTATTATTACGAGGAGCTTCGGTCGTATGTTAGTCAGTAAACCCATTAATGACCCACTAGGGTCGGGTCTCCTCTCACAATGAGAGCGTTGTAGGCCTTAGTCCACCACGCTGGCCTACTGCGAGTTGGTGGACTTCACATACCTATGAGAATTTTTTTTTTTTGTGAACTCTCAGGCATGCAGGTTTCCTCACGATGTTTTCCTTCACTGTAACAGCAGGTGATATTTAATTTTATAAAGCGCACATAACTTTTTTTACAAAGTCATTGGTGCGTGCCACTGGGATTCGAACCCGGACCCCTCGAGTAAGAGGCCGAATTCTTAGCCACTGGGCTATCACCGCTTGTATGTTAGTATGAAATGGAAACTTTGAACACGATTTTGACGTCGAATCAATTTTCAAATTTCGTGCGCCAACACATTTAAAAAAAAGGAACTCGCACAAGATAATTCTTGCATACAGCCAAACTTTTCAATTACTTTATTCTGCCGCCTCGAACAAAACCCGACTCTGCAGTGATCACTAATGAGTTTAATGCCATAATGATTATAATTTAAGACTTTTTTACTTCATTACAGACAAATTATCTCACGTTAAAACGTAAAATAATAAATTAACGGATGACCACACATGCGTTATTTGAGAAAGACTAACATGACCTTAGTGTTAAAAAAACGTAATAATTCATAATAATTCACGCGGCAACCTCACGTCAAATTACGAGCCTGCAATTACACTAATACACGGGGTTCAAGGTTCGATTCCGAGCCGAAATATTGTACCATTAAAGTTTTAGGACCATAGAACAGGAAAAGTTAGAGCAGCGTTCCGTACTCTTGTTATGCTGTGATTTCCCGCCAAGGAAAATGATCGTTTATTCATTTATTTATTTAATTTGACATACTAACAACATAACACAAAATCTTACGCTGAATCAAATGTACTCGTAGCGCCACCTCTTGATAGTATCCTGAATCACGCTATAGAAGTTTTCTACATCGCCAGCATACATATAATAATATACAAAACTCCGACGTGACTGGTGGGAGATCTCCCTTTTTTTGGGAAATAACACAATGCTGAAAAATACAGTGCTAAGTAATTAATTTTAAATATTATAATATATAAACCGACATCAAAAAAGTATGAAATAAAATTTGTTACATACTTTTGGCCTACTATTTTTTGAGGTTTATTATTAAATTTTGGCACCTTAAAATATAGTAGGTCTAAAGTACTCGTATATGACAAATTTTATTTCATACTTTTTCGAAGTCGGTAAAAACCTAGTTTTTCCCCTACAAGTTTCAATAAGTTCTGAACAAATATTATGTTTTATTGCCGTTCTATTTTATTCCTTTTTCTACGGCCACACAGTTTTATATGACCACTTGTATCGCCTACAAAGGACGCGTGTAGGTCATGATCACAACTGCACTTTGTTTAAACGACAGGATCTATTAATGTAACTAGTACATCAACTAATTCGCGTATATCATTGCACTTTTATGTTTTGTAACTAACATTATATTGAGTGCGATCAATCAATTGGTCGTGAAAGGTTCTGTAGATTTGAAATTGAATCTAGACTTAGGTTTAGACACCGGAATAAGTTTAAGGCTACAGTAACTTGTCTTGATTCTATACCTACAGGTTTACGTTTTCTACCAATATCTAATGTAAATTACCAAGCTTTTCTTCAATGGTATGGACGGTAACATGGAAAACAAATTGTTTAATCCACAAGCGATCCGCGTACTAATTAATGAAATTACAATCAAAAAATATCTCACCAAAAATGTAACTTACGACGTCTAGCAGTATGTAAAATGGATTGTTTAATCCAAAAGCGATCCGCGTACTAATTAATGAAATTACAATAAAAAAATATCTCACCAAAAATGTCACTTACGACGTATAGCAATATGTAAAACGGATTATTTAATCCACACGCGATCCGCGTACTAATTAATGAAATAACAATAATAAAATATCCCACCAAAAATGTAACTTACGACGTATAGCAATAAACTTTCTACCAGTATGTAATGTAACTTACCAAGTTATTCTTCAAGGACGTCTGTAACATGTAAAACGGATTGTTTAATCCACAAACGAACGCACTAATTAATGATGACAGCCAACACCGCCTCTCATTACGCGGTCACGGGTTCAAATCCGTGTTCGCAAACCATGTTGGGTAGTGATGTAGTTGTGTTTTTGTTTCTGCTTTAGTTGGTAACACATTTGGTCCATTATATTCTTAAGGATAGCGCAGTGGTTAAGAATTTGGTCTCTAACGCAGGGTTACGGGTTCGAATCGAAGGAATCGGTTCGGGCGTACTTATGACATACCCGTACTTATGTGCGATTGCATGTTAGGTGCGTACTTATGTTAGGTTTCCTCACAATGTTTTCCTTCACCGTAACAGCAGGTGATATTTAATTTTATAAATCGCACATAACTTTTACAAAGTCATTGGTGCCCATTGGGATTTGACCCGGACCTCGAATCGCGGGGATTCGAGGTCGAATTCTAAGCCACTGGGCTATCACCATACCATAAGAATATATTGTACTTATGAGAAGAATATCAGACGCTATATGCTATGCTATATTGATATCCCCTCAAAACTAGTTTTACATAAGGTTCAGACATTAAACGTAAATACATAGATACTAGTTACATTACATTGAAGAGACAGGAACATTACATTAGGTTTTATGTTACTGATAACCTATTAAAGGTTCCTTGCTAATTGCTTAGTTACAATTAGTTAAGATTGTCAAGAAATTTATGTTTATTGATTTTAAACGTTGCTGTAATTTTGAGACTTATTTAATTTAAGTAACGATTGCGTATTTAGTACTGACTCGTGACTACTTATGCTATCTAGCTAGATACAGATATTTCTTTGAGTTTAAATTATTAATTTAAGTTCAGATAAATAAACATACAATAGAGCAGCGATAGTCCAGTGAGTAAGAATTCCCCCTCTTAACTCGAAAGGTACGGGTTCGAATCCCACTAATGACCTGGCTGGACCGATGTTGACGGGACTTTCACTGGCAGATAGCTGATGTAATAAGGAGTAACTTAGGCTTTTATTTTAGAATTCCGCGCGGACGAAGTCGCGGGCACAGCTAGTCCTTCTTATGAGAGGAGACTCGACTCTGTAGTGAGTAATGAGTTACAGACAGATTAACAAAATAGAACAAAGCCAGTTGTATAACAATGTTCGGGTCAGCGGGTCATCGTTGTGTCGGTATCATCACAATATACAATGAGACGCTTTGTTTGTTTGTTACTTTCGCTCTAGTTGCGAAATTTCGTCATTGTTCCAATTACGTGTGGACATAGAAACAGCGTCTGCTTTAAACAATGTAATTGCTATGAGAGTTTATCTTATTTATCTATGTGTTAGTTGTGACAGAATTGGAGAGTACCTAAATAAAGAGTATAATGAATTGAACTTCCATGTATTAATGCGCGAAGCGAAAATTTTGGTGACAATTGACACGACGCGAACGGAGAAGTTTGAAATTGATAAAAGTGACATCGACTAAAAATTAGGAAGTAAAAATAATATAAAGGAATTAAACGAACTTCAAAAAAGTATGAAATAACGTCTTGTTTCTTTGTTAAAATACCTACCTACAGACAAAATAGTCGATACAAAAACACCAACCTTTAAAATTAGTAAGCCTAAGTTTGCTACGTTTTAGAATAAAAATAATTATTTTAAACATAACATCACGTTCAACTCACGATTATAATAATTAGTACTAGCGAATAATAATTAGCGTAGAATTACAATAATTGACTCAGCCATGGCGTCTCGGCGTCCTTTAGAATAAAGAAACCACCATACCAATAGACATACGACACGTAATAATCACCTAGTTGTGAGGTCAAGGTGACTGGAGGGAATGCCTCAATGATAGACAATGGAACGACATTTGAGGTTCAACACGCCATTGTTTTTAGATCACGGACTGAGGAAATTGGATTAGCAGTTGAGAAATGTCGATAACATGAACACTATGGCTATTGCTGCAACCCTTTTATGGCCCACTGCTGGGCACGGGTTTGCCCACAACAGGGGGAGTCCTGGAGCATTCTCCACCACGCTGCTCCAATGCGGTGCGGTGGAGAAACGGACTAGTGGCCAAATCGTTTCGAATGTTTTTAGACAGGGCATCCGACAAGGCTTGTCAGTAACCCATTAATGACCCACTACGGGTCGGGTCTCCTCTCACGATGAGAGGGATGTAGGCTTTAGTCCACCACGACAGCCTGCGGGGTACAGTCAAGCAAGAAAAGTAATTAAAGAATTAAATATTTATTAATTTATGTTTGTCATGGTTGAACTTTGTGTTTATGATTATCTGCAGAACCAGAAAATACTAAAATTTTAACTTTAATCTTCATTAAATTGGATTAGTATAAAATGTAAAAATTTTGGTCCAATTCTAAGCCACTGGGCTATCACCGCTTAAGAGGTAAGGCATTCATTTCATAATTTCAAGTAAATGTTTTTTGAGTAGTATTAATTATTTTTTCACTAGACATCCCTAGACTGAATGGTGCATCGTTACCATCATTGCACTGACCGCATCGTTAATGAACTCTGCTATACATTGCAACAGATGCATAATCAAGCTTTAACATAGAATTCAAATCGATATTTTACGATTAATTTATATTTGGCCTGGTCTTATGGTCGGTTCTCTAAATTGTGAGCATAATGTACTAAACCAACCCTGTAGATCTCATCAATGCAATTACATACAGGTTTGCCAGTAACCCGTTAATGACCCACTACAGGGTCGAGTCTCTTCTCACAATGAGAGGGATGTAGGCCTTAGTCCACCACGCTGGCCTACTGCGGGTTGGTGGACTTCACATACCTTTGAGAACATTTTTTTTTGTGAACTCTCAGGCATGCAGGTTTCTTCACAATGTTTTCCTTCACCGTAACAGCAGGTGATATTTAATTTTATAAAGCGCACATAACTTTTTTTACAAAGTCATTGGTGCGTGCCACTGGGATTCGAACCCGGACCCCTCGATTCGAGGTCGAATTCTAAGCCACTGTGCTATCACCGCTACACCGCAGACAGGTTTACCACCGCACTATGAATCTATGATCTACTAGGGATCTATGCGTTGGACTATCTGTAGCTTGCATGAAAACATACACAAACTTAAACGTAATACACATACATCATAATATTAGATCATCAAGTAGCTTGAGCGCAACGTTACAGGAATCAAGCGCGGGTTAAGAGGTCCTTGTCTGACTTAAGAGCAGTGTACCTTATAGATTATACTAGTGGGTACAGTCGAAAGAAAAAATAGTTTAAGAATACCATTTTATGACACCTAGTTAAGTCGCCAAATGGTCGAAAGCGACCGTTATTCATGAAATTAACTCTCCTCCTTGTCTTTTCAGTCCTTGGTCGATGCCACTCCACCCCGTCTTGGGCCCTCTGAATGCAACGGTTTCCCGCTGTCTTCTTCAGCTCGTCAGTCCACCTGGTAGGAAGTAGGATAAAATTGACTATTCAAGCTTAGAGTGTCCAACAAAACATATCTAATAATACGTCACATTTACAGTTTGTTGACTAATAGTTTGAAAACAATATTAAGAACAGCTTTCATGTTTGCTTTAACTATATCGTCCGGCTACTATACCTGCCCAATCGAAACATTCGAAAATTCATACGAAACACAAAACCCTGCTTCACGGCGTGTTTTCAAGGTGGCGGTACTCTACCTATTATTATTGACGTTACGATTTTTGTAGAGAATTAAGTTCCGTCAAATTTTACTAAAGGATAACACTGGCTCTACACTACCACCTAAAATATTGAAAAATTACTCCTCACTGAATTATTATTATAAGGTTAAGCGCAGTGGCCATACCTCATATTAATGACCCAATAAACAAATAAATGAATAAACAAATAAATCTGTACAAGACTTTACGTTCACGACTGTACCTCACGCAATGCGTGTTTCCCTTTAGACCGAGAGCAGGTGGTCATTTTTAAAGGTTTAGAAGTAGACCTAAAGTAGGATGATACCTTACCGCCATCATCTTAATCCGCCGTTGAGCAATAAGTTATTAATGTTTTGTATTCCGGATGGCGGGGACTGGTTGCTGAAGATCCTTTCATTGTGGTAAATATCTTAATCTTCATAATACCAATTCATCCTATACTCGTACGACCTTAAATAGGACGTGTATGGAGTTCCATGGAGCCATTTTCCTTTTGATTGGACGTTTAAAAAATAAAGTAAATAAATAATCATACTACTCACCATCGGAGCCTGCGGTTCCAGATTTTGGTAGTAAAGGAAGTATTTTATCTTCTGGACTAAGATTGGCTCCTGCCTCAAATGTCAGTAACCCATTAATGACCCACTACAGGGTCGGGTCTCCTTCTCGTAATGAGAGGGATGTAGGCCGCCGTCCACCACGCTGGCCCACTGCGAGTTGGTGGACTTCACACATCTACCTTTGAGAACATTTTTTTTTGTGAACTCTCAGGCATGCAGGTTTCCTCACGATGTTTTCCTTCACCGTAACAGCAGGTGATATTTAATTTTATAAAGCACACATAACTTTTTCACAAAGTCATTGGTGCGTGCCACTGGGATTTGAACCCGGACCCCTCGATTCGAGGTCGAATTCTAAGCCACTGGGCTATCATCTGCCTCAAATACCTACCCAAAAATTCCTACCAGCTCTCCTACTACCACGATGACTTGCGATGGCAGCCATCATTCTTGCCTCTTCAATAATATATTTTATCGAGAATTGCAATTCAAATTACGCCTATTCATTTAGTTTACTATGTTACAACTGTAAAATATTATCCCTAATGTCAGTTATGATGGTAAACATTGAATGCGTAATTGAATTAATTAATTACAGTAAATTGCGAGCCGGGAAGCTGAAAATTTGGATAAATAAATTACGTCACACAATTTTCAGGACTATGTAACCCCTCCCCCCGTCCTTGTCACAGGTTGTCACATTTTCAGAACGCCTTCCCGCCTGATGTGACGTCACACATTTTTTAAATTTATGCATGTATTTAAAAATATATAAATATGATTTTATTTATAAACTTATAGCGAGAGTGCTAAATTTTTCATAAATATAGATCAAGTTTGTAAATTTTTAAAGTTTTTGTTTCACATTATGAACTTCGCGTGTCCCTGCCCCTTGTAACACTGCCACCCTGCCCCTTGCAACCCTATGTCACATTCCGGTGACACCCTCCCCCCATTAATGGGTGACGTAACTTATGGATGACCCCATTCAAAAATTTATCGACCTTCCAAACTTGGCTGGTAGTGAATGCTTACAGCATAAGGACCGGCTTTTGTTCCTTTACTAGTATGTAAGGTTCAATAAAGATAAAATAATAAACGACTACTTGATTTTATCACCAAAACAAATATGAAACTAAATCTAAGTATAGGTAGGAACGATATAATAAGGGAGCTGGTGAGCAAAAAATCTATATGATTTGCTCGTGTGGCAGACTTTCTTAATAGCGAAAATCATACGATAAGGAATATTAAGGACCGTGTCTGCCACCATGGTAGAGCTGCGTAGTCAATTGACAGCCACATAAAAATGTTAAAAGAAAGAGGTATACCTACTATATCATTTGCTCGTGTCTACCTCTAAGGCTGATGTTTAGAAACCTTGTCAAAATGAAAAAATATCCTCATAGATTTTCTTCGTTATCAAAATGGTATCAACCATTAACCCCAGAGGCAGACACGAGCAAATAATTTAGTACCAATTTTTTTTACAGATTTAAAGCCCTGTAGCTAAAAAGCGCAGCAATTAATGTACGACCTTAATTCATTAAGAAAATTCTGTCGCATTGATCCCAACTTTGTCAGTAACCCATTAATGACCCATCACAGGGTCGGGTCTCCTCTCACAATGAGAGGGATGTAGGCCGCCGTCCACCACGCACCACTACTGCGGGTTGGTGGACTTCACATGCCTTTGAGAACATTTTTTTTTTGAACTCTCAGGCATGCACGTTTCCTCACGATGTTTTCCTTCACCGTAACAGCAGGTGATATTTAATTTTATAAAGCGCACATAACTTTTTTACAAAGTCATTGGTGCGTGCCACTATGGGATTCGAACCCGGACCCCTCGATTCGAGGTCGAATTCTAAGCCACTGGGCTATCACCGCTTTTAAATCCCAACTTTAATGTCTATCAATACGGAGTACGAGCAAATCATATTATTAAATGCTCGCCAGCTCCCAGTCTATAAGTGGATACACTGATCTTTTAAGCTCTTCAACGGCTTTTGATGCGGCTTATAGGTAAATTAATTAGTATAGGTATTAACATTTACTGTATTATACCCATAAACGGTTAAAATTAACTATAATAATATATTTTGTAATGTATTTATTTACAGAAAATATTGGAAACCCTATGTTTGACCTCACACTCTCGTGTCACAATGTTAGTTAGCATACTACTCCTCCGAAACGGCTTGATCAATTTTTATGAATTTTGCATATTCATAATATATGCATATTCAGTAGGTCTGAGAATCGGCTACCATCTGTTTTTGTGTAGTCCGTCAGTAAGGGTTGTCCGCCCCTAACATTTTTATTATATTTTTTGAACAATTTTTTTTATTTTTAATTTTTAATAATGTGGCATTAAAAATAAAATTCTAAATTTTTATCCTTCTATCACTAACCCCATCACAAAAAAAATGTTCTCAAAGGTATGTGAAGTCCACCAACGGGCAGTAGTGGTGCGTGGGATGTAGGCCGTCGCTACAACCCTCTCATTGTGAGAGGATACCCGACCCTGTAGTGGGTCATTAATAGGTTACTGACTAAACCACTCATTTCGTACCTAATATTTCGTTTCGTAGGTTCTATTTTAACACGCAAAAATATATTTTTGTAACTTGGGATAAATTACCGAGAACCGCTTATTATCACTAACTAATTCTCGTAATAATTACATGATTATCTAATGATAAATTGATCATGTATCATGATCATCTCAACACGATTTTTTTATTCTCAAACTATCGAACAATGAATAGTGGCACCTACTCGCAGCATTGAATTAGATTTTCATTCTTTTACCACTTCCGATCATTAGATAATATTGTAATTGTTACGCGAATAATAATAATTGGTTAAACGCAAATAAATAAGACGTAAGTATCTGATTTTTTTTATAAAATTTTCATTTTTAAGTTTGTATTTCTTTTTGTAACAATGAGACACTTTTTTTCGAATTTTTAGTTTGAGATGTTTTTCCTTTTGTACCCACGCGTAGCTTGTATCAATACATAGAGTCGTAACAGATAAATGAGGTATACCGTGTTCCATATCACTACTAAACCGATTTTGATGAAACTTTTAACATTCCCTAAGTTATTTTTAACAGCAAGCAAAAAGCTCGGTCCTTCATGGTTTTGTTAATATTCGAGGACAAACAAATGTACCCATAAATACAAACATACATACACCAAAATGCAGTGCAGTTTGGTTAATATTACATACACAGGTATCGAATTGATACCTCCTTTTTTAATTCGGTTAAAAAGAACTCAAAAAATTAAACACACACGCCTAATTAGTAATTCATTATATCATTACATTAGATAACAATACTTGATGGATTGGTTTTAATCAAAGTCGGAATAGTCTATTGTATGATTCGCAAACCTCGTTTGAGTAATGGATACATTCATCCACAACATCGTACAAGTGTTCATTCATTAAGTTCATTATGATATTCATGAATCAGTGAAGGAAATTATTGGATCGCGATATGCGAGAGTATTAAGCAAAAAAATGGTTTAAAGATCCCTTTTTTACATGTCGCTGCTTCAAAAGTACCACAAAGCAAAATATATAATATACATATTAACGATACATATAAGTATTAATATAAAATTGATATTATAAACTTCCCTTTTGATCCGCACTCCCTTAAAAAAAGTGTTTAAACATTAACCCTTAAAACATTAGTGTTTTTATAAAAAAAATCATCCCTTATTTAGCTTATGTTAATAACATGCAAATTTGTGCTTATATCATTATAATTTAAATATCAATTCTTTACAATATTTACAAATACAATCATGATCTAAATTTATGTAAGAAAATTTTGCATCGTATCTAAATATAACTCTTTATTGTTCACTTTTAGTAAACCGATTTGTTTTTAAATTTACTCAATTTAGTACTAACGACCTGGTAGGATGCTACAAATGAAAAGTATATAAGGAAACTTAAGAAGTAATCCACTTAGTTTATCATAATGGTCCGTTATTAATACTGATGAGGATACGACATATCACAAAATATTGATCTTAAAATACACTTAAACTTAAAATAGACATTTTTGTGATGATAAGACAATGACATATCCTCATCAGGACAAACAGGTAAACAATACCTTGATTATATTATACATTTTTAAACAAAAAATTAAAACCACAATAAACCCAAATAAATAAATTGAATGGCTACCTCGCGTCCACAGCCATTCGCATAACACACAAAAGATGCAATTTTTAATTTTTAATTTATTTATTAAAGATAATAATTACTCAAAGCCTTCACCGACATCCTAAGAATGAACGAATTGCATTTCCTTCTAAACGACCTCCTGGCCAATCTACAAAACGTATCAGTCAGTAACCCATTAATGATCCAACCACGCCGCCACCGCCAACCACGCTGGACTATAGCGGGTTGGTGGACTTCCCATACCTTTCAGAACATTCTTTGTTTTAAGAACTCTCAGACAGGCAGGCACAAACCTGTATTTCCTCACGATGATTTCCTTCACCGTAACAGCAGGTGGTACCTAGTTAATTAAATTTTATAAAGCGCACGTAACTTTTTTACAGTCATTGGTGCGTGCCACTGGGATTCGAACCCGGTCCCCTCGAATTCTAAGACACTCTGTTATCGCCGCTCACAAAACTTGCAAGAATTTCAGATTGAGAGTTAGTCAGCTATAAACTTATAAACCTTTATTTTGGTCACTCAAAACTCAACTATTTTTCTTATTTCGCCACCAAAATCACTCTCAACAGTGTTACTATGTTAGTTATATATGTATATTTCAGTTGAAATTAGGAGTAAGTATATAAGAGAAAAAAAATCCGGGGAAAAAACTCAACTTTTTTTCTTGTTTCGCTTTTCTTATTTCCCACAATTGACAAGTTGTTTCTTCATTTCGCAACGAGATGAGCCCAGCATCCAGGTCGAATGTAGCAACACTAATGAACACAGCTCATTAGCCGCCAGCTCGTTTATATCTCATTTGCTTCCGTTAACCACATTTATTACAGAGTTGCTAGAATATAATATCGGAAAAGTTAAGTTTTAACAAGACAAGGTCGACTTTCGTCAGTCCGACTTGTCTTATAGAGAAACCGTTGGATTTAAAGGACCCATGTCAGGGCGGAGTGTCGTTAATGAAGTGCTGGGAGTTTTTTCCCGTCCGCTTTTTTCTCCCAGTCTACGTTTTGCCTGAGGGGCGATCAAAGCGGGTGTATGTACAAATTGTACTCCAGTCAGTAACCCATTAATGACCCACTAGCTCGGGTCTCCTCCCACAATAAGTCCACCACGCTGGACTAGTGCGGGTTGGTATTGTACTTAATAATGAATAAAAGCTTTTGATTTGATTTGATTTGCCGTAAAGAAGAAGTTGAAAACCACTGATAGCCGAGTAGCTTAGAAAAAAGTCATTTTGTAGGCATTCCGTTTCCAAAATTTTTGGAATTTTGTTTGTTTTTTTTTTAATTTTTTGAAAAATATCCCTGCTGTGTGAGGGTGAAGGAAAATATCGGAGGAAATCTGTATGTCAGTAACCCATTAATGACCCACTACAGGGTCGGGTCTCCTTCTCGCAATGAGCAGGATGTAGGCCGCCGTCCACCACGCCGCCCTACTGCGGGTTGGTGGACTTCACATAACTTTGAGAACATTTTTTTTTTGTGAACTCTCAAGCATGCAGGTTTGTTTTCCTTCACCTCACGATGTTTTCCTTCACCGTAACAGCAGGTGATAATTATAAATCGCACATAACTTTTTAACAAAGTCATCGGTGCGTGCCCCTGGGACTCGAACCCGGACCCCTCGATTCGAGGTTGAATTCGAAGCCACTGGGCTATCACCGCTGTTACAACATTGACAGTTCTTATTTTCAATGTCCGTGTTCTTCTTTTTCTCCTTCTCTCTCTCTTAGCTCTTGAATTGAGTGTGAAGGCCGTAGCTTCAGCCAGCAGCTACCGCTTACGAGCTCCAACCTCCATCTCACACTACCTATAAAATACCAGATGGTTTTACGCAAACTAACTATCAAACGTCAAGTGTGTACACAAGATGGCAATGCACAGTGTACTAGTGTGTTTGACGATCCGAGTGGCTCAGTTGGTAAAGACGCCAGTGCGCTACGCGGAGGGTCCTGGGTTCGATTCCCAGCGGAGCAGAGATTTGAATGATGAGTTTAAATTTCTGTTTCTGGTGTGGGTGTGTTGTGTTCTTGTCTTGTGTGTGTCCATGGCATCCACGACAGGGAATCCTAGTGTGGGGCTGTGAGTGTAAAGCGTTATTTATTTATTTTTATTTACTACAGGTCATCAAAGTGCCGTACGAGTATGTCGCTCCCAATCACAGCGTCTCAAGAGCGAAGGAAAGATAACTCCTGATCAGGCGAGATGCGTCTTCATTGCGCAATGACTGTAGCCTATAGAAAGGAAAAGAAAAGAAAAGAATACGTTTATTGTCGACTGTTACATGAGAAAGATGTTACAAAAATTATAATTAGTTTAGAACAGTCTACCTTATGCGGGCATACAATAATTATGTTTTACTATAACTTAATTTTACTATTATTTAATTTTAGGTTTAAACATTTTTTATTGGTGGGCGGTAAACGGGATATTTTTGCTAAATAAACGAACTAAGAGTTATTAGACGTAGCCCAGTGGCTTAGAATTCGGCTCTTAATCGCTGGCCTAATACGGGTTGGTGGACTTTACAGTTCACATGCCTTTGAGAGCATTATAGGAGACTCAGTCAGATTTTTATTCACCGTTACAATTTTAGCGCGTGTAAGGAAAATCATTGGTGCGTGCCACTGGGACTCGAGCCCGGACCTCTCAAGCCGTATTCCTGGAGTCTCTATTCCTACTTAAGTCTTTGGTTCATCTAATTGGAATTAATTAAACCAGTTAAAGTTAGCACGTCAACATTTTATTGCAAATCAATTCCAAATACCGCGTCACATCTTTACTGATTTGCTCAAAAATGTTCATTGAATCGTATTTGAGCAATCTTGTTTACGCATTCCGGTCTACTAGCCATATATGACCATCTCCGTGTGATCGTTCAATTAGACCCTAAAAGGAAAGATGCCCTGTTACATTGAAAGGTTCTTATAAACATTAATATTATAAAGTATGTAATAAATTTTATTTAAAAAAATTTAAAAATATTTCGATGACGGTTTAATTTTCTTAATTATTTTTAGCTACTGAACCTCTATCATTAATAATTTTAGAGTAATTAAAACATTTTAATGCACTACTACTGGAAATAGTTATCGTTCAAAGTTACCATAGTAGTGGCATGACCTGAAGGAGGCAGCGGGAAACCGTTGGATTCGAAGAGTACCCGGAATGGCAAAGGATTGAAAATAAAAGAAGAACTTTTGTGAATAATAAATAAAATTAAATAAATAAATATTATGGGACAACTCAGAAATGGCTTTCCGAACCCAAAGAATGAATAAATATAAATAAATAATATAAAAATATATGAATAAAATAATATATTATTATAAATGATGGAATGTATCAATAAATTCAATGGGTGTAGTTTTAATAGTTCCCTGACTAATAAATCAATTGAAATGGAATTTATATCATAATAACAGCTTCCTTTAACAACGTTCACCAACGGGAAATCTCATCAGTTCAATTAACAATATGACTTGTGAAAAATGTACTGATTATGTTGTTAACTATATGGTATAATGATATATCTTAGTATTGGTCTGCAGACAACGCGTGCAACGGATGTAATTATTGACGAAATGGTCGTCTCAAGGGCACCTACAGTATTTTTAAAGAATGTCAGTAGCGGTTAAGCGAAAAGCGGTGATAGCCCAGTGGCTTAGAATGCGACCTCGAATCGAGGGGTCCTGGTTCGAATCCAAATGGCACGAACCAATGACTTAAAAATAAAATTATTAAATTATAAAAATTATAAAATTAAATAGCACTTGCTGTTACGATGTAGGAAAAAGCGGACGGAATTAAGATTCCTAGCACGCTTTTCAAATTGATTATGTATGTAGGTACTGCAGAACGATTTTGGACTGAGTGAAACAAAAAAATATCCTCACTTCATTTTATATTATAATTATGTGAAGATTCTTCGGATTTTTTATTGTTGAGAAGCAATCGTTCTTACTTATTTAAAAATAGTAATTCAGTGTTATTATTAAAGATGTTGCTTGTTGTGGGTTGGAATGGCGCATGCAACCCACGCGAAACGTCAATGCTAAGCTACTAAAGTTATGAAAACAATACCATTATTAGTGCCCACTTATTCGTATTGATAGGCATTATATTTTTTATTGTACTTTAATGTGCTTTAAGCTGCTGTACTGGCGGCTTTAATTCGGCTGCGCGTTGATGTAAGATTCCCATCACTAATACGTTCTTATTTTGGCTTCGTGCGTAGTAAAAAAGTGACACACTTGGTTTCTATACTGATGAACTAACTTGAGTTATCTATGTAGGCCTTTATCTGTGTTTCTTCCCTATGGGTTATTTCGGACCTTCGAACCAATCCAGTGCCACTTTCCGAGCTAACTTTGAGGGCTTGTCAGTAACCCATTAATGATCCACTACAGCGTCGGGTCTCCTCTCACAATGAGAGGGTTGTAAGCCGCCGTCCACCACGCTGGCCCCTGGGATTCGAGCCCAGATCCCTCGATTCGAGGTCGAATTCTAAGACACTGGGCTATCACCAGCCACTGGGCCATCACCTTTGAGGGCTTACAACAACAACAATTGCAAAACACACATGAATGATTGCTGCACTTACCGTTCAAGGTTCGAACTAGTTAATGTGAGAACAATTTGGAAAAAGCCATCAGCATCCGTCAAAATCATTGTTTTGATGTTATCTCATTTGCAGTCTTGTCATCTTGCGTTTAGTTCAAATAAATCAGAGCAGAGATTACGAGAGACTCATTGACTATTATGTAAGTTAAAGTTAATTAACTGTGAGTTACATAGTTTAACTCAATAATCTCACTGAACATGATGAGTTATACATACATTTTTGAACTTTCGCCTTCTACTCCTAAAAACTGAACTCTGAGTCTTGTCTTACCCATTAATGACCCACTGCAGGGTTGGGTCTCCTACAATCTTTATTGGTCAAATATTGGGGACAGTGGGGTTACTCTTGAAATAAATTCCGATCGATCGTCATTGGAATTTTTGCACACTAGCGCCATATTTTTCCAATATTGAACGGATATTGCAGAAATAAATGAAATTGTGTAATTTCGTTGCAATCTTCTTTATGCCAAGGAATAATGCCGATTGCGTTCAAGAGTGCCAAATCATGTGACAGTTCAGATTGGATCAGAATCGGAATTGAAATTGAGATTGTTTTCAAGAGTAAGGGCGCAGGTCTCTTCCCACAACAGGGGAGAACTGGAGCATACTCCACCACGCTGCTCTAAGACGGATTGGTGGAGAAACAGGCTAGTGGCCAACCCGATGTTTTCAAACCGCCCATAGAGTCCGACAAGGTTTAACGACTGATATCGTATCGATAAACCGGACTAAGGCTTCCGTGCCTGCTAAGCACGGAAGCGCGTGTAATCCGCCACTAGCGGTCACCCATCCAGGTGCTGACCGCGCCCGACGTTGCTTATCTTTTTCGATCGCTTGCGATCCACTCAAGCGGGGCTATACGCGCTTCGAAAAACCGAATAGCTCTTATTATCGTGTGTAGCCACACTTGCGACACTGAGTGCTACCATTACGCAGGCGCAGGTAACCATCGCCGACCATGTAATTACTTCCGAAGAGGTCAATAAATAAGACCATCTATGTTCACACGAAAGGTACCGCACAGTGTAAGTGAGGTACAGACGTATCAAAAAAAATTATATCGATCTGGCAAGCGTCACCCTGCACTTCAAATCTATTGCTTGGTTTCAAAGACAGACCCGAAACAAAGACAGACAGTGGGATTCCCAGAATGAAAACTATCTTCAGTCCTTTCTCGGTTCTCAACCTATCTTTGCACCAAATTTCATCCAAATCGGTTCAAGGGTTTTGGCGTATTTCATTGAAATCTGCTATTGTTTTTAGTTCTGCTTTTTTGTATTTTGTTATTTTTGCATTTAAGTTTTTGTGTTGTGCATATACGAGTAAGTGCCTTTCACTATGAATTAAATTTTTGTGGACAGAATAATTGTTTTTCTTCTCGTATTTCAAATTGCGAATTTTAATAAGGTTGGTTTTACAATACCCCTCTGTTTATGTTTGCTCTGTGGCATCTCGTAAAGATTCATTATCGGGTGTTCATTAAACGCAATGGCGGGTCCACGTCGCGGCCTCACTGCGAAACCAATCGAGTTTGAATTAGCTTCTAAATCTGTTTAAATTAATGTTAAAAAACTGGCAAAAATGGTGGCACATAGGCAGCCGATGAGTTCGATTAGGTAAAATTACAACTAATTATAAAAATAATAAATGTAGTATGCTAAACTGACAAATGAATTATTATACAAACTTGTCAATTAAATTATGTATTAGTCATAAGTTTTCAATTGTAATAAGTACTAACATTAGTTTTATTTTATTTTTAAATTTTATTTACTGTAATATAACTGCTTAATTTGCATACCTGAGAAGGTGAATATGGATTGATCAAAATGCCCTGTAAAATCAATAACTAACCCATATTCGTGCAAATAAATGATTTTCATTTCATTTCATTTCATTTCAAAAAAGTTTCAATTAGGCTCAGTGCTATATCACAACTAAATGAAAGTTGTCGAGTTTAAATAAGGTTCAAAAACTGTTTAAAGTATCTATGAAGCTCACTGTAAGTATAACAACCGAATAAAATTTATCAAATTCGGTTCGCTTCGGTTCGGTTCAAACCAATTCAATTCAGTTCGGTTCAGTTCTCTTTATTGGTCTTGGAAGCCTGCAATACCCTTTTATTCAAATAAAAAAACGGCATCATGCCGATACGTTCGTTTGCAAAAAAAGTTATTATTACCGTCAACTAAAATTTAAAGCACGGTCCTTCGAGCCGGATTTCCATAGTTGGACCGCGACACGCAGATAAAATGTACCGATCAAATCTCATGTAGGTTGCGCCTTGAACTGAATCTTGCGAGCGGAGGCTGTGCTGTACCAGCGAAGTAGGGATCTCTGCGAAAATGGTGACCATAAATGTGTTTATGGTATGGTTATATCATTTGCCCGCGTGTCGGTATGCTAAGAAACTATGTATACATATAAGTAAGTACCTATATAAGGAATGTTTTAGGACATTGATTCTCAACACGTGGGGAGCGCACTTTTTGGGTGGTTTAAAAAGTGGTGAGTTTTTTCCGTCTCCGTTTTTCTCCCGGATAATGTGAGGACAAACATATCTACATACAAACATACATACATACCTACATAAATACATACATACATACATACACCCATCAAATTTGGTATTCTTGTTTGGAAGCCGTAATAGACCAACATAATTATGTGAAAATTGTGCAGTACTGAGAATATTACATACATACGTGTCGAATTGATAACCTCCTTTTTTGAAGATGTGAATGAAAAACACAGGAAGGGTTTATCATTTTTATTTTGGGTTCAAAAGAAATACACTTTATTCCTTTCTTCTATTATGCTATTACTCATATTCTGTCTCCCTCAGCCTCAGCCCTCAGCCTCTATATAATCGCACCCGCCACGTCCTTGCAAAAATGTATAGACATCCTAGAATCTAGGACCTAGATGATCGAGTCTGATTCATCTCCTTTCACATTCTCGAGCTGGTGTACGGGTATAATTGCACGATTACAATAATGGCATCACCGGATGCGCTAATCACTACCGTTTCTATGTTTTTCTAATTAGTTTTTTAATGAATGTCACGCAAGAGGTTACCTTAGACGGTCTGATGATAGTAGGCACCTAGACTGTATAACTATAAGCTGATAATATTTCAGCTTGACAAATCATTTTAAGAATGCACTTTTTGATTGGAATTTGAGATTATCCGGTTCTCATTATTGACCTACTACGGTTCGGGTCTCCTCTCGCAATGAGAGGGATGTAGGCCTTAGTCCACCACGCTGGCCTACTGCGAGTTGGTGAACTTCACACACCTTTTGAGAACGTTTTTTTGTGAACTCTCAGGCATGCAGGTTGCCTCACGATGTTTTCCTTCACCGTAACAGCAGGTGATATTTAATTTTTATACAGCGCACATAACTTTTTTTGCAAAGCCACTGGGATTCGAACCCGGACCTCTCAATTCGAGGTCGAATTCTAAGCCCCTGGCCTATCACCGCTTTTGCTGCATTGATTAGTGAACTACTAACTGTTACGTTCGGAGGGCCGAGTAAGCCGTCGGTCCTGTAGCCTTAGTCTGAGTTTTAACGATACCGAAACGAAACGTTTGTGCGTTTCGTTTCGGAATCATACACAGGAGTCCACAGGAGTCCACAGAGTAATAACAAATAGAGGTAAAAGATTTTTAGACGAGTTAAAAATTTACAATCAAATTTTTGTATGGAGTGAAAGATATGAATACTTATCATTAGACATTATAATACTAACAAATATTTAATACCTACGGGATACTCTTAGTTCGAAATTTTACAGTGCATTACGGCCAATTTACGGTTATTATGTTTCATTAATATTATTAAACATTTAAAGAGTGTTAATTAAAAATAAAGCAATTTTTGTGATAATGTACCTAATGCTTTACTAATTTTTTAACTCTTCTAAAAATCCTTTTCCTCTGTTGGTTATTACAGTGTGCATTTTCGTCTGGTAAGCTGTGTATGTGTGCGTTTCGTTTCGGAACTGCTAAAACTCAGACTAAGGGTACTGGTTGTTATCGATACGATAGCAGTCGTTAAACCTTGTCGGGGGCCCTATGGACGGTTTGAAAACATCCGACACGGGTTGTCCACTAGCCCGTTTCCCCAATCCGCATTAGAGCAGCGTGGTGGAGTATGCTCCAGGCATCCCTCTCTTGTGGGGAGAGACCCGCACCCAACAGTGGGCTATAAAACGATTGCAGCGAACCGATACACCAATGCGTGGAACAGCGTGGTGTTTTATATAAGTAGAGCAAGCAAACAGGCAGACGGGCTACCTGATGGGCTGATGGTAAGTGGTCACCGTCGCCTACTGACACGCGCAACACCAGTACCCTTAGTCTGAGTTTTAGCAGTTCCGAAACGAAACGCACACATACACAGCTTACCAGACGAAAATGCACACTGTAATAACCAACAGAGGAAAAAGATTTTTAGAAGAGTTAAAAAATTAGTAAAGCATTAGGTACATTATCACAAAAATTGCTTTATTTTTAATTAACACTCTTTAAATGTTTAATAATATTAATGAAACATAATAACCGTAAATTGGCCGTAATGCACTGTAAAATTTCGAACTAAGAGTATCCCGTAGGTATTAAATATTTGTTAGTATTATAATGTCTAATGATAAGTATTCATATCTTTCACTCCATACAAAAATTTGATTGTAAATTTTTAACTCGTCTAAAAATCTTTTACCTCTATTTGTTATTACTCTGTGGACTCCTGTGTATTAAGCTGTGTATGATTCCGAAACGAAACGCACAAACGTTTCGTTTCGGTATCGTTAAAACTCAGACTAAGGCTACAGGGGGGTCGCCAGTGCGTTGCCGGCTATGAAGGAGAGATTTTTTATTCCCTTCTTTGCATGCATGTGGTGCACGCTCCATGGTTATGAATCACGAATGTTTGTTTTGACACGTCAAACCCATAAGTTAAGGATCGGCCACAGCCAGGGTGAAATCAGCAACACGGGACTATTACTTATTACTATTTAATTAAAATTTACATTATAACCTAGCCTTAAACATAGTTTTTTGCGGATTCCGACCGATGTTAGGATTCGGAACCCGCACTAAAGTCTAGCCTAAACCTAACGTGAGACCCGACCGATGTTAGAAACGAGGACCCCTCGCGCACCTGCAGCGATTCCTGGAGTTATCCGATGTCACTGGCGTCAGCACTTCACATTTTATGTATGAATAAATTCTTATTCTTGTCCGTACGTAACACATAAGTATTTTCAAGCGCAAACAAAAGCGGATTCGTCCTCACTTCAATCATGATCGACCTTAAACCATCGGAGTGTTATATCATCGGCCTATTATTATATTACACTTTACAATACACAATTGATCCATCTCATTACCGAAAGGTGTAACGTCCTTCTTCGTGGAATGCCAAAAATCTGGCCTGGGAACGAACCCGCGACCTTTGCCTGTCAATCATACGAACGCGTTGAACAATTTGTCGGAGTTATTAACATGAATTTGTTTGTGAAGAGACGTCTAGATTGTGGGTGTATGTGTTTAGGTAATATAAATGTAGCTAAGAGTTACTAAGTACCTGAGTACAAGTTTTTGTTGTTGTTGTTTTAACCCATTAATGACCCACTACAGGGTCGGGTTTCCTCTCACAGTGAGAGGGATGTAGGCCGCCGTCCACCACGCACCACTACTGCCCGTTGCTGGACGAACATGCCTCGTGAGAACATTTTTTTTTGTGAACTCTCAGGCATGCAGGTTTCCTCACGTTGTTTTCCTTCACCGTAACAGCAGGTGATATTTAATTTAATAAATCGCACATAACTTTTTTACAAAGTCGAATCCCAGTGCGTGCCACTGGGATTCGAACCCGGACTCCTCGATTCGCGGTCGAATTCTAAGCCACTGGGCTATCACCGCTGCGTACAAGTGTTTATTTTATCGTAAATATTAATACGTGAATTGAAGATTTTGGGTACAATTTACAGGTCACTACGTGAACGCAGTTTGAAATTTGGCACAACTAAAGTTTATATGGAAAATAATGCACGAATGCTAATATTTTTAAATAAAATGCATTAGAAATATATGAAATTCATTAAAATCAAAACACACGCTACGCACACTGCCATAAGGGAACGCACCCATATTACGTGACCTATATTTTCAACCCCCTCGGTGACCACTCGTAGTATATGCTGACGAGTCGTGGTCGTCAGTGATGACGACCACGACTCATGTGAATATAATATGTCGTCGGTCCTTATCGACATATCGACCTAAATATATTCAAAGCAATCTTCTGAGCGTTCAAAAACATCATATGCAAAAAGAACATCATTACTGCATTATGAAACAAAAAAGACCACGCGTAAAACTCACCGACTAATTGAGAACCTCGTTTTTTAATCGATTTAAATACCAGGACAATAAAGTTAGCAGATTAGCTCAGTTTTCAGTATTAGCTAAAGTTATGTCACCTTCGACGAAGGTAACGGGCAACCCATGACATAATGTGACAAATTGTTATTTAATTTAGTATTATCTAACCGCTAACCCATTATGAGGATGGTGTTATTCAATAAATGTTGATTACTTTAAATAGTTTAAGTAAAGAATACTGATTTTTTATATCTTATACTAATTTTAGTAGTGATAGACCAATGGTGACAGAAGCGATGGAATAAGTTGAGCAACGTCGGGCGCGGTCAGTACCTGGATGGGTGACCGCTAGTGGCGAATTACACGCGCTTCCGTGCTTCGGAGGACACGTTAAGCCGTCGGTCCCGCTTATTATCGATACGACACCAGTCGTTCAACCTTGTCGAATCCCTTTGGGCGTTTTGATGAACATCCGACACAGGTTGACCTAACCCGTTTCTCCACCGCACCGCATTGGAGCAGCGTGGTGGAGTATGCTCCAGGCCTCCCTCTCTTGTGGAGAGACCCGTGCCCAGCAGTGGGCCATAAAAGGGTTGCAGCCATGAACTAAGCCGATGGAATTGTAAGTTACTGATACACTAAGCTGCTAACCTGGATGCTACGTATTTACCAATTGAGATAATTTCCTGGAATTGATCTTTGGGTAGTAAGATGATTACGATAGATTTTTTAAGAAAGGCTCAGTTCAATTCAATTTGTGTATTCGATCGTTTATTATCATAGTGACAAGAGAGAGTTGAAGATTTTTTCCAAAATATTCCATTTCATAAGATTGCATTTTTGCCGTGCCTTAAAAGCAAATAAACCGGCTTTCAAATTACTTATCGTATCAATAAAGCAGACCCCAATGTGTTTTATCAGCACGACGTAATGAAAGCCAAGTCTCCCCGTCTTTTTCTTAATCTAAAATCGCCCCATTCCAGAAATTGAAATGCATAAGTTTGGACTTTTATTTCGAAAGTTGAATGTCCCTTAACTGTTACGTTCTCGAACAAGATTCTTTAGAAAATCGACTTGAATTTATAAGAAACTGACTTCTACACGAGGTTTTGTTCACAGACATTTTGGTGAAAATTTTTTCACCCTGTCAACAAAAGACGGACCTTTACATCTTGTATTACACCCTCTGTTGCCACGTTCATATGAATAACGAATCAACTTGTTCAAGCCACATCCTGTCATAATTACCTACATAAGAACATTGTTATACTGAATGCGTCCCAAACATACAATTTAATTAAGCCTTATTACCCAAAAAGCGGTGATAGCCCAGTGGCTTAGAATTCGACCTCGAATCGAGGGGTCCGGGTTCGAATCCCAGTGGCACGCAACAATGAATTTGTAAAAAAAAAGTTATGTGCGCTTTATAAAATTAATATCACCTGCAGTTACGGTGAAGGAAAACATCGTGAGGAAACCTGCATGCTTGAGAGTTCAGAAAAAAAAGTTCTCAAAGGCATGTGAAGTCCACCAACCCGCGCTAGGCCAGCGTGGTGGACGGCGGCCTACATCCTTCTCATTGTGAGAGGAGACCCGACCCTGTAGTGGGTCATTAATGGGTTACTGACGACCCAAAATGGTGCAACGACCTTAGGTTCGTTTTGGGCTCCATTTATCTGATGTGAACATTTGGACATCCATATTCCCTTTTATTGTAATCTCAGTGAATCTACAAAAATAATTATGGAAAATAAACAACTTTGCGAATAACATTGACATTATTTGATATAATCATGACATATATAGGAACTGATCTAAGCGTATGTTTGTATAATGTTAAATGTATGACGTTCATTAAGTGTGCACAAATTGTACCTAATAATGAATAAAAGCTTTTGAATTTGAATTTAAAGTTAGCAATAACAGGTGTGGACAACACTTGGGTGGAACACAACTTAGCTTGCTTCTGTATTTTATTCTGTATGTTAGCAATAACAGGTGTGGACAACACTTGGGTAGAACACAACTTAGCTTGCTTCTCTGATTTCTAAGCATACGTTAATAATTCCAGTGTGATTATTATAATTATGAAAGATCTTTCTATCAGTCCCATTTGTGACCCACTCCAGGGTTGGATCCCCATTCACAATGCCTTTCCCAGTGGCTAATAGTTCGGTCTAATAGTTAAGTCTAATACTCAACGGATTTTGTGCGCTTTATAAAATTAAATGCCACCTGCTGTAACGGTGAAGGAATGTGAAGAAATTTGTATGCCTGAGAGTTTTCCATAATCTTCTCAAAGGCATGAGAAGTCCACCAATCCATACTAGGACAGCGTGGTGGACTACATCCCTCTCATTGTGAATCATCTCATCCTCTCATCAGAGACCCGACCCTATAATACGAGTAGGTCACTAATGGATTGACAGAATATAAAATACGAAGCCCTTATTGTATAAAACCGTCCATTAGTACGTGCCCAGTGGCCGCGTCCTTAACCCCACTGCTGGGCAAAAACCGAAACCTAAACTATAATTTTCAAACACCCACACCGGTTTACATGAACAAGGTCATGTCAACTCATGTCGTTTCTTGGTAGTCTGATTTAGTAGTAGGATTCACTACAAAATTAGATGTTTTACAGGAGAAAATTTAGGGGGTTTTTCACTGAAGCTCGCGTGGGAGATACCGCCACTCTCATAACCCGCCACGAAGCAACCATGTTCTTTAAATACCTAACCCTGGCTCACAGGCCGCCGCTCGGGTGACGTTGGTAACTAGGGCTGTAAATTTTTAATGTCCTGTCAGTAACCCATTAATGACCCACTACAGGGTCGGGTCTCCGCTCACAATGAGAGGGATGTAGGCCGCCGTCCACCACGCTACACTACTGCCCGTTGGTGGACTTTATACCTTTGAGAACATTGTTTGTGAACTCTCAGGCGTGCAGGTTTCCTCACGATGTTTTCCTTCACCGTAACAGCAGGTGATATTTAATTTTACTTAGCGCACATAACTTTATTACAAAGTCATTGGGCGTGCCACTGGGATTCGAACCCGGACCCCTCGATTCGAGGTCGTATTCTAAGCCACTGAGCTATCACCGTTCATTTTTTAGTATTTTTATACAATACTATTTCTATGCTAGATATAGACTAATCACTTGTCTGTCTACAACCTATTAGTTACACATTGTAAGGTCGGGTCTCCTCTCAATCAGAAGGAATTGTCTCAGGCCTTGCTTCATCGTTGAAAACATTGGGAATAACTCTACGGCATGAAGGTTTCCTCACGATGTTTTTGATTTCAAATACTTAGATATATCACCGTTATATTAACTACTATAGTAAGTTTATAGTTGATCCTAGATGAAGTCGACTATAGGGCCTGGATAAATAAATAAATTCAACGCAGACAACTCGTGAATCGATAATATTATAGTTATAATTATATTAAAGCTTACTCAACATAAACACGTGCATAGAAAGGCCGAAGATATTTAATAATATAAAATGATTAATTAATTATTATTAATTACCAGTTGATTGCAAACAATAATGTTGATTGACAATCAATTAATGACTGAAGCACCTTGACTGATAGGGACGTAGGCTTGGGACTAATTTAATTGTTGTTAGAACAATAGACGTTTTATTATATTATGTTTTTATTCTTATATTATTGTAAATAAAAGGAGTCATGATTGACTGATTGACCCACTAACGTTCAACCTAAACTAGAGTTAAACATTTTTATACTATAAAATACACTATAGTTTGGGTATAGTCCATTTTACACTTTTCCTTTTTGTTAAACAATCTTAACCTGTCTTTTTAACACGCTTTTACGAGTTATTAGCTTCGGTCGTATGTTAGTATGTTACTGTGTACGGATTTTTATTACCTACATGACTTTTTTTTCAATTTGTGATTTAAAAATGCCGCAGACACAAAGTTATAAATTAAATATTTAATTGGCAAATTGCCATTCGCCAATGCTGAAACAAATTTCTAGTAACTATAATTTATTTTTAAAGCGACTTTAAATGTTTTTTTAAATAAAAAGTAGTCCCAAGATTGTTTATCAAATAAGATACGAGTAAAAAAACGTTACAGCAGGTGATATTTTAATTTACAAAGCGCAGAAGACTTTAAAGAAAGTCATTGATGCGTGCCACTGGGATTCGAACTCGGGCCATTTGAGTGGCCGGATTCAATACCACTGGGCTATCACCGCTTCGATCCTGATTATGGATATGTAATTCCATTTCCTCATCAAACATTTTCAATTTACAAGAAAATATTAAAGTAAGATTATTCCTATAACACAATAAGTACCAATTAGCGATCGAAGAAGATTTAATATCTCGTTATTATGTTTGATATGCGATTTATAACCCTTGGACTGTTTACAATGGGTATAGTGCGTGACATGTAGGTAGGTACTCGTACTTACGTATAGGAAATCTTAATACTAATATTTACATGGATTACTGGCATATCATTAGGGATCAGCGATGAAATGATTTTAAAAATTGATAAATAAAAAATTACAGATTATATTTTTTTGTCTGCAATCCATTAGTGGCCCATTGCAGGGTAGAGTCTCCTCTCACACTGAGAAGGTTGTAGACCTTAGTCCACCACGCTGGCCTTATGAGGGTTGGTGGATTTTACATGCCTTTGAGAGGTGAACTACGTTTTCAGTTACAAGTAGTTGAAATATTCGTGACGTCAAGGCGGCTCGACTAAAGAATCTATGAAGATAATATAACGTACACTACTAATTGACATTTTTAATAGTTAATTATTGAATTGGGACGTACATATCAATGTTAATTTTTTAAATATACTGGAAGTGGAGCTTAGTTTCGAGATGGGATTGTTATTCATTCAGGAATTGTGGCAACGTCATCCTTTTACATACCTACACACATTTGGAAGAATTGTAATAAGATGATATTAAATAAGTAGTGGATTCTCACATGTGACTTGTGAGGTATTTATTACACGTGTGTACAGTGTATGAGTATACCCATAATTTTATGTTATAATTATGATAATTCTACCATGGGCCTGTTAAGAGGCCGTGGCTGTTATTAATCAGGCTGACATATTTATTTATTTACTAACAGCGATTTATATAGATGGTATCAGCTGTAAGTTATTCAATAAAATAATAAATTTAAACGGTGTTTTTATGGAAGTAAATTACGTATATTAGTAAATAAACACATGCATTCTGATTTTAATTGGTCACTGCAGCAGCTCATAGATCTTCAAATAATCAAACCTCGAATGGTAGAAATACTATCTGAGGTTGCTTTTGGATGCATTGAAAGAAAGAAAGAAAGATGTTTATTTCCATAAGATCTATGACAACAGCAAAAACATAACATTAAAACACAACAGTAACAGTAAATATATTAAATAAAGGGATACATTACAGATACATAATTGTTCACAAAATATGTAACAAACAAAGGAAACCAAATAAAATCAATTTATACATTATGAATATATACATACATACACACACCCATGAAATTTGGTATTGTTGTTTGGAAGCCGTAATAGAATTATGTAAAAATAGTGCAGCTCCGAGAATATTACATAATACGAGTACCTACATACGAGTACGTGTCGAATCGATAACCTCCTTTTTTGAAGTCGGTAAAAATGATGACTTCTAAAATAAGATAAGTAGGTATGATTTTCAATAGACGGATAAGTCAGTCTTATTTATAACGGACGAGATATATTATATCAGATATTATCATTAAAACATCATATATCAACATACTGGAATTAATAAATTTCTGAAATTCCAATAAGATTCCAATAAGACGTGCGTAGATATTCTTTATTTATTGAAACGATAGATACTGTATGCAAAGTGTGGCATGTACATGATTGCAGTGTTACAAAGTTGCAATAACGCATCTGAATAAATGAATCAGTTCCCATACTAACTGTCATTGTGTTATATTAGTAACGAGGATACAACGGTTGATACTACTTGATACTGACTGGGCTTAGAGAAATAATTGACATAAATGTAAATTTAAAAAACTTAACCGACTTTTAGCGGAGAGCGGTGATAGCCCAATGGCTTAGAATTCGACCTCGAATCGAGGGGTCCGGGTTCGAATCCCAGTGGCACGCACCATTCACCAATGACTTTGAAAAAAAAGTTATATGCGCTTTATAAAATTAAATATCACCTGCTGTTACGGTTTAGGAAAACAACCCTCAAAGCCAGCGTGGTGGACGGCGGTCTACATCCCTCTCATTGTGAGAGGAGACCCGACCCGTAGTGGGTCATTAATGTGTCACAGACATCTGTACAAGAGGACACTCAACTCAAACTACATTTTACTTCTATCAATCTTAATACATCCTGACAAGTAATGCATTACATTGACAAAAAAAATAAGAAAAAAATGTGTGAAAAGTAAAAGTCCGTACAGATACGAGCGGTAATGCGTTAACCTTACAGGTTTTGACCAGACTGATAACATTACGTATTTACATGCGATTATTATCTTAAAACATATTTAAGGATGCATTGACGTGTGTGCTCGCACGGTTTTTCGAAATTTTTGGTGCAGATTTTTTTTTATAGTTTGCAGGTTGTCAATAACCCATTGATGACCCACTACAGGGTCGGGTCTCCTCTCACAATGAGAAGGATGTAGGCCTTAGTCCACCACGCTGGCCTAGTGCGGGTTGGTGGACTTCACATGCCTTTGAGAACTTTTTTTTTTTCTGAACTCTCAGGCATGCAGGTTTCCTCACGATGTTTTTCCTTCACCGTAACAGCAGGTGATATTTAATTTTTTATAAAGCGCACATAACTTTTTTACAAAGTCATTGGTGCGTGCCACCCATTCGAACCCGGACCCCTCGATTCGAGGTCGAATTCTAAGCCACTGGGCTATCACCGCTAGTTTGCAGGTTATCTGATATTAAGTGGTCACTGCAGCCCATGAAATCACATCCAACCTGTATCTACATAATATCTAACCTCCAGAGAAGGATTTCTATGTGAGGTTGTATGTGGATGCTTTGCGTGAGGACTAAAATGATTACATAAAATAAAGTGTTCGACAACCATACCTCCCCAGCCGAAACGCAAGACATGGAGAACACGCTGCTCAACGACGGGTTAAGGCTGGCGGCATTGTACCTCAACCTCCTTAATTTATTTATACACCCTGTTAATGAAATTTGTCAATCAATTTTACTATACAATTATATTGGAAGTGCGTAAAGCTAGATTAGATCGCAAGCGATAGAAATAGTTAAGCAACTATTATAGTTAGGCAAATTTAATGCCCGCTTCCGTGCTTCGGATGGCACGTTAAACCGTCGGTCCCGGTTGCTAGCGATACGATAGCAGTCGTGAACCTAATAGGAAGCCCCGGTTTGAACTGAACAGTCGATATGGGTTGGCCACTGGCCCGTTTCCCCACCAATCTGCATTGGAGCAGCGTGGTGCAGTACGCTCCAGGCCTCCCCCTGTTGTGGGGAAAAACCCGTGCCCAGCAGTGGGCCACACAAAGGGCCGCAGCAATATAATTATTACTATTTTGTGTTTGATGACGTCGAAATGATGGTAATGTGACAAGGTTCCGGCGCATTAGCAATTTACAAGGGTCATCAGTGCCTCTCGATCCGAACCGGAAACGATGTGGTCCTGTCATTGGCACTATAAATAACTGTAGCCGGTGGGCGGCACGAAAGTAAAAGTAAAGATGCCATAATAAAGGACCTGCGTTCACTTGCCATGTGCACTTGTACTTGGTGACAACTTAAACCGACTTCAAAATGGGTGGTTCTGCGTTTGTGGTCGAATATCAAAAGTCATTATGTCTTTTTTCAGAATAAAGATAACTTATAAATTATAAGTTATCGAGCGGGATAATAGTTACACTGTGTAACTATGATAGTTATGTGTATTTTAGTTGAAATTGAGAAAATATAAGAGAAAAATTTTTGGGGAAAAAAAACTCAAATTATTTTCTTATTTCGCCGTCAAACTCACTCTAGGCAGTGTAACTATGATAGTGATGTGTATTTTAGTTGAAATTGAGAAAAATAAGAGAAACATTTTTGGGGAAAAAACTCAAATTATTTTCTTATTACGCCGTCAAACTCACTCTAGGCAGTGTAACTATGATAGTTATAAGTATTTTAGTTGAAATTGAGAAAAAATAAGAGAAAAGTTTTCGGGAAATAAACTCGAATTATTTTCTTATTTCGCTGTCAAACTCACTCTAGGCAGTGTAACTATGATAGATATATATGCATTTTAGTTGAAATTGAGAAAAAATTAGAGAAATTTTTTCGGGGAAAAAACTCAAATTATTTTCTTATTTCGCCGTCAAACTCACTCTAGGCAGTGTAACTATGATAGATATATGCATTTTAGTTGAAATTGAGAAAAAATAAGAGAAATTTTGTCGGGGAAAAAACTCAAATTATTTTCTTATTTCGCCGTCAAACTCACTCTAGGCAGTGTAACTATGATAGATATATGCATTTTAGTTGAAATTGAGAAAAAATAAGAGAAATTTGGTCGGGGAAAAAACTCAAATTATTTTCTTATTTCGCCGTCAAACTCACTCTAGGCAGTGTAACTATGATAGTTATATGCATTTTAGTTGAAATTGAGAAAATATAAGACAAAAATTTTCAGGGAAAAAAACTCAAATTATTTTCTTATTTCGCCGTCAAACTCACTCTAGTAGGCAGTGTAACTATGATAGTTATATGCATTTTAGTTGAAATTGAGAAAAAATAAGAGAAAAATGTTCGGGTAAAAAACTCAAATTATTTTCTTATTTCGCCGTCAAACTCACTCTAGGCTATGATAGTTATGTGTATTTAAGTTGAAATTGAGAAAAATAAGAGAAAAATTTTGGGGAAGAAACTCAAATTATTTTCTTATTTCGCCGTCTAACTCACTCTAGGCAGTGTAACTATGATAGTTATATGCATTTTAGTTGAAATTGAGAAAATATAAGACAAAAATTTTCAGGGAAAAAAACTCAAATTATTTTCTTATTTCGCCGTCAAACTCACTCTAGTAGGCAGTGTAACTATGATAGTTATATGCATTTTAGTTGAAATTGAGAAAAAATAAGAGAAAAATGTTCGGGTAAAAAACTCAAATTATTTTCTTATTTCGCCGTCAAACTCACTCTAGGCAGTGTAACTATGATAGTTATGTGTATTTAAGTTGAAATTGAGAAAAATAAGAGAAAAAATTTCGGGGAAGAAACTCAAATTATTTTCTTATTTCGCCGTCTAACTCACTCTAGGCAGTGTTACTATGATAGTTATATGCATTTTAGTTGAAATTGAGAAAAAATAAGAGAAAATTTTTCGGGGAAAAAACTAAAATTATTTTCTTATTTCGCCGTCAAACTCACTCTAGGCAGTGTAACTATGATAGTTATGTGTATTTAAGTTGAAATTGAGAAAAATAAGAGAAAATTTTTCGGGGAAGAAACTCAAATTATTTTCTTATTTCGCCGTCTAACTCACTCTAGGCAGTGTTACTATGATAGTTATATGCATTTTAGTTGAAATTGAGAAAAAATAAGAGAAAATTTTTCGGGGAAAAAACTCAAATTATTTTCTTATTTCGCCGTCAAACTCACTCTAGGCAGTGTAACTATGATAGTTACTCGTATATGTATTTTTTTTAAAGTTT
This sequence comes from Erynnis tages, assembly GCA_905147235.1. Taxonomy (NCBI): domain Eukaryota; kingdom Metazoa; phylum Arthropoda; class Insecta; order Lepidoptera; family Hesperiidae; genus Erynnis; species Erynnis tages. The sequence continues at coordinate 489,053 of LR990097.1, forward strand.
CTGTAGAAATGCTTCTGAATTTGGTGCGATTTAGTCTACTTTCATGCAGATATTCTGCCCATGATTCGAGGGAGTTCTTCTTTACGGCGGGTTACTAGGGTGGCGATATAGTAATTTTTCAGACTTTTATCTTATTATTATTATTATCGCAGGTGGTAGAGAATTTTTTTGTAAGTATGATCCCCGATTTAGAATAAATGTTTTCTAGGCATAGAAACCGTAAAATTCTCAAGTGAAGTCCACTAACATTAGGCCAGCATTGTGGACTAAGACTTACATCCCTCTCGTTGTGAGACCCGACCCTGCAGTGGGTCATTAATGGGTTACAGACAAACAAGTAGCACATAATTTCTTTTTATAAAGTCACGTACCTATCATGTAACCAAATAATCATCAATTTGTAATGTGATAGACATTACTTTCATTCAAAGTTTAAAGTAATTAGATGACGGAACCAAATCTTTGAAAATTTCAGACTGTCATTAGCTTTTGTTTGCGAATCAATCGAGACGTATAATTTCGAGTACTTATAATCGAATCAAAGAATCGATTATGTCACTGAGATTTTGAAAAATGATTTTTGCATAAGCTTTAACAAACACAGGTCCCTGGTCGGTTTTGGTGATAGAGCCATAATACCTTACCGCCAGCCTCTTAACCCGTCGTAAAGCAGCGTGTTCTTCACGTCTTGTGTTTCGGCTGGGGAGGTGTGGTTGTCGAGGATACTTTACTTGAGGCGAACATCTTAGTCCTCGAGTAGCAAAGCACCCGCATACGACGTAACCTCAGATAGGATTTCTTTTCTATTTGAGGTTGGATGTAGGTATCCAATGGCGTTGATAGTCCAGTGGCTAAGAATTCGACCTCGAATCGAGTGGTCCAAGTTCGAATCCCAGTGGCACGCACAAATCACTCTGTAAAAGTTATGTTCGCTTTATAAAATTAAATATCATCTGCCTAACCTAACCTAACCACCAAAACATTTCCCTCCCGTTGGGTTATGAGGGTAACAGCAAGTAGCGAGTCAATATAGTTTTACAAATTTAACTGCACAATACAAGGGTGACTAGTTTAAAAGAGTGTGACGGTAATGTACCTTCCAAGCTATGGCTCTACTACTTAAGAAACACAAGACATGAAGATCACGCTGCTTCACGGCGAGTTAAGAGGGTGACGTTAAGTTATCTTTCAAGCGAGCTAGCTCTATCACGTTAAAGTTTTGTAATTACTCTTTTCCTTCCTTCCTTCCTTTCAGCCCTTGGCAGTCCACTGCTGGACATGGGCCTCCCCTAATCGACGCCACTCCGCACGGTCCTGGGCCCTCTGAATCCAACGGTTCCCCGCTGCCTTCTTCAGGTCATCAGTCCACCTGGTCGGAGGGCGGCCTGTGCTCCTTTTGCATAAACGTGGTCGCCATTCGAGGACCTTTTTTTCCCCATCGGTTGTCAGTCCTGCGAACGATGTGGCCAGCCCATTGCCACTCTAAATTACTCTTTTAAGCCAGGTAATTTTACTCAAGATTTAATAACTTGTCTAATTTATGTAAATACACCACAATATTATACCATACTTAACGAAATATTCACCATCTTACCTAATTGACGAAAATTATCAAAACTGTAACAGTTATGAAAGTACACTTTACACGGCATTAACTTTGCATCAAAATTAATTACTTTAGTAAGACGAATATTTGCATGTTAATCTTAATACTCCATGTAACGTGTAATCTCTTTGAGAGTACAAAGGAAAGAATTACACCATCTTTTATAACACGACTAGAGATGCCACGAATATTCTGTTGTGATATGCAAAGACTTTTTTCCGGTCAGATGGAGTTTCAGGATATCGAAAAAGGGACTTAGTTTTATTATAATTAGGTTGAACCTAATGTAATAATAAATTTAGAGCAAAACGATAGAAAAAAGTATTCTTATATTGTCCATGTACAAGCTTTGACTTTAATAACCTTATAATTAAATACGTAAGTCCTAAAAATTAAGAATTATTTAAGAATAAGAATCTTACTTAAAAATATAAATATTTCACGAACTCGACGCACGAAATTATATTTGACCGTCAAACATAAAAATTACAATGAAAATCTGGAACATAACAATTAACAATTCTGTAACTTAGTTAAAATCTGATCAATTTACTTATTTTCAACATCCCAAGAATATTGAGTCATAAATATGAAAAAGTACAATAAATTTAAACAGAGCATGCAGAGAGTTTAAACATTTTCTTAAAAGGTTTCACACCCCTTCGTCACAATGCTTCAAAAATATACATTTAAATATTCCTATCAGCAAAAAAATCCTAAATATCACTTTTCACAGCCCTAGCCAAAACAAGCTCTATCAAACACAACTACAATAAGCTCTTGAAAAAGCTCAAAGGATTACCCCGGAAGCCTCCCCTCTATACCTTAGTTACACAACTAAAATAGGATCAAGTATATAACCGAGCCTTAGCACACATTCCACCAGTTGACGTGACAGTGCCGTGTAGTGTGTGTGCTGTGTTACCGAACGATCGAGACAAACGTGCGTTCTATTTTCAATTTTTATAATTAAAGTTTTAAAGAGGGGTTTAAAATTGCAATTCTAATTCGGTGTGTTCGAATTTTGATTTTGTTTTTTTAATTGGTATTTTTTCGGTTGGAATAGCATTGTTATTTTCAGCCAGTACTTCGATATTTTTTTTATTAAACGTGCGTGTTGCTTAAGTTTAATGTTTAATTTATGGTGTTGATTTTGGATTATTTATAGTTGCAATTTTAAAAGACCTTTTTAGGTTGTGGGTGGAATTGTGTTGTTGAATGAATCTTTTCTGGATTAAAAGTAATATTCACGTAAGTAAATTTTCCTTAGTTTTCAGGATTGTAAGATTTTAAAATTTCAGTTGATCGATTGCAGTTTTTTTTATTTTAGTCTGAGAGAACATTATTTCTTTCAATGCAAATAATTCAAATAGTACATTTATTAAAATTATTAAGATCTACACCTAATCTACAATACAAGTAACTCCTGAAAATTAAGTAAAATTTACTTTAAAAGACTTGACAATGAGGATACTTTTAAACACTTTTAACATCAATAAAATATGTAATGATGAATTATATATTATAAATAATATTATAGAAAAAATGAATAGAAAAAATACTTACTCTATATTACTGAAATAAAAGTAGCCTGTATAAGGGAAAATTCTGTCGTCCCTGCCTTCATGAGTTGTTCTACGGTTTAGGCCTTACCATGAATTCTTTTTTGGACTAAAATTCTCTTAAAAAGTTGGGCTCTTATATGGTTGATGATTTGTGCACAATATTTTGAACAAGCGGTCGGCAGGCCGGCTTCGCCCGTGGTATATACATAGCCTATAGCACTCAGGGACATCTTAGCTATCCATTGGTGAAAGAATTTTTGAAATCGATCCAGTAGTTCCTGAGATTAGCGCGTTCAAACAAACAAACAAACTCTTCAGCTTTATAATGCTTTAGTATAGATTTCAGTTGGTTTTTGTTAGCTTTTAAAACCGTATTCATTACTGAAGGAGCAGTGCCTCTTTAGCATCAGATACAGGGTTAGAAGAACATTAAAAAAAAACATACAGACGAATTGAGAACCTCCTCCTTTTTTGAAGTCAGTTAAAAATAACATTGACTTTCACAAACGATTTCGTGGGCTGCGTCTAACCTTAAGATTAAACTCGTAGGATTTCTGGTATGGAAGGCTGCATCCCATACAAATCCCACGAAACCACAACCCATACGTACCGTAAATGGAATTACATTACATTTTAAATAACACACTTACATACATACTAACGGCTTTAGACTTCATCTGCGAATTGTTGTTATTTGTTTTATTTTTTCATAGTAGTTGATGATAAATTTGAGGACGTATTAAGAAAAGTCCACTATGCTAGTATGTACGATATCTTAAAAGGTGACTAGTAGTCATCTGAGACATTTTTAATGAACTGACGAAACGCAGATTTTGTGTAGGAAATATTCATTCATTGTTATCATCGTTTCAGCCCTTAGCATAACATCAAATGTTACGAGATGATAATAAATTATTTTTTGATTTTTATAATGACGTAATAATTCAATGAACCAACTACTCTATTATTGGTGTTCATCAAATATAAGTTACGTAAATTTTAAAGAAATAAATTAAAAAAAAACGAAAAAAAAAGAAATATTTTATATTTAAGATGTTAAAAATTACTTTAAACTTTGTTAAAATTTATCTTGAATAAAGTTATAAAAAAAACAGCCGTCTCATTGTTAGAGGAGACCCGACCCTGCAGTGGGTCATTAATGGGTTATAGACAAATGAAAATATCATAAATCAGTATAGACAATCAACTGATCACATAGGATAAGGTCTACTTATTTTCCAACTATATTCTAAAGCCACGGGCAAAAAGTAGTATCAACTAAATATCTTAATCTTCTTAGAAACGAAGCTTTGAGCCAATTTCAACATTGTGGCGAACTCGCATTTATTTACGAAATGTTGCTATCAATTAAATTTCTAATGTAAAAGAGCAACCGCGTTCCGCCGTAAATAAATTGTAAATTGAAGAGTCACGATCATGAACGGTTTTGTTTCAAACTTTACTGATACCCTTTTAGCATCGCATGGTTTTTCCGACGGAAGTTATAATTCCTTTTAACCGACTTCATAAATGGAGGAGGTCTCTAGTCTGCGTTTATTTTTGAATATGAAATCACGATATTAAAAAATTACACATCTGAATCTCTTTATTTAAAATTATTGTTTTAATATTACTTTATTCAAATCCAATTTTTTATTTTTTTATTTAATTCAATTTTTTAATTTGTTAAAAATTATTGTTTTATTACTTTATTCAAATTCAAATAAAATAGAGTTTTAGTTTAAACCGACTAACTATTGAAAATTATTAAACTTTTGATTTTTTTGAACACAAAAAACGTTTTAAACCACATATTTAGGGCCTGACATTTGTGTCAAATGACAAAATTAATTTGGCGAAAGTCTCCACTCTAGCAAAGCGTGTTGCAGTACAAACGTGTAAGAGCACAATCCTAGCACTAACATAATAACAGTCTAGATTCCCAAATAAATTAACCACACGATCTGCCGCAAACAATTGTAGCGTGGGACGCTTGCAACACGCCTGCGAAATGCCAAATTACACCTTGTGTAGGGTGTCCAGGCCAACAGTAGTATACGGACATGTCGACCTAAGTGGCGCAGTGGTTGACACCGGTGCGCTGCGCGGAGGCACCTGGGTTCGATTTCCAGCAGAGCAGAGATTTGAATGATGAATTTGAATTTCTGTTTCTGGTCTGGGTGTGTTGTGTTGTTGTCTTGTGTGTGTCCATGGCACCCAGGGCACAGGGAATCCTAGTGGGCTATGAGTGTGAAGCGTTATTTATTTATGTTTAATAGAAAAAAAATAGTATACAGGCTACTGGCGCAGGTACAGGATGCTGGTACCCTGTTCAACCTTAAACAGATTAGGAATGTCAGTAATTAATGACCCACTACAAGGTTGGGTCTCCTCTCACAATGAGAGAGAATAGGCCTCAGTCCACCACGATGCCTACTGCGGGTTGGTGGACTCCACATGCTTTTGAGAACATTTTTTATGAACTCTAAGACATGCAGGTTTCCTCACGATGTTTTCCTTCACCGTATCAGCAGGTGATATTTAATTTTATAAAGCACACAATATAACTTTTTTACAATGTCATTGGTGCGTGCCACTGTGATTGCAACCCGGACCTCTCGATTCGAGGTCGAATTCTAATTTTCAACCAAATTTGACTGTGTTTATTATTACTATATTATTTCCCTAGTATCCCTTTTATGGTAGCCCTACATTTTTGCTACTATTCTGACGATAAAACGAATAGACAAATCTCTGTATTGCCAAATATAATTTTATAGTATTAAACAGGACTTTAATAAATAAATAATTATAGAAAATGCCACAGAATGATATTGATTTGTTAGCAGACAAAAGTAGTACTATTAAGTACCTAGATATTCTCGTACTTCTTGAAGAGATTTGATGAGATTAATCATCCATCCATCTGTCGATTGAAGATAGAGCGATTAGCTCTACACGTTTGATAGGTTAAAGTTTTATATCTAATCACTTAGAAAAATTTCAAGCGCATCTATTACTATCTACTATAATAATCTAATTACTTGGGAATATTTCTAATGAAGCTCTCTACGCTCTAAGCTTACTCCCGGGTCACTAATGGGTTGACCCATTAGTGACCCAGGAGTAAGAGAGTTGTAAGAGAAGACAGGGTCTTCTCTTACAATGAGAAAAATGGAACTGAATGATGCGAGTTGGTGGACTTCACATGCCTTTCAGAACCTTACGGAGAACTCTCAGCCAAACAGATTTCCTCCCGATGCTTTCGTTCATCAACAACAGTAACTGGTGACATTAGATTTTGCAAAACAAACAATTCATTAATTCAACGCATTCCCACTGTAGTGGAATGATAGACGTTCAGCAAAATATATATTTTTAAATTATAAAAGGCCTATCCTTCTCATTGTGAGAGGAGACCCGACCCTGTAGTGGGTCATTAATGGGTACTGACATGACATGACAAATGTTATTATTTTTATTATTCTCCTTTAACACTGCTAATCATATTGAGTTTTCTCCTAACAGTTTCTTTAAAGCGTGAGGCATGTCTCGCTGAACTATTTTGATTCAACCATCGTATAACTTAATCCACTATTTATACATATGTTAAGTACATGTATTACTAAAGTCAATGCTACGACCGAGCACGATGTTGGCATATGAAAACACTCAACACGTAGAGTACAGAAGTACAGCTTTATTGAGTAGGTACTATATAGAAACGCATCATCCCCGGTCTAAAATCATCGCGATAACACAAATAAATAAATAACGCTTCACACTCATAGCCCCACACTAGGATTCCCTGTGTCGTGGGTGCCATGGACACACACAAGACAAGAACACAACACACTCAGACCAGAAACAGAAATTTAAACTCATCATTCAAATCTCTGCTCTGCTAGGAATCGAACCCAGGACCCTCCGAGCACCGGCTTAACCACTGCGCCACTCAGGTCGTCGAAAGATTCGGACAATCCTGACGTATGTATGTGCCAAATCTTTGGCACTTTAGGGGAAGCCGCATGGACTAGTCCACAATCGATAAATAATCTGTTTGTAACAGATAGGATAGAGGAAATAATGTTCTAACGGATTCACCCTTTCAGATACGCAATAACACAAATAAATAAAACACGTAAATGCAATGAAAAATTACAATCTCAATTATGAAAAAATTGTAATCTAAATTATGATGAAATGTAATAATAATGAAAATAAAATAATTATGTAATATTAGCGAAGATTTGGCTACAAAACTATGATGCCATCAGTCACGATTTTTCTTACACGGATATTGACATAGGTACATAGACAATGTATGCATGTCAAAGAACTCGAATCGAAGTAAATATCCCGTAAATACTTGTGCAAATGTAGTGAACAATCGCAAAAATTATTAATTTCCTCCTTTAGAAGCCTCCTTTCTTCTTCTGCTTAGATCCCACTTGTTCGCGGTTTCTAAAAAGGTTTCGTGTTCGAAAGCCTCCCACCAGTCGTAAACGGCAGATAACCTATCGGTAATCGACAGTAAATACCGTGTTTAAATACTTGTGGCAATTTGTACAGATAGTCAGCAGAAAAAAATAGAAAATAAAACTATTTTTATCTATAGTTAGACCTAAAACTTTCTAAGACTGCAAGAAACCTGAAGCTATAACTTCAACTGTATTCTTTCTTTTTTGGTGTTAATTATATTCGTCAACTCCCTATTATCATTACAAATGCGAAATTTTGTTACTCTCTTACAAAAAAAGGGATCTAAATCCATTTTTTTTTTCAACTAAATAAAAAAACCAAATTTCATCTAAGATGAAGAAATGATGAAATCAAATTCGCGGGGTATAAAATAAATAAAGCGGTATAAATTAACACTCACTATGAAAAGCATTCTACTTTAGAAGGTATTGGAAAACCATTTACTTTTGCAAAATGTAAATTTTTCATGCAATAAAACAAGTTTCTAGCTCAGAAATGACCCTTTAAATAAATTAATAAATTGTTTTATCTGCATTATTAGTTGCGAATTCAGTTATTTGTGTGTAAAAGATCATTTCATTTTCACATCACATTTAACGTCTTACAGTACATTAAATCTTAACATTAGACATTTCAATCTTAAAATAAACTAAAGAAAAACTTTTTGGCTGTCATAATACATATCTTAACTTAACTTGCTGACCCTCCAAAACGTTACTAAATGACGGTAAAATAAAATTGTATTATCTGAATGGCCATTTGATGGCTGACCAATAAAAGTTTTGTCATGTAGCTGTCTTGTCTTTTCACGATCAATTTGAAAATCTTTCTTCATCTGTATAGAACAAGATTTTATACTTGCACTAGCCTTTTATTTGTACTGTAACCAATAGCTAAAAATATCAGCACGCACCAATATCTTTTTAAGTTATGTGTATTTTTTTCTTATAAAAGGAATCGAAAGTCCTTCCTTCCTTTCCGCCCTTGGTAGTCCACTGCTGGACATGGGCCTCCCCTGATCACCGCCACTCCACCCGGTCCTGGGCCCTCTGAATCCAACGGTTTCAATCAGTTCACCTGGTAGGAAGTAGTGTACATTTATTACTCCGATATAACTACGAGCGGTGATAGCCCAGTGGCTACGAATTCGGCCTCATACTCGAAGCGTCCACGTTCGAATCCCATTGGCACACAACAATGATTTTCTTAAAAAATCTGTGCAATTTATAATATTAAATGAAGAATGAATTAAACTTGAATTAAACACTGAAGGAAAACATAAGGAATGCTGCATGGCTGAGAGTTCTCTATAATGAAAAGGCAAGTGAAGTCCACCAACCCGCACTAGGCCAGCGTGGTGGACTATGGCCTACATCCTCCTCACTTTGAGAGAAGACCCGACCCTGCAATGTGTTATTAACGGGTTAAAGAAAATACGATTGAAATCTCTATAACACTTTACGACATAATAATAACCCATAAACAACAACAAGCCATAAACTCATCAAAGTAAACGGTATCATTGAACTACAAATAAATGTGTTATATCTATTGATTTTCACATGGTAACAGTAAACGATTGGTCAATCGAAAAACAGTCGATTAAAACTGTTCTAAAAATTTATTTATTTTGTTTATAATTTAATGTTGGTAACCTTGTGTGGTAAAAGTTGATGTAGGTATCTTACCGCCACCCTTTTAACCCGGCGTTATACAGCAAATCCTTTATGTAAGTTCTTGCTATAATTCTACCACTTACAAATGATGAATGGACAGGCAAAATATACCTCAAAGATGTCAATTAGAATGTAATAGAATGAAATATATTTGAATATAGTACCTCAAAGCTAATCATAAAATTTAACACAGTGGTCTTATTGATCAAAATTTACAATTTAAGATTTTTAAAATCTATTAATAATTTAATTTATTATTTCAGGTATTTTTAAGAAGCATGAACTCCTCAGTACTAAAGGTAAGCCTTTTTTGTATCAATTCACTAAGTTAGCATGATTGTAATTTTACATCTAAAATATGAAGTATAATTATATCTTCAATTATTTATTATAAGATACAATAATTTGTCACGGGAAAGTCAAAAAAATTGTATAAATAATGTACAAAATCCTCAACAATTCTTGTAGTGACGTTATTTGCAATTATAAATTATTTTAAATGCATTTTATTTAAAAAAATATACGCGCTATTCAATATAATTCATATGTTATTTATATCTGTTAAAATATCAAACAAAAGTGTCGGTAATTTTTATTAAAATTTGGATTATTTAATATTTTTCTTCGCATCTTGTATTTTCTTCGCAACGTTCAAAATGAGTTACAAGTATCTCGTTGATGTCTTTTCTTCCGCGCGGAAAATCTTGCAAACAACGTCTAAAGTCGATTAAAGAATTAATCTGTTAATCGCATTCACTGATTAATTTCCTCGAGAATTGCTTGGTAATTAACTCATTATTCGTAATTATAAGATAAGTGTTTCAGAAGTACGGAAAAGAAGAAAGGATAAACAAAAATTTAGAGCTTCCCGTATTCATTAAAGCACTTGCTTCATAGACTTTTCTTGCTTCATAGATTTATTGTCTGTAACCGATTTGTGACCCACTGCAATTCGGGTCTCCAAATGAAAAGGATGCAGGCCGTAGTCCATCAAGCTAGCCTCAGGTATTGCCCTAATTGGCTGTCCGAACGACCGCTTGACCAACAGAACAAAATTTAAACACAGGGCACTAATTATGTATGTATAGAGCTTTAATAATTATTATTATTTATTAATGAAGGTTCAATCATTATTAGTTATTAGGTTTTAAAATTTAAAAACAAATTGTCACTATGCAGACGCAAATTCTAAAAGATAACTTTAATTTAATTTTTAAAGCAATTTAAAGCTTTTGTTAAATAAAATGTAGTGCCAAGATTGTTTACCAATAGGACAAGAGAGAACAACGGACTGTAGGTAGTCTTAAATAGCTTCCAGCTTATCTCTACACCTCTCACAGTGTGACACATCATCACTCATTACAATACCCAAAAAATCTTGATTGATTCAACAATGCGTTCGCACAATTGTACGCTTGAGTGAACAAAAAGCGCATAAACGCTGTTACAAACAAAAGTACAATGTGTGTAAGCACTTAACGGAATACATATTCAGTTGTTTCTTCACTGGATTCTATAGTTTTTAGCCAGTGTTTGGCGCCGGAAAAGCAAGTTAGTGTCTACTAACCGTCTTTGCATACTAACCTGTGAACTTATGGATATTTTATTGGTTAATTCGCTTTAGCATAGCCCTACCGCTCCACGCGCTTTACAATCCTTTAGTACACAGAAAAGTGGTGATAGCCCAGTGGCTTAGAATTCGACCTCTTAATTGAAGGGTCCGGGTCCGAATCCCAGTGGCACGCACCAATGAGTTTGTAAAAGGTTATGTGCGCTTCATAACATTAAATATCACCTGCCGTTACGGTGGAGGAAAACATCGTGAGGAAACCTGCATGCCTGAGAGTTCACAAAAAAATGTTCTTAAAGGCATGTGAAGTCCACCAACCTGCAGTAGGCCAGCGTGGACTAAGGCCTACATCCCTCTCATTGTGAGTTCTTCATTATGTTCTACATACAATTTTGTTAATCACTTATAAGACTTACAACATAGAAAAGTCATTGGGTTCCATTGAGATTCGTGCCCGAACCTCTGGTTCAAGAGCCATCACTTCTTAACCACAGAGCTATCACACTTGCTCGTTTACTCCTATAACATAATACATAGTATACATACAGTTCATTTTTATTCTCTTGTCTTATTTGGTAAACAATCTTGGCACTACTCTTTATTGAGAAAAGTTTAAAATTGCTTAAAAAATAAAATAAAAGGTAGTTTCTAGAAATCTATTTGTGTACTAAATTACAATTTGTTTTTAAATTTTTATAATTTAGTGTCTGCATTATTTTTTAATCGCAAATTAAAATAAAAAGACATAAAGATTGTTTACCAAATAATACAAGGGAATAAAAATGAACTATACGAGTACGTATAACACTATCGATACGAACAGATTGTAGAGTTGTTATAATAATATTATCCTCCGGTAAAGGTTTCTCCGCATGTTAAACCGAGTGCAACGATTTGCACGTCACATGCATTGCATGTTGCATGGCCTCTGAGGTGTGCCGATATGATAGAAATATCGGTCGATATCGATATTAATGTGGCGGTTTTCGACACTCGTCAAGAGAGGGCGCTGCGGGGAACCTGAATCACGCTATCGAAGTTTTCTACACATCCGATTTATATTGACCACAAAAAATTATACAACATATTTTTTTTAAATAAACGAGTTTTATTCTATTTTTGTATTTGATGTGTGATATTAATATTAATAAAAAACCAATTCTTTACTAATTATAATTAATATTATAATTATTATATTTTTTATTATTTCACTAATTATTATTTTAAGACACTACCACATTATGAAAATATATGTCTCAAATTTAGCATTTAATTCTTTACTTTTATTCGGTCTCAATTATATTGATAAGTATAAAACCAGTTCTATACTTTTATTTGGCCTCAAAAACATCGACATTAAACCAATTCTTTACTTTTATTAGACCTCAAAAATATCGATATCAATCAAACCAAACCTCACTATGATGTTCCCTCCGCATGCAGGAGTTAGCGTATCACGTAGAAAGCCGTTCTTGAGAAAATGCACACAAATTGCATCGAATTTACCTCGATTGCTTCTATTATGGCCGACGTGTTCGATAGGGCACCTAAGGCGACGAATAGAGGAACGACTAGGCGGAAACAACTTAAAGTTGCTCAATATAATTATAAATCGACAGTGTTTAATCTTCAGACCACATCTTTAGATAGGGCGCCTATAATTTTGAACAGAGGAACGACGCAATTGTCGAGCTTCTAGAAATAACCGAAAGCTGCAAAACACAATAGGTACTATAAGTCGACAGTGACTAATCGCCAGTCAACGTCTATAAATAAGGTATCTAAGGCTTTAAACGACACGGTTGTCGACTATCAGGAAATAACCTAAAGCCGTACTAATGAAAACAATAAATGGACACTGTGTAGCCGTCAGCTAAAGTCCACATATCCACATTAAAGCATCGGATGATACGAAACTATCTATAGAAAAAAAAATAAAAGAGAGTTCAACTTACCGTTTTTAAAAATAAAAAAAGAGAACAAAGTGTTTAAGGTACACTACAGTAAAAAAACAGCGGTGATAGCCCAGTGGCATAGAATTCGACCTCGAATCTAGGGGTCCGGGTTCGAATCCCAGTGGCTTTGTAAAAAAAAAAGTTTATGTGCGATTTATAAAATTAAATATGCTGTTACGGTGAAGGAAAACATCGTGAGGAAACCTGCTTGCCTAAGAGTTCACAAAACAAATGTTCTCAAAGGCATGTGAAGTCCACCAACCTGCATTAGGCCAGTGGACTAAGGCCTACATCCTTCTCATTGTGAGAGGAGACCCGACCCTGCAGTGGGTCAGTAATGGATTGCAGACATATCCTATAGATTGGAACATCACAAATATATACGAGTATGTAGGTATATATTTATTCAAAGCAACTCCACCATAATACATCAACATATTAATAGGCCGATGTCCAATACAGCCCAATTATGTTCTAATAGGATACGAGTAGGTTGCAGCAAGCGCAGTTCAAATGCCAACGGGTCTGAGAAAATTCATCAAGTTCTAAATGGTAACGGTGACCACCAATGATGGATGGTCAGTGTGAGTTGCGAAAATAGGGCTTCGACTGGCTTAAAGGTGCTTTGAAGCAAATGTAGTCTAATATAGTTTAGTTGCGGACAGGGCTTAGATATACTGTCTTAAAGTTTATTCTTTAAAGTTGTACCTAAGTTATAGACTAGTTTAATTTAGTTAAGAAAAATGTCTTATAGTGACGTAAAGTTTAGGTGGCGTATTTTTAAATAACTTTGTAATCTAAATCGTAGAACCATTTTATCTCTTTTTATTTTCATAACAACATACAGTTGCCCTTATTAAAGATAGAAACACACAAAAAATTGGTAAAACTAACATTTTATAAGCATGTGAAACAATAGAAAAGATAAAAAGGATGACAATTTCTATGAAAATTGGGCCCCAAACCTAGAAAAATTGACAAGCATGAAAACTGTAAATTGTTATTACAAGTTGTAAGTTAAACTTACGTCGGAAATCTAAAGAAAGTTATTATAACCTATTATTATCTAAAATGCGAAATGTTTTTGTTTCTTTCAATTCAATTGTTTTGTATACTAGAAAGAAAAGAAGCACAAATAAATAATATGTATACCGTATTAACATAGAAAAATACATCACCTACATGTCATAGAAAAATCATAAAATCATTATCGTAAATTAATAACTACACAAACTGACGAATAGTTTACAATCATCTTAAACCAAATTAGGTAGTGAGCTATGAGAGCCAAACGGCCAATAAATAAATTAAAATAAATAAATTTAAAGGATATTAAACCTAACTCAGCACCAAACGGTTTGAAAGTCAGGAGATGACGCCTGACCTAATAGCGTCCATATTGGTATTTACTGCCAATTGCCATCTTGTTCAACCAAGAACTAGTTGCGATAAACTAGTTAATGCGAGTATAGTTTGCGTAGTTTATTATAATCCTACTATGGATGGATGTTTGTTACTCTTTCACGTAAAAATGGCTGAACAGATTTGAATAAAATGTGATACTAAGGATTGCTAGGATTAACATATACTTATTTTGCAAATTACATGCGTGCTTTGGTTTTCACAAAAAACTAAGCCATTGGTCGTGATCGTACTTTTCTATGAATATTTAAAGTGCCTAGTCGTCTTTCGTTTAATAACCATAAACATAGATTACCCTTACCTAGTTTTCTTAAACAATTTCATAATCTTAAGTTAGAAATTGACATTGAGTCATTTGAAATTCATTTTCGATGTATTCTAACTTTACTATCACAAAACAACCAATCTTTCATTTTGTCAATCGTTCATTGTAAGTCTGACACATTATATTAATAATTATATTCTCTTTTAAACCCTTCATTTGAAGTGTTTTTTCAGAACATATCCAATGTTAATCGTTCACTCACACGCTATAGAACCATTGAACCATCAATTCCCAGGACCATATACGGAGATACAGACAGTCACGACAACCTGCATATATTAGTGCATCTCTGATTGATGATTGAAGTTTTACTTAAGAGGAAGAACTTTTCATACCTGTTATTTTAATTGCGTGTAGCTGTACCGAGCTGTTATTGAATAAAATATCGATGCTTTATGGATTGATAGTTTGTTTATGTTGGTTCGCAGCTATATTTTATGTCGTGACGTCAAATGCTAATACATGAAATAGAATAGAATCGTACATCCATTTCTGCAGGTGACAAAACTATTGGAATTCGTAACAACTCTATACCTTAATTTGTGCAAATAAACGTTTTGTCTTTGTTTTTAACAGATATCTAATTCACAGCTGTACTGCTGTACTTTTGTAATTATCTTAATATCCAAAACTGTCAAATATGATAATTAATGTCATATTGGACAGTTTTGCAGACAATGTAACCATAATGGAACAATCATGACACGATTATGATTCAATTATAATAATAGACTCGTCTCCCTGTTGACAGCCGACGTTGTACTCTACCCAAAATAAAATCCCCAAAACTCAATATACTTGAGAGAAATCGCACCTATGTCTACCGCAGCCGCGTCAGCTTTCACCAGATAATAACTTACTTACGGGAAGCAAAAACAGAGACAATTAAAGGGTTTCCTCTCATTTATTTTATGATAATTCGATACTCTTTAAACATTTATTTTATTAAGCGCCTGCCTTCATTGTTAAGGAGTTTCGTAACCAGTTTTTGTTTTATTTGTACTGTGGCTCCACTGAGAACGAGATTCGAGAAGCGGTCGCAGTAAAATACTGTAATACCGTTTGATACCATTGGTTTTTATTGTATGTTGCAGCTTATTATCAGAGACAATAAGAGATAGTTTTTTGGCACTGAATAGCAAAAGCATGCGGCTAGTCAATTTAACCACAAAATTAAATGTTGCATTAAGCAATTGTATATTATGTAAAATTAACATTAGTTTTAGTATTTTAGTTTAATTTTTTCAAATCTTATTGTAAAAAATTGCATACTTGAAAGGAAAATATGGATTGATCAAATGATTTGTAGGTAAAACATAAAAAATAGGTTAGAATCCTATCTGAGACGTGTGTGTGTTCACCTCTAATAGTATCTCCGGCACCCACAGCTCTCCAAACGAAACACAATACATTAAAAATTTAAAAATACTGCTTTATGGTTGGTTAAAAGGAGGCGTTTGTTTCTTAAATTTGATAAAAAAGTCAGACTGATGAGTAAAATAGTAATGAGTAAAACTCTTTACTCGCTCACGATCAGCAGCTGCCCTTAAAGCTCTCTTCGACAAAAGTTAATTTATTTCACGTTCGTTTTTGTTTGTGAAAATAATTAAACATCGCGATTTATTTAATTCAGCGCCTTCGATTTATCGATACTTTAAATGGTTTACGATTATGCGTTTTAAATTAATACGAATTGGTATACATCTCCCGTTCGGCATAATAGAAGTTGTAAAAATGGTTGTGATTTAATTCGGTATGCAAAGAATTTTAAATGATTTATTACGATATGTGTTTCACGTTGATATGAATATTTCAATAAATCAATCTTTGGATTCTTGAATAGTATAGTCTTATCAGGTTTATTCGCACCTGTATTGCGGAATACTTGATGTCCTGACCTACTCGTAGCTAAGACACCGGTGCGCTGCGCGGAGGGTCTCGGGTTCGATTCTTAGCAGAGCAGAGATTTCTTAGAAGCTTCTTAGAAACTAACCAACCGACCAAATAGATGTTCGATCGCCCACAAGCGACACTGAGTTGCCGCCATTGTCCATTGTTTTTAAATTCGAACCCATTCGCCGTGGATTCCGTGGGAATGGCTAATTTGGACGTCACCCCGTCAGTCAGGCCGCCATCTTGTAATTGGAGTATTAGCCTCGGGATCGGTTTTACGTAAAACTTTGGATGTGTAACTCTATAGATAGTATGACAAAACGTAGACTTTTGTGATTTGAATAACCGATGGAGCTGAGACTAGCTGAGTCTTATGCAACCTTGAATTTTATATCCAACATCCTAATGCATGTCAATTTGGGAAACGCATAATACACCAATCCCCATAGAATGAAAATCGAGTGCGTTGTTCTGCTTAAAGAGTAAAAGTATAAAATTCGCCGTGATCATAATTATCGGAGATACAACCAAACCTTCCCAGGAATCGGGAATCAAAACCGTTCACAGAGCAGCAATTGGTGCCTTGCAGGAATACAGGAGGGCATAGGCCTCTCTTAATCGCCACTTAAACTAATCCTGAGCCTTGTGAATCCAATGGTTACGTGTTCTCCTGAGATAGTCAGTCCAACAAGTCCGAAGGCCTGTCGATACACCTTTTGCTTAGACAAGGTTACTATTCGAGGACTTTCTTTCCTATGAGTTAACGGTCCTTCGAGCGATGTGTGTGGGTTTTCGTTTATGGATTTAGTGACTCTGCCAGGATCGCTATGTCATCGGCAAGTCGGTATTTATAAGAGGTTTTCGCCACTGACGTTATGAGTGAATTCCAAGTTGTTTCCACTTCATCAGTTTGAACAAGTCTTTTAACTAAAGGAATTTTTAAGAGTAATTAAGACATTTAAGTACCGAAACTTCATAATTCCAGTGCCGTGTGCGAGCCCATGCACTAGTCAATGACTTGCCTATTGTCATCGACAACCTTACAGTTAAAGCTTACAGCTCTATTCATATCTACAGACATTGCGTGTGGCCGACACGTGGCGTGGCAGACAAAAAAATATTCTTTAAACAATGTCATTCTCTTCCCAGCATAGTCCACTGCTGGACATGGGCCTCCCCTAATCGGTTCTCCTCCACCCGGTCTTGAACCCTTTGAATCCAACGGTTTTCTGCTGTCTTCTTCAGGTCATCAGTCCACCTGGTCAGAGGGCGGCCTTTGCCTATAACCCTATAACCCTATAACCTAGTGGAGGTCGCCATTCAATCCTGCGAGCGATGGCCAGCCCATTGCCATTCTATTTTGCATAATTTCAGACCTATGTGGGTTACCTTAGTACTTTTAAAGATTTTGTCATTTCTGGTTCTGTCACTTAAAGAAATAGCGAGCATTGTTTTTCTATGTCCGCTGAGCGACTGTGGGTTAGGCTGCTAATAAATTCAACTAGTGCGTTCGCGCACGAACAATCCCGACCTTAGAAATATCGTACTATCGAGCGTTCATACTGCGTGCGTTAACGCGTGAACCTGCGGACTTATACGCAACAGTTGAATTCGTAAGAAAACGCGTCCGAACAGAGCGCGGTCAGTCACAGTAAAGGACCGTAGATATGAATAGGGTTCAATAATGATATTGTATAATAGTGACGTAATGGCTGCCTTCAATGCCTCGCCGTGACCCCTGGGTGGATGGTTTTTGTTATCATCTGTGGCTAACCACTTCTTGTCACCTACAATGTAGGTTAGGATTATGTGGATGTGTGTGAAGATGCACATATCGAATATATTATGTAGATTATAGGAAGAATTTTGTGAGGCTTTTGCCAATATTCGTAGCGCGATGGTCGACAAAAAATTATTAGCATATTAAAAACGAATCTCTTTGGCCTCTCTACATACGAGTACGTATTTAAAGAATGTAAATCGGAGTGCTAAAGATAGCAATGCAATTATAATATGCAGATTTGAATGTTTTGCGAGTGCAACAGTTTTAACCGCCATTTTTACTGCCCTACGCAAAAATTCGCGAAATTACCTGATTCACTTTTACACTTTCTCTTTACATCACTAATTGAATAACACTTTTACAGTTAATTAACTTATGAAGATCTGCATGTTATCTTAACGGTCACTTTGCACCTGTTTAAAAAGTGTTAAGTTTTTATATTATATCTTAAAAGTTTTAAACAACTTTCTTGGAGATAATAATAATTATGTTTATAAAATACATCCTCCTTTTTAAATATTTCGTAATAGCCTAATTGAAACAGTGTTAGGCTAAATGGTTTGAACTTTGACCGGTGACCTAAAGTATGACATGTACGAGTACTTTTAATTTATAAAAAAATATTTTTCGGAAAGTAGTGTACAATTATATAAGATCGTCATTTTAGGTATGCTCACCAAGAAGGAATAAAAATGACCATTGACCATAATGTAGTGTTTAGAGGAAGACTCATACTAATTATACGGTCACTACAAACAATAACACACTGTTCTTCAATTAATACGGTCGAAGTAAATGCAAATAATATAATTAAATTTAAGAATTAAGCCTTTTATCAATCTTTTCCTTTGACCAGAGGACAAAATTCTTAACTTCCCAGCAATTTATTAAAACAATTCAATTATTTAAACTACAAAACATAACATACAAGAACAAAGGTGCGTTGTTACTATCTGTTTACACCGTGAGAGAACGTTGCGATATAAAAAGTAATGATTATTTAATTATAGGCTGTGCGTTCCTTGTGCCTAATGACCGGCCATGTTTAAAAACATAAATGTCAGATTTTGCCGCGTTTTGTGGACTGGTGTTGCAAGGTTAATATTTAATAATAATGGATCATGTTTATGAGTTAGAATACTTAGTGCATTATTAATTAATGTTTGCAATAATTTCGTCGTAAAGATCATTGTTAATTTGATAATTATTGGTCTGTACCAAATTAGTGTGTTTACGATCATTTGTTTATGTTGCTTCTAAAACGCTAGTGATGTTGCATACATTATGGATCTACAATAGTATCTTTGGATACTAAACATAATTCCCACTTTGCAGTGGTTTTATATTTTAGTAGTGTTCAATTTAAAAGGATACGATTCGCCGGTGGCCCATCAAACTAAATTAAGATTAAAGTACAGTAAGATGTGAATCCAAAGAAGTGAATTAAAGTAAATTGCCAAAGATTAATAAATAGATAAAAAATTAAATATTAATTGTGAAGGAATAATATTATTTTAGATACCTATTGAGGTGCAACATGTAGAATAGCCTTTGCCTTTGGTTATTCAGGCACTTGGTTATTCATCCACCTTATAATTTTCTTACTATATTAGTATCTATCCCTTAAACGCTACATTATGGCGTCTTTTTGTTTTTTAAAAGATAAATAGTTAGCACTCTTTTACTCATTCTTTAGTAGGTATTTTCCATATTAATTTGTCAACATTTTTACTTTACTATATACGTAGTTTTAATGTTAGCTTCTGAATTTCCGAATGTAATTAGTATTTTATTATTAGATAATTGTGTATGTGTGTTATTATTTCTCTGTATTATTAGCAACACGCTTTGGCTTAGCTGTAAGTGTTGTAAGCAACTGTTTATAAATAAATAAATAGATAGTGTCACTCCAGCTGGCCATAAAAAGTCTTTGTTTTTTATCTATAAGACCTAAAAATTAATGTTTTTCTTTTATTTCAAACTCAATCCACTTTGAATACACCATGTATTTGACCCAATCAGAGAAACATCACACATTTTTAAACGACTACAATTTTGTTGTCAAGACAAACGCCTGTTGCAATATCTGTGATCGTTTCGTATGATTTATGTGAGGCCCGCCGCTCTACGACGGTTTAATAGAATAAAAATAGGTTAAATTACGTATGTATGTACAAGTACGAGTATGTATGAACATTGATTTTTGTTTTTATCAATATCTTGCGTACTTCTTTTTTGATTAGGAAATATTTTGGTGGGGACAATCATTTAGGTCGTTTATCATTAAATTTGTAAAGCAATAGTTCCCTCTTTTTAGCAGCCTCTCAGCATGCGCGAAGCAGTTTGTCGTGTTGGTTGCTCAGTCTGTTGTGTCAGCCAATTAGGAAAAGTGTCTAGTAAGGTACTTTTGACAGATTCAAAAGTACTTATTAAAGTAGGTCAGTCTTGTACCACTGGTTCTCCTATCTCCCAAACTACAATACGCACCTTAACCTGGTCATTAAATAGGTATCCCATCATCTGGCCCAAGACTTAGTAGAGAAGTGGTGTCGTCACCAACCAACCTCAATTACTTTAAAATTGTTGAAACCATCCAGCAATAAAGCTAACTGTTCAAGTAATTTGCGATTAAATCTAACTTTGTATTGTACTCGTCGCATTAACGACGCTAAGCGAATGAAATATGCTTACGGCAAAAGCTTTAGTATCCTATAATAGGTTGGTACATTCAGATTCAAAAATTGCACCAGAGGCGCTAATTACTCAACATTTAATAGTTTCCATTTGTCCATATTTACATAATCCAAATATCATTGTTTTTACAATTAGAAAACTATACAAGAAAAAAATCCTATCGGTCTCGATCGTGGAAAAAGATGACAACTGTCGTAACAATTGAAAATTCTTCTTCGTCGTCTCCTCGTGGCTGAGGGTCGTGACCATGGATGATAGTGTTGGTTTATAGTTTCCATTCAGTTCTGCATTCAGTCAGGCGCATGGCTTTATTTAAGTCAGTTTAACAATTGAAAATACTATAAATATAAATTAAGAGGCTTAAATTCTGGCTTTAAAAATACATAGATGGTCGCATCTCATGTTCACTCAACACTTGATGTCCTCAAAATCATCCATAAAGGACTCAAGTTCTTTCTTTATAAGAGTTTCAGTAAAATAGCCACAGAAATGATTATTATCGGTAAAAGCGTTACTGCATTACAGAAGGATTATTACGGTTAGCATCAAAAGATGAAAGCGAATAAAATATATCTGCATGCTCTCTATCTGACCATTTCGTTATGTAATACAAACACAAACAGATTATATAAGAGGACAAAAAGCTATTGCATATTTTTGCTACCTTATCATCATTACCACAGCACAGATAACTTATGGTCATCATACTAGGCTTTTTAGTCTATGACCGGGTAATAAGTTTTTTGTAATCTTTATGTTTCTTGCTATACAGCCATAGGCAATTTTGTGATGAAACTTGGATATAGTCATTAAGTTATGGATTTATGGAAAGTAAAATGATTTAAATCTACTGGTAAGTATACGTATATGTATTTACTCATACATATGAAGCGTCAAAAAGAGTATAGGCTCCGACAAGGTGGACGGGTGACTTGAAGAAGACAGCAGGAAACCGTTGGGGTCAAAGGGCCCAGGACCGGACGGATTGGCGTCGATTAGGGGAGGTCCATGTCCAGCAGTGGACTACGCATAACATTTTTTACTGCCTAGAACCCATTTATGGCCCACTGTTGAGCACGGATCACTGGAGAAATGGGTTAGTGGAGAACCCATGTCAGATGTTTTCAAACCGCCCATAGGGCCTCTGACAATGTTTAACAATTGCTGTCTTATACATCACAACCGGGACCGACGGCTTAACGTGCCCGCCGAAGCATGAAAGCGCATTTAATTCGCCACTAGCGGTCACCCATCCAGGTACTGACCGCGCCCGTTGCTTAACTATTTCCATCGCTGATCTACTCAAGCGGCGGGGCTATGCCGCGCTTCTATCTATATACTTTTTTATATATATTATATTATCTATACTAATATCGTAACGCTGAAGAGTTTGTTTGTTTGTTTTTTTTGTTTGTTTGTTTGAACGCGCTAATCTCAGGAACTAATGGATCGATTTCAAAAATTCTTTCAGTGTTGGATAGTCCATTTATAGAGGAAGGTTATAGGCTATATTTTATTTTCAAAAAATTAGGGATCCGTAAAAAAAATTGAATCGAAAACCTATTTATGCGTGCGCTGCAAAAACTATTGACAAAAGAACAAAGTGATGTACTACGGGTTTGTAGGTCTTATTAAGATCTCCAAAAAAGTCCGCGAGAGCACATATCTAACTATCATAGTTTAGTCACAATAACCGAAAGTTCTAAAACCCACGCGGGCGAAGCCGCGCTCACAGTCTAGTGTTACAATAAACTTGCTCAATGGAAAACTATGCGGTATGCAATTAAACGTGGTTAACTCCTCCCCTGCAAAATGCATTCGGAGTGACAGAGTCGTGACTGTTCTATTTGATATTAAACTGCACCTAATCTTCCATTTGGTGAAATGACATTTCGTTGTGTTGAAAACCGACGATTTATCTTATATCTTAACACGTGAAGCGATAAAGTACTCCCCCGCGGGAGCTGCTATGGCTCAGCCACTCAAAATTTAAAGTAATTGTACCCGTGTGAATGAATATTACCACATTAAAAATTTGATCTGATATTTCAAAGATTATTATCGTTTCAACAACAGCTGATGAGTAAACTATCCTCGTTATAATAACAGCTGGAACAATTCTATCAGATCGGTTACTAGAGTCCATCATTCACAGTATTGTAAATTTTGAAAACAATGGGTTTGGTTTTGCAAGGGTGGGGTGCTATTATCTGTTGCCAATAGCAAATGAAATGACTAGGTGTGAGCGTCTGAACTGTTTTTAGATTATCTTTATTGCATTAACAAATTAAAAAAAACCTAAAACTATTTTAAATGCGAAATTTTGTGCACATGTAGGGATGGATGTTTGTTACTCTTTCTCGAAAACGGCTGCACAAATTAAGATGAAATACATCCATAGTATGCATAGTTTCTAAGGTCGCGATTGTTCGGCCGTGAACGTACGTATACGCACGAGTTAAATTCGTACGAAATCGGATTCAAAAGCGCGGCCCTAGGCAGGATGAAAAGTAATAGTAACGCTTCACACTCACAGCCCCACACTAGGATTCCTTGTGTCGTGGGTGCCATGGACACACACAAGACAACAACACAACACTCCCAGACCAGAAATAGAAATTCAAATTCATCATTCAAATCTCTGCTCTGCTGGGAATCGAACCCAGGACCTTCCGCGCAGCGCACCGGTGTCTAAACCACTGCGCCACTTGGGTCGTCATCATAATATGAGAATTTTATTTTTTCTGTGGTATTTGTTTGATGAAATTTCAATCGTTTGGAGTACCTATATATCCAATTAATTCACACTTATTCATGTGAATGAACAAGTTGGAACAACGTTTAGGGAGAGGAACGACCTTGCTCTATCGACGCGACGGTCGCTCGGTGAGCAATGTAGGTACGAGTTTGCAACGTCAGGTGCAATGGATTACATGCTATGAATGAATGTTCTAAGATTAACAAGACGTAGTATTGGACATAGACATTTCAGTGCTATTTTCTTTTGTTTGTCGACCATTCCTTTTTTTTTCTTTTTATTGCCAGCTTTACACTTGCGTCAGCAGAATCAGTCTGCGGATTAATGTAGAATACAGCATTATGGCTATTTGTAATCAGAATTTTATTTGAATTTAGAATTTTATAGGCATTTTTAGATTTTAAGGAAGTAGGTGTGTTCAGGAGGAAGGACCTGTGTTCACTAAACATTCCTTGTCTGTAACCCATTAATGACCCACTACAGGGTCGGGTCTCCTCTCACAATGAGAAGGATGTAGGCCTTAGTCCACCACGCTGGCCTACTGCGGGTTGGTGGACTTCGCATGCCTTTGAGAACTTTTTTTTTTTGAACTCTCAGGCATGCAGGTTTCCTCACGATGTTTTCCTTCACCGTAACAGCAGGTGATATTTAATTTTTATAAAGCGCATATTACTTTTTTACAAAGTCATTGGTGCGTGCCACTGGGATTCGAACCCGGACCCCTCGATTCGAGGTCGAATTCTAAGCCACTGGGATATCACCGCTATTAACATTCCTTAGCTACGATTAATAGTCAACAGTTCTAAATAATTCCTTTGAGGCTTTGTGTTGTCAGAACCTCATTAGTGACGGCGTGATGAACTGGCGTGGTCGGCACAGAAACAGTCGGAAACACGCAGAAACAAAACGAAATACGCGAATTTTGCATACAATGCGCTATGGGAAACTTTATACAGACGTAAATTACTGCATTTGCAGTTTGTATGTAGTTACCTACCTACTTACTTGCTCCCTACAAATCCTCCTAATACTATTATAAATGCGAATGTTTGTGAGTATGGATGGATGTTTGTTACTCTTTCACGCAAAAACGGCCGAACAGATTTGGCCGAAATTTGGTACACAGATAGATCATAACCTGGATTAACATATAGAATACTTTCTATCCTTCTCATTCTTCTATCCATACTCACAAACATTCGCATTTATAATAGTAGTAGGATTAGGATAGGAACAGATACAATTACAAGGTATTTGTTAGAACTTCATGCGACCTTCGGTGGCATTTAAGATGTGCTTATGGCGTATGGGCCAGATACCGATAAAATGAATAACTGCACAGACATCTGCGATATTGATTATAGCTCCAGCACCATAGTTCATGTATAATGAATGGCTTTACAAGAATGTCTTATATCTCACTAAAGGCAAGAATGTGAATTACGTATTTATCTATCTATTAATTCCGTACATGGCGTGAATAGGTTGACAAGTCGAAAATGCAAACTTTTCAGGGCAGCCTTTTAAAGTTTACTTTTTTATTGGTAAATCCATCTATGTATCTATGTAATAATTTGAAAAGTCGATTCTTATAAAATATAATGCAATAAAAAAAACAAAAATAAAAAAAAATGGATTTACCAATAAATAAGTAAACTTTAAAAGGCTGCCCTGAAAAGTTTGCATTTTCGACTTGTCAACCTATTCACGCCATGTACGGAATTAATAATAGAAAAACATAAAACCAGATTGCGCAAAAACAATTAAAAATTGTCCCTTTAAGACATTCAGTCTAATTCACACAAGTTACACGAATAATAACACCATCTTGACAATTAAAAAACATAGTTCTGGTAATGAAACTGTTATGTCCCTAACGGCCGCACTCAGAGACGTCATTAAACGTAATGTTCATTAACCTACAAATAAAATCGTCTTTATTCGTATTGGCATAAGTGTCATCGTTTTTTACATAATGAACCATTAACGTTAATGAACGTCTCTGAGTACGGCAGTGAGCCAATAAGCTTAATAAAACTTACCATTGTAACCTATTTGTGAATGACTGCAGAGTCGGGTTTCATCTCATGACGTAATGTCGTTAATCCATCATGCTGGCCTAATAGACTTTGATAGACTTCACATGTCTTTGAGGACCTTATTCTCACGCATGCTGGTTTCTTCACAATGTAGAAAACATGTCGTTACAGCTCGTGACAATTAATTTTTACAAAGCGCACGTTTCTCTATAAAAATCATCGGTCGTGTCCCTGGGATTCGAACCCACAACCCTCCAGTAAGAATCTGAATTCGTACCCACTGCGCTATCATCACTATTACTTGAAATCATTAAAAAATCATATTTATTTGTTCCAGATGTGGCTGTCCTGCCTATTA
Organism: Erynnis tages; assembly: GCA_905147235.1. NCBI lineage: Eukaryota > Metazoa > Arthropoda > Insecta > Lepidoptera > Hesperiidae > Erynnis > Erynnis tages. The sequence continues at coordinate 515,179 of LR990097.1, forward strand.
GCGTCAAGCGTGATCAGCCTAGCGACAGCCGCCAACGAGTACCTCCCCCCCAGCAAGGGGTACCATTACGACCCCCCGAATATACCCTTCCCCCCCAACAATAATGTACCTAAGGTAAGCTATATTTCTATTTAACGCTTCACACTCAGAGCTACACACTAGGATTCCCTGTCTTGCCATTGATACACATTACAAGAATACTACACACAGCCAGACTAAAACAGAAATTTAAACTCATCACTCAAATCTCTGCTCCGCTAGGAATCGAACCCAAGATTCAGAGCACCAGCGTCATTGGCACGCTACTGTCGTTATTTTTGCCAAGCTTTTATTTTCTTTTTAAATTTAAACTTTAAGCTCGCCTAATCTCAATAATATCTAAAATACCAAGTTACCGGTATTGATATGAGGACAATATCGACATTATGATTTTATCGATTTTGAAAAAGTGGTCCAGTATTGTAAACCCTAGAATCTATGGTATGGTATGGTCAGTAACCCATTAATGACCCACTACAGGGTCGGGTCTCCTCTCACAATGAGAGGGATGTAGGCCGCCGTCCACCACGCACCACTACTGCGGGTTGGTGGACCTCACATGCCTATGAGAACATTTTTTTTGTGAACTCTCAGGCATGCAGGTTTCCTCACGATGTTTTCCTCCACCGTAACAGCAGGTGATATTTAATTTTATAAAGCGCACATAACTTTTTCACAAAGTCATTGGTGCGTGCCACTGGGATTCGAACCCGGACCCCTCGATTCGAGGTCGAATTCTAAGCCACTGGGCTATCACCGCTTTTTATGGCATGGTATCGTATAACAACCTCAAATTGCTAATACAACAATACAGATATACAGATTTTAAGCGGTTCTATAAACGAACGGTTAACAAAACACATCACAAACAATACACAGCCGAAAAATGCATGTATCTCTGCAATCAAATAATACCAACATAATTACAGAATTTTCTAACGCCTCCATTGAATATAACAATGCAGCCAACCTTGCAACCTGAATCTATTCAAATGTCAAAACTACAGATGCGTGTCGCGGTTGAGTTATGAAATGTGTTTATTCACGATGTACCTGTATTTACCGACTATTAAAGTTTATAACCCTCGTAAATTGCTTATATGCTGGTACCTTGTCATATTAACATCATTTTGATTTTATTTGAGATTTTGACGTCGTCTGATGTCTGATACAAAATATACGGCATAAATATAATAAAAAAATATTTCATGGAATTAGTTCTGATGGTATGGATATAATATATACGGAGAAAAAGGCGGAGGGTGGCTCCATCCCATTATGCAGTCCGTATGTGCGGATTGTTACAAAGTAATAAAAATAAGTATATATAATAAATTCCAATATTTTAAAAACCACTCATTAAAACATACAATGATAGAAGTATATAGAAGTTGACTTGAAATATGAATGACGTAAAATGCCGAGTTGCCCATGCAAAATCTATTTAAAACAGTTATTAAAACTAGTTGAACTGTAAAACAGTGTCTCAATCGACTTTGAGGTCAGAACCCTATTATAATTACAATTAGGCCTTGTCCTAATTAGCTGATATGAATTCAAATTCTAAACTGAAAGACATAGATTGAAATGTGAAAACAGCAACTTTTGAGAGCAACCTGGCAGCAGTTAGTCAGTTTTTAAATTGACGAATGGAAGCCTACATTGGGCTACAACAGATGCGAAATGTCTGACCGTGAAAACGGTGTAATCTTATTTTATTGTTATGGCACCAATGTGCCCATTGTAGTCCGTGTTGTATGGCTTGGTGTGAATGAATGCGTTGGACAACTACATACATACATACATACATACCTCAATGGCACTTGTTGTTAATAGATAGAATGGCTGCAACGCTTTATTTCCCTCTGTTGGACACAGGTCTCTCCCGTAACAGAGAAAGGTCTGAGTATACTGCTGAGTATACTACGCTGCTCGAATTCAGATTGGTGGAGAAACGAGCTAGTGGCCAACCCGCGTAAGATTTTTTCAAACCACATAGGGCCTCCGACAATTAGGTTTAACTACTGCTTTCTGATATCTATTTAGCTGATTTAATTTGCCACTATAACGCATCCAGGTACGGACCGTTTACATTGTTTAACCACCAATAGACGACGTACACCGAGTACACTGACTGACGAACGAATTGCGTGAACCGACAACGCAGTCCACGCCAAACCGACCAATGAAAATTGAGCTCACGATTCGTGCCGACTACTACAATATGTAGGTGTGTTACACATGAACAAGAACAAGTAAAATAATCGCCTCAAATAAAAACTATTCGACTCACACAATCTAGGTTCTTATTTATGGTTTTATTCATCTGTTTCAGCCACCGTCGCCTCCCCCGACACCGTATAGGCCGACACCCCCTCCACGACCTACGTACGTGCCGCCCCCCCAGCCTGGACCAGGGCCTAGGCCTACTCCGGGACCAGACGTAAGTATTATTTAACTTGTACTCTCAAAGAAAGGTCCTCGAATGGTCCTTGAATTTTAAAAAACGCACATAAGTTAGAAACGTCGTGCCCAACGATGGAATAACGATGGAATTCGATTCCGGATTATTGGAATTTCAAATTTTCCAATGGGATTTTGCGATGCTGCTACATGTAAATTTAACCGCATTTTTAAAATATTTAACAAACCCCATTTTAACCCCAAGATTAAAAATGAAAAACAAATGAACGGTTAAATCCTACCTATTTGTAAATCATATCCATACTTCTTTATATTAACGAACTCGGAGGTCTGAGGTGGATTTCAATAAAATGCGAGGCATTTATTACTTTATTTATTACATCTGTCATTAGACCTGGTATTCCATGAAGTGAGGAAATCGCTATTCACTTGGTACTCAAGGGTCATCGATATAGTGGTCGGGACTTTTTGCCGTCGGAGGGGGTGTGTAGATTCCTCGTGGTTCTGAAATATAAAAAAGCCAATTTTTTCAGACTTGTCCTCTTTGGTAAACAATCTAAGCATGTATATTTGTTTTAATTTGCGGTTTAAAAATAACGCCAATAATTATAAAAATTAAAAAAAAACGTCATTTAGTGCTGAAACTAATTTCCAGTAGCTATATTTATTTTTTTAAAACAATTTTAAACTTATTTCAATAAAAAGTAATGCCAAGATTGTTAACCGAATTAGACAAGCGCAACAAAACGGACTGTAGGTAATAAGTAAAATTGGGCTACCTATTTTTTTTTTTAATTTTAAAGATAATGGGCGCGGTCTTTTCGGGACACCGTGGTAAAAAAATTACCCTGTATTATTAAAATGGCGGCAGTTCCTGACAAAAGCGGCATAAAACCTGCTAAAAATTACGTGTCCAATTTTTGATAAAATTTAATACAAAGACCTTGCTTAAAGATTTTAATATGTGGATGTGAGTAAAGTTTAAAAATTAAATTAAAGTTACCATCCTTTTCTCCCAAAGGGCCGATCGGACTAGCTGTCAAAAAAAATTGTGCCTGTTTAAAAAAATTAATAATGTAAATGATAAAAATAAATATTTCACTTTTTCATGTAATGAAATAAAGTTTACTTATTTATGCTTTTTTAAAAAATTACATTTAAAATATAAAAGAACAAAAAGGCAGATAGAATGCTAAAAACATTCTCTCCCAGTCAACCTTTAAAGCTTAAATTCTGAAAATTCTGAGTATGACTATTCTGAAAGTTCTGACTATTTTAAAAATAGAACATAACTAACTTGTTACTCGTTGAAACAATTAATTTTATTATAGAATAGGTTCAAAATTTCTGTATAAAATTAAAAAGGTAAAAGAATTTTGCAATGGAATTTAACTTTTTACTTAAAAGTCTACGGTTTTCGTCTAAATATTTAAAAGAAAATTATTTAATAGCGCCATATTTATCTAATAAAAGTAATGTTATTAAAAAATAGAAGGTAGTTATATAAAATAGAAACCTTCATTATTATTACTGTTATCCTCTTTAGAACCTGAAAGGAGATTGAAAACATGAAAATTATATAATATTTAGCAAATTTACGAAATTGGCAAAAAATAAAAAGCTATCTTCTCTCTGAATAATGTTTTTTGCAATGGAATTCAACTTTTTACTTAACTACGGTTTTCGTCCAAATATTGAAAAGAAAGTTATTTTAATGGAACTATGTTTATCTAATAAAAGTGATGTTATTAAAGAAATTAGAAGGTAATTATATAAAATAGAAACCTTCAATATTATTCCTGCTATCCTCTTTAGAATCTGAAAAGAGATTGAAAACATGAAAATTATATAATATTTAGCAATTCCACGAAATTGGCAAAAAATAAAAAGCTCTTCTGAATAACATTTTTTAAGATTTTGGAATTAAGCAATTTTCGAAGTTGCATAAATAAAAATACATATATCGTTTTTGGTAGAATTTTCGATACTGGATATTTTGTATCGATATATTGATATTATTTTGTATCGATATATCGATATTCTTTACAATGAGCCTAGTATCATACAAAGTTTTTTAATTATATTTTTTAATTATATACAAAGTTTGATCTTTATTATTACAACTTAAAAAAGTAGACATACAATTCGATTCGTAGTTTCCCAAACAAATCTACTTACCAGGCTCAAATGCAGGATCCACTGAAAATTAAAAAAAACTTCTGTAGACGTTTAAAAACATGAGCTCATTTTTATTTTTTCTCAAAATAGTGTCACTCCATCAGTAGAATTTGATTCCTATTTATAAATTCCTCTTTAGAAGATAATATAGAGAAAAGATAAAAAAGATATATTTCATAATATTGTAAAAGATTATTATAAGAAAGAAAAGATATATTAAAAGATTTTGATTTTAGATGAACCAATTCATTTTTGTATATAGGTCCATTCGTTGAAATAAGTAAGAGCCGCGGTGCTATCTTTGGAACTCTATATACTAGATAGTTCGAGATGTCTAACATGTAAAAATTCCAAAAAGATATTTTTATATATTTAATAACATACATGTCACAGCCGAGTCAGTAGTACAACGGGTCGATGTTATGGCCCTCGGGCCCTCACTCAGTTTATGTTCAAGACGCAGGCGTTGGTTCCAATTCCAGGCTTTATCTGGAACCATCGTGTTTAATTTAATTAAGACAATACTTATCTCTTATTACAATTATCTTTACAAAATTTATTTAAAACTAAACTTTGCTCCCGGCTATCGACCGCAAATTCAGAACTTGGTACAGACAGTGATAAAAAGTATCCTATAAGTATATTAATTTAGGTTGTAAACTATGTGTACCTATTCCATATTATTTCATACAAAGCGCTTCAGCCGCTTTTGCGTGAAAGAGTAACAAACATCCATCCATCAAAACACAAACTTTCACATTTTTATTAGTACCTACTACCTAGTAGGATGACAATTTTTATTTCTAAAATTTTATTACTTCTTATTCTTGTTATAATACTCAATTAAATAGGTACTCACATACCTTAAGACTTTTCCATAATATACTTGTACGTAATTTAAAATTTGTAAATAAAAAATGTACTACAAGTCAACTCACCGTTGTCGTCCCGTTCAATACCTACAAATTTTAAAATGTGTCGTAAAAGTTTAAAATCATAGCTTACTTCCTCATGACTGTGATACAATCTGCTCTTAAAAATTAAAATCTAAATCTTTTGAGCTTACTTGATAGCCTGTCACCATAGTCTGTAAAAATATATATTTTTGACAATTTTTTGCAACTCAACATTAATTAAGTACAAAGTTTAAGAAAAAAAGTATTTTTTATTATTATAAAGACTAAAGACTTAACGTATTATAAAAACCAAATTATATTTACCTACCCCTTGCCTGATGTTTTAATCTGTCTTCTGTAAAACAAATTTTAATATCAGATTACTGCCTATTTTTTTCAATAGATATCCCTGCAAATATTTTACTAAGTTACCTACGAGTACCTACTTGACAGCAAAAACATGATACCTATACATTCTAATCTAAAATCCATAGGCAAATTTTTTTATAAGAATTGTGAGTAAACAGTCAGACGGGTCCTGATGGTAAGTGGTCACCGTCGCCTATTGACACGAACAACACCAGTCACCAGTGGAGTCGCCAGTGCGTTGCCGGCTTTGAAGGAGAGCTCTTTTATTGTCCTTTATAAAAATATTTTTTACAAATATTTTTATAAAGAATTTTTTTACAAAAATATTCTACAATTTACATACTCAACAAAACAACCCTTACCTAACTGTATATCATAACTAGCTCCTTTCCCTAGTGACGTACACACTATCTGTAACAGAAAGAATACTAATTAAAACATAATTATAAACTTGATTGAACTATGTACCCAAAAATCAAATTTTTTTTTCATAGTAATTGAGTAGCAAAATGGCCTGATGTTAAGTGGCATGACGCATTTAAACATTTACTACACTTACTATTACTATGCATGCCATTGAAACATTATTATTGGAAAACTCTTAAAGAAAACTCAGTAAATTTTACTTCACCGTATTTTTTTTTAAATAAAACGATCATAATTTTAAAATGTTATTCACCGTACCCCTGGTTATGCCCGGCTTGGTCAGGGTCTTTAAATTATTTAAATTTATTTAATTTATTCCTGTTTTGATCAGGGTGTCAATAATTTAAAAGACAGTTTTCTTAACTTTTCTACAGATAGCCTGATTCTTCTTTACTTAGCAACAGCACACGCATTTTAAAAAGATACGGAAACCATTTCAAGCGTAATAAATAAATTCGTTTTAATAGCAAAATGAACATGAGTTACCTACCCAAATGATACCATAGACAATGGCCTTCGGAAAATATATCCTTTGCCTCATTCTATTTATACGTAAATTTAATTTTGTTTATTTTATTCCACACATATTGGTAACTCCCCGACAATAAAGCAAAAATTGTGCAACGCCCAAGGTTATGAGGCGAATGAAATTTAATGTAAACGATAAAATTATATGCAAACGCTAGTAAAAATAAAATTTCTATTGCATCGCTCGTAAAATTGAAGTGTCAATCATTTTTAAGTGTACCCCTTCATACAAAACTTTATTTATTTTCATCAATATTCAATTCGGAATTTAAAGACAAATTAATTAAATTGTCTTTATAGAGAATTATCTATGCTTAAATAATTGAATTGAAGATTACTTATCAAAATTAACTTATGTATCTATATAAATTATGGCATTTGAGAATATGACATGAAATTCGCAAACTTACAAAATTTAGCCAAAATATATAAGCACGTTAAATCAGATAAAATTTGAAGGGCTGATTTTTCAGGGGCTATTGGTATTAAGGGGTAATTTTTTAGAGCTACCCGGTAGTTCAGTCGGGAAGGTCTTACCGTCATCCTCTTAACTCGCCGTGAAGCAACATGTTCTTAAAGATTAGTTTGGTTGGAGAGGCATAGTTGCTCAGTCTTCTTGAGTTGCTACTCACTAAGGACACACCTTATAAGATTTCTGCCCTATTTGAGGTTGGACGTCTATGGGCTGCACTGCAGTGAAGGGAGTACTTACCCTGGGGCTAAAAGGGCCATGACCTGTTGGTTGATAAGAGGTGCTAAAAGAGGGCGACAAACCTGAATCTGAGCCTGAATGGGGATAGGGGATGGCTGCTCGGGGCGTTAAGTTTAATAATACGCCAGACTGCAATGATTCTGTTTCCGGTCTGGGTGTGTTGTGTTCTTGTCGTGTGTCCATGGCACCCGCACAGGTAATCCTAGTGTGGGGCTGCGTGTGAACCGTTATTTATTTCTTCCAGCACCATCACCACCATGAGCACCACGAGCACCACGAGCACCACGAGGACCACCACCACCACGAGCCCGGCATGCCCTTCGACTTCGCGTACGCCGTGAACGAGGACGGCAACGACTACAGCCACAACGCGGTGTCGGACGGTGACGTCACGCGCGGCCAGTACCGCGTGGCGCTGCCCGACGGCAGGGTGCAGGTGGTCAAGTACACCGCTGACTGGAAGAACGGGTTCAATGCTGAGGTACGTAATAGTTAAATAGTCTGTAGTATTATAAGCTGCACCAAATAAACAAGCTGACGTTGGAAGGAGCAACTAAGAAGTCAATAAGGACTCTCAAGAGAGAGACTGAAGAGCAGCAAATAGAAAATGGCAAGAAGCCGAAAGATTAAGGCACTTGTATGCCAGGATGTAGAAAACTTCGATAGCGCGATTCAGGATACTCATGGCGCCATCTCTTGACGAGTGCCAAAAGTCGACACTACAACCAATTGTGGGTAATCTGTCCCCCAAATTTGCAAGATAAAGCGGCAATAAGCTATCGCCATCCCTCGAAGAACCCATAACCAACGAGGGAATAAGGCAAACGCGTCTTTACAAAAAGAAAGTATGTTGGAAATTACTTCGGAGACCTTACTTCCGGCGGCGCTGCAACCGTTTTGGATCTTGGATTTTCAGCTTTTTTTCTATCCTAATGGATGTTTTACTTAAGATCACCCGCAGATCCTCATCAACGCAGTACTTCCAACGTTTTCTAGACCTTTCTTCGGGTCTTTTTGATCATTAATTCTTTGCCTACCAATCTACATCAAAACTAATTTAAAATAGGTATACAGTTAATATACAGTCTCTAGAGTATGCAAAGTACGAATGCATGCTTGTTAGTTGCTACTGTGTAGAGTGAGTGAAGAGGATTAGGACAAAGGGAGATTTCCCGCCAGATAGTCATGCCTGGGGAGCAAACGTCCTATTTAGTCCTCTTGGAGTTTTGTTAACCAGTGGCGCTATCTCTTGATGAGTGGCGGAAGCCACCACATATGTCGTACTGGCCGCGCGATGGTGATACAATGCGTCAGAAAGCTTCATTTTTTTGTCTTCAAAACATTTAACTAAAAAACCTTTTTTATCCTTTCCAGGTCACCTACGAAGGCGAAGCCCGGTATCCCGACCAGCCAGCTGGTGGCTATGGAAACGGTCCTTCGACGGGCGGCCAGGCATACGTGCCACCTGCCCAAGGCGGAGGCTACCAATACTAAAACCAAACGACCTGTGATCTGATTAATTATGTTAAGAGGTTATAAATTTATGTACTCGTAAGTGCCAATGCACTGTACATTTGTAGATACCTAAGCAGTGTTATGTATACGAGTAAATTATTTAAACCAGGCGTTAAATAAAATTACATTAAAGTTATACATACCTATTACCTACAGATAACAGGGGTTGTTCCACAATCGCATATAACAGAGATGTTTATAAAAGCATAAGAATCAATATAGTTCTCATTGAATTAGTAAAATGTAAGTGCATGACATGTAAAATAGTACCTACCTTCCTGTTATAAACATAGACACCAGCGCTACATACTTATTATATTAGTTCTAAGTTGTAGGTTGTAGGTAAGAGTAGTAATTATCGATGCTAGGTAATTAAAAAAGTTATTTCTTGTCTATGACGAAAATGGAAGTATGCGCGCCTATTTTATATTTTTTATAATTTTTTATATTATTTCAACTTCAGTCTCTCATTTTTGTAATAACAATTAAATTGTGATTAAGTATTATTTTGTATAGTTACCAATTAAAGTTACCATTATTGTTGAGTCATTTGCAAATTAATTATTATAAAATTTTAAGTGTAAAATTTGTTTATACAATTAAGTTGAAACAATACAAATCCATTGCCCATTTGGAAAAACAAAATTTCAGAAAACTTTTACTTAGACCAATTTTAAATATTTATATACTAATAGTTTGTAACTGTATAAAATTTTAAGAAAGTATGACATTATTTTCAATATTTTTTATTAGCGTAAATATAGGTTTATAATAATATAAAAAATACACAATACTCACTTTCACTGCCGCTAAGTATATTTATTATTTTGTACCTAGGTTTAAAGATATAATTATGTAACATTAACATACATCTTTTCTAAAGAAACCTATGTCCTTTGTACCTTATTTTTGTAATAAAATAAAATACAAATAAATTAGAAAAAAACTTTTATTTTCCTCTTACAAATATAACATAGATTTAATACCTAAAGTTAGTTTTATAATTATAATATAGAAGTAATTAATACTATACTGGACGGAATGGTTCATTTTGTCTGTAACCATGACTTACTAAATTCTGTTAGTTGCTAATGTATTTAATACCTTCCCTTGGGGTTCGGTTACCTATCAGAGTGAAGACCAAGAAGTTAGCTCCAATAAAGTATCTCCTGCAACTGCTGCTGCCAAGCAGGTAAGGAGGGTGCTGGTAAGGTACATCCTCAGACAAGACTAGGACTTTAATCACCTATTGACACACCTAGTGACAAACTTTCTTTTTTTATAGTAATTGAGTAGCAAAAGTGCAAGCAGGCCACCTGATGTGAAGCACTGCAGCCCTACCCATGCAGATTTACACTTACACTTTTCAGTCTTACAATTCTGTTACACGGTTCTCAAATGCGCAGTATTCATATGTCTAGCCAGCTCTTTCTTCAAGCTGTATCTTTTATTGCAAATGAGACAGCTTTCCAATTTTTCCATATGGCTCCTTTTAATATGGTCAGATCTCCGCCCGGACGTGATGAATCTCTTACTACAGATATCACACTGATAAGGTCTGGTATCAGAATGCAGTCTTAGATGCTCAGTCAAGTTCTTTTTGTGGAGGAAGGAACGCCCACACACATCACAGACTTCATTGCGTTGTCTATTGTGTGTTTGTACGTGTTCGTTCAGATTGCTTTTTTTATAAAAACTTTTGAAGCAAATGTGACAAATGTGAGGTCGAGATTGCAAGTGCTGCTTGTTAATGTGAGCTTGAAGAGTTGATTTGCTGAGGGTTTTATAGTTGCATTCATTGCAGTAGAGATGTTTTTCTTTTCGTTTATACTTTCTTCTGTGTGTCTTTAAGTGTGAATGGAGTTGATTCGCTTGTTGGAATGTTTCTGGACAATGGGGACATGTATTAAGAATTTGATTGTCATTTTGATAAGATTTCAGTATCTCCTGCGATGGAAGCAACTGGTCTTCCTTTCGTATTGTAGCATCAAAATTTTGATTATCTTCTTCTGTTTGATTACAACTCTTTCTAGTTACTTGAAGATCAAGAAAAAGTACTTGGTTATTTATTTTTTTACAACAATGTTCATCAATTCTTTTACTTAGTTGTGCAACAATACTAGTTAACATTATCACCTTTGCGTTTTGCTTCTGTATGGTTATAAATAATTTGGTTATTAGCTCTGTGCAATCTATACAGGCCTGCCCGAAAAGGATGTCCTGAAATAAAAATGTTTTAGAGTAAAATGCAAGAGAAATCTAGTAACAGTTTAAATTACTTTCTGATCCCACAGGCATCTAAACGCATTCTTAACTTGTAAATAGTTCTAATAAAACATGTAGTTACTTACATGATATGGAAACAAATTTTTCACCATATCTGCCAAAGATATTTGAATATTATTATATTCGTTACAAATTTCAAACAATAAATGAATATCCAAATTATTGTTGTCACACTTGAAACAGAGGAAACAAATTGAATCCACTTTTTCTGAATTAATCAAAAGTTTTAGCAAATCCATGGTTAAATAAATTAAATAAACGGAAATAGTTCAAGGAACAACCGGTGCTACTCAAAATAAATAATATTATTAGCGGCGGACTTCTTATATAGGTATTTTGATGTTTTTATTTGTTTTATTCAAGACCCAATAAAATATAACTGAAGTTCGTATTATGAATCTATTTATTTAAATTATTATTTATTTCTCTGCCAGCCTGAGAAGATGAGGATTGAGGAGGCCAGCAAGAGCGCAGGCCCCAGAGGATGATATGATGAGATGAGAATTGATCAGAATCAGAATATTCCTTCAGAATAATCAGACAGAATTGAGATGAATTTATTTTACTCTTTGCCGGCTGGTCTGATAACAGTATAACACTGATAGCCGGATTAGCCGGTTGTCAAACTGTCAGCTAACGACAGACAATCAAGTGTCAAAAAGTTTCTGTGTTCCATTCTAGGATTGATCTAGGTTCCACAGGGCAATATGAGCATAGACTAAAGACATTAGTGACGTCAAATTTCACTCTTTTAAATTTATACTTGCTATACGCTACAAGATAAGCTTCCAAATAAGCGTACTTAAAACAAATATAATTAATACTCCACTATTCATACAAATATATTTATTTATATTAAAAGACACATAAAATTGGCACTAATAAAGTTATAAAAGTGGTTCTTACTTCCGCTTTATTCAGATTACGTCACCATCTGCATTTTTTTTACGATTGCATTAATATATGTTGCAATTATATTAAGACGGTTAAATTTTTATTACCGTTTTCTTTAATAAATTTAAAATAATTAAAAATCTCTTAAATATTCTTCCAAAATAAATTTCAGTGCTTCTGTTTAATGGATCATACGCAGTCTATGGGCATACATGACAACAATATTATGTCAAAGTCAATGCAACTTCCGTCCGCCATCGTAACATTTTGCTGCATCGGCTTGACGTGTATCAAATCTAAAAGATTAATATTATTGCGTTTTTTCTTCTCCTTAACTCATTTAATATATGTTTCATTTACGTGAAAATTGTGCTCTTATATCGTCTATGGATGGATTATGAAATAATTGCGTAAAGATGGATGAACGCCCTTTTAGAGTTAAGGCGGTAAAATCGGTCCGAAATGCGCGTAAGAAATTTGGAAATAATGCTAATTTCAAGGTGCAAGAAAGAACTCAAGACTTCGACCAGTTAACTACGAAGAATGCGGTTAAGTTTTTGTTGGAAGGAACGTTGAAATACAGAGTTTGTAGGTACTGTTTGTGTACAGCGTCCAAGTTGTCCGAGCCGGATGAGATATTCGAGGTGGCACGAAAAGGAGCTATTTATAAGGTCACCCTTCGGGACATGATCGCTTGTGTCCATCCTTTCAAGGTAAGCTCGACGACTTAGCCTGGTGGCTCTATTCAAACTATTATTCAGTACACTAATATTCCACAGGTTCCTATTAGAGTTCCTTGAGATAATTGTTCATTTCCATAGGTTACCAAGTTTTTTTCTCCGTACTTATTAACTCCGCCCACTTGTCTATAGTCAATAGTTGTGCATTTCTTGTGTGTTAGTGGTTTGTGTTATACGACTGATTGCCAGTAACCCATTAATGACCCACTACAGGGTCGGGTCTCCTTCTCGGAATGAGAGGGATGTAGGCCTTAGTCCACCACGCTGGCCTACTGCGGGTTGGTGGACTTCACATACCTTTGAGAACATTTTTTTTTGTGAACTCTCAGGCATGCAGGTTTCCTCACGATGTTTTCCTTCACCGTAACAGCAGGTGATATTTAATTTTATAAAGCGCACATAACTTTTTTTACAAAGTCATTGGTGCGTGCCACTGGGATTCGAACCCGGACCCCTCGATTCGAGGTCGAATTCTAAGCCACTGGGCTATCACCGCTTACGACTGATTAGCAGACATAAATATAAAATTGAAGTCATATTTCTTCAGCAGATAGTTTTCATTTAATGGTATAATATGCACTGCAATAGCCCTGCTGTCTTAAACAAAAAGTCTGGGTTCGAATATCACCCACCTAAATATTGACAATGCCAGTTATTGCTTACCTTTTTCAAACACTTCTGATCTCCTCAAGCAGCAGGGCTGTGTACACTTACGCTAGCCTCACATATTATATTACATCTATGAAATAGTTTTAATTTTGACATTCCAGGTGGCTGACGATCCAAACTTTCCTGACAAGATTTGTGACAGATGTGTCGAGAGTGCTATCAGCTCTTATATATTTTCCCAGCAATGTGAGAGATCAGAGCGAGCCCTCAGAAATTGTTTTGATGACATGTATGACAAGTTTGAGAAATTGGACCCTGTTGAGAGAGGTAAAAAGCGTGGTCGGCAGAAGGCAAACCCGAACCCTAATGTATTGTATGCGGAACATGATAAAGTTATAGATTACGCTGAGCCTATAATCAACATTGTCAACTTAGGGACGGTAAGCAAGCATAATGAGCCGGAGATTAGTGATCTAGAATGCCCAAAATGTTGGCTGGTGCTACCAGATATTGAGGCGCTATTGAACCATGAGAACCGACACCCTAAATCCATGTGGTACAGCTGCCGCTTATGTGGTGAATCCTTTGTAAAAATTCGCCAATACAAAAAACATGTCAGGACCAGTCATTCTGATGACTTTCTTATCCCAGCGAACAAAGATCAGAGCATTAAGTGCAATGAATGCGGCTGTTTAAGTAGTGGCTACAGCGAGCATTTGCTGCATATGGAGAAACACAAGTTTAAAACCACATTTGAACACCTCATTAACAGAAAAATGGAGAGATTGTGTTCAGTGTGTCTAGAGAAGAAAACTTGCATGGTGCATATGAATGAAATTATACACTTAAATGGAGGGTATCCAGGACTAAATAATGAAACAATGATATGCAGCGTTGTTACTTCAACCTTTCCTGAGGTAAGTGTACAATATCTTTTCTGCTTTCGTAGTGAATTAACTGGCTAATACATTGTTTTACTTTGGTATGATGTATTATCAAAGTCTAATGAATTCTTGACCAGGATTTTTGTGTATTTAAATGTAGCCAAGCTATGTGTCTTCTATTGTCAATGTCAATTTTTTGCAAGATTGATTGAAAAACATGAACATTCTGTAAAATGGCAATGTATGTGGAAACGCCTGGTCAAGCTATTGTTAAATATATGCATAAGAATACATTTAAATGTAGTAATAAATGTTATATTTTCAAATTATACTTACATTGTTACAATATTTTAAATGTAATGATGACTGATTGCATGTTAACTGTTATATTAGTTATTAAAAACATGCAATACCACGTGATATTGTATTGGTTTTAGCGAAAATCATACAAATATCAAGAACTGCTCATACCAACCAGAGCTAGAATAATGACCATCACAAAACGGCTGGACCCTAAGAAGAACTTCACAGCGTTGTATGACAAAGACAAGAACATGTTTTCTTTCTCACTTCCTATTGTACTTTCAACACTTAACATTGATTTTGACTCGATTAATGTATTCATTTTTTCTGACCCTTATTTATTTAGTGAGTTAAGTCTTCCGACTCTGATGGATAATAATTTGTGCTTTAAAGAAGCTCTCAATCTGCCAGTGATTTACAATAATGTAACTGGCAAAGTTCTCAACCAAGATAATACTAAATATTTTAATTCAAACAATGATCTAAATGATGCAGCTGAAAATGTAGTTGACAATAAAAAATCACAATCAACTGTCACACAATTTACTGAGAAAACCAAAGAAATTGCAGTAGAATTGTGCAAAACTTGCTGGATTTTTAATAAACCTTCTTGCCATAAATGTATCAGTGATATTAAACATTCTGAGAATGTCAGCTCCTATAAGGATAGTGTAGTAACTTCAAATAATGACAAAGAAAAATGCAATTACTGTTGGCTGTTTGAAAGTGTTGGAAAATGCAATACTTGCAATAAAATTCTAAAAATTGATTCTGAAAGAACTTACGCCAACATTGAGCAATCCATTCATAATAATGTGAGTGCATATAATACACAAAATTCTACTGCTAATAAAGATAAGTGCAAGTATTGTTATTTGTTTAAAGGTATTGGCAAATGCATTTATTGCAAGAAGATTTTAGTACTTAATTCTGAAAATACTCAGAAAGATAACAGTGTTACTCAGCCTAATTCTGAATGTATTACAAAAGATGTAAACAAAACATGTAAAGATGACAGTGTAATTCAGATTGAGTCTAATATTACACAGAAAAAAGATCAACATGTAACAGATAAATCTGAAATTAAACATGATTTTGGTTATGAGACAAAAAATACCCAAGATTTCGAATCTCGAATAATAGCAGGCACACGAAAAAGAAAAGCTAATGTCGAGTCAGTAGTACCCCCAAAATTGAAATGGCAGTGCAAAATATGCCTAACCAACAATGACGTGAACAGGCAGACATGTTTCTGCTGTGAATTTGACACTTGTATCCTAGATAACAAAGTAAAGTTCAACTTTGGTACAAACAAACATCTATTTGAAATTAAATCTCAGACAGATACACCTAAAGTACAGGAAGTTACCAATGAAGAGGATACTAACAATAGTGATGATGATAAACCTGTAGAAGTGACAAAACCACTGCAAGAAAATGTAACAGAAATACCTAACCGAGCTGATTCTATGGACATAGAAATGTATACACCTATTGAAACTAAATCCGATCAAAGAGACGAATTGATGGATGTGACGTATGAAGAGGAAATATCTAAATTAGTTGGACTCAAATTGAATCTTCCTACAAACAATACAGCGTTTGAAAACAACGCAATCAGTGCACCCATGAATTTCAAGTTCAATATTGGCAGTGTACATAGTAATGATGGGAATCAGAGATGTCGACGCATTATGAGGCCGCGACGCATGGCGAATATGGGGCGGAAGTAACGGCCAGTATGAATATGGATACCTTTATTTTATTGTACACTAGCAGACCTGGCAGGCTTCGCTCTGCCAATTAATTTGACTAATAGCCTAAGTTTTTTTGAGTCACAAACTTTCACCACCAAGTCTGCTGCAAAAATCCAAACATCTTTAACACTTTAGTTACAATGAAAAAGCGACAACAATTAAAAACCACCTATATACTGAATTTTTCAAGTGTGAGAAACTATTAGGAATAGCAAAAAATGCTGAAAATGATGAAAACTAAAACTGCATCATTTAATTCTTGAAAAATCAATGTGCCTAGCCATGAGTTGAACCTGTTAATTTTGAAAAAAATATCACATCTGTATTTTTACATCATTCGATAGTGTTAACATAAACTTGTTTACATGTTTAGATTAGTGTTGTCTGTGGAACTGGGGTTGTGAGTAGAACTGATTTAAACATTTTTTTAAGCACAAAATGTATAATTTAATGTTACACATTTAATTCACAATAACCTTTATTGATTGATGAATTAAAAATATTTGAGTAACTATACCTGTAATTCACTACTACATGTAAAGGTGTCATTTCAATACATGTAAAGGTGTCATTTCAATAAATATCATGTCTTATGTGATACTGGATACGTCACATTTACAAATCCTTACATTACTTAAAATTATTACAGTTTTTTCATTAAATTTGCATGTAATGTGTGTTTTAGGTGAGATTATAATATTATACCTTCACATTTAGTCTGTAAGTGGTGTTATTAAGAAGATGTTTGTTTGTATTAATTATTATTTATTGTTGCAATAATGCACAAATTTCTTAGGGATATATTTGATTTGCTTATTAACTGTAATAATTATTAATAAACTTTTATTGTTTAAAAATGCTTTATCAGAACGAAGTGTCATACCTTTTAAATAGATTTGATTTCCTGTGATATAAAAATTATAAGTTATTTGATTTAAAACACACAATGTTCTTTATTAATACTGTATAATGTATTTTAACATACTAATTACTATTATTTACTAAGGTATATGCATGTAAAAGTAACATTTATAGTTTGACCAGAGTTTTTGTATACCGAACCATGTTGTGGAAAAATATGAAATAATTTCATTTACTGATAATAGTGTGAATGACAAAAATATCATGTTTATGCATAGAGATATTATAGTAGAGCAGGGAAGCCAGGCTTCCGACTGTCCTTCGGTTAAAAAGAGAGAGAAGATTGCCGTACCTTCTCGGTATTGAAAGTATTTGAAAGTGTTTAATGCGCATGCGTGAAGCGCGCGAATGCACTAAGCTTATTACCCATAGACTTATCTATAGTACTAACCATTAAGCACAAAACTATTTAGTGTGTTCGATTATGTTGATAATTACTGAAATATAGTTTTCAACATTAATCAGTTTTATTTTAATTAATAATATAAACCCAATTATACTTTTAAAACGTATTATTTTATTACTCTTACATTCTTTAGAGTTAAACGCAAAAAATACAGACACACACACACACATACACACTAATAACCTTGTAGTATTTAAGTCTATAAGTATGGAAGTGTTATGTAAAGCTTCTTAGAATTGGTTTTCATTACATTCTTCCATATTTAACAGATTGTTAGTTGCTTATTGGATTTATTTTAAACGTTTCAACTTTTTGTTGCAGATAACTAAACACGACTATACAGGAACACACATTTGCGAAACTTGTCTAGACCGCGCTTTAACCACATACGTGTTTATATCTAAAATACGTCACGTGCGAACTCGACTATACACTTGTGTGAACTTGATGTTGGATCAATTGCGTGCAGTGGAAGACGACAAAAATATAATGATCGAAATAGCTAGCAACACCATTCTGCCAGCTATTAGAGAAGAAAAGATGTTCGAAGTCAGCGATGATGTTGACGAATCGAAGTTAGAGGTGGATTTCCTAGAAGATGAATTCAGAATCAAGTCCAGTAGCAGCTCGGAAGAGGAGAGCGAGAGTGAGCACGAAAAGTCCGAAGCGAGTGAAACTAAATCGGATGTATTCAGCTTCGTGGACGACAATGAAAATGACTCGACAAATCCAGTTGAAAAAGTCGTCAAAATGTACAACCCCGCAAAGAAAGTCACCAAGACGTATATGAATAGAAAACACCTGAACGGGTATCAATCGCTCATGGTAGACGATGAATCCCTCAACGATGTGTGCGAGTTCCTTACGTTCAAGAAAAAGCGGAAAACGTTCAAACGCTTCTACAAATGCAAATATACATGCCCGTACTGCAACAAACACTTCATATCGGACTACTTTTTAAGGAAACACGTTTTGAAACACACTACATTCAAAGTGAACTGCAAAACTTGCGGACTGCAGTTCAAATCGAAGTTTTTGTTATACGAACACGTGAAAATGATTCATCTCATGAAGGAGAACTGTTATAACGCGTGCAGGGTGTGCGGTCGGATGTTCAACAACACGAAGAAGATAAAAAAACATGAGAAATGCCACAAAATGAAAGAATGCCAGCTTTGCGACAAGTTCTTCGTCTCTCAAAAGCATTTCGACTTCCATTTGCAAAGGCACGCGATAAAACTCAACACGGTGAAGAATTCGAAAGTCCAAACGTGTAGTTTCTGTGAGAAAGAGTGCGCGAATGAAAATGAACTCTCGTTACATGTGAATAAGATCCATCTCCAAATAAAACCATACAGCTGTGACATGTGCGACAAGTTATTCTACACGGAGTACGAATTAAAGCACCATAAAAAGGTTCACAGCCTGTATTCTGAGGAGAAGTGTGAATTTTGCAATAAGACGTTCAGATGTAGGAAGCACTTGGTTATTCATGTGCGGAAACACCTCGGCACGAAGCCGCACGTCTGTCAAGTTTGTAGGCAGGCGTTCTACTCTGAATATAGGATGAAAAGACATATGGTGGTGTATCACGGTGGTAGGTTTTGTTGTAGGCTGTGCAAAATGGTTAGTGCGTCGAAAAGCGAGCTTAAAACCCATATAAGTATCGAGCATAATGCCATGTAGCATTTGTATGGTACCTTACAGTCTTAAACCACTGTGAAGCACGTTTTGAATGTCTTGCGTTTCGGTTGGGAATGTAGGGTTACCCGAGATACTTATTTGAGGCATTGCAATAACAATCACCATCAGCACCTCAAATAGGATTTCAGTCTCGTTACCTATTTATTCGCAATAAGCAATATAAATTTGTGAGAAGGGTGATTGAGATGTATTACATAATTATCACTGTAATCTATGGTTCTCATAATAAATGTCTATACAGTAAAGAATGTTATTCTAATAAAATTATTTTGATTGAAATAATAGTCAATAAAATACACATATTATTATGGTTTTTGTTCATTGTATTTATGTTGTTACTTAATGAAATTTATGATGTCTAGTGACAAAGCGGGTGGAAAACAAAATCTTAATGAGTTATAGTTTTTATTTATTATATTAACATGTAGTTATGATTATTTTTATATCTACAAAAAGTTAACCACAAAACTCACTATGGTATTCAATACCATACCATATTGAGCATTGATGTTTCATCTCAAATGTGTTTCCGATAGTCTCACTTCCAGATTGTCAGATGGTTGATTCCACAGTGCATAATGGATCCATTGAGGATCAGCATGGTGAAGTATGATCCAGTCGTCTCCCATAGTGGAGAAAGACCTCTATTGGTGAAATGATAAAATTTTAAAACATAATATTGGATCAGTTCTTTGGAATATACTCAAGAATTGTCTTCTGTTAAGTTCCATTCATATCTAAAGTAATATGTAAAGTGACAGATACGCACAGACATCAATGGCGCTCACCATGAACAGTCAACTTTAGGCAGAATAGATTGAATCTGTGAAGAACGAACCAAAAGCTAAGAGGAATCATTCTAGTTAAGAATGCTAGCCAGCGCTAGCCTTTGTCATGCTGTGCTCACATTAGCTACATTTGAATACACATATTAACATGGTATAGGAAATATTTTGTCGGCCACAGCAACATTCTGTAGGTATAAGTGGAGCTTTATAAGGCAGAAATTCCTGCTTGAAGATAGCTATCTAACGCAGCTGTATCAAACATTTATGATTTCTATAGATTTGAATTTGTTTATCGATTAGTGCAATTATGAATTACTGTAACGAAAAATATTTTATTATAAATTAGATTTTCTATGGTTTATTTTTATATAAATAAGTTGTATGTTGTTGCACAATGTGTAAATATTAGTTTAAGAAATATCTTGCAAGAAATGGGGGTTGTTAATGAGTTTAAAGTAAATAAGTGTGACAGATATTTAGGATATTTTCAATAAATATATTAAGTAAGGATGCTGTTTCTTTTAATTTCCTGTATTTTGCTTCCATTACTCAACTATTCACAAAATAAGCCGTAAAAAGGCAACAGAGAATTAGTCCTTACTTTATTAGTCTGTATGTCCGTAGTAAACGGAAATATCCCAACAAGTTAAACTGACAATGAGCAAGTTTTGTACAAAAATTCTTTGAATGACGCGAGAGTGGCCGTACTCCGAGCACCTAGTTGTTTGTCAGCGAGTTAAATAACTTCGATAGCGTGATTCAGGATACCTGTGGCGCCATCTCTTGATGAGTAGCGGAAGTTACCATACGTGAAAAATTACTAAAAACCATAGCTAAACTAACAATAACAACAGTGTTCACTAGATCAGATTATGGAAGGCCCGTATTTAGCAATAGCGGCCATTAGTGGATAGAACTGCCGAAATTGAAAAGTTCAATTCAATTTCTTTATTTGTGAAGTAGGTAAATAGTCTTAAAATATTATAAATTTACAAATTTGTACGTTTAACAAAGCCATGACAAACGCATACACAGACATCATTTTAACTCCTATATGTTTGTCGATGTGAGTTGCTTGAATGAATGCAGTAAGCTTTAAATGAAGATTACCTTCACTTCAATACACTAATGTATGGGAGTACTTTTATAGAAGAGAATACTTGTCGCGAATTACATTCTACTGAGCTTCGAAATGCACTCTTAGTCATATCAATTAGGAGCCTAACTCCCAATTGATATAGATGATTGTGAATAGCAAACGTTTTTACTTCATCGAGTTGAGTCTCTATCCCGTCTAGTCTGCATGAAGCAACTGGATATAAGGTCTCCGTCCGTCTGTTTTAAGAAGTGACCAGCGCCCAGTAATGGGACAACACAGAATAACTATACTTACAATAACATTCAATAAGTGAATCCCACAAGCATATTATCATACTGAACCAAGGAACAGTTTCATAGTTTCATATTATTATTTACCTCAGTTATTTACGATTGGATTTGGTGATACGCAAAATTGCGTTGTGCCGTCACTGCCATTTACAAATTAAAAACCTAAAACGTATTTTTAATGTCAAATGAAATGTCAAAAGGCTGAATTGACATTGAATGAACGTCAAGTAAAAGAACTGTTTTGCCAACTAGACACAGTATTGTCAAGTGCAAAATAATGCAATTTATTTACTGTTTACATCCCATAAACATTAATATTTTGGTAACTAATTCTTTCCCGTGATATGTGACAGTGTTTATGTAAAGAAACAAAATGTCGTGGCTAAATTTGAACCAGAGTTTAAGCAGTTTGAAGGGGCAAATTACAAACTTTGCTTCGGAAGTGTTATCTGAAGGAGCCAGCGAAGATGGCAACGAAGACACCTCCAGAAGCGAATCTGCTGTAATGGATCTACAAGAAAAATGCCGTACCCAAGAGCTTGAGGTAAGTAATTGATGAAAATTGCTAAAAATAAAAATTGCATTTGACAGTTGGGTTAGAGGTTATGTTTGTTTGATTAATATCTTTGCAATTGATGCAAGTACTTAATGATAGTCTTTAAATTAGTAATTGCGTCGAATTATGAGCCTGGCTGTATGCACTGTAATTTTTATCTTTGAAATTGCAGTAGATTTATCTGTTAAAAAAGATTTGCATAGATTTATAAATATTGTTTTTGTTACTTATCTATTTTGTTGATATTAACCTTATCTGTTGATTTCGAGAGTTATTTTAATTTAGATTTCACTGCTGTTGAATGAATTTGAAAATTTAAACCCTAAAATCACAGAATCTAAGCGAGACATCAATTTTTTTTAAAACTATTCTCATTTTTTGTTGTTTTTAGTTTTTACATTAACATTCTACTTTCGAATTGAAGCGCGATAAAAACCATAGAATCCTTGAGACGTGAGAAAGTTACTGAGAGACTAGTTACTCTAAGTGGGTGATTTACTTTCGTGGATTTAAATGTTAAAAACCTTTACTGTGTGCACACACATAATTTTAGGAGCCCTCTGTTGATGCCACTGTTTAACATGATCAATGCCACCTCAATGTTTTTTAGCAGTTTAGAGATGCCGCCTATACAATTACTTATTTGGACACTGGCTAGACTCGGCTGTATGTTGCAGGCACCAACTAGTATACTTTTAGAAGTGATAAAAACTGGACCTTGGTGATGTCCGCAAGAGATCTGTAAACTGTACAAGACAGGAAGGCAGGTCACCTGATAGTTAGTGGTTATAGGATGGTAGTGCAAAAATATTTCAACTGGGTGACAAAAATAGTACACTCAGATAAGATAAGAAAAGATTATTTAAAATTAAGCAAAGTTTTGTGTAGCTTTATGAAGCAATCATCAAAACTACAGCAGAACACATAAAGGGAGCTAACACCCTAGCATAATTTCTTCTCATGGAAAATAGATAATTGAGAGCAGATGAATATCCTTCACACTAGAAAATATCAAATGTGCTACTTCATATGGTATGCAGTAGTCTCGTAGAAGAAAAGTTTAAAAGTCATTCCTTTCACTATAGCCATTACCGTATACAAGGACATTACGACATTTGCTTATACGATACATTTATTTATGAAATGTGATCAAGTAATGTTCATTATTAATAAAATTGTCTACAAAAGGTAGATGTTTATTTTATTTAAACCACCTGTGTGTAAAATTCGTCCCAATCACCATGAAAACACATCTTCAGTTTTTTCTGCATGCACTCCCTGAGTGCAACCCTTTTTTATATTCTAAAAGTGATGCGACCTTGCAGTGGGTCACTAATGGGTCACTCGTCATGTAGGTGGATGATACTGTGTCACGCTCTATAGCAAAATGAATAAATAACGCTTCACACCCATAGCCCCACACTAGGATTCCCTGTGTCGTGGGCGCCATGGACACACACAAGACAACACAACACACCCAGACCGGAAACAGAAATACAAATTCATCATTCAAATCCCTGCTCTGCTGGGAATGGAACCCAGGACCCTCCGTGCAGTGCACCAGTGTCTTAACCACTGCGTTACTCAGGTCGTCACTGCGCCACTCAGGTTGTCGATTCGCAAAAATATTTTTAATATCGCTATTCAACAACAGATGGCACCACCAGTAAGTACGATGTTTTTCTATTACAACTGAATAGTAAACAGACTAACCAGATAGATTGTCAGCCATTAGAAGTAGTATTTGAAAAAAGAAAAAGTTTTTTAATGTTAAATACGTATTCAATAACTTCCTATGTTATTTCTAAATATAATCTGTATTTATTGTTTCTCATACTTATTATGAAATAAATTTACTGTGTTATTGTATCGATTTTTATTTAAAGGTTTTATTTGGTTTTATGTTAGTGTGTCAGTCATAGCGAACAAATAATATTCTCTCTCTTTTCCATTCTGAAACGTACGTAATCGTAATTTAGTCTTTCTCTCGCTGCGAATGCTAATTTTTCATTTTTGCTTCTTTCCCATTTTAAACAGTACGTAACAATTCAAAATGCGTTTTCAAAATACAATAGCCATAACGTAAGCTCGCGCGCTAAGCAAACTCGACTCACTGCACCGTTACTCGCGGGGGAGATAGCCTATCTCTGTTTGTTCTGCCTATCTCTGATAGCGGCTTAGGCCCGTTCTGTTATTGCCGGAGCTTTGGATTGGGCAATTGGTGGTCTTTTTATGGTGTACAGGTAGACATTATGTGACATTATGTGAGTTACTCGATGTGTTGCTAGTTGTTATTTAGGTAACGTTGCGTAGAAGCAGCATAGCTTGCTTGAATAGATCGCAAGCCCTTTCTGTATTCTGAGATCGCAAGTGATCTCAATTTGACAGTGGCTTAGAATTCGACCTCGAATCGAGGGGTCCGGGTTCGAATACCAATGACTTCTTAAAAAAAGTTATTTGCGCTTTATAAAATTAAAAATCACCTTCTGTTACGGTGAAGGAAAACATCGTGAGGAAACCTGCATGCCTGAGAGTTCACAAAAAAATGTTCTCAAAGGTATATGTGTTAAGGAAGTCCACCGCAGTAGGCCATCGTGGTGGACGGCGGCCTACATCCCTCTCATTGTGATAAGAAGACCCGATCCTGTAGTGGGTCATTAATGGGTTACTGACAATGTCAAATTTGAGGACTCGCCCCCCAGGACCCTCGAGCACTATGTCACCCATATGGTCATAATGAAATATCTTTGCTGAAGATACTTATAATTAGAGTGGAGCGTCTTTCTTCACTCGTCAAGAGATGGCGCCACACGATCCTGAATCACGCTATCGAAGTTTTCTACATCGCTGGCATATATACAACACTCCGACGTGACGTAATCGGAGCACGGCCGCTCCTCAAACACGATGACCTGAGGGGGGATGGGAGATTTCCCTTTGCCAGAGGAAAAGCGATGTCTACCGGGTCAACAAGTTTATTTATATACGTGCGTGGTCCAACGTCACAGCATTGAGATTTTGAGATTCAGTTTGAAATGCATTAAATGCAGCACATTTGCGGTTTCCGCCTTACCTCGGGTACCGACGTCAGTCGCTGAGGAAAACGGCGGAGTGATTCTGAATTGCGATCTGAATTTTCTATATTTATCAATGGACAATATTTGTCAAAGAGAGGTTACGTATTTGTGATTTGCGTAGAGGAAAAGAAAGCATCATCATTGATTAACACACATTTAACTAGTTAACCCGACTGGCATCGCTCCGTCTTAATGTTTTGAGCCTTCTCATGTTCAACTCATTTTGAATAAATAAATGTAAAAAAAGTAATTAAAAAAAATTAAACCGACATCAAAAAAGTATGAAATAAAATTTGTTATTATTAAGTATATAATATTATTATATATTTGATATTTGGTACCAAAATTTAACAATAGAAACAAAATAAAGGGTGTACTTCCGAAAAGCGCATACCGCCGATCGACCTAAAATTTGGTATACTAACGTATTTTGACCTCCTGATCACGAATATGATAACGAAAATTGGCGCAAACGCCATTTTGAATAAAAAAAGTTTTTTTAGTCGAACCCTGTGAATTTGAAATTAATTCGTTGCACCGATTCACCCAATAATTTTATTTTTATTGATCAATAACGCAAACTCTGAATATTTTCCGCTATAGTATTTGAACTTTGTGATGATTTTCCGCAATTTTCAGGTTAGGTTAGGTAAGGTTAGGTTTTTTTTTTGCGTTTGCGCCAATTTTCGTTATGAAATTCGTGATCAGGAGGTCAAAATACGTTAGTATACCAAATTTCTGGTGGTTAGGTTAGGTTAGGTTAGGTTTTTTTTTTGCGTTTGCGCCAATTTTCGTTATGAAATTCGTGATCAGGAGGTCAAAATACGTTAGTATACCAAATTTCAGGTCGATCGGCGGTATGCGCTTTTCGGAAGTTTATCCAAAATAAATACTTGATACTTAGGACACTAACCTCAAAAAATAGTAGGCCTAAAGCATGTAACAAATTTTATTTCATACTTTTTTGATGTCGGTTTGATTATTTAAATAATTTTTTCGTTCGATTTTGATGAAACTTTTACAACTGCCTAAGTTGAATAAAATGGAAACAAACAAAAAAGAATTCTCCATTTCCGCAGCGACTCTGAACTTATAGATTAGGCTCACAGTGAAGGACCACGTCTCGGTACCGTAGGTTATTATACCTAGGTTTAGCTACCGTATAAACCTCTGTAGGTAAACTAAACAATATAGTTGAAACCAAAATGGCTTTCGTTCGAAAACAAGCGTTTACGATTCGAATACATTCCACTCTGACCTATTGGCAGCGCATTTCAATCAGAAATTTGAAATTCAAAATACTCGCCTCCCATTGGTCGCTCGATTTTTTTCAGGTAATCGATGACATGTAATTTTTCAAGCCATTCTAGGTGGCAGTTCGGAATACTTTAAAAATGAACCAATATTTTTTTAAACTTTTGTAATCTGAGTTCGATTGTCAGTAACCTATTAATGACCCACTACTCGGGTCTCCTCTCACAATGAGAGAGATGTAAGCCTTAAGTCCACCACGCTGGCCGACTGCGGGAGGTGGACTTCACATACCTTTGAGAACATTTTTTTGTGGACTCTCATGCATGCAGGTTTCCTCACGATGTTTTCCTTCACCGAAACAGCAGGTGATATTTAATTTTATAAAGCGCACATAACGTTTACAGTCATTGCGTGCGTGCCATTACGATTCGAATCCAGACCCCTCGAGTCGAGGTCGAATTCTAGGCCACTGGGCTGGTGGTGGACTAAAGCCTACATCCCTCTCATTGTGAGAGGAGACCCGACCCCCGTAGTGGGTCATTAATGGGTTACTGACATGGCTAACCTGATTGACATTAGAAGCTGAGACTATAAGTAGAAATAGACGTTATTTATTATTAGCCCTGTGACGTAAGGACGCACAATATTTTCTATATTGTCCCTAAATCCTAAAAAAAGTGCTAGTCTCTGACCGATGACAACAATTTCACGAAATATCGCGCGCTGTCCTCATAAAAAATTGCCCCGAAGCGTTTTTCCATAAACGTCACATTATATAATTTGCATCGTATATGGGTCGGATGATTTGAAACGTAGATTCGATGGCCATCGACGACCATTTTTTTAACGGTCGTTGATCTTTGTCACACTGATTTGATTTTTTTGGGCACACCGTTGAATTTTTTTTTGTTTAGTAGCAAATAAATTCTAATGATGCATAATGTATGGACAGGGGTTGATAACCGGTAAATCTATGAATTTGATGGTTCCTACACTTGCCAAAAGTGTAGGAAAGTCAATACTTCTACCTCCTTCCTTTCTTTCAATTCTTCGTAATCTACTGCTGGACATCAATATCTCCTAATCGTCGGTCTTGCGCGCAAATCCCCGCTGCTTGAGTAGATGAGAGAAAAGGCTTAAAAGTCAAACATCGTGACAATCTATTGTGTGCCTTATAGAATAGACATTAAGATTCCTTGTCGTGCCGACTTCATGAAATGACGTACGGTGTAATGTCACACGATATCGGCACAAAATCCTTTGGGACTTAGTGGATCAGAGCCCTGGATGGGTGATCGCTAGTGGATGAGCAGCGTGGTGTACTCTCCTGGCCTCCCTCCCTGTTGTGCGGAGTGACCCGTTCCCAGCAGTGGGCCGTGAAAAGGTTGCAGCCAACCTATGAATCTGGTAGTACCTGGCTAGTGTAAGAAAATTAAATTCTATATTTCTACCTCCATCCTTCCTTTCAGCCCTTTATCTTTACCTTCTACCCTTAAGATCCGACGTTTTCTCGCTATCCTCTTCAGGTCGTCAGTCCACCTGTCGGAAGGCGGCCTGTACTCCTTTTGCTCAAACTTGGTCGCCATCCAAGAACCTTTCTACCCCATCAGTCAATCAGCAGACTGGGAATTCAGCGGTTTCTTTTTTAATTTTGACCTTTTCTTAACACGATTTAATTAGTTTCGTTCGGTCGTATGTGTGTAACGGAAACGGTTTCATTTTTAGTGTGGATTTTATAAAAGAGTGTCTTTTTAGTTTTTTTTTAATTAATATTTTTTATAAATTATACTTATCCCAGGTTTTTTTTTCAGATTGCCGCACTCAAGAAGTTGAACGAAGAGCTGCAGACTTCATTGCAATCTGAGGTGAGTTACTCTCTTTAGTTTGTCTGCATTGAGCCAGCGTGGTGGACTAAGGCCTACATACTCCTCCTTGTGAGTCGAAACCCGACCCTCCTGTGGGTCAATAATGAGTTACAGGAATTGGAAATTGGAAATTTTGTCAGTAAAATCTGCTTATGTTAAGTTTGTCTGTTGATCTTTCGATGAATACATAGTAGCCATATTTCCTTTCTTCCTCTTTCCTTTCAGCCCTTGGTAGTCCACTGTTGGACATGGGCCTACCTTAATCGACGCCACTCCACCCGGTCCTGGGTCCTGAATCCAACGGTTTCCCGCTGCCTTCTTCAGGTCATCAGTCCACCTGGTAGGAGGGCGGCCTGTGCTCCTTTTGCCTAAACGTGGTCGCCATTCGAGGACCTATTTTCCCCATCGGTTGTCAGTCCTGCGAACGATGTGGCCAGCCCATTGCCACTTTAATTTGCAAACTTTGAGATCTATGTCGGTCACCTACGTTCTTCTACGGATTTCATCATTTCTGACTCTGTCGCGTAAAGAAATTTTTCCACACAGGATATCACTCAGCAATATTATAAAGTTAAGTTAACTGGCGACGTAGTCAAATTAAAGGCTATCAAATTTAAAATCCCAAGGATCGAACCCGAGACCTTTAAACGGCGTCGTTTCGAACCGATTTGAATTTATTAACATAGGCCGTATACATAAATGTTTAGTGCTTCCTGTAGGTATAATTTTAGTTAGCTGTCGTTTTATTTGATTTTTGACCTATTTACGAGTTTTTAATTCCGCTGTTTTAGGTAATTACCAAGTTAAAGGGACATTTACATTAGTTCAGTATTAATTTTAACTACATTACATCTACTAGTTGTATTTAGCAGCGTGTTCCTTATGCCCTCTGTTTCGGTTCGGGAGGTACAGTTCACTAAGTAATAACCCTCCTGTATACATAACATGATGATAAATCCGCCAACTTTTCACACTAACAGCGCGTTAGTTAGATAAAGGTATTGATCGGTGGCTGAAGGGTGACTGATAAGGAGTCGTATAAGAGCTTCCGATAAGCTCATTGGTCCTTTGTTTCGTGGGGCCAGCTAGCCAGGGCGTTGGGGTAAGTCTTTTTGATTTTTTTGAAGGTACTTGTATGGTGAAGTTTGTATATGAAAAGCACTTTTATATCCCCGTGTAAAGCAGCAATGCCATCAACCTATTAGTATCCCACTGAATTCGGTCGTCTCTCCTCTCATATTGAGAAGGCCTTAGTCCACCTCTCTGGCCTTGTTATGGCCCAGAATACCCATCGGTTTTTGACTCTTCGAAAGTTGCCATCTTGCCTACTTTGAAAAATATGTCGGTTGCTTTCTTTCAACGCGGATTTCAACATTTGGATGCCGCCGTCACGAAATAATAACAAAAATAATATTGCTCTCTCCTTTCCTTTTTGTAAATTAAGGATGTGAATACTTAATGCTAAAACTGATCTTCAAAGCGAAATTGATTAGACCCACTTATAATATGACCAGTGGATCTTACTTCCACATTTATTATCCAATGGGACTAGCCATTTGCCACTTTATCTTTATTTCAGGTCCATGAAATTCCTGAACGGATATTCAGATAGTAGCTAAGCCATTCCCTCTTTGAACGACTCTAAGCTAGAAAATTATACTGACCAATCAATTTTTTAATCAAACTTTAAATTATAATTAGCCTAACTTAAAAAGCAATGAGTTGCACTTAATTAACGAAATAAACGCAGGACGGTCTAAGTTCACTGTCAACAGTCGTATATATTATCATTTTGATCGTACAATTATATTATGTGTCCGGCCGTTTCGGTGGTCGCCTTTGAACTGTTCTAATGCTTAATTGAACTAAGTATATCTGATTTTCAATATTTGTATCTAGCTGTAATTTTTCCTTGATTAAAAAAATAAATAAATGGGGAGCACAGATTGTTAGTGGTAGGGATATTGTACATTTTCGGTCAATTTACAGTAGTCTACGAACACACAATAGACCAATTGTGTTAATTGTTATACGTGCTGCGATTAAGAGCGGTGATAGCCCAGTGGCTTAGAATTCGATCTTGGATCGAGGGGTCCGGGTTCGAATCCCAGTGACTTGTAACTTGTAACACTTGGCACCAATGACTTTGTAAAAAAAACAAAGTAACGTGCGCTTTATAAAAATTAAATAGATTGAATTGGCAATCGCATGAAAACTCAATGTATCTCACAAGATATTGTGTTAAATTGGATTGTTTAGTGCGGTTGCCAAGTCTTGATGGTTGGTCAGGTCAGTGAGTGACAAAGTCAAGAAACTATGACCAGTTATAATTTTTAAACTACCTACTGCTTCAAATTGAATGAAATTTGAGATATACCGTGTTTATACAATACCTGCTTGGATACTGAAAACTCAGGCTTCTAGTTTTATCCACAATGGAGTTATAGGGGGTCGAATATGGCCTGAATTGCTTTGAGAAAAGGATGGTACGACCGTGCCGCTTTTTTGCTCAATTTGGCAGGGGGCATTGCCGTGACCTCAGATAACTTAGATTTACGTTTTAATATTTTTTACTCGTATAAGACATCATTACGTAATTGCGTATATTACTAAATTAATTAAGTAATTATAAAATTAAACGATCGAAACCTACATTTTAGCAATTTTTAAGATCTGATCCGTTTCAGTAATTTTCGAGATCAGGGGCAACGGAAATACTTTTTGTATTTTTAATTTTATTTATCTGTGGTTTGTTAACACTATTATTTATTCTGCATTTATTCTGTTCACAAATCCTAACCCATAAAAAAATAACACACAAGTAAGTTTTAAACTTTTGAACCATGGGATGGGATATCTATCTTTATCCTAACCTAAAAATACACAAGATACACGTGTAAGAGATCTAATCGAAACGCCTCAATAGGATGTGATTAGCCAATAGATAATACCAACACACTCTACACTTCTACAGTATTTACATGACAATGTATATGTATGACAATTATATTGGAGAGAGCCAGTGTTTCCCAAATTGTGGATCGACTCGGCACAGAGCAACGGATTAACGCGAACGCCGGAAATTAAAAACCGATCTGCAGACTATGGATCCTTGTTCTTTTTTCGTTCGTTTTGACTATGGATGTTCTTGTCTTGTGTGTGTCCATGGCACCCACGACTGAAAACAAAATTAGAATAGCCCGGCTAAAGGTCTAAGTTTCAGACCCGAGCTCTACACTTCTACAGTATTTACATGACAATGTATATGTGTGACAATTATATTGGAGAGAGCCAGTGTTTCCCAAATTGTGGATCGACTCGGCACAGAGCAACGGATTAACGCCGGAAATTAAAAACCGATCTTCAGACTATGGATCCTTGTTCTTTTTTCGTTCGTTTTGACTATGGATGTTCTTGTCTTGTGTGTGTCCATGGCACCCACGACACAGGGAATCCTAGTGTGGGGCTTTTTGTACATCATGAAGGTTAGTTGGTAGAAAATGCTACAATACATAGCATTGCCAGTAACCCATTAATGACCCACTACAGGGTCGGGTCTCCTTCTCGCAATGAGAGGGATGTAGGCCGCCGTCCACCACGCACCACTACTGCCCGTTGGTGGACGAACATACCTTTGAGAACATTTTTTTGTGAACTCTCAGGCATGCAGGTTTCCTCACGATGTTTTCCTTCACCGTAACAGCAGGTGATTTTTATAAACCGCACATAACTTTTTTTACAAAGTCATTGGTGCGTGCCACTGGGATTCGAACCCGGACCCCTCGATTCGAGGTCGAATTCTAAGCCACTGGGCTATCACCGCTCTAGCATTAAGCTCGCCTTTTGTATCTTGGAAATAAAGTGTTAATAATTAATAACATATTAGAAAGTTAAAAAAATGCATGAGTCACTTAAAGACGTTTGGAAGACGCTGGAATAAGCCATTAGACAATTTATACGTACAACAATATGCCCTAATGCATTCTTTACAAATGTAAATAGACGGCGGCGAGCTACCGACGAGGGTTTTTTGTTAGAATTCAAATTCTGAACGAATTCAAATTTCGAACTATGACACCGGTCCGGCGATCGTATCTCGCACCGCTTAGAGTCGAACGCGTTGCATTTTCATGAAGGTTTTGTTGGACGCACACATGCGTGTGTGTTTGTGTGAGACGCGTAGTTCAGTTTGCGCGGGCGCCGCCTCGCAAGTCAGTCACGTTGGAGGCGTCGATCCGGGCGGACGTCTCCGACTACAGGGGTGTAACAGTGTCGGTATCGACTACGGCTTGTTCAAACAAACTTATCGCGGTCTGTTTACGGGTGGGATATCCGTGCAAACTTTGGTGAGTTTGTTTGACTTAAATTTTTTTTGGGTTTCTTCTCTTTTTCTGGCGTGTTTGTCTTCGATTAGCGGTCCGTTGCGTAGGTTATGACTGTTTGCCGTTTTGAAATATGTACTTTTTTCTGCCCGTTTCTGTTTCTCTTTGACCTGACTCATATGACTTTTGTCCGAAGACGTGACATCACTATTAGCTGTGTTAGCTTTTCCTTTCAGCGATATAACTACATAAGTCAATGGATTATTATCTGTTTGTACAAACGCACTTGTAGTAATATTTGCAGGAATGTCTTGTACAATTTATAACTGTGTTATCTCGATATTGCTAGAATCGTCATTTTTATTCTCACCCAGAGAAAATGTTTTGTTTTTAAATTGCGATTTTCCGCGATAATATCGTGATTCATACGAAGAGTTTGATTCGACGTGTGCAACGTTAACTTTTATTTTATATTGGTTGTAATAATCGTTTTTGTTGTATGTAATTTTTCTATGTAAATGGTATCCGTATTTAGCATCCGATGCAACCTTTGGACTGTTGCTATGCTAATTATTGTGATATTGCCTTAAGTCCGTAGAAATTAATTATCGCTGCCGCTTTTATGGTTAAGAAAAACATTAAGGGGACCAGCTCTTGAAATTTTTGTAGAGTTGCCTGAAAATTTTCTCTCCAAATTTAAAGCTCTTTAACGGCATGTAAATTTCAACAATCGCCAGTTGAAGTAAGTAGTAAGAAGACCAGCGTTGTTGACTATAGTCTAAATATTCAGGGGAAAGAAGAGACTGATTCCCAAAATTCGGTCAATCCAAAAATTCTATCACGTACTTATTGAAATTGTTGATAATATCATGTTTTCAATATTCTACAGTTTTGAAAGAATGTTTATGACAATATTTGAGAATTATCTCTGTTAATTACGTTTTTATAATTCATTCCCAAAAACGTTTCTTAATGTAAATTCCTTAATTTATACTGACAATCTTATTAAATGCATGAACATCATCCTCCCAATAATTTCGAGTGTACCTCGGTTTACTCAGAAAAGACTCAGACTTAAAAGACAATAGGGGCGTAACATTAACAACACTTAGGTATATCTTCATATTGTAATGATGTCAGTGTCATATATTTGCTCGCTCATTGGCTTAACTCATGACGCTGATATTGGCAGTAAAAACTAATTAGTGCAAACAATTTCCGCGATGGAGCTAGGTTAGAAATATTCATTCAGGAATTCTTCATCTTTCGTCTTTTTCATCGATAGAATTCCCCTTTTTTGTATTAAAACAGTGGCAGATGATCAACTGCTAATAACAATTACTGCACACAGTCACATTCTACCTTGTCCCCAACCAACGGTGTATTTTCGCAGGACTATGACCGGGGGTTCTTCAAAAAGGGCGTAAAAGAGCTCTCCTTTAAAGCCGGCAACGCACTGGCGACTCCTCTGGTGTTGCTTATATCAGAAGGCGGCGGTGATCACTTACCATCAGATGGCCCGTCTACCTGTTTGCCTGCTCTTCTTATAAAAATAACCTCAAAAGAGATGAAACCATTGTCCGAGGTTGTATGTGTATGTGTTTGAAGTTCAGGGATCATAGAGAATCCCATATTTGTTTTTGCGCTAACCTCACCTCTCTAACAAATTAATTCTGCTTCAGGGTTATTAACTCTACAATTTGTTTGTAGAAATACATACGTATTCAATTGATTTCACTCAATTTTTAAATGTTTAAACCGTTGGATCTTATTTATCGTCAGGAGTGACTACTTAAAGTTTAATTTGAGGTGTTCCAATAAAGTATTTAATTTTTAATGTATTGTACGGTATCATAGTTTACTTTCGACATTGCACATCGTCGAAATTAGTCAGTTGTCTCAACCCAATATTTGAATTATGCAAACTTGCAAGCATCCAGTTTTTTTTGGATCATCTTGGTCACTTTGAAAATCTTTTCAAATCTAGCTTCTCAGAAGACCAGGCAGTTGGAATAATGGACAATAAAGTGCCTCCTTGACCCGATAGTGAGGGCGTTTGCAAAAGTTACACGCCACTCGTAAGTACAATGGCTTGTCCACTTGTACACGCCCTTAGACAATTACGTCTTTACCTTTATTACTTGACACGACTCGTGTCGTCTTATTGATTGATTTTCAAAGTTTTTAATTTCCTTTATTATTTGACTTGAGATGTCTTGTTGATTCTCGAAGTTTCCATGTTTTGTTAGGGTTTTATCGGTGGATTTAACTACCACATCTTTTTTATGCTGAGTTGTGTTATTGACAGATTTTCAATCAGGGGTTGAGATTTCAGTGATTGTCGGCCCTATAATCCCAATATAAAACCTGCTAGTCCTACAATTAGGATTTTGGAACGAACTGGAAGTAATATCAGGAACTATTCAAATTATATTGAAAAATAATTATTCATACACGAATGTATTGTTTATGAATAATACTAATTTTGACTACCAAAATTGACTGCGTATTCCTAACATCGCCATTATTTCTTATCGTCGTATCGTTCATAACTTAATCTTGTTTTTGTTATTCTTTCGGCGAGTATTCTAAAACAACAATACTTTAACACCCAGCTGGATCCTTTGTTAAGGTTCCTGAAAGTTGCAAAACCATCCTTTTTACGTACGTTTTACTTTTTAACGCTACCTGATTGTACTTCAGCGTTTACGTCATTAGCTGTAGTATGTAACCCTTTAATTACCCACTGTATAGTCCATTTTTATTCTCCTGTCTTATTTGGTAAACAATATGAACTGTAGAGTCAGAGTCGTCTTACAATGATGAGTACGTAGGCCTTAGTCCAAAGGCTTTCCGCCAGGCCTAATGCGGCTTGGTGGACTTTACATCCCTTTCAGATCATTATGGAGAACTATCATGTATGTAAGTTTCGTCACGATGTTTTCCTTCCCCGTAACAGCAGGTGGGATTAAATTTTATGAAAGCACAAAGCGTCACTTTGAGTAGGTAGGTATGTCATTGATGCGTGCCACTAGGTTTCGAAGCCCGACACCTCGAGCACGAGCCTGTAGTTCTGAGCTATCACCATTTGATTCAGTAGCTGCAGTAGCTGACATAAAAAGACCCGCATGTTAGCTAACAACCGCTACTGGTGCATCATAAAAAACACGTTTGAAACCGAATTGTCTAGTGAAATAGTCACATTATCACGATTTTAGATCACGTTACAAAATATAACAGGAGTTTATGGTGCCGTCAAAGTTTTATGGTCCTTGTGACACGATTGGGAGTTATGTTGATGAAACAAAGGTATTATTTATTGCTAGCTTCTGCCAGCTACCATCTTAATCCTCATGAGTGAATAGCATCTATGCCTCAAGACTTCTATCTTGTTTGTGGTGAGGTCCAAAAGTTTGGAGAATTTTTCGAAAGCTCTACAAATGCTGACTGATGATTCTTTTATCAATTTAAAAAACATCCCAATTATGCAAATATTCTATTTTATTTGAGGTGAGGACATACTTTGATGCTTTTTTCACGAGTTAGATGCTGATTGACGACTCTTAATGTTATTTGTTTAATAATTACAAGAACATCATTATTAAAATTTTATTGAAATTCAATATTTATTGGTTCGGTTTCTGTATTGCGTCTGTTTATGGTATTAAAGAAAAATACTTTCCTTCCATTTGTAAAAAATTTCTCCCAAGAAAATAACCATTGTATCAAACTATAGTTTTGTCAGTTTTAGTTTTTTTAGCAGTTCGACTAATACCACCGTGTAGTGTGGGATTTTGGAGGGGTTTTGTACCATTTTCACTACTCTTTATAATATTTATAAATATTTTTATCGCGCCGCCTCAGTAAGTCAGTTAATAGTTTAAATATTTTTTGTATTACTCCATTGTAATTTAATAATAATTAAGGATTAATCACGATAAGTAGTTCAAAGAACTTCGAATTTGGAACGCTTATATGTTTTTTAATTTTAAATCCAAGACAAATGTTTTTGTCTCATTATGTCGTAGCTTTTAAATGTTTTTTTATTATGAAGTCTATCATATTACTTTGTTATTTTGTGAATATTCCACGATTTCACACCATTAAAATTGCCACTAAACGTCTCGGTAATTACTTGCCTTATCCAAACGTACTTTGAATATAAATTAGGTAATAATTGAATAAGTTTAATTCACAATATATTCATGTATTAAATCGAGAAAATATTTCGAGACTTATAATTAAACGGCTTATATTGCGTATCACGTTTTTAATTTATGTTTTAAGCTCGGCTGCTTACAGTCAGTTGCTGCGATTCTATTTTTGATTTATTTAATGAGTATTTTTTATTGTCTATGGATATTGCGTCCGTCGAACTAAAGCATATAAACTGAAAATTTGAGAAAAGCCCAAGTAGGCAATTTTTGGTGTTTTTCTTTAAAGAAAAATACAGCTAGGATATTCATTATTTAACGATATTTATAGATAGATAGAAACGTTTATTTCTCACTTGCAAACAAATAAAAAAATATTGATTCTATATTGTACACGAAAGAAATGCCTGAAAACTGACACTGGCCTCATCGACATACAGGTGATTTATACAAGTAGCCGGCATTCTCTGACAAAATGTTCCGCGGGAATTTTAGATATAATAAATTATTCGCGATTAAAAAACTGCAAAGGCTTAAAAATAACTTAGAAAAATATCATAATATGTTGGAAAAAGGAAACTACCAACTCTTCAGAGCTGTCCGTCAACAGTTTCATTTCGCGCGAAAAAGCCGCCATGTTTTTTTCGCACAGACAATTAAAGATGTCCCCCTTTTTTCTTACTATAGACAATGGATGCAACTCGCGTGCTTCGGTGTATAGTGTATAATTTTGTTACGAGTACCACTCACTGATCGAAGTACTTATAATGTTCAATGTCAGAGATAATGCCATGGATTGTAGATTTTTCTATAATTTACCAAATATAAAATCAGGTGTTATTAATACTCGTATCTGATTGTAAGCGTGAGGACTATATTGAGTGGATTGGTATGCTACGCGATTACTATTGGATATAAAACGTTTCTACGGCTGTATAATAATTGGTAACCTATAAAATAATACAAGTTGCGTCCGCGACTACTATGCGTGAAATTCCAAAATCCAAATTTTATTACGGGGTAAAAATAAATAAATAAATAACGCTTCACACTGATAGCCCCACACTAGGATTCCTTGTGTCGTGGGTGCCATGGACACACAAGACAAGAACACAACACACCCAGACCAGAAACAGAAATTCAAATTCTTCATTCAAATTTCTGCTCTGCTGGGAATCGAACCCAGGACCTTCCGCGCAGCACACCGATGTCTTAACCATTGCGCCACTTGGGTCGTCAACAATAATATAGTAGCATAACAAGGGCTTTAATGAATGAATTTTGATCATAATCCCTGCAGTAATTTCGGATTTTTTCGCAAACAACCAGACATAAAGACAGGCAGAACTATTCCTTTGAACTATCAATTCACAGTTACCGTTGGTGATACGTAATTCATAATACTTAATAACAAATTTAATACACAAATATTAAAAAAAAAAAATAATATCGACGTTGGCAACATGAAGTCTGATACATATTCTTATGTATCAGACTACCAATCAGCATTTGAAAAGGTCACGTTAATAAAAAGACATACATATCGTTTAAATTAATAAGAAGTACAATAATAGAAATACAAAATTTTAACCATGGTTTCCTAAAACGTTGAATCATTGATTAAGTAGGAATGAGTTCATAACTAAGAAAATTACCACAGACTATCCCAGAACAATGCTTGTTTTAAAATTTAAAACTTTTAGTACCATTCGCACTCATTAAAATAATGATTGCTTTTAATTACGCGTTTTCTTAAAAAGCGTTAAGTTTTATACCTTAAACCTTGACATAATTGCTCTTCCTATCATTCGTGAAAAAATAATAAGTTCTTTAGAACGGACCGTTTGTCTTCAGTTACAATAGCCTACCTTTTTTAAATTCCGAACCGTCTCACGTTCCACTGATGAAAAAGTTGTTTTATCAAGTGTCATTTTACTTATGATAAACGCATAGGGTATCAAACAGCTGATTAAACTATGTCGAATCCTCGCAAGGGGATGTATTCTCTATTCTATTAGGCGTTAAGAAGACATTCTGATGACATTTCTATATTCTTAGTGCAAATATAGATATAGCACGGACTCTACGCAGCGCTGACCCTTTGTGTGTTATAGGAGAGAAGAAATAAGTCTTCGTTGTGAAGTAAGATTTAGCTTCACATGAAATTGTTTTTAACTTTAAACTGATTTGCTATTGGCCCCTAAGGGGTTGATTGGGGAAAATATTATATTTCCTAAACTGACTGCGGCAAAACTCGTGAATTAAGGTTCAAAATACTTTGCATTACTGGCCTTTTCTATGTACGAGATACCTCTATGGCTATAGCCCGGTTTTCGCGTTTCCCGCCAAAGCCACGTCATCGGCCATTTGCATTTCGCGCCATTTTGTTTTAACTCCCATGTTATCTGTGTCACGACCCGCCGGAGGGGTAGATAATGGTTTTTATTGGTTTCAGGCATGTAGGTACAATGTGTGAGTAGGTAGCTACATACTGGTTTTTATATTGGCATTCGATCGTGACAAAACGCAATATGCCGATAATTCTAGCTTGAAGGTTGTTTGGGGAACTTCTACAGATGTCTGCGTGTTTTCGTACCTACTGTGTATTTCTACGTAGGCTTTTATTGTTTGTAGCACCAATATGATCTACCGCCAGTGTCTTAGAACTCTTAGAGCTATAGCACACCGAGACACCATATTATGCAAATTGCTCAAAGGCTTAAACAGAGCCCTCTGTAAGGTAAAGTTTATTGGTTCTTGGGCTATAACACTTATTCCTGGTGGTTTGCACGCTCATAGACTTTTATTTCTCTTTTCACCTGTATCGAAAGAGGAGCTAGCGTTTTAGGTAGGTATGTTTTCACCATTTCGCTGTCCCATGAGTCACATGCGATACATGCCCATTGTTTCAGTATTGTGTCTATCTATTAGACAGGCTGAGTTAAGTATACCGTACTTAGTAATCGTGGGACTTCACATTCTCATGTTTTTTAACATTTTATAAGAATTCCGTAGAATCTATTACACGTTGTCACAGATAAAGCCTTCTAAGAAACAGATAAAGTAATATACTTAAGTGCTATCATTTATAAATCTACAATCTGTGCAACAAGGAAGGCTTGTCCGTTTTTTGATAAACCTCTAGACAACAATAGTTATTCATAATGGTTGCGTGAAATGTAAACAAATTTAGTCACACTCTACGTAAATCCCCTTTCTTTAGATAAAAACGTTGTATATTTTCTAACAAGGTGTAAACGAAATGCATTAGTGACCCACTGCAGGGTAGAGTCTCCTCATAATGAGAAGGATGTAGGCCTTAGTCCACCACGCTGGCTTAATGTGGGTTGTTGAACTTTACATACCTTTGAAGACATTGGAAAACTCAGGCATTCAGGTTTCCTCACGATGTTTTCCTTCTGTGTGGCCCAATACCATAAATAAAAAAATGCCAACGGATGCTACAAGAAAATAAATTGAGTAAACGATTGAAGAGTTATGTAAGTACCTATATGATTTTTTTTAACATTCAACGAGCCGAAACTACAGCCGATAATGTGCCACTTCGCTCCAATACCTTAAAAGGTTCAATAAAATTAACGCCTTTGCCGCGCCACGAATTCCATGGCAATTAGAAAAAGCAAATAGAGCATAGACTATT
The DNA here is from genome assembly GCA_905147235.1 of Erynnis tages. Classification (NCBI taxonomy): domain Eukaryota; kingdom Metazoa; phylum Arthropoda; class Insecta; order Lepidoptera; family Hesperiidae; genus Erynnis; species Erynnis tages. Next base: position 555,836 of record LR990097.1, read on the forward strand.
ACACCTTGTAAACCACAGATAACGCACAAACGTGACAGTAAAAATGGCGGGAAAGCGATTTCGACCGTTACTCCTTATCGTTCAATGTTTTTATCTTCAAACATAGCCTGGGCGACTGTTGCGCCATGATGCATGATAATTTTTAACGCTTTATTATAGGCTCGTGGTAGTGGTAGATCTATTACCGATAAGCTTTAACAGCTTTTGGCACGATTTGGGTGTTATTTTTATCGTTGATTGATAGTAAGGATTATAGTAGAACGGGGTGTCATTTTGTGGATGTGCAATGTTGCGTCAAACATGTTTAATATCGTATTTAATTTTGTTGTTGAACACGTGTTCAATAACAAATCTTAGCGAATCGATATATGTAGTTCTTTTCTAACAGACAAAAGAGGAGGTTTTCTTTATTCCAGGATTTTCTTCTCCATCGATTACCAGACATTGTCTGTTGGACATAAAAAATAAAATTTACTGTTATTCGTTCATTCTCTCACACTTAATGAACGTAATACATAATACAATACGGTATTTTATGGTATTTCGGTGCCCCTCAAGCTCGATAGCTTGAGGGGCACCGAAATTAGTCCAGGAGACTACGATGGACTACGATTAGTCCAGGAGAAAAAAGCGGGCGGAAAAAACTCCCAGCACTCTTTTGATATCAATTACGAAGTATACTTTGAACAATACTTGTAAATACAGATTTTAATACTTTGTCAATTATATTATGAACGTATGATATTCGTACAACTGTGGGAACCTCGCGCGTCATCAAACACCTTACTCAGCAGAGTATATTAGCAAAGGCACCGGCTTTACCTGGAAAGTTAATCTTTAAAGTGTCATATATGGAGTAATTGCTGACTCTGCACATGACTCATATATGTACACATTCCTAATTCTATTGCACGTGAGGCGCCCTTGGTATGAATAGGTAGGTGTTTTTCTTTAAGAGAAATATATTATTACAAAGTCATTGGTGCGTGCCACTGGGATTCGAACCCGGACCCCTCGATTCGAGGTCGAATTCTTAGCCACTGGGCTATCACCGCTGCCTTCCTTATAATTACACCTATTGTAGAGGCAGACCTGGGGTCAACAAACACCAGGCGACGTGACCCGTATTATATGCAAATGATAATCGTACGAAAAATCGATTTCAATACCAAAACGGCAAATTACAATTTCAAAACGCCCAAAGGCTTGATGATTCAGTGACCAAGTTTTTTCCCGCTTCTTGTGACAGATTTCAGATGTTGCCGTTCTTTTTTTAATTTGCAAATTCGAATGTTCGAATTGTTTATGTATTTTTTGCCGGTCAGTGACACGACAGTGTTGAGATTTTTCATGAAGGTAGGTAGGTCTGTTTTAAAAGTTGACGAAAAACTAAAAAAAACTTTCATCCCCTTTTTTATCAACTTGGGGATGGTATTTCTGAAAATTAAATAAAAACAATTAGAATTATCTGTTTGTCAACCAATATTCCTCACTTGTTAAATTAGTAACGAATTTTAGTTTTACCGAAAATCAATTAAAAACAATTAGAATTATCTGTTTGTCAACCAATATTCCTCATTTGTTAAATTAGTAACGAATTTTAGTATCATCATTTATCATTCAAATGGAAAAGCTTTTTTTCGCTTATTGTAGGTATCGTTATTACAGTTTGAGTTTCTAATTTTGAAATTATTCCCCAAGTCAACGTTATGTAAGAAGTTCTGATATTTATACTAGACGATCATTCCTACATATAAGATACCTTTTAATACCTCCATCGATTTCACAAACCTTCGCAGGTATCTTGCCCTTACGTCCGAGTTATCATCTGTTTGCTCTGGTCAGAGCAGTACAAGCTAATTTTATACCTAAATTCAATGCAATAAGTGCTATAATGCGTTACAGTAATATTTACCCTCGTTCAGCTTAGCACTGTTCGCCAGTCGTTCCCAAACTATTGAGGTCATGGAGCAATCATTATTCACGCCAGAGAGCGTTGAGGTAGTGCTCTACACTCACAAACTCTCAAATCAGCCATTTTTCCCATATATTATTATTCTCCCACATCCACACTTCCCAAATCACATAGTATGCCGCTTCACGATAGTCTATTAAGGTGGCGGTATTCACCGTTACAACACTATGAATGAATACCTACTGTTGTATTTTTTTTCTGGGAAACACGCCTCTGTTGGTTATAGCGATGACGGGCGGTACTCTAGATACCTTCCTGGGTGACCTCGAATAGTTACTCTCGTATAGTATTGTGGCCTTAGTATTGCAGTTCTTAAACTGATACCCAAAAAGTGTTCAGTTTTAGAACCGCTGGTGTACACGGCACACTGTCTATTTGCTCAGATGTCTCTGTTTACACATTCGTGTCGTGTGTGTGCTGTCTGCGTGCGTGTGCTGTTGCCTTTAGGCTGAATGGGGCAACGACTTCAGTGTGACAGTTTTGAGTTTTCTATTTTCAAAATTAAAATTTTATTTTTCGATATTAAAGGCGCGTAAGATTTTTTGCTATATTCATTAATGATATTTAAAATAGAAGGGCATTGACTACTAATTACGAACGGCCTAAATGAAGTAATTTGCATGAAAACTTTAAAAAATATTAATCTTTATTAATTCTCTGTGAAGGCGGTTCTTTAACAAAAAAGGTCATAAATAAAAAATGTAGTACTGTAAATGTATGGTAGTTATGCTCATTATGCGCTCATAAATTTCGTAGTCATATCCGTGAAGTTACATTTTTGAATATTTGTCTTATTGAGACAAGACAAATCATATTTAACTGCTTGTCAGTAACCCATTAATGACCCACTACAGGGTCGGGTCTCCTCTCACAATGAGAGGGATGTAGGCCTTCGTCCACCACGCTGGCCTAATGCGGGTTGGTAGACTTCACATGCCTTTGAGAACATTTTTTGTGAACTCTCAGGCATGCAGGTTTCCTCACGATGTTTTCCTTCACCGTAACAGCAGGTGATATTAAATTTTATAAAGCGCACATAACTTTTATTACAAAGTCATTGGTGCGTGCCACTGGGATTCGAACCCGGACCCCACGATTTGAGGTCGAATTCTAAGCCACTAGGGCACGACACTGGGTGCCCTAGTGTGGGGCTATGAAGCGTTTTTTTTTATTTTTTAGACTACCGGTACCAATTAACGAAGTAACACCAACATTACAATAAAAACAGCCCTTAACAAGTGCCGTAATGAGGCATAGGTGTTTACATTCAAAACACGTTCCGTTACGCAGAGACATCTGCCAGTATCTGTCATCTAATACCAGCATACGTAGCGGTGGCCCGCATGGACGATCGTGGAACGGAACGCGCGATTGCAGCCATTTCAGCGTGTATTTATTTGCATCTCGCGAGATGTATTTTTTGAATACGAAATAGGCAAGGTGCGTAATTAAATTACTTTCACTCGGCTATCTCAGCTAGAATCCTGTACGTTTACACGAAACCAGTATGCAATAAAATTGTACTATTATACTAACGCCACCGGGTTGCTACGTGACCAGAATGAACACATTAGTATACGGGTTGACAGCTGTCAAATGACGCCGGCAGGTTTCAGAGTTCCTCGTACCGCTATAACGTCTTAAATAGTCACTATATCTGGAACGGCTGGACCGATTTTAACGGGACTTTCACTGGCAGATAGCTGATGTAATAAGGAGTAACTTAGGCTACTTTTATTTTAGAATTCCGCGCAGATTAAGTCGCGGGCTCAGCTAGTCTTAAATCATAATTTTTTTGTACAAAATTTTTAATTTTGGATTTTGACTGAAAAAAGTTACTGAATATTTTCCAAATGTCGCTTAAAAATAAGTCAAATTACAAACAGAACAATACGCGTACTAGTGTATGGAAGGAACCGGTATAGCTCATACGAGTCACACGTACCTACTCGTAACGTTTCTAATGGCTTTTTTATCTGTACATGTAATGGACGCATGTAGGAAACGCACAACTAGTTTACAATTTGCGTAGATAACGATGGGCGTTTTGAGCTCCGATTGGTGTGTTCTTTTCACATGGACGTGTGGCTGAATTGGTTGCTTCTAATTTTGGTTGCCTCCGACAAGGTTTAACGACTGTTATCTTATCACAACCGGGACTGACTACTTAACGGGCCCGCCGAAGCACTGAAGCATGTAATTCGCCACTAGCGGTCACTCATCCTGGTACTGACCGCGCCCGACGTTGCTTTACCTTTTCGATCGCATGCGATCTACACATGCAGCGCGGCTATGCGCGCTTCACATACTAATATAATGAAATCTAAATAATTTCTCCTACTGTGCGGAGATATTAATTTCGAAGAACACACAGCGTCCAGTCACGTCTCGGAGATAAATCCCAGCTTATTCACGTACGACCTTTTTCTTTCTTTCGTCGCGAGCAAAAGAATGTCGACCGATCTGTCATATTTTGTCTACGTCTGTCAACCCTTTGTGTCTTTGGTCACACGAGGCGATAGTTTAAAAAGGAATTGTTCGAAATTCGAACTTGTTCGTTTGAAGAATTCGAAGGAACGTTTTTAAATGACTCGATTTTATTGAGAACTCAGTAATAATTGTACTAAGTACTACGTTTAATTGATTTATTTTTATTAGTTTTACTTAGAGTTATAGTAGCTCGTCCGGAAGTACCTTACCGCCAGCGTCTTAACCCGTCGTAAAGCAGCATGCCTTCATGTGTTGTGTTTCAGCTGGGGAGGTGTGGTTGCCGGGGATACTTTATATGAGGCGAACATCTTAGTTCTCATGAGCAAAACACCCGCATACAACCTCAGATAAAATCTTGAGCATTTGAGGTTGGATGAGGGCGTCCATGGGCTGCAGTGACCACTTCTATCTTTCTTTCAAATGATGACTGCCTTAAACAGACGTAGCTCTCACTTTCCAAAGAACAGAACGCTTTCAGTGGCGCCTTCACATACTCGTAGTTTCGTAACCTAACCCCGCTTAACCTGGCGACAATACACTCTCGTTACCAAACGAACACACACACACATAGGTTATTGTGATTTAAATAAATTCAAATTAACCGCCGTCCGGTGTTTGTGGCGTAAGTGGACTGTTCTGGCGACTTGTGTAATGTGTGTGTTCTTTTGTTCGGGAGTTTTACAAGTCTGTGTGTTTGTTGTGTCTTGTGGTAGGTCTGCCGTCGGTATCGTTAGACCAATGTTGCCGCGCGATGCCTACAGTAATATCAGCACGCGCCTCACATGAAATGCTGACCACGCATGACGCAAGCAGCGAATGTAGTCAACAATAGATCACGTCACACGCGTCATACCGAACTGGCCAATCGGAAGACGTATCCTCAAACGCGCTATCAATGTTCCATAGAATCTCTGCATATATGCAATTAATGGTCCGAAGTTACCATTCGGACCGCAGTCCCCAGGCAGTGATATCGCCTGGCGGGAGAACTCCCCTTTTCCTCCAAAACCAATATAACTATTATTACCTGCCTTATATCAGTTGTTACCAGGGACGTCTTAATAATATTGAACACCTTAAGTGTTTTATAACTTTTTATAAATAAGACCGTTTGAATACTTATATCGACGCAAAAAAACAAAAGGGTGTTTTTGGCGTTTCATTGCCGTACGGCCACCCAAGTTAAACCCATAAGTCGCACCTCGATCAGCTATTTGAAAAGTAAACATTCACCTTGCGAAACGTCCCTAATAAAAATAATGGCGGGTAAACAAACACAGGAACTGTTTACCGACTGATCGCTTAAGGCCCTGATCGATAGGCGAGTAGAACCGCGGTTTTATGGCTCGTCATGAAAGATCATTGAATTGTTATATTTTGCCGCGGTTTTTTGATTCGCGAGCTGCGAGTTAATCCGCGGTATAGGCTCGCGCGGCGATCAGTGCCTTTCGTGATGTAGTACCTAAGCGTGGCGTGTACGAATTACTTTTCTTAGTGCGTTTACAAAATAAAATGTTACCTGTTGTAACAGGGAAAGAAAATGTCGTGATACCTGACAGTTTTCCGTAATGTTCTCTTAGCCTAACTAATTTTGAACTTTTTTTAAACGCTTTTTTCAAAAAGGTAGTGCCCAGATTGTTTACCAAACAGGGCATCAGCTAAAGAGGCACAGGCTTAACGCATTAGTTCGTGCGAACGTGTAAACAACACCGTTGCTAGGCAACGCTGCACTACTGCACTATTGCGAGAATGAAATAGACATACTGAATGTGCGAGTGCGAGCAGGATGGACTACGGAGGGTTTGTCGAACGATAAGCGTATAGTTCAAGGAACGCACGAGTCCCTTTATTGAGGAAATCATTGCTTTATATGAGTTTGTAACACAACACTCGATGCTATGAAACTTTTCATTATACTTCCGCGGGTATAAAACCTTTGGAACGATTGAAATGCAAGCAAACAAAATGGCGGATAGGAGATTTAAATTGAAATTTGACGCGACTATAATGTAGGCTGTTGTTTAGGTGGTAGATCCATAGTAGCTCGCGGGGTACCTTGCCATTAGCCCATTAATGACCCACTGGCGATTGGGGTCTCCTCACAATGAGAGGGATGTAGGCCGCCGTCCACCACGCACCACTACTGCCCGTTGGTGGACTCCACATAGGTACCTTTGAGAACATTTTTTTTGTGAACTCTCAGGCATGCAGGTTTCCTCACGATGTTTTCCTCCACCGTAACAGCAGGTGATATTTAATTTTATAAAGCGCACATAACTTTTTTACAAAGTCATTGGTGCGTGCCCCTGGCATTCCAACCCGGACCCCTCGATTAGAGGTCGAATTCTAAGCCACTGGACTATCACCGTGGGGTACCTTACCGTCTCTTAACCCGTCGTAAAGCAGCATGTTCTTCGTGTCTCGTGTTTCGGCTGGGGAGGTGTGGTTGCCGGGGATACTTTATATGAGGCGAATGTCTTAGTACTTGTGAGTAGCAAAGCGCCCGCATACTACCTCAGATAGAATTTCTTCTCTATTTGAGGTTGGATGCGGGTGTGCGTGGGCTGCAGTGACCACTTAACGTCAGGTTGCGTTTGCTACTTAATTTAATTAATATATAAAAAGGCTTGTGTAGTATAATATTAATTTTAGGTACGGTAAAGCTATAAATCATTAACTATTTAAATTCTTAATGACGTTACCTATTAGGTACTCGTACATGCTGGATGAATAGGTATTTCATTAAAACTGTTAACTCCCTCGTTATTAAGCGTATACCTTCAATGTCATTCAATTTTCTTTATTGTGTAGGTATACCAAGAATGAAATAAGAAAACATAACGTAATACAAATTGATACTTACGTAGAAATTGAGAAAGCTGAATGAAGAAATTGAAAATTTGTTTTTTTTTATGTTTTTCTTTTACTTTTTTATGAATTAGAAAACAGATTTAGATGAAATTCGGTACACAGGTAGGTTACAACTTGGATTAATAAACAGAATTAAAAAAAATGAAAGTAAAAAATTCACTCTTATAGGACTTAATTATACTCCACGTGGACGAAGTCGCGGGGGAAACTAGTTCGTATACTATTCATACATACATACATGCATATAATAATAATATGGTCATTACCGTTGTAAGGTCAAATTCGAGTCCTTTAGGGTCAAACGTATAATGAAAATTTAATTTTATTATAATTAGTTATGCTGGTTTTAAATACTAAATGTCATTGTTTAACGTTCTCTGCCGTGGTAATTTATCAATGGTTTATGGATTCTTCTGCTGACTTTGTATGTGCTGTATATGAAAATACCTTATACATAATATGAAACAATGATAGCCTGTGACTAAGAACTTGGCCTCTTACACAAGGGTTCCGGGTTCGAATCCCAGAGGCGCGCACCAATAACTTTCTAAAAAATTCTAATCTAATCTAATCTTTCTAATTTTTCCATAAGTACCTATGTATAAATTGATTTTATTTTGGTTTCTTTGTTTTTTACTTCCTTTGTGTTTATGTATCTGTGTTTTACTGTTATGTTTTTGTTGGTGTCATAGATCTTAAGGAAATAAATAAATAAATAAATAACGCTTCACACTCGTAGCCACACACTATGATTCCCTGTGTCGTGTGCGCCATGGACACACACAAGACAACACACCCAGACCAGAAACAGAAATTCAAATTCATCATTCGAACCTCTGCTCTGCTGGGAATCGAACCCAGGACCCTCCGCATAGCGCACCGGTGTCTTAACCACTGCGCCACTCGGGTCGTTAGATATCTTTCTTTATTTGTTTCTAAAAAAAGTAGGTACGCGCTTAAAACATAAGGGCCTACAAAAACATCCAAAACAGACATGTGGTCGCTCTCGGGTCAGCTGTTCTGTAACACTATCGTTGAGGTTTGAGGTCTGCGCTGTCGGCTCCGATACGGTAAGCATGGCGCTTCGAAAATTGCGGTCTGAGACCCCATCGAGGTGTTGTATTGCAAACATTGGTGGGGTACCTTACAGATTTTGCAGTGTTAACGTATGTGCTGGTCACCTGATGTTAAATGTCTGTCTGTAACCCATTAATGACCCACTGCAGGTCGGGTCTCCTCTCACAATGAGAGGGCTGTAGGCCGCCGAACACCACGCACCACTACTGCCCGTTGGTGGACGAACATGCCGCGTGAGAACATTTTTTTTGTGAACTCTCAGGCATGCAGGTTTCCTCACGATATTTTCCTTCACCGTAACAGCAGGTGATATTAATTTTATAAAGCGCAAATAACTTTTTTACAAAGTCATTGGTGCGTGCCACTGGGATTCGAATCCGGACCCCTCGAGCGAGAGGCCGAATTGTAAGCCACTGGGCTATCACAGCTACGGTTTAATTAAAACGTATCGAGTGTGAAATATAAATTCGTGTTAGAGGCCCCTAATTCAGAATATCTAGGTAACAGGCAGGTGTCTTAAGTATAAAACGTATAACTATACCTAGACGTTATCTATCTATTCGTTAATGTTTTATTTATTCCTAACTAGTTTTAATTAATTATCATCAATTTTGAAGGCTATCGGCGGTTAATGTACGGTGTAATAGCAGACCGTAACTAGCTGTGCACGCGACTTCGTCCGCCGCCGTCCACCACGCTGGCCTACTGCGGGTTGGTGGACTTCACATACCTTTGAGAACATTTTTTTTTGTGAACTCAGGCATGCAGGTTTCCTCAACATGTTTTCCTTCACCGTTACAGCAGGTGATATCTAATTTTATTAAGCGCACATAACTTTTTTTACACGCCACTGGGATTCGAACCCGAACCCCTCGATTCGAGGTCGAATTCTAAGCCTGGGCTATCACCGCATTAAGTAACGCATAGGTAAGTGTAACTCCAAACGTATTTATGCAAGAAAACATTACATACACGGCTGTTACGTGTTGTTTTGCGTGAATGAATATTTTTAAATAACTAATTATTACAGGACCTTTGCCACTAAAGTGCCTTACAAATGTTTGTAGCTGTAAGGCGGTGTGCACAACGGTGTACGGCTTAGGTGGCGATAAGACACGTTCTAGACTTGTAAATTATACACTAATTTATATTGAAAACTCGTATGTTTGTATGTTGGGGTTTACTTATACTCATTTTCCCGTTTTCCCACAAGACGTTTGGCAGCGGTGATAGCCCAGTGGTTTAGAATTCGACCTCGAATCGAGGGATCCGGGTTCGAATCCCAGTGGCACGCACCAATGACTGTAATAAATGTTATGTGTGATTTATGAAATTAAATATCACCTGCTGTTACGCTGAAGGAAAACATCGTGAGGAAACCTGCATGCCTGAGAGTTCACAAAAAAATGTTCTCAAAGGCATGCGAAGTCCACCAACCCGCAGTAGGCCAGCGTGGTGGACTAAGGCCTACATCCTTCTCATTGTGAGAGGAGACCCGACCCTGTAGTGGGTCATTAATGGGTACTGACATGACATGTATGGAACTTTATTGGAAGGCGCGGCATTTTTTTATGTCCCATTACTGGGCATTGGTATTGATTGGCCAATAGAAACGTTGCAGTCTTGGAAATTATCTCAAAATCCCACCCTCATTTTTAACTGGATGTAGGCTAGCGTTATGCATGTATAAGTTCTAAGGTTAAAAAACGTTTGCATTTTTAGTTTATTTCGCAAAATGCACGCTACTGTTTTCTTGTCGCCCAAAATCTTGCTTAAAACGAGATATATTATATAACTTCTAAAATATGCCATTTCGTTACCGAATTTCATCCTTAATTCTTTTATCCATGAAAGCAAAGATCGATATATCCACCAAAACATACGTGTTCTGCTAGTACCATCAATGTTTAACATCGAATGTGGATCGTAGGTACAATTTATCTTCAATTTGGGTCTACGACAGCATAGCATCGTTTCAGGACGCTTTGTTGCAACAGCTGTTCCGAGCCGCTGTGTGCGGAGGCTTACGCGTAATGATTGTCAATAAAGCCCGGCGGTTAGCGCCTGGCAACTGGCACAAGGCTGCGTGATGCGTGACCCCTCGATTCTGCTGAGCGAATAACGCCCTTAGGATCCTCGGACTCCCTATAACTCAGGATCAGAATAGAAGAACGGCATGATAGAAGATTGACCCGTTGCTTTTGAGCGAATATCGTCTTTAGGATCGTTGGAGTTCCTTCAGCTCGGGACGAGAATAGCATAGTAATAGCTTGAGTGGATAGGAAATTATCCCGTGGTTTCTGCTGAGGCTTTGTAATCCCTGTAGATCGGGATGAAAATAGCATAAAAGTATGTAGCCTAAGCAGAAGATTGATTGGCTTCCGCTGAGCGAATAACGCCCTTAAAATTTCCGATTCCCTTATAGCTGGGTATCAGAAAGGAACTACGGTAGCTTATCTAGCAGAAGATATACCCGTGGCTTCCGCTGAGGGAATAACGCCTTTAGGAACTTCGGAAACCCTTATAGCTAGGGATCAGAATTGAACATCTCATCTGGCAGAAGAATATCCTGTGTGGCTTCTACGGGGGAATAGATAATGCTTTTAGGATTATTGGATCATCCTTCAGCTCGGTACGAGAACAGCCTTACAGTATCTTGCCGGTGCTGAAGCTTGGACGAACCTTTGAAATCCCTTCTTTTTAAAATAGGACGATTCTGAACCAAGACTTGGCTTTACTCCGCCTGTCCCCGTTCAGTTATTCCCTAAGGTATGGTCATACGAAAGAAAGGGTTATCTAGCCCAATCTCACCCCAGAATGATCTGGCACACACCCCAAGATGTTGGGGTACAGATGCGTAATCCTGGCTTCTGTTTGGTTGAGTATCATCGTATCTCAGGTCCATAAAACGGTGCTACTCGTACGCTACGCCCGTGACCTACGAAGACTCAAGGCAAAAGAATAATCTCTAACACCTTTAAGACCTCCAAAATCCCTATAGTCCGATGACCCTTTCATGCGCGAATGAGGTATCCTTTGACTGCTTAATAAGGAGAATTACTATTTCATATTTGATTCATAACTTCGTCACCGCCAATCAAATGTTACATAACCAATTCATCCAAGCGCATTCAAACTACAACTAGAATTTTCCCATAAACAACCATTGGTGCCGTTCGCGTGTCGCCCACAAGGTCACCAAACCACCATAACGATGCGGCTACCGTCGCCATGACCGAGTTGCATGGTGCATCGCAACGCACGCAACATGTGACGATTTGTCGTCGCGTCAGCGGCCAGCGCGTGTCGGAGTCGTGTCGTATGCGGGTAGCAACTAGTGATAGGCAGGATCGGGTCTCCTTTTTGATTATTATTGAGTAGCAAATAGCAAAAAAGTAGCTAAATTCACATCTAACCTCAAATAGAGATACTCTGCCCGAGGTTGTATGCGGGTTCTTTGCTACTCACGAGGACTAAGATGTTCGCCTCAAAAAAAGTATCTTCGGCAACCAAATATCGCCAGCTGAAACACAAACACAAGATATTAAGAAGATGCTGCCCTACGGCAGGTTCGGAGACTGGTGGTGGCCGGTGGTGGGCTATACATACCTCTACCACCTATAACTAAGACTCTACCATACATACTACTACTATATCCTATGGCTCTACCACACATAATCATGTTATCATAAAATACTCTTGCCATCATTTCTAAATCCATTACAACAACTTTCTCTACCACAAAACACATAGTATCTTCTCCAACAGAACACCTACAGAAACATCTAAAAATACATCATAATTTACAACCGTGACGTAAAATAATGGCTGACAGTAATATGCATAACCTACCTGCATAACCAGTGACATTGTCTCGTTGAATGGAGCTGCATCTACCGGCATGGTAACTCTACAACCAAAGAACCTTCATGATAAACTGAACCTTACTGCTAGTTAATAGAGTCGGGTTTCATCTGACCCTGGTTGGAGATAAGACGTTGCGGGTCTGGTCGTATCTCAAACATGTCATTACATTAGAGGTTTTTAGCGTTTGAAGCAATGAGAAAATCTTCGGTACCAAAACGACCGTATTGTCGCTTAGGGCGATTGCACATGATGCTACTGTATCGGCAGCCAAATTTTGAATACTGCTAAACGTAGGTACCGCTCAATAGTATCAACGTATCATAGGCATCGTAATTTATCAATTTATGATGTCCCTTAAAGATGGAATTGGTTCAACAGTGAACGAATTTTAGTGAATGAATTTTAAAGGGTTTTTTTGGGTCTGGTGTAATTAAATGGTAAATTCAATTTAATAAATGTAATTTACGAAGACTCAACATTCAATTGGTTTATGGTTTCTACCCATGTACTCGTATGTAGGACTTTGCACAAGAGGCTACCTTTGCCCAGATACAGGGGAAACCGTTGAATTCAGAAAGTTCAGGACTGGGCGTTATTGGGACCTATGTCAAGGGCTGAAAGGATCTCTATAGAAACTTATGATAGGATGCAGTAGGGTCGGTTACTCCCTCTAACTCATTATGAAGACAGATGATTGATTTAAGACATCTAGATATCTTATCCTATCCTCGGATCATCCTACATCCTTTAAAACTGCAGTGGAGGAGCTACTCCCTCCAACTCCCTATAATGATAGATGATGGATTTAGGACATCTAAATATTTAAAATCCTATCCTCGGATCGATCGCCTTAAATCCTAAGCAGCTCCGTGTATTATCGGCCTTAGTGTAAAGGTACAACGAGCGATGTTTACGGTCTGTTGTTTCTCGAAACTCAACATAAAATGAACCCTACCACACATCGCATAGAGTCGAAATTCCATTGTGATGTAGCAGCTAATGTTATATTGTGTCAATGGATTTTCAGCTTTGGAAACAAAGCAATATGGTTCAATCTTCCTTGGAGTAGTAAAACACAATATGTCAATGAATTTTCAACTCTGTAATGAAGCAATAGGGTTCAAACTTCCTTGGAGTGTGAGGACACGCGACTCGTTACGGTGGCGGATTGTACGAAGGACACGGGTTACGTGAAATTGATTCCGAACGATAATCGTTCGAATTTCAAACGATACGATACGTGGTTGTCTATGGCCTTACTTTTTTCTCTAGATTCCGGTCTTTTTACATAAAATTTTATGAAAAATGAAAAACGCTTTTTACACGAAAATTCGGGATTCTAAAGTGAATTTTCATCTATCAATGTTTAATATTTATTCTTTCACATATTCCAATACATATTAGTAAAAAGTATAGACTATGTTTTTTAACCCTCTTTAAATAAAAGGTAATAATACAAATTTTATTAAAATCTTAAAGTTGAAGATATGGGATTTTTTTGAAACGTCAAATCTTTTGAACCACTAGGACAGGAAAATTTTGTGTTTTCGATAGGGAATGGGGACATTATAACCAGTTTCTTGTTGGTACCATTAATTACTTAAAGAACACTCGGTAGAAATAGCCTCGTGCTGGTTATAGCTTTATATTCGGCCAAAGTTCAATGAATACTATACAATACGCGACAGACGTTTATAAATAAATCCCATCAATATAATCGATGACTGATTATTATTTATCAACATCTCGATAGGTTAGACTCCATAACAAAATTATTTGCACACATCTGAACGCAGTCATAACAAGTCGGTATCGATACGTTCATATTTAGAAAACTGCATGCTGCGTCAGTGTTTCTCAACCTTTGGTTGTTCCTCTAAAGTCTCAAAAAAGACACTACCCCGATTAGATTAAGTACTCATATGAGTCCAGTTATGTTTTTATTGCCATCCATGGTCACACACCCAAGAGAAACCTTAAGTAGACACGACACAAAATGTACTCTCAGATAGGTGAAGTACCTGAAGTAGTGTAGCTTCTCATGAGGAATACAATGGTTGCATTAAATAAAGTATCTCCAAAAACCACTCCCCCCAACCGAAACCGTTGCCGCATACATACAAGCTTTAGAAAGGTCTTCCGGCCTTCTTTAAAAAATGCGTATAAAGAGCTCTCCATAAAAGCTGGTAACTCCCTTAGTGTGTGCTCTTATTAGGAGGCGATGGTTACCACTTACCATCAGAGGGCCCGTTTGTTGGTCTGATTTTTCTAGAAACACCTTTTCTAGAAATTACCTCTTAAGGATCGCGACCCAAAGGTTGAGAATCAATGCGTGTCACAATCAACAGTCAACACATGCGTATGTATGTATGGTATAGTATTTGTCCACACAGTATGCGGTCTGTACTCGCTAATATTGCATGTGATTATCGGTTGATTGACTTTATTACCTTCGACATAATATGTTTTAAAAACACGTATTTGTAACTTAAATATCAGTGCGTGCGTCAAAAAGTGACGGATTGTCTATGGTTTCCATAAAAGCGGCACTTTTTATTTTATTTTAAAACGGGCGAACATATTGATTTTATGAAACTGTGTGTTCTTTTACGTTTAATTTGAAATCAAAATATATGTAGTTGTAATCATGCTAAGACAAATAATATTATCATCCTCAAATATTTCCGCGTAAACTTACGTCAAATCAAACGTGTTCTATACTTGAAAAATCGTATATTTTCTACATAAAGTTCAAAAACGGCGATGTTCAGTGAAATGATAAATGCATGAATCAGATTTTAATGACTGGATCGGAATAGTGAACCGAATAGCGTACGTGTTTACGATTCGGACATAAATGATATTATATACAAAGCGTAATAATAACCAGATGTCTTGTGCAACATCGTGTGTTTCCATTGAATGCATTTGTATAGTCGGAAATGGAATAGAAATTATGAATAATGATTTCTTATTTACAACAATTATTTGTTTTCCAGGCAATTATAATACATTTATTGTTTTTTATCTCGAAAATTTTGGATAAAATTGACAGCGCAGTACGCGAACGGAGCTGTTTTAAATTTTCCACAGTTTATACGGAGAAGAATGCACGAATTCTAATATTTTTTAGATAAAATGCATTAGAATAGACACACATAGACAAACATAATGTGTATGTGTGTACATTCCGTTACGTGTCAAATTCAAATGTCAATCAATTATAGTCGAATTTCGATAACTTGGCGATTTCTAGTACGATTAAATAAGAAAGGGTACCTACAGACTTAATGGTGTCTCTGTAGGTATTCAAATATAAAACTTCTGTCAATACTGAAGGCAGATAAATACCCAATATTCCTAAGAATTATGATGTACTTTAGACCTAGTAGGCAACCACAGACCTCGGCCTGAGACTTACGAAGCGTAAATATGAAGGTAACAATGGTTCGCCTCCAATAGAACTAAACATATTGGCATAAATGTTATGCCGGTATATGTAGATTCAAAACAATTGCGAAAGAAACCACTGACGTTTATATTTCAATGTAAATCTTTTTTCTTAAATCAATGTTCAATTAAACATATACAGAATCTAACTTGATTATTATTTAAAAAAAAACAAAATTTTAAACTGCAAACTTACTTAGTATAATACTCTTATTCATTCAACTTCACCAGCCAGTTTGAAAAATAACAATCTACGCAACCTTGTACCGTTTCAAAATTTAGAACTCTTTTACAAATAATAGAATTGTTTAATATTTGAAGGAATAAAAGGAATGTTCCAAAACCAATTTAACGTACAAAGAACCGGTAAAAAAGTTTGAGCTGCGCTCCGCTTGCGGCAAGCGGTCTCTAAAAAATCAGTTCACCATAGACAAAACTTAATTTTTTGAACCTAAGCTTCCAGGTACTGCTTTCTAATCTGTAATGCCAAAGTTTTTATGCTATTTGTTACTTTATAATATTAAAATGTGCTGCTAATGCTAAGTGGGACTATGACATCTATTGTCATACTCTTTTTGTCGATCAACTGCGTGTTCGCTATTGCGTTGAATTTTCCTGGTTTTGGAGAGGTAGGTACAGTATTTTTGTTCTTCCTTACAAATTATACAAATATTAACTCATCGTATGCTCCATAAAATATATATGTAATAAATATATATGTTATGTATAGTAAATATGTTATGTAAGTTGTATTAATATACTTTCTTAAAGAAACCGCTTTCCATTGATTTCTTTTCCTTGCATTTAAGAGAGTTGAAAATAAACGTAAGTGCGTCCCTTTATACCTTTATAAAGTTTTGGACAAATGCTGTATTGGACTCAGTAAATCTTATTTATCCTTCAATTACACTGTCAAGACCTACACCTTCGGCACTAATTTTAATCAACTATCCGCATAAAATTTATTGAATAACATCCAATATGTCATACTTCATTACAATTACGGCACAGATAATGAACGGACAATATAAATTGTCACAGATTATAAAACAAAGCTTCGTTCGCGCCTTGACCGAGTTCCCGCCAATTTGAACGTCAAATGACAATGTTAGCAGTCAAAAGTCGGGGATTACGTAACATGCGTTCTCAAGAGTTAAAGTAACAAGCGATTCGTGCAATCTTTTTGAGTTACGAGAAAGTCACGTTTTGTCCCTTACGTTAGCTCTGTGAATGAAATTTGCGCCTAAAACGTGGGAGGCAGCCATCTTGGATATAATTTAATGCGTAAACATTGTCCGTGAAATGGTGCTCACATAGCCAAGCTGTAGCATTTTAGAACCTTTGTAAGGAAATTTAAAGTCTTCACGAATGAGATGCAGCTATTTTCAAAATAGACTAGTGCACAAATCCAAAATGGTACACAGTTACGTTGAAGGCTGAAGATTTTTTAACCTATAGTCAACTCTTTGCTGGTGGGCCCAAAATGATATCTTAGATAGATTAGTATATTTTTGGCGTCGTAAAGATTTGCAAATGCTTTAGAAGACAGTGTGTTCGTGACGTATTTAAACAGCTTTGGAACCCACAGTTTCAGTCAGTCCAACTGATTTTGATGCTACTTTTTCTGTTCGAGATATCTGATTATTTGAGCTTTGAATTTGTGAAAGTTCTTGAAAAATAATTTACTATTTACTTACCAACAGTTGGTGTCATGGCACGCTCGAAGCCTAGAAATTAACAATTTACTGAAACAAATAAAAATAATAGCCAATATTTGCTCATAACATAATGGCGAATAAAAGTAGATGACCATAAAGCTTCCTGGAAGCACTATAACTAGCGCCAGTAATTGTTCGTAGATTCGAACCCTACGCAACGTTTTATGAACCATTGTGTACGCACGTTCACTGGCCGCTGACTCGATGCGAGTCGATAAGGTTGTCGATAAAATTACTTTACACGAGTGCAATCAACTTATAAGTTGGATTGGATAGCCTGTTCAGAGTTACGGCATCTGTAAGTGTAAAGGTGGCGTCACATTCACCTATGATATGCCCACTCTATTATCTATCACCTATGACGTTGTCAATGTCATAATTTGCAAGCTCATTGGTTCAAAACAAGACTTTGTCATTAACTGACTTAAAAAAGAAGAAGGTTAGAGCGATTTTTGAAACAATGGACCATAAACAAGATATAAACGCGATACACTCGAGATGGTGTACTGCGGTTTTAGCTTTCCCGGAAGACTCACCCGGTATTTCATTTAGGTTCCTTTGTGAAACTTAATATTTAATTTGAAACTATTTCTAGGTGATAGAACTGTTGTAGTTGGTCCAGGTCCTAGCGAGTATGTTGTTCAAGTATTCAAGAAGTATTCAAGGCCGAAAGATAGCTCCAAAGTTCACCGATTTCTGTCCTTTCCGGCTTTGAATTTTTCGATCACTTTCGATCCAACCAAGACGCGAGGCTATGCGCGATTCAGACATATTCGCTCACAGAACCGACCGACAATCAAAACGACAAAATTTAAACACAGGACTACGACATGGGGCTCTTCAAGAATGGCATAAAAAAGCACGCACTGGCGACCCCTGGTGTTGCACGCGTCAGTAGGCGACGGTGACCACTTACCATCAGGTGGCCCGTCTGTCTGTGTGCTTGCTCTATTTATAAAAAAAACACAGAACTCTGTATGGTGTTGTCCTAATTGAAATATGCACGAGCATGCGACAATGACAAATGCATTGATATCCAAATGTATAAAGAAATCGAGAAGTTCGGCTTCTATCGTTCTCACATTGCGAGAGAAGATCCGTCCCTATAGGTCACCAATGATAAAGGCAATGGAATTTGTTTGGTTTGATTTATAAGGTATATCTCTTAACGCTACGATTTACTTAACACCATTGCTCGCATTCTCGCCCAACGTTACACAATGAACGATCCGCTCAAACACCTCCGCCGGCTCTTCTAACTCCCCTGCATTAGTGTATAAGGCAGAAGGCTCCACACCGGTCACGATAGTGGCTGATAAGAACGCGACCGCTTATCTAAATCCTGCGCCAGATCAAACAAACGACGACCCGGTACTGATGACCGTTGTGTGTCATAATACTCGTATGTACGTGTTGGAATGGTCCGGTTTCGGTTATTTCACTCATAGTCATGAGTGGCTAAAAGTTCGATGTCTTGAGAGGTCCGGGAGCGGAACCCGGTTGCACTAATTTTTTTCATAGTAATTGAGTAGCAACAGGCAGGTGATGTTAAGTCACTACAGCTCATGGACACCCCTGTCCAACCTCAAATAGAAAAAAATAATAATTTAAAAAACCGACATCAAAAATGTATGAAATAAAATTTGTTTGTACAGCCGTTTCGGAGGAGTATGGTAACTAACATTGCGACACGAGAAATTTATATATAAAATTTCAAAGTACACGAATACTTTCAATTCCACTTATTATAGAAACAAGAACGTTGAACCGTTTCTGGATACGATTTCAGAGCAAAACCTACACTCGCTATATTAGTTCAGCAATCCAACTAAATATTCCGAAATATTCCGATAAAAGCGCGACTCATTAATCGGCGGGTAACAATACGGCCATTTGTATTTAAATTAGAGGGTTTTATAATGAATAGATAGATTATAAACGGTGTCGTATTATACATACGATACGCTAATTAGTTGGCGGTTCAACTCGGGCGACTTGGTTCGTCGTCAACCGCGTTATCGCTTCACGCGCCACTTGTTCGAGGAAGTCGAAAAAACTGTACGAAATAATCTTCGCTCAACTTCGCTTTCAGGTCCTACCTACAGTACCTACAAGTCTGCAACCCATAAAACCCACTGCAGGGTTTTGGGTCTCCTCCCAGAAAGATTGGGCTTAGTCCACTAAGCTGGCTTCTTGCGTACAGAGGTAGCAACCTCTTCTTCTTTTTGGCAATTGAGAACGATGTCACCACAATGCTTTGACTTAATTGTTTCTTTGTAGAAATTATGACATGCGGCAGTGGCGTGCATTGGAGGTAGGCACTGAAGATCATAAATTTCCATTTGACGATTGATAGTGATTTTCTTGTCAAATAATAATTGAAAAATAATTAATTAATAATTATGTATGTCAAGCGAGGCTAGAAGTCAGAGGCTAGTGTAAAGCCTACCTTTTCACCTATGCTATGCACGCGCCTGACATGCGCTGTCTATTAGGTTTTGTGATCGTAGAAGCCTATACTTATCACTCCATTACTTTACACTCATCAAAAGACCACGTTGTTCTATATAAGCCTGGCAACAACAATCGCGATCGAGAAACGGCCGTATATTTAACAATATAATGCAAATGCTGCAATACAAGTATTTTCTATGCATTCATTACTGTGAATTATAAATTTTTGCGCTGACTCACACACTAACTATTCGCACTCATTTGCACTTTGAGCTTGTGGTAAAAACAATTATATGTTATGTGTTTGTTAGTTATATTATGCAATGTTGCAGGAAGTTATCATGCCATCGTTCACAGCAATAGATCACATTTACCCATCAGATATTATAGTAGAGCAGGGGAGACATACGGCTGCCTGTAAGTGGAAATGTCAGACACTTAGAAAGAGATATAAGATTATGGTACCCTATCTGTCTCTCTACTATCGGGTGCGCTAAACACTTTCAATACCTGAAATTGTTTCTCGCTAATTGTACATGCGCGAGAAGAGAAGGCATGGCTTCTTTCATCTTCTTTCTCTTTTTAACCGAAGGTTGGAAGCCTGGCTTTCCTGCTCTACTATATCTCTATGCATTTACCCCGTATCCTAAATGCCACGTCACACGCAAAAGTTACTCGTACGACAACGACACTGCATATATTGTCAGTACGAATTTCAATTTGAAAATTCGTTCCTAATTGAAAATTTCAGAGCCCTGTGTTTTAATTTGGTCGTGTTGTTGGTCGGTCGGTTAAGTCAGCCAATAGGACGAATTTCCAATTTGGGAATTTTTGGTAAGTGTCTTACCACCTATAATGCTATGTAATTTTCTTTCGGTACATTGGTTAGTTGTAAAGCTAGTTGAACATATAAATATCACCTCCCATTGTCTCACACGCACGAAGGCATTAGTTCCACATGTCGCTGTGAGTCAGGCGTTGGAGCATAACCGCCGATAACGTATCGCATCTGTGTGCGTCCGACGCTGCGTTAGTACTGCGCTTCAAATTGTCCTTATCGTTTGGAAAGTCAGTCATGTGTTCTAGGTTCCTGGGCTAATTTCCTGTATTTTTCAGATATAACATTGTTTCCAATTGTAAGATCTTTCCGTTGGGTTTTGGGTGTTGCAACGCTTTTAAAAGGCAGTTTTAAGTTAGTCAGCTATTTCTTTCATTATGACTTTGCTATAATTTGTACCGTTGTTGCTTCTATGATTACAACATGTGCTTTAACATTCGGTAAGGCATCTTTCTGAGACACGCATCTATTTGTCGCAAATTTTTATTTACGGCAGCACCATCCTTAGATTTGTTTCAACTTTGTCGCGTTTGTTGACTGACAAAAGTTGTGTCGTATTGCGACAGCCGATTTGAACAAGAGCTCACATTTGACAATTTGATGAGCGGTCGATTTGTCGTCGACTTGGCAATTAGGAGCTAGCTAATCGTCTGATTACATCCGCCCCACCGTCTCGTAGGCATGTTGCTCCAGTGTAGCGTTACGGCAACAAGCCTCTTCTGTTATCACTGAGTACACAGTTGACGTTATCGACCCATTAAAACTATGAATTGTATTTCTGTCTCGTGGCATTACTTGGAAACTTAGTATTATGTAGTAGAAGGTTATTTTAGGGAATATATCGGCGTCATTACGATCACTATATAACCGAATAGACTATTAGACTAAAGAACACATGTCACCCTCAGACAAACAAAAGTATGTGTGTTTCTGGTGTAAAAGTAAAGATGGAAATTCGGCAGAAATAACTAATCCCTTATTTTGCTATCTTTACAGAGACTCACCAGAAAAAATGGCGTTCGAGAAGAGGAAACGAGCTGGTATTGGGATCCGCCTCCACAAGCTGGAAAAACACTTGACGCTGACGTCGAAAATCAGTACAAAGTTCAAATTCAAAAACTACAAGAGGAACTTACCTCCCTGAAAGACCGGGATGTTGTTGACTTCAGGTCAGATACCGACGAGGAACTCAATAGGCTAAGAGAAGAAAACAGAAATTTGACATCTAATCTAGATGATTTAGATAGTCAACATCAAGTGGCCATGGACAGACTTCTTTCGCTTAAAAATGAATTACATAAAAATTTCGACATTTTAAGACAAGAACACGAGGAATTGAAAAGTGCCAATGATGAATATGCAAGCGAAATAAAGCTATTGTTAACAAAAATTGCTGATAGGGACAAAGAGATCGAAAACATGAAAGCTAGAAATTCGGATTACGAAACACTACAACACAAATATCAGAATTTAGAAAGGATATATAGTCTTTTAAGGGAAAACGCAGAGAAATTTCAAGAAGAAAATCAAGACTTGAACGAGGAAGTTTTTAAACTGCAGGAACAAGTTACGAAATTAGAACATGATGTAGAAATTGCGACTAAGCGTAATGAAATGTCAGATATGGTGCCCAAAGCCAAATATGATGAATTGGCTAAAGAATTGAATATCCTAAAAAACAGAAGAAACTCTAATCAAGTTCATCTGGATGAAATTAATATAGATGATAACGCTAAAGGTGTCATAGAGACTTTGAAAAGAGATATCCATGAATTAAGGCATAAGTTATCGCAGTATGAATCAGACAACCACGATAAAAACGATAACAAAATCGTCAAATCAGATCGAATAATGCAATTGTACAATAAATACGTTAACTTTGATTTGCCAGTAGATTATGTTGGGGAAATGCCTTCCGCGACTGATAACGTTGCACTATATAAAATGGAAAGTGTATTTAAAACACTTAATACTTTTAAGAAAGAAATTGACACTTTGGAGCATAAACTTACCGAGAAAACTACTGAAATTAATAATTTGCAAACAAACATTGAAGACTTAACAACAGAAAATGATTTTCTTACGACTGATTTACAGCATTATGAAAGAGAATTAGATGAAATGAAGAAAAATAATGATTTTCTCATATCAGAAATTACGGCACTGAAGAATACGTCCAAGCTAGAACCTATTATAGAAACACATGAAGACAATTTTGCTACGTTAGAAACAGAACTAGCTGATAGTAATAAAATGAATAAAACGTTTGAAGCTAAAATACTTAGGATAGAACAAGACTTATTAGAGGTGAATAAAGAGAAAATATTACTACAGGAGAGTTTAAATGATATGAAGAAGAAATATACGTCCATGTTAAATGAATTAGAAATGTGTAAAACGCAAACCAAGGCTGTAGAAGAATTACAGAATAGTACAAATGTTAAAGACTCTGAAAGATTAACCAGTGAAATAGACGATTTAAAAAAGCGCTTAAGTTCAGCCAATTCAAAAAACGAACAACTGACAATAGATATTCATATTTTGGAAAATGATAAAGTATTATTATCAAAAGAAATCGATGACCTTAAACATGCATTAGAAGATAAGGTTAATTCATACAAAGAATTGGAATCAACAAAAGTTGTACTGGAGCGTAAATTAAAAGAGTTAGAAACAAAACTTCAAGAGACAGAAGAAAGTAAAAAAGAAATTGAATCTAGTAAGACTCTACTTGAACAAAAAATGCAGAATCTTGAAACTGAAACACTTTCTAAAACAGATTTAGAAAAAGTTGTGACCGAGAAAACCCTAATCTCTCAAAAACTAGATGAAACTCTGCAAGAAAATAGGAACTTGTCACACAAAATTAATCTTCTCTACAGACAGATTGAGCATTTACAACTAAAAGAACAGGAGTTATTACATGAAAATAAAACAGTTGTTAAAAATCACAACCAAGACAAAGAGCAAATATCTGCACTTCAAAAAACGATTGAAAATATGCAAAATGTACAAGCAGAAAATACACTGCTATCTGAGTCAGAATCACAACTAAAAGCTGAGCTTAATGCGAAATCTAATAGAATTGCACAGTTAGAAGAAGAATTTAAGCAGTTACATGCAGCTCTTGACGAGAAACACAAAGCTGATATTATTGAAAATAGCGCAGAACATGCTAGCTCAAATCAAAAGGCCACTGATCTAGAAAATGCTGTAAGAATTAAAACGCAAGAACTTGATCACCTAAAACATTCCCTTGAAGAAGTCACTGAAAAGTTGCGAAGTAATGAACACAGCGCTAATCAAACTAAAGAAGAATTAAAAAGGCTTCATGTAGAAACGGAGGAAATGACCAAACGGATTACTCAACTGAACGACGAGTTAGATTCCAGAAATAAAGAAATATCTTCACTAAATAATCGCACGGCTGAATTAGATAAGCTTTGTAGTGAATATAAAAATGCCTCTGATATGAAAGAAACAGAATTAAATCATCTAAACCAATTAGTCACTGAGTTGAAAAATAAGCTGACAGTTGCAGAAAATCTAAACAACAATCCCGAAACAGCGCAAAACTACACAAAACTATTAGAAGAAAAAGTTGCTTTAGACCAGAAGGTCACTGAATTACAAAACAATCTAGAAGCTGCAAGCAAGGAAACTTCAGAGATGAAATCAAAATTAGAATCAATTGAAAATGCCTGTACCGAGTACAAAATAATGATAAACACTGCGACATTAGAAAAGAATGATCTAATCAATCTCATTACATTAAAACATAATGAGAGTATACAATATCACAACGAAATTCAGAGGTTGAATAAAGTGCTAACAGAACAAACTAATGAATTCAAAAGAATAATAGCCGAAAAGGAAGCGTCTGTACAGAATTCAAGTAACTGCACCAATTGTGAAACGTTAAGTAGCGCTCTTAGGGAAAAAGACGAAATAATAATGTCTCTAAACCAGAATGTCAGTGACTACGAAAGACTAAAGTCTGAACTACAAATTAGTAGTGAAACCATAAAGAACTTGACAAAGAAATGTGAGGATCTAGACAAGAGTTTAACAGTTCATCTAGAAATGGTTAAGAAATTGACAGCAGAAAACGCACAGGTAAGATTTTTTCTCTTTAGCTGGAAACTATAGAACTCCCACGAACTCTAGAACTTGTTTGTTCAATAGCATATTTTCTGTTTGCCAAGAAGCTATTCAAAATATGCTATTGAATATTTTTTCTTCAGATATTTCAACAACAACAACAATACTCTTTATTGTACACCATCATAACCAGAAAAAGCAGAATAACAATCAAATACGAAAAAAACACTAGTACCAACGGGCGGCCTTATTGATAAGATGCAATTTCTTCTATTGATGTTTGCTCCACAGTTGTCAGAACAGGAACAGAACTCGTCGCGAGAGCTGGAGAGGCTACGTCACCACCTCGTCGAGATGGAGGAGAGTTACACGCAGGAGCTGATGACGTCAGAGCAGAAGCTGAGCGAGTGCCAAGTGAGGCTTCACCAGGTGGAGGAGAGGGCGAAACAGACTAGCACTGTGTATACTAGCAACAGGTTTGTGGCATGTTATATTATATAACATTATGTACACAATAGGCCCAAAGTGGGAGAAGATACCGGTTCTCGAAGCCTCATATTTCTTTGTACCTTAATTACCAATATACTTACCAATAAAGAATTTGTATTTGTAAAAAAAAATAAGACGGCGAACACGTCTAGGCAAAATCAGCGCAGGCGTCCCTCTGACTAGGTGGATCGATGACTTGAACAAGTAAACCGTTGGATTCAAAGGCTCCGGGACCAGGGAGTAGCGTCAATTAGGGAAGGCTCATGTTCAGCAGTGGACTATGAAGACCCACTTTGTATCATGTGTTTACATAATATGATGTCTCGTGATTGCGTTACAAAGAACACATTTTTTCAATTTTATTATGATGGAATGGATCTGGAATTGAATGGAATGAATAAGAGTGAACGATGTCCTAGCACTTCACCATCATCTGTGCTTAGCGACTTGTGGCGGTTAATATAACTTAATAGCCAACTACTATATTTTGTTTCTCCGGAAATCCCACCTCAGAAGACATATTATAACATACTCCACTGTTACAATTGCAGCATCAGAGCGAACCAAGAGGTGGAGACCCTGCGCAACCAGATCCGGCTGGTGGAGAGGCAGCGCGAGGAGACGCAGGCGCGGCTCGGCGAGGCGGACGACGCCAGGCGCCGCAGCGAGGCCGCGCTCACCAACCTGCAGGTGGTGCTGGAGCAGTTCCAGCTGGGTGAGTGTCTTTACGTCTGGTAATGTTGTTGGTTTTTAGCAAATTTCACCTCGGTGTTACCAGGTTTAGGTGATCATGTCTGGAGCGGAAGGGAGAGGCCGTGGTCTGATGACGTCACCTCGGAGTGTCCTTTCAGTATACTGGGGACAAAAGTCATAGCCCTAAAGGCTAGCAAGCTGAAGTGGCAGTGGGCTAGTCCTATCCGTCGTAGATCCGACGGACGTTGAGGGCACGGCTGTTAGATTGGAGACCGCAGGAAGACATACATAGTATGGAACGTCATCTTGCTTGATATGGTGACGATCAGCTTGGGATGGCGGGAAGGTCTGGTTGATTACTTACCTTAGGTTATCTGTACTTTTATAAAATTGATAAAAGTCATCTGATGTAGCGGTGAACTAAATCATTGTGAGGAAACCTGCATGCCTGTGAGTTCTCCGTGAGGCATGTGAAGACTACCACCCGCATTAGGCTAGCGTGGTGGACTAAGGCCTACATCCACCTTTAGTGAATCACTTAAAGATTACAGACATCAAAAGACAACTAATAAATTTCACATTACAGATAAAGAACGCGACATATACAACGCAACAGAGAAGATCCGAAACCAATTGGAGGCGACCAAACGTGAGAACGACAATCTGAGGCTCGAGATCTCAAGACTAAACGCCAAACTGGAGGAGTCGATAGCCGGTCTCCAAGCGGCGACCAGACTCGGAGACCAGGTGGAGACCAAGACCGCACAGATCAACGACCTCAAGGAACAAGGTAGGAAAACCTCAAAAACGCTTTGGTAGACGATGTTGAGGTGATTTTTGTTTTTAATGTAGCGTCAATTTAGATAGTTGAAGTAGCATAGTTTTTGTGGATTGTGTATTTTTTTTTTGAGATGAGGTTTGATTACTCGTGATTTTTGTTTTGATACTGTTAAAGTAGGTTTTTTTTGGATTGTGTATTTTTTGAGTTGACAAATCACAAGTGACTTTAAAGAAGGTACATAACCTTAAAATGTTGACGGTAGATGATATTTTTGATATTTAAACGTGTGTTTTTGTAGAAAGTGTGTTTAGTAAGTAATCTGACTAAAGTATTTGTTGTATTTGTGGTAAACAAGATTTTAAATAAATATCTACATAAAAACAAAATACATAGTATTTTGGTGACTTGAACCAATGCCATGTGTAGATAAACACAACAATCATATACCATACAATAATACATGTATAGATAAAAACAAATACCTAATCAATACTCGCAAATTGTAATTGTAAATTTGTACTTGATTTTTTATTTTATTTAGATTTAGTGCACGTTTTATAGATATGTTATAAAAAAATTCGCAAGTTTCAAGTAAAGCAGTCGAGTTGCGACATTCGGCTAAATATCAGCTGGTAATTCTGGGGTGTGCTCGCCCAGGCTACCAGATGATATGCAGTTATGTGTCGTAGTGCATCGTAATAGTAGCGAGAGTGGCGTGACACACGTACACGTAAGTTTGATCTCGCTTCATGTAGCCAGTGTCGTGTGTCCGTTTGTCCGTTTTATCGTTTTTCGATATGCTTTTGACGTGTGTCTTGATGTTATTGCAACGCGTACTTAGCTCGATCGAGGCACCTTACCGCCAGCCTCTTGTCAGTAACCCATTAATGACCCACTACAGGGTCGGGTCTCCTCTCACAATGAAAGGGATGTAGGCCTTAGTCCACCACGCTGGCCTACTGCGGGTTGGTGGACTTCACATGCCTTCGAGAACATTTTTTTTTTGTGAACTCTCAGGCATGCAGGTTTCCTCACGATGTTTTCCTTCACCGTAACAGCAGGTAATATTTAATTTCATAAATCGCACATAACTTTTTTACAAAGTCATTGGTCGATTCGAGGTCGAATTCTAAGCCACTGGGCTATTACCGCCAGCCTCTTAATCCGTCGTAAAGCAGCAAGTTCTTCGTGTCTTGTGTTCCGAATGGGAGATACATTATTTGAGACGAATTGTCCCTATGATTAGCAAAGCACCCACATACAACCTCAGATAGGATATTTTATCTTTTTGAGAGGTTGGATGGGCTGCAGCGACCACTTAACATGAGGCTGCATACCCTTTTGTAACTCGATTACTATAAAAATCAAATTTTATAGGAAGAAGTCTTAGTTAGGTTTTTAAAAATTGATTTTCCAAAAAGTTATAACTAGGTTAATATGAGAGTATTCAATTATTTTTTTAATAAAAACTCTAATAATACCCAGTAACAATAGAAGCATGCTTTCCTAATCTTTAGTGAAGTTTAAATACCTAAACTGTACTACATCAGTGAAGTTAATCTTGAAATGAAGATTATTTCCAAAAATTCGTGTTTGTGCAGTAAAGGGATATGAGTTAGGCTTCTCTGTTTAGAAGAGATCCCAAGTAATATTTTTCGATATTTTTTGAACTAAAAAAAATAATATTTTAGTACCAAACACCTTTATTAGATGTTTCTATAGAAATTATGTTATAGACTTCACTATAGATTCATAGATTAGTAGACGAAGACCCAGCTTGCGAGCAGAACTAAGAAGACAGCTTTAAACCGGCCCCGGTTTAATCTCATTTGGTAACTGTGAGACTTATCACGCCGTGGCCACCGAGCCGACGTCTGTCGACAATGACAACTCATAGTGAAAGGAAATGAGGTTTAGTGAACTCACAACGGGTGGTAGTCACTTTTAGTGAACTCGTAGTGAGGGGAAACGACTTTTAGTGAACTCGCAGCGAGAATAACTCGTTTTTAGTGAGTTTTGAGTGCTCATTGGAAACGTGTCGTCGGTAAGGCATGCCGCGTTAACTCAGATTACCATATGGGGTTTGATCGAGGCGTCGGTATCACATCGTGACGTCATGTGTTATACACCATCGTTTTTTGTTGTGTTTTTTTTGCTTGTAATTTTTTTTTGTATTTATGTTTTCGAAACTTTGGCAAGCCCAAAATTAAGTTACTTATTACTTACAGCGCCTAATAAAGGTTTTGATTGTGATCATGACATCTTGAGTTGTTTAAAAAATAATGATTGCTGATATGATTTTACGACTTACTCTCAGACATATTCATAAAATTCGTGATATCTCTGATCAAGACTTAATGTAAATAATAATTGTTTATCTACCAGACACTATAAATGAAATGTGTAAAAAATTTCGTAGTGTTCAACATTAAAATTTTAATGAACTTTCCAACGTTTCGAATAAAGCACGTGCTTGTATTTGAAATCACATTTTGACCGTTGTTTTAAATGTTGTTCGTATTTGTTGCTCGTTTCTTGCTTCGAAGGTTAATTTTGTAAAAAAATGCAAAAAAAAAAGAGAATGATTTTTTCCATAATTTATAAAGCAAACAAACACAATTTGATAAGCTACTACAACCATTTAAGAAGTTAAATGTAGTTGTAGTTGTGTAGTGTAGTTAAAGATAGTAGAAGACTATCGCCCATCAGTCATGCAATTAACTTTTTAACAAATTATATACGTAAGAGTCAACAAAAACGCTTCCTTTTCTTCTCTTACTTACTCATTGAAAAAAATCTTGTAACAAATCGTCAGTTCAATATACAAATATCTTAACATAGTACCCATTGAATAATAAAAAGACTCATAACTAAATTTAAAAGCTACAAACACAAACCGTCGAAGCATGAAACTGTTTTTTGTAGATTTCTAGTTGTTGTATGTGCGTTGCATTCCCAGTAGCAGATTGCGTAGAACTAGAAGACCGATCGCCGCATCGCCTCTGAGTATTACTTCAGGTACTGGTGGTATGAATAGAGGGGGGGCGGAAGTCACTGGCCACTTTGGGTCTTGTACACGTGTGGAGCCCAACCTGACTGAAGGTAGTGCAAAAATTTATGGCAGTTGTTAATATTTTACAATTTTAGTGAATTTGAGGGTAGTTTATCCCTTGATTGGGATTGAAAATTGCATGGTTATCGATGGATATTCATGGATAACGGATATTCCACGATTTTGTGTTGTTCGCCTGAAACTGTGTAGTATCCTCAATTTAATTTAAATAAGTGGGGTATTCTTACAAAAATATCAATGCTGATATCTGACACTGTCACTTTAAAAAAATGTTTATTTGAATGACTGTCTGTGACAGAGTGTCGAATTGGCTCAGTTCTGGACTTGGGCACAAAAGCCCCTGTACCAGGGGTGGACAACATTTATTGAATTCTTTATCTAATTTTTGTGATTTTTGTGGTAGTGAGTTAAGGTATAAGTAGACAGTGGCAGGGGTAGACAACATTTGGTGAAAAAACTATTTTTTTTCAATTTTTGTTCGCGCTCCATGTGGGGTAGTAAGTCAAGGTTTGTGGTTACCATGGTGTCGCCCGGTGGTCAGTGCTTGCCGCCCCCCCGGCCCAGTGGCTGAATAATACTTTGAGGTTGTGCGAGCTTGTCGACGCGCCACGTTGGAACCCTCTGCATCCCCGTAGTGAATGGTGAGATTAGAATTGACATGTTTTTTTATTTTAATTTTTTGTTTTTTAATTGTTTTTTTTATTTTGTTTGAACTTTTTTATTTTATATCTAGGTGTTTATGTTTAACAGTTTTTTCTTTCTTATTTGAACGTATTTTTTTTTTGTATTTTACTACAAAAAAGTTTTTATAAGTTTGACATTGGTTATTACATTGCAAAGAATGATATTATGTGCATGTTTAATAAGTGTATATTTACAAAAGGCATATTTTTATTAGATTTTATTTTGAATGATATCTTTTCGACATTGACATGTTTTATATATATTTTATAAAACTTTTATAAAACTTCACATATAGTCAATAAATTGTGTAATTACAAGGTGTTAATAAGTAATATCTTCAAATGAAAATTGGAAGAAAAAAAAACATTTTTCCTTTAAAAAAAATTAAGACTTCACACATCTCCTCAACCCCCCAGTGCGTACCCTCCAAACGTCGGTAGCGGCGGCGGAGGAGCGCTACTACAACGCCATCTCCAACCAGCAGGACAGGGTTGACAAGAACCTCGTGAAAAACCTCGTCATCAACTACGTCACCACGGCTGGACAGAGCGATACTAACAGGTAATTGGGTCGCAGTCATTGTCCTGGGGGTGTCCCCCGTCAGACTTCAGAGGACAGCTGTTCGGTTGATGCGCGTAGAGTTAGAATGTTCGAACGAGAAATTAAATTAATAAATATTTCTGTATGAAATTAAAAATTAACAAATTACCAAAAGTCGAAGAACAAAAGTTGTTGCTTATGGTATTAGCTACCTAGTGCTGCGAAGTTGCTGGTGTTTTACAATACAATACAACGAATGAAATGAATATGCACACTGCACAGATT
Organism: Erynnis tages; assembly: GCA_905147235.1. Lineage (NCBI taxonomy): Eukaryota > Metazoa > Arthropoda > Insecta > Lepidoptera > Hesperiidae > Erynnis > Erynnis tages. Next base: position 587,222 of record LR990097.1, read on the forward strand.
GTATGGAACTTTGATAGCGTGTTTGAGGATACGTGTTCCGATTGGCCAGTTCGGTATTACGCGTGTGACGTGTTCTATTGTTGACTACACTCGCTGCTTGCGTCATGCGTGGTCAGCGTTGCATGTGAGGCGCGCTCATATTACTGTAGGTGTCGCGCCGCTACAGTCTGATGAAGGGCTGAGCATCTAAACAGGAGAGCAGTTTAGCATCAATCAAAAAGGGCGAAGGGGCTATATCCAGCAGTGGACTTCGAAGTTCTGATGAATTAATTAGCTTGAACGTAATTTTTTTGTACAGCGGCAGCGGCGATAGTCCAGTGCCTAAGAATTCGACGTCTTAATCGAGGGGTCCGGGTTCGAACCCCAGTGGCACGCACCAATGACTTTGTAAAAAAGTTATGTGCGCTTTATAAAATTAAATATCACCTGCTGTTACGGTGAAGGAAAACATCGTGAGGAAACCAGCATGCCTGAGAGAAAAATGTTCTCACGCGGCATGTTCGTCCACCAACGGGCAGTAGTGGTGCGTGGTGGACGGCGGCCTACATCCTTCTCATTGTGAGAGGAGACCCGACCCGCCAGTGGGTCATTGATGGGTTACTAACAATTAGCTTCAGCCCCTATCGAGGCTGAAATATTAAGGAGATGTTCCGCTCAGCTATTGCTTTGCATATACACCACTATTGCTGTGGATGCTTTACTATGGAACTCCAAAGCACTTTACTCTCCGTTCTCCTCTCCCCAGGGTCCAAGTGCTGCGCGTCCTCTCGACAGTGCTGGACTTCAACCAGCGGGAGTGCGAGCGGCTGGGCCTCGTGCGCCCCGGCCCTTCGGACAGTCTCGCGGCGCAGTTCGTCAAGTTCCTCCAGACGGAATCTGCTCCGAGGGCCGCTCTGCCGGATATGGCGTCGCTGCAAGGTGGCAGGAGTAGCGTGGCCACTTCGAGGAAGAGTTCCACTTCTGGTGAGTGTCTTTGTGTGCCACTTCTGGTGAGTGTCTTTTTGTGCCACTTCCGGTGAGTGTCTTTTTGTGCCACTTCTGGTGAGTGTCTTTTTGTGCCACTTCTGGTGAGTGTCTTTTTGTGCCACTTCTGGTGAGTGTCTTTGTGTGCCACTTCTGGTGAGTGTCTTTTTGTGCCACTTCCGGTGAGTGTCTTTTTGTGCCACTTCTGGTGAGTGTCTTTTTGTGCCACTTCTGGTGAGTGTCTTTTTGTGCCACTTCCGGTGAGTGTCTTTTTGTGCCACTTCTGGTGAGTGTCTTTTTGTGCCACTTCTGGTGAGTGTCTTTTTGTGCCACTTCTGGTGAGTGTCTTTTTGTGCCACTTCTGGTGAGTGTCTTTTTGTGCCACTTCTGGTGAGTGTCTTTTTGTGCCACTTCTGGTGAGTGTCTTTTTGTGCCACTTCTGGTGAGTGTCTTTTTGTGCCACTTCTGGTGAGTGTCTTTTTGTGCCACTTCTGGTGAGTGTCTTTTTGTGCCACTTCTGGTGAGTGTCTTTTTGTGCCACTTCTGGTGAGTGTCTTTTTGTGCCGTTTACAGTTTTTAACACTTTCAGCGCCTTAAGGACCGTTTCAGCGCTTCTGGGAGACTGTCACCCCTCAGGAACCCTTTCAGTGCCTTTCAGAACCTTTCAGTGCCTTTCAGAACCTTTCAGCGCCCTTAGGAACCATTCAGAACCTCTCTGTCGCCCAGTTACCCGTTAATCCAGTAACCAGTTACATGTTAAGTATGAAAGCTTGCTAACATTTTGGGAATTCGAAGCAAGCGTCGGTGATAAACGGTTCGTAGTCTCAAGTGGTCGTAGTGACTAGTGTAATTTCACCACTTTCAATTGAATACTTCACAGAGTCTCACATCCCAAAGAGAGTCGACTGTTATCTCTGTCTCACGTCTTACTCCTTCTCTTCCCAGGCCCCCCAGTGTTCGAGCTGGGCCACCACAGGAACCTGTCGACGGGCTCCAACAACCTGCTCTTCCAGAACCTGGACGCGCTCGAGACCGCCTCCCAGCGGTCCGCGGAGCCAGCCTCCAGGGTGGTCCCCGCGGGCCTCGACACCGGAGTGAACCAGACGAGGAACAACGAGGGAGCGATACTCAAACACGTGTTGAAGGATATGTGACGGACGCGCCCGGTTTTCAGTTTTGATGGAGGGATTTGAAGGTGATTTTTGTACGAGTATTAGTATTGGACGCGATTTCATACGAATTCTACTGGTGCGTAGTTAGTCGTACGTCAAATCTAAGGTCGTTTTTAAGGTCGGGATTGTTCGTGCGTGAACGCACGTGTACGCACGAGTTGAATTCAGTGAACCATTTAACGCCTTTTAGACACTGCGAGCGCCTTTTGGATCCTCTCAGCGCCCTTTGGATCCTTTCAGCGCCTTTTGGATCCTTTCAGCGCCTTTTGGATCGTTTCAACTCCTTTTGGATCCTTTCAGCGCCCTTTGGATCCTTCCAGCGCCTTTTGGATCCTTTCAGCGCCTTTTGGATCGTTTCAACTCCTTTTGGATCCTTTCAGTGCCTTTTAACCGCCATAACACACTTGTGTAGTGTCAAAGCTTGCTCACATTCGAAGCGCGTATTGGTGAAAACGGTCCGAGTATTTTTTTAATGAAACGGGTTAAAGGTGAATTTTGCTTGAGTATTAGGTCAGTGTGGACGGGATTTTGTACGAATTCAACTCGTGCGTATACGGGCATCGACGGACGAACAAGTTGACGACTAAGTTCACGTACGACTAAATCGCACGCAGTGTGAGCGCTCCCACAGTATTTCAAAGGTCGGGCTTGTTCGTACGTATACGCACATGAATTCTTACGAAATCGCGTCCACACTGAGCGCGGTCTTAGAATAAGAACCATATGATATGTAAAGTAACTTGCTACGTATCCTATATAGGTAATACAATATTATGTCTGCTTATTCATGTTTGTTTTTCGGGATAGCTTGACTAGTGTCCTGACCGATCATGGGACTGACTGACTGACAGCAGTCATAATGATATCATGATATATTATGACGCTAGCAAGATCAATTACTACTCATTTCGTGGCGACTTCCGCCACCTGTCGAGAGATGGCGCCACACGATCCTGAATCACGCTATCGAAGTTTTCTACATCGCTGGCATATATACAACACTCCGACATGACGTAATCGATGCGTGGCGTCTCCCAGGTACGATCCTCGCCTGCTGGGAGATCTTGCCCTGTCAAAATTTTCAAAATTTTTCAAAAATGTCAAAAATCTAAAAAGCGCACACATGAATGTTGGGTTGTTTCAGTTGTTTGTCGATGTAATCATTTTATAATCTTCAAGTTTTATATAAAAAACTAAACCTAATTTAGTATTTTCAATGTAGTCAGTTGTTTTACGTGTCTTATTTAGTAAATAATAATACAATAGTATCGTTAATTAAATACTAGATAAAAGAACAGAATTTTAGAATATGTTTTCATTTGATTTCTACTCGACACTTTTAATTTTTTCCTCAGATAAATGTTCAATAAGTAGTGACAAACTTGTTTACCGAATGAGACAATTAAAAATAAACCTAACAATAGGCATACCTGATAAAATAGTCCTAGATATTATTTTGAAGGCATTTATTTTAAACATCTTTTATGACTATTTCTTCCTAATAATTTTGCCAGTGTAATACTGGTTAATATATTGTTTAAGACATATTCACTGATAGATAAATTATTATTACTATTTCCTAATTTTCATAACGATTTTAAATAGTAAATTAGCATTCAATTTATTTCATTTATTATTTTTAAATTTATAAAAAATGTAACTATCACTTTGATATCTGTGATCATATTGAGCCATCTTCTTAAAGATATTATATTGTTAGAAATATTATCAACCCTGTAGATTAAAATTAACAATATAGTTCATACAAGCTTTAGGTTACATTTTGTAGGGCTTTTTCACCTTTCTTAAAAAATATGGAAGATTTAACCACCCAATAACCAGGCAACCTATTAAATTCCTATTAATTCGATGGTGAATTCATAACCTAAAGACATTTTGTGCCTCATATCAATAATGTACAAAATGACATTGCATTGTATTGTATAATATATAAACATATTATTTATAACTTTGATATTTTGCTATTTTGCTCATTAAATATTATTTTAAGATAAATTAAATATTTCAATCATAATTTTGATATTTAATTTTGCATTTTGTAGGTTTCCTAACTAATTATCATGTTTGTAGTTTTAATTTTAATACTTATATCTATGAAATTATAGACGAGATTTATTGAATTAATTATTTGGCATTTTATAATGAATTTGTAAATTGTATATATTCGCTTGATTTTGCATAAATTTGTTCAAATTATTGTATTAAAAAATATTTAGGAATTTAATTGTTTTCAAACTGTAAGTTTTAATAATGCATGGCTATTTTAGTTATTATATTACTCTTGCTATGAATGCAATAATTACAGCTAATACCAATTCATATTATATAAACGTATAATTATAAGTCTCGTGCTACGTTACGTTAAAAAATTGTAAATTTCATTTGTGAATATTATTAATATTGTATTGTAATTATTGAGATACATAACTGCTAATAAATACTATTGCGTAAGTTTGTCGTATTATTTGACCACACGTAGAGAACCACGTAGAGAACACCAAGTAGAGAACACTTTTACAACCTGGTTTTACAATAAACAAGAATATGTGTAGAATGCAGCGGTGATAGCCCAGTGGCATAGAATTCGACCTCGAATCGAGGGGTCCGGGTTCGAATCCCAGTGGCACGCACTAATGACTTTGTAATAAAACTAATGTGCGATTTATAAAATTAAATATCACCTGCTATTACGGTGAAGGAAAACATCGTGAGGAAACCTGCATGCCTGAGAGTTCATAAAAAAAATGTTCTCAAAGGCATGTGAAGTCCACCAAGTGGTGCGTGGTGGACGGCGGCCTACATCCCTCTCGTTACGAGAAGGAGACCCGACGCTGTAGTGGGTCATTAATGGGTACTGACATGTGTAGAATCATCTTATCTTAAACTGAACGCCCTTCCAGCGTCTGTGTACTTACTCGTTCATGCAAAACAAGTGCTTCAACGTAACACATGCAAATTTATCGTCTTGATTAATCATTCATTTTCTTGTTACACACTTGTAATATTATATTTAACATGTTGAAAATACGATCTGTTGACGCTGACGCAAGACAGAACAGACAAGTACCTACCCCATATAAAGCGGGCGCTTCCACTTGTTTTTCATACGGCATAGCTTTCATTCAACACCGGTGTCTTCACATGAGCAAACTGTACGTACCCTTTGTTGGCATGTCGCTCGCAAAAGTTGTTCATACGACAACCTGATTGTATACATTTATCACATGTTAGTGAGTATTTCAATAAGAACTCGACTATGAAACTAAGGACTATTTAGTAGATAAGAAAGCGTGGGATTGAATAACTTCACTATAGGCTATTTCTATACACCATGTATCAATATTTATTTGTGAGCGGATGGCAATGGGGCGATATTGACACACACGATAGCTGTCACGTGTGTTCCTTTATTGGACCTAGCCATACTGCACTATAGACTAAGTTTTATTTACTTTTAAAAGAGTGCTGGGAGTTTTTTTCCGCCCGCTTTTCTCTCCCAGTCTACGTTTTGCCTGAGGGGCGATCAAAGCGGATGAATGTAGAATGTATAATTTATCTGTATGACTTTCATTAAGTGTGCACAAATTGTACCTAATAATGAATAAAAGCTTTTGAGTTTTGACTGCCCCATACAGATCCCAGTGTTTAGATTAGTTCGTAACGGTTGGTCGGTGGTCAGTTACGTCAACTAACTAAGACCAAGGCCTTGCAATAAATTAATCCCACACGTTGAAACCATACAGGTTAGTCGAGGAGCGTTCATTCATGGATAAGACAGACTTTCCATTCCAGGATAATACATAGGAACCCTTGAGATAAGTAACAAAAATGATATGAAAATACCATAAGTAGTTATATGCGAGTCTGTCCACCGTACGATTCCTACTAGATTCTTACACGAGCTCCATATCCTGTTTATTGAACACGAACAAGCTAGTTCACCAGTCGAAGTTATTAATTCTCGATAGGGCGCGGCACATTCCCAGTAATGGGACCGGCGAACGCCCAATTACAATAATGTTCGATACTCATAGACAGTGGCTAACTATAGGGTGGCAGGGCTGGCAAAATGCCTCGGGCCCCGGGCTGATGCCGCGGGCCCAGAAGTAGGCTTAAAACTTAAAACTAAATGAAATTAAGAAAGTACTGGGGCCCCATCCAATGAATTAGCCACGGCCCCCATGGTTTTTGATTTTTGCTACCCATTTTTTTGATTTTTTGCTTTTTGCTACACACCAGGATTCAGTCTGAGTTTTAGCAGTTCTGAAACGAAACGCACACATACATAGCTTACCAGACGGAAATGCACAGTGTAATAACCAACAGAGGAAAAAATTTTTAGAAGAGTTAAAAAATTAATAAAGCATTAGATAAATCATCACAAAAAATTCTTTATTTTTAATTAAGACTTTCAATTTTTAATAATATTAATGAAACATAATAACTGTGAATTGGCCGTAATGCACTGTAAAATTTCGAACTAATATTATCCCGTAGGTATTAAATATTTGCTAATATTATAATGTCTAACGATAAGTATTCATATCTTTCACTCCATACAAAAATTTGATTTAAAATTTTTTTACTCCTCTAAAAACCTCTATTTGTTATTACACTGTGGACTCCTGTGTAGCAAGCTGTGTATGAATTACATATCTATCCGAAACGAAACGCACAAACGTTTCGTTTCGGTATCGCTAAAACTCAGACTAAGGGTAGTTAGGTAGTCCTGAACGTGAATAGTTTAATAATATCTCAAAGCCTATGTATATTATGATATCTTTCTCTAGAATATTTAGATTTACATAATAAATTATCAGATAGAAAAAATTGTCATTTTAAAATCATTTTAACCGTTGGATTCACAAACTTAAATACAATATCTTAACAGGACCTGACAACCAGCCGTTTGTTATATTAAACTAATAAATAACCCTCGTATCGCCGCCGCGGTTTGACGGCAAGCATTTTTTTACCAGAGTTACGTAACGAGGCAGTTTTTAACTAACCGTATTAATTTTCATAACACCATAATATGCAAAATAGATTTTGCGCTATGGAGAAATGTTTGCCAACTTTTTCTCATTAATTGACCACTTTTCAGGTTTCGTAAACCTTTCAAAATGCTTTGTGGCTGCTATACTTCTTACAGCCCACAGGTGAGCACGGATTTTTTAAGAGGCGTGGAGCATACTTCACCACGCTGCTCCACTGGATAAACGTTTACGGACCAATCCTTGTCTAATGATTTCAAACAGAGATTTTCGAAGAGACGTTTTTATTTATTTATAATTGACGTCGGGGACCACCCTAGTAGTTTAGTACGACCTAAGTAGTCACTTTACTTAATTTTAGTAAATTAGTAGCAGACGGTTAAAAAACAAGCTATCTAGTGTAACGTTCTGTAGTCGCTACAACTCATGAACGACCAACCTCAAATAGAATAGAAATCCCTCTTGAGGTCATATTTGGCTACATTGTAAGGAACAACTGTTTGACGGCGGATTAAGAGGGTGGCGGTAAGACTCGGGCGAGTCTCTACCTCTAAGTCTCTACCACCTAAAAAATTACGGTTTCCACTTATTGTATGGAAATCAAATGCGAATCGAAATTACGGGTAAAAGATCTGAGCTTTTAAATTACCTAATAAGTATTAATAAAAATAAGTACTAAATCGTATTTTCAATTTTATTAATAGCTAATAATAAGACAAAATGTACTAATTAAAACCCTAAACACCGATAAATAGAGCAATCGGGCTACTGAACGCACTCCGCCATAATTAAAAAGCAAAATTATTCCTCACTGTGTGATTAACGGCGACCCACCCCCTCGCTACCAGCCCCTTACTTCACCCAATGGTCAGTTGTAACACAACTGCCTTGGGAGGCTTGTCGTAGCCTTAGAAACTGAACACAAAACAAAAATAAACAAATTCATTTTTTATCTTTTCTTTTTATAATTATAAAACAGATAATAAAATGCTTAGTTTTTTAAACACGAGTGCGAAGAAAATGTCCGTTTTGTTCCAATTTTGAAGTGTGCAAATAGAATGGGTGACTTGAAAAATAACCTTTTGGTGTTAGGTTGTTTTTCACGAATACTGTGCTGTACCAAGAGTAGGCATTCGAAGCGATGGTGACAAGATCGTGTGTTTAAGGAACTTTTCCAAAATGACAGCGGTGACGTGTTTTCGCGCCAAAAAAAGCATCATGGTAGCTCTGTTCCCGGTGGTTTATTACGTGTTCAAAATAAAATTGAAATAACATGAAGAATTTTGAAAGGCGGCCTCGGTGAAAAAAGCAAAAATGTGAAACTTGTATTGTTTACTGTGATTTGTGTACATTTTTGAAGACTTGTGTGTTTGTGTGGATGTGTTACACGGATTTGTAGTTAAAGGTTTGTATTGTATTCTGATCACTTAAGACTGTTAATTCAAGACAATTAAGACCACAAGATAGTCCAAGACAGAGCTGCAGTTTCGATAAAATTAAGATAGATAACTGTAGCAAACTGTAGCACTAAAATAAATGTAGCAAAATATTATTGATGTCAATGAAACCAATCTGTTAACATAGACAAATAAAGGAATACCTATAGTCCGCCCACCAACCATGTGGTCTGCTCACCCATTGAGGAAACTGGAAAATATAATACGAGTACTAATATATAGCAATGGACAGTAATTAGCTTTTGTAATATTGTCTCAGTCTTGATTTTTTATGGCTTTACCTAAAAAAGTAAAAAGGTAAATACGTATAGATCAAAATGCTTTGGAAATACTTAAACTAACCCTTAATCGTGCAAATAAATGTACCTTTACTTATGAGTTTTGAACATAGTAAAATAATAGGAAATATTTTTCTAACTCTACCTATAAGTATATTCAATGTCAGGTAGACGAACATAATTAAGTATTCAAGGTAAACGCTACATAGAGTTTGGGTAAAATAAAATAAAAGGTGCATAGAGAAATAATGAAAAACAATAATAAATTTTTTGTTATCCTGTAATTTTTATTGTGGATAAGAGAGAGTGAATAGCTTAGATCGTAGCTTGTCGGGGGACGTAAAAACACGCTGGATCACGGCGGTTTAAGAGGGTGGCGGCAAGGTACTTCCCCGGACATGCTATAACTATAGTTGCCCTAATTTTTCTCACTTCTTATTTTTATCAGCAACGTATTGTTACACTTTAATCCATTGTCTAAACTGACTACTACACGACATAGAACACGCTGCCTCACGGCGGATTAAAACGGTGACGGTACCTCCTCAGACAACCTACTATGACTAAAGTTGCCCCAATTTTTCTCACCTGATATTGTTATCAACTACATATTGTTACGTTGTAATGAAAATCCATTGTCTAAACTGACAACTCATTGCGGAGGAGTGGAACGATCGTTAATCACGTGGATGTTATAGATCGATATCGCCCATCGGCAAATTGAAAATTTGATGGGCGTCGTCAGGTCTACAGTGCATAGGTATCGTAGGAATAACCCTACTTTTTGTGCTTGGGTTTGCAAAGTGGAATGGGTAAAAATGTCTTAGATTAATTTAAAAAAAGTCCTTGTACATTTAGGGGATACTACAGGCATAACCCTATATATGTATATTAGATACTACAGCCTACAAATACACGATACAAATACATCGACAATATTGTAGAAAGCATACGTAGGTATACATGTGTGCCCGTAAGCAGCCTATTCATACGCATAAACACGCAAGTGGCCATTACACTCAAAGGATCAAGTTTTCGTCTTTTCGTGAACGGATACGAAGACCTTGCCAGCACTGATGGCCAGTGCGGCCTTGTCCGAGATGACGGGATAAGCGTATTGGAGCCGCGGGCCCAAGGACGGCCCCTGCCCTTGGGTACCACTATTACAAGTGGCGTATGAAAATGTGGAAATGTTTGGCGGTTTAACGACTTGGCGGGGTGGATGTCTTAATTAGATTTTGAGTCATGCGTATTGAATTATAACTTTTGTAAGTACCCATTAATGACCCACTACAGGGTCGGGTCTCCTCTCACAATGAGAGGGATGTAGGCCGCCGTCCACCACGCACCACTACTGCCCGTTGGTGGACGAACATGCCGCGTGAGAACATTTTTTTTTCTGAACTCTCAGGCATGCAGGTTTCCTCACGATGTTTTCCTTCACCGTAACAGCAGGTGATATTTAATTTCATAAATCGCACATAAGTTTTATTACAAAGTCATTGGTGCGTGCCACTGGGATTCGAATCCGGATCCCTCGATTCGAGGTCGAATTCTAAGCCACTGGGCTATCACCACTGCTGAATTATCATTTAGGGGTTTAAAAATCAGATCAGAGTGCGATTTGATTAAGGCCTACAGAGAGTTGAATAGGGTCTACGCCCTACATTCTTCCCATTGGTAGAGAAGACTCGAAATTGTATCTACCGTACCTACAGACAACCATTATGCTAGTGGACTAGCTGTGCCCGCGACTTCGTCCGCGTGGAATTCTAAAATAAAAGTAGCCTAAGTTACTCTTTATTCCATCAAAATCGGTCCATTAATTCCAGATTAGATGAACTAAACAGACAGCCAGCCAAAATTGTAAAAAATGTTGTTTGTTTGTTTTAACCCATTAATGACCCACTACAGGGTCGGGTCTCCTCTCAAAATGAGAGGGATGTAGGCCGCCGTCCACCACGCTGGCCTACTGCGGGTGGGTGGACTTCACATGCCTTTGAGAACATTTTTTTTGTGAACTCTCAGGCACGCAGGTTTCCTCACGATGTTTTCCTTCACCGTAACAGCAGGTGATATTTAATTTTATAAATCGCACATAACTTTTTTACAAAGTCATTGGTGCGTGCCACTGGGATTCGAACCCGGACCCCTCGATTCGAGGTCGAATTCTAAGCCACTGGGCTATCACCGCTGTCTGGGCTATCACCGCTGGGCTATCACCGCTGATTATAAAAAAATGTTATTTTGATATAATATATGTACCGTATACATACATAATGCATTTAGTAAAAAGCGGTTATTTTATATTACAAACAGACACTTCAATTTTATTTAGTTGTATCTAAGACTAGCTGACCCAGCAGGCCTCGCTCTGCCAATGAATTTTTTTTTATTTTTATTTTTATTTAATAGCCTATGTTACTCAGGCTGAATGTAGCTTTCCAATGGTGAAAGAATTTTTGAAATCGGCCCAGTAGTTTTTGAGTTTATTCGTTACAAACATACAAAAATACAAATGTTTCCTCTTTATAATATTAGTATAGAAGTATAGACTAGTGACTGAGCTCGAGCGTGTACCCTCGTGTTAGCGATGCCGCTTAGACGCCTGTTGGTGAGACGTTGTGAACACACCACTAACAGTGAGTCGGGTCGCCGGCCCTGCTAATAAATCTTACAAGAATCCGGCGTGTCGAAACCACTGAATTCGCCACAAGCCATCATCCGGATACTAAACGCGCCCGAGGTTTCTTACTTTTCTGATCGTTTGCTCAGAACCACTCGGAACATTTCGCACGGCGCCTAGATATTAAGGGCACCCCTGAATAGGTCATTCAATTATTTAACTCTATTTTACTCTACAACGGTTGGTGAGTGGCTCAGCAACCAACCGTTGTAGAGTCCACATCACCTGATGATGCTCCGTTTTGGGGCGAAACACGTATCGTGTACTATTGGAATAAGTTGTTATGGTATATACCTACTCAGAGAAATAAGGGAGGGTGGTGGGTCCGTACCAAAACAAGTTCCACGTGTGTGGATTGTTGCAAAGAAATATAAATACAACTTAAATAACAATGCATTTCCGCAAAGTAACGCCTGATACAATATATTATTATAGGTCATTCAATATTACGCTTATTTATATCACAATCGCAAGTCGATTTGGGGGCTATTAATAAATTCTACCACATAAAATCCGGTACATTTGTTATAAGTAGGGCATATGCTAAACGTAAGCGAAACACACTGAAAACATTTTTTCAGTCGCTAACAGCGGTTTCGTAATTAGGAGCAATGTGACCGACTCAGAAGCTTTGTTGAATTCTGTACGGGTTGCGGTCTGCATGTAGGCGTTTTCATCTCTGTAGGGAGTTTAGAAGGGGCAGATCACTAGCAGATATTTAAGATAGATTTAACAAGAGAATGTGTGTCACCAGTGATGACCTACGGCGTCGAGACATGTCCCTTAACTGTGAGCCTGATTCATTAGCTCAACGTCCCTCAGAGGGAGATGGAGAGAGCTATGCTCGGTATTTCTCCACGCGACAGAATTCGCAACGATGGTATCCGTAGACGGACCAGAATAACCGACATACTTAGCTCTCAAAGTTGACAAACTAACAAAATTAATGCAAGCAAGGTTGAGCAAGGGACCAGCGTTGCAGACCAACCTAAACCTTCTATTTATTTATTTATTTATTTATTAAACAAAATCCACAGCTTACAGACTAACTTACAGCAATACTTACATCTACATAATTCCTAGAGCCAAAAACGGATTTAATTTTTTCTGCAAGAGCTTTTAATTTAATTAACTAAATTAATTTAATTACAGTCGCTAAGTATACATGCATGTGTTAGTGTGTGGGTGTGCGCGTGCGTGTGTCTTCTAATTTGAAGTTTCACCCTAGCATTGTTGGTATCACCACAGAATACTATATAGACTATATATGCTCTTGACTTTTAAGTGATACTATAATACCAACAATGCTAGGGTGAAACTTCAAATTAGAAGACACACGCACGCGCGCACACACACACATACACTAACACATGCATGTATACTTAGCGACTGTAATTACTTGACTTTTAAGTAAGTATCACTTAAAAGTCAAGAGCATATACACCTACCTATACACCTACCTCTAGACACAGGAGTTTAAATACTCATGGTTGAAATCTGCTTCGCTGGGGATTGAACCCAGGCCCCTTCGGATGTCAGTGAGGACGCCATCGCAAACTTCATAAAACAGGCCATAGAGGCCAACACAGCTGCCATTGAGGACTACAACCTGGCTACTGCCATCAGCCACAGAGACGCGACAGTCATTGCAGAAACCCTAAAGGAACGCCCGGAACGATCCAAGGAGACACCGGGCCAAAATTGACAAAGAACTTTTTCTGGAGCAACAATATTACTAGTAACGTGATGCAAAAAAAGGCACGGACCTAGAGTCTGTGGATAGCAATTAAAGATTAAAAAAAACCCGGGCCCCTCGCTTAGTCCACCGGTATTTAAACAACCACCGCGTAGGTTTGTCTATTATACGAAATGACTTAAATAAAAAAATGTTTACTTTAATAAACGAGGGTTTCAGTTAAACGCTCGCAGTGTAACCGTGTAAAAGTATACGTGTAAGTGTAAACGAACCTTAAGGTATTTGAAAAGTATATAACATGTTATTCGTGCAATTTAATTTCATCATTATATTAGTTGGGTATGTTTAAATAATCTCCCGCATACTTACTAGTTTGTATGCATAATTATACTGCTGTAGAAAAGCTTGACAAAATAGTTTCTTAACGACTTATCCCGTGTCCTAATTGGGACGTCGCACGCAAAAGTTGCTCGTACCACAACGTCCTTACAAGATACACTTTGTTGCATGTCCGTGTCGTATTTAATTGTCAGTACCCATTAACGACCCACTACAGGGTCGGGTCTCCTCTCACAATGAGAAGGATGTAGGCCTTAGTCCATCACGCTGGCCTACTGCGGGTTGGTGGACTTCGCATGCCTTTGAGAACATTTTTTTTTGTGAACTCTCAGGCATGCAGGTTTCCTCACGATGTTTTCCTTCACCGTAACAGCAGGTGATATTTAATTTTATAAAGCGCACATAACTTTTTTACAAAGTCATTGGTGCGTGCCACTGGGATTCGAACCCGGACCCCTCGATTCAAGGTCGAATTCTAAGCCACTGGGCTGTCACCGCTGTTTAATTAGGACAGCTCAAAGCCCTGTGTTTAGATTTTGTCATGTTGGTTGGTCGGACGATTATGTCTGTTAATTAGGACGACACCTTGTAGTATAATTTAGCTAAGCGTGAATCGGGCTCGCGTAGACGGTACCTAATTTAAGTAACCCTTTGCCATAAATTACCTACAGTATGTATTTTTTTATTTAACAATATAATTTTTGTAACCCTCGGATAATCTGCGAAACCGTAGAAAAGATAGTTAATTTCCTATTTCTATTATCATAATTCATTAAACGTTGGAAAATTATTGAAAAATTACTAAATTTACAGCCAATAATCAATTTCCAGATTGCCAAAAAATTTTTTTTCCAAAATCGAGGAGAAAAATATTACTAGTTTATAAATAACGGGCGTTATGAAGCGTGCCTATTTTTATTTTCAAAACTTTTTTTATGATTTCTGCTTTTACTTTGAAAAAAAAAATGGAATAATTTCAATAACAAAATACCTACACTATTATATACCTACCTATATAACAGTAAATCTAAAAATAAATGTAATATTTTTGTACCGTTCTTTCCTTTTTTGTTGTATAATGTTTGTTGTGCGGAACAAACGTTTCCTTCTTTTTTTCTTTCCGAAAGACACCTTTCTAACCAAATCGTTTCCCATCCACAGATACGGCCTCCAAAAATGGCCCTCAAACTGAAATACAAGGACGAGCACGGCATCCTACAAATCGACATGTCCCCCGCCTCCAGTCCCCAGGACGAGCAAACGGACATCTCCGACCCCAAGTTCGACACCATCAACCACCGCTTCGGGCAATACGACCTCTTCGGGGGCAAGTACGACTATGGAGGGGACACGAACTCGCTCTTCCGAAGCAGATACAACAGCATCGAAGAGGAACTCGCCAACACGCCGTACGCATTCGCGACCGAACGCTCGCTGCGAGCGACCGACTCGCTCGTGGACATCACCATCGACTCACACAACGACTCCATCGATATCGAGTATGGGTTGTTCGGTCCGCAAATCGATTACGAGAACGCCGAAACGCCCGCGTTCACTGTGACCCAGCTGATTCACGCGCAGGATCGATACTTCGATCTATCGAGTCAGAAATCGAAGGATGAAAAAGTAGGGACGGTTAGGAGCATAGCTGGTAATTTCGAAGTGCGCAGTGCTCCTGGCTCCGCGAAACGGACCGTTAGGTTGGGGAGTAGGAGTGGAAGTGAGAAACGAGAGGCGTTCAAAGTCCTGGCCGCGGATACCAAGACCAGCGTCACGCCTGCCAAATTACCGTAAGTGTTTCGTTTTTTGTTTAAGAGCAATTAAAACATGTTAGAAACTGTTGCGTGCCCAAGTGTTTTACAATATTTTAGGAAGTGTTGTGTACCCTAACCATTATCTATAAACCTTTAAAAAGTTAAGGTAAAACTCAACACATTTACCTATACAATTAGGAGCTGAATTTTAAGAACAATAAACTTTTAGGAACTAAATTTATAATGTAACTAAGTTTAAAAATCTGACAATATAATAATAAATCTTTGAATATTAAAACTTAAATGATAAAAGCGAGTTAAAAATAATTTAATACCTACATTAACTATTCTAAAATTCATCCTTGCATCACTAATTAAAAAACGATTATAGCGAGAGTTAATCATTTCGAAAAAAGAAAAAGTTTAAGATATGAAATAATTACATAGGTAACTATGATATATAAAAACGACTGAAAACAATTGATTAAAAAAACGTGTGGTAGTCAGTCAGCTAGGGGAAACGGAAATGAAGAAAGTTTTCACATAATTATGATTTATAAGTGACATACTTTCCACTATTTTATATTATTAAACTCCTTTTTATATGAAATAGAAGTAGTAAGAACCGATCATTGACGTCATCAGATGTTACGTGATCACTTCAGCCCCTCTTAAAAACATCAAATCAATTCATCATCATTTTAAGCTAGTAACATATTAAAAATAACGATATTTGTATTAGTTATTAAGTATTTGTAAACAAAAATCAGGTCAATTAAATCAAAAAGTACTTTTCGAGAGGGCTAAGATAACGCATTGGATTCGAACCCAGACCCATCGAGTTAGAGGCCAAAATTGTAAGCCACTGGACTTTCGCCTTTCGAGTGGCTGCAAACCCACAATTGGGCACAGGTCTCTCCCCACAACAGTCGGAGTCCTGGAGCATACACCACGCTGCTCCAATGCGGATTGAAGGAGAAACGGGCCATCCCGTGACGGATGTTTAGTAGTTGGAAAGAGAGGAGAGCGCTGCTGCCCACTCTCTCATCGGGTCCCTTAGTCGCTTACGACACCCATTGGAAGAGTTGGGGCCGCCTATTCTAAAGCCGGTGACGGCACGGCATCTTTCGAGTTGTTGTTTTAACCCATTAATGACCCACTACAGGGTCGGATCTCCTCTCACAATGAGAGGGATGTAGGCCGCCGTCCACCACGCTGGCCTACTGCGGGTTGGTGGACTTCACATGCCTTTGAGAACATTTTTTTTTGTGAACTCTCAGGCATGCAGGTTTCCTCACGATGTTTTCCTTCACCGTAACAGCAGGTGATATTTAATTTTATAAATCGCACTTTTTTACAAAGTCATTGGTGCGTGCCACTGCGATTCGAACCCGGACCCATCGATTCGAGGTCGAATTCTAAGCCACTGGGCTATCACCGCTGTAAGCGAGTATCTTTCGAGTAAGCGACCGAAATCTTTGCTAGCATCACCGCTCGTATCGTCCTACTCATGAATGTACATTAACATACTATCAGTCGTGTGACACAACTGCTATATTTATTGTGCCGCGTTGCGCACTCACATGCATTGTTTATAAAAACGCCATGTAATTGAAGATTGGTTGATGACAATCTACGGGATTGCGATATTTGCTGCTTTTGAATGGACCTGTTCCGTACGAGTTCCGTCGTTAAAGTACTTAGTTAAAGTACCGCGCTGAGCTCGACGCATACAAAATGGAAGTAATTGGGATGTAGACACCGTTCGTAACTAATTTCAAATTGTAATTGTAATCATAGAAGAAAAAAGATTGCTCTCAGGAACGTCTGAAAACGCTGCTCACCTTCCAATAGCTTTAAAAAATGATTTTATTGCTAACGAAACGAAAACAATTATTATAAATTATTATATAATATTATAAATTCAGTTGACTTAAAACAGTGATGAAGTCATAATTCAAGACATAGATTTTGTTTGAAGAACCTGCATTATGACATTTTTCAAAATCAAAATCAAAATCATTTATTTGCACGAATATGGGTTAGTTATTGGTTTTACAGGGCATTTTGATCAATCCGTATTCATCATTTCCATATTCACCTGCATATTTCGATTTGACAGTTCAATAAAAGTATCTCGATTGACTCTTAGTCCACATATCATTCGTAGTCCACTGCTGGACAAAGGCCTCCCGTAACCGACGTCAGTCTCAACAGTCCTGGGCCCTATGAATCCCACGGTTTCCCGCAGTCTTCCTTAGGTCTTCAGTCGAACTGGTCGGAACTCAAAGCTGTGAATAAAAACATTAAACCGAATACCTATCTAGTTAAAGTTGAATGCACACAAAACCCAAACACGTTTCGGTTTAGACAGACTTGTGATAGCTTTCTAGACAGAAATTCAAGGTCTTCGTTACATTTCAAGTCTGAAAGTTACTGTTGGTAAACAATCTCATGAAATGCAATAAATTTACGTTTTATAGATGCTATATCCATTGTAACTCATACTTTTTTTAAAGTAATTGAGTAGCTAAAGGCACGCAGGCCACCTAATGTTAAAAGTGAAAAAAATCCTATCATGATGATATTCGCCTCAAATAAAGTATCCCCGACAACCACACCTCCCCAGCCGAAACACAACTGTACACATGAAGGCACGCTGCTTTACGACGGGTTAAGAGGCCGGCGGTAATACCTATGCTACCCTCTTAACTCCGCAGTTATTTGATCAAATTCTACCATAAATAAAATCCTATGATACTAGCTTGGTTTATTTCTTATTTAACAATATTATGACGTTATCTTATTCAACCTTTAAACGGCTATCGGTTAAGGTGAGTCACTGTTCCCTACAAGTTTTACGACTAGAACTAGTCTTTTCTAAATTTGGAAAAATCACAAATAATACTTCATCTAAAAGTCGAAAGACTAGTGACCATTAAGTAGGTACCGTTATAACTTCATTTCTTCACTCGGTGTTTTAACCTACAGGTGGTACTTTTGTAGGTGGTCAATAAAATCGTGTGATAGAGAATTCGGCTTCTTACTGGAAGGTTCCGGGTTCTAAACCCATTGGCACGCACAGATTTAGGTGTGCTTTATAAAATTATATATCACCTGTACCGTTGAAGGTTATCATCGCGAGCTGATCGCGAGAGAACCTACATGCGTGAAAGTTATCGACAATGTTCTCAAAGGCACGTGAAGTCCACCAACTTGTATTAGACTAGCGTGGTAGACTTCCTTCCTTCCTTCCTTTCAGCCCTTAGTAGTCCACTGCTGGACATGGGCCTCCCCTAATCGACGCCACTCCGCCCGGTCTTGGGCCCTCTGCATCCAACGGTTTCCCGCTGTCTTCTTCAGGTCATCAGTCCACCTGGTGGGAGGGCGGCCTGTGCTCCTTTTGCCTAAACGTGGTCGCCATTCGAGGACCTTTTTTCCCCATCGGTTGTCAGTCCTGCGAACGATGTGACCAGCCCATTGCCACTTTAATTTGCAAACTTCGAGAGCTATGTCGGTCACCTTCGTTCTTCTACGTATTTCATCATTTCTGACTCTGTCTCGTAGTGAAATACCAAGCATAGCTCTCTCCATTGCCCTCTGAGCGACTCTGAGCTTGTGGATTAGGCCACAGTAATTGACCACGTCTCGGCACCGTAGGTCATCACTGGCAACACACATTGCGGTAGACTTACTCGTAGTCTTCATAAATAGTCAAACACCCACGTACCGGCTCTAAAAGTTTTTATTCTTTTTGAGATTTACTTCTGTCGCCGTGCATGTAGCATACGAGTATTATAAAAACATTTTTAATTAATTATAATATGTATGTTTATGCATTACCTAATTTGTACGCAAGGTCGATACGTTCTGGTTTAATCGCTAATTGCTACGAGCTACAATTAATTCTTTAAGCGTTGAATGAAAAGAAAACTGCTCACTTATGTATGTAGTACAGTGTGGTGAGAGTACTTCATTAATGAAAGGATACGGTTTACCTTTTGTTCACTTTTTAAAGGATACAAGTAAAAAAATAATTAAAAAAAATTAAACCGACATCAAAAAAGTATGAAATAAAATTTGTTACATAATTTAGGCGTACTATTTTTATTATATTTTATTTCTTTTCGTAATTTTTAGTTTTAAGTCCATATCACGGAAACTACTAGAATTGAATTCTAAGAAAACTCATAAGGCAACTAAAATGCCATAATAAAAAAAAACACTTGATAAGATTGGCATTTTTTATTATTTTGGAGTAATTGACATTTGTAGTTTATATAATAAATGAAAAAATGCACAAAAATTACAACAGGGTTTGATATTATATATAGGCTTAGAAATAAACATTTCGGAATTAAAAATTCTAATAAATTTAATAACACAAAATTTGGCTTTTTGATTTTAAATACATAAGTAGAATAAAAAATTTTAGAATTAATTTTTTTTTAATTTATTGTACACGGGAAGGAAGCAATGATTTTCCAAACATTTGCTATCGACATGAAATATCACCTTCAATTTTCTTACCAACTGCCAGTATTTAACTACTGATAGCATCTGTGTACTCCTCGTTTTTACTACCGTTTAGTAGGAAGTCA
This sequence comes from Erynnis tages, assembly GCA_905147235.1. Taxonomy (NCBI): domain Eukaryota; kingdom Metazoa; phylum Arthropoda; class Insecta; order Lepidoptera; family Hesperiidae; genus Erynnis; species Erynnis tages. Next base: position 607,183 of record LR990097.1, read on the forward strand.
AACTATTATTCCATAAAATTTTATGCGCTGCTTGGCGTGCAATAAAAACAACATTTCCACATTGTTATAATATAATAATTATAATTATCATTCGTCTATTCAAGAATGGATACAGCACCAAGGTTCAATTCCATTCAGTTTTGACCAAAATAATGGTGGGAGGACGTTTGCGCTTCATTTGAGATTTACAAACGTTGGTTTTTGCTAGAAAATCGTCAGCTGGAAAATCTTTGTTTTTGTCTGATTCCTGTTGTCTATAATTACCCACTACAGGGTCGGGTCTCCGCTCACAATGAGAGGGATGTAGGCCGCCGACCACCCTCCTGGCCTTATGCGGGTTGGTGGACTTCACATGCCTTTGAGAACATTTCTTTTTGTGAACTCTCAGGCAAACTCTCTTTCAGGTTTCCTCACGATGTTTTCCTTCACCCAAACAGCAGGTGATATTTAATTTTATAAAGCGCGCATAATTTTTTTTACAAAGTCATTGGTGCGTGCCACTGGGATTCGAGCCCGGACCCCTCGATTCGAGGTCGAATACTAAGCTAATATTCTTAATCTAATGCGGGCTTAACGAGGTTATGGCTAAATTAATTAACATCTTCCTATGTATTAGGAGTCATAAAAAATTGATTACAATCTATTCTACCTAGTTAAGAAAATAAAATCTAACGCAGAAGCTGAATCATGAAGAAACAATAATTAAATCCTTTAAATTAAACGATTATTTGCAAATACTTGTCTGAGATCACGATTTCCATTTTCGAGATTTCAAGGCTGACAAAACTGTAGATATTGAATACAAATTAGTAAACCGTAAACTAATTAGTTACAAGTAATACAGGATCGGGCGTCCTCTCACAATGAGGGGGATGTAGTCTTTAGTCCACAACGCTAGCTTAGTGCGGGTTGGTGGACCTCTGAGTACTAATCTAAGAACATTATTGAGAATTCTTAAGCATGCAGGTTTGACAGTATAAAGGTACAATAATTATAAATGAGTGGGTGGCATTCAACGAACTAATAGATTAATTTGAAAGCATTAGATCGATTACACACCCATATAGAAACAGCTGGTAAACTAAATTAAGAACTTTATTGGATAATTGTAGTCATCAACCGCTGGCATATCGATAACGATCAGTATGGTATCGAATCGTCTGAATTCTTGCAGCACTATGACATACATGAGAGTTTTTAATGGCATTATGTTTCCCCTTGTCCCAATTGCGACGACAAAAAAAACCATAAAAATCGGTCTCGTCAAATTTGTCGTACGACGTCATTAGGTACATTAGTCATCAAACTCAAAGCTTTTATTCATTATTAGGTACAATTTGTGCACACTTAATGAACGTCATACAGATAAATTATACATTATACATTCATTCGCTTTGATCGCCCCTCAGGCAAAACGGAGACTGGGAGAAAAGCGGCGGGCGGGAAAGAACTCCTATCGACACGACAGACACGACAAAATTTACACACAGGGCTCTGTATGAAGCTGTCCTAATTGAAATACGCACTGACTTGCGACAAATGTATGAGAAGACGTTGTCGTACAAGCAGCTATTGCGTGCGATTAGTAAGGCAAAGGAGAGCTCCGTTCAAAGACTTGTTTGAATTTTGTCGTATTGGTTGTTCGGTCGTTGTGTCGACTTGCGAATTTTTAATTTGGTTTGAATTGTATTTAATGAAACAGTTTTTATTATACAATTTGTATACAACTATTTACATAACTTATAACAAAAAAAGGAATAGAATAAAAATAAATAAACATAAAATTTTATAAATAAAATATTGATTCCAAACCACTGTCCTGCGGCAGGGTACCCAAGATGCTGGCTGCATTAGGAAGCTAGAACATTTTTTAAAGACTTATCTTTTCGGTGAAATCACGTTACTGGTGACCCAAGAGCTGGATCCTTCTTTGGACAATGGATAAGTATTGCTATCCAAAGGGATGCAGCCTGAATTGTATTAAAAATCTCATTTTAATTTTCGTTGTCTATAGTCAAAGTAACTATCAAAAACATGACTGTTTTCGAATTCATACACATAATAAAGTCAACATGAGTAGGTACCTACCAGTAAGATACTCGTAACTAAAGATACAATATTATGTTGTAATGCACAATAAGAATCATCTTTTATTATTTCCAATTTGAGTTTTAGACAGATAATTAAAATTCAAGAGTGTTAGTATTCAAAGTTCAAACCAACACCGCAAGGAATAAATAAAATATGAAATAATACACACAAAATTAACTTTAAACTTCAAAATTAAACCTCTATACCGTTGCATAGAACTGACTTTTGCATTTGCAACCTCGAGTCAAATCGTAGGCGTGACCTTTTTCATTTTTGGTCAAGACCAGGTTTTCAGTTTTGGATGTCGATATGTCTGTTTCTTTTACAATAAGTATTAGCAGAGTACACTGTACCGAATTCACAATTAAAGGTGGTTTTCACAATAGGGTATTACGGCCTATGTCAAAAAGCTTTTTATATGAATTCGTAAGTCTTAAAAACCCATAAAAAATTGGAAAAAAATTTTTTGCAAACAAATATTATGTAAAAAAAGACTTTTCAATTTAAATTTCAAAAATCCCCGCGAAAACACGGTCTCGGCGCTGCCGCCATGCTAGTGACGTCACTCGCAGTGTAAACAATACATCTCAGTAAAGGAAGAAAGTTATACTCTATTGTTTATTTACACTGCTAATGACGTCACGCCGATGATGATCTGTCAAGTTATGAGGGTAACGGTGGTGTCTCCCTCTGAAATAATAAAACGAAATAATAAATGATGAAATATTTGATTTTTTTCTATTTTATGCCCATTACAATAACGTCAGACCTTATTTTCAACATCCGTGTTCTTCCGGGTCTTAGTCCACCACGCTGGCCTAATGCGGATTGGTGGACTTCACATGCCTTTGAGAACGCTACGGAGAATGACAGTTCTCCTGCAGAATGACAATGACTGCAGGTTTCCTCAGTCACGATGTTAAAACGGTGATATGATTCTTAGCCACTGAAAGGCTGAGAACTTGGTCTTTTACACAAGTGCTTGAGGTTCGAATCCCAGTCCCAGAACTACAAAAATACCATAGGAAAAGAATGGGATGGATGGATTACTATGGATTGTACAACCTATAGTTTGACAACCGCCTGCCGCCGCCGCCGCCGCCGGAGGGTCCTGTGTTCGATTCCCAGCATTCGATTGGAATGATGAGTTTAAATTTCTGTTTCCGGTCTGGGTGTGTGTGTTGTTGTCTTGTGTGTGTCCATGGTACCCACGACACAGGGAATCCTAGTGTGGGGCTATGAGTGTCAAGCGTTATATATTTATTTATTTTTATCAACACTTATATCACTTAAATACTGGTAAATTCCAGTAAAGTACGTTTTTTACAAAATCGTTCGTCATTAAGCTACGATTTATACGCTTTTTGCTGCGATTCCGTGATACGCAGTATCATGTCCGCTTTATAGTTAGTACCTAAATGTTTTTAAAGTTTGTTTGTCTCATTTTCATTTGAATTATCATTTGCAATCTGTCTAAACGCAAGCTAATTAAAGCAATATTACGAGTATTACACCGTCCCGTCGCCTTACCGGGGATACTTTATTTGAGGCGAATATCTTAGTCCTCATGAGTAAAAAACCATACCCACATAAAACCTCAAATAGGATTTCTTCTCTATTTGAGGTTGGATGTGGGTGTCCGTGGGCTGCAGTGACCACTCAACACCAGGTGGCCAGGTGGCCTGCATGCCTGATTGCTACTCAATTACTTTTAAAAAGAAGCAGGACAAGAAACATGTCAAATATCTCTATCACGAAACGGCTGAACAGATTTGTATGAAATTATGTACACAGGTAGATTATAACATGCATTAACATATAGGTTACTTTTTACCCTTCTCTGGGTTAATTCTTAGGGTCAACGTCAACGAAGTCGCGGACGGAAGTCAGTAACTTACATTTCTATTCGCTAACATTAGAATTAGACGCGACCCTCACGATATCTACATGTGATAACGTCACAATAGTTTCACTTTCCCGTCATTTCCCTGCGTGTCCCGTGGGAATGACAACCTTCTCTCATTGTTTGTTGGAGCACTTTCTTATGTCCATTATAATTGAATATGTGTACTATGGTGCGTTGTCTAAGAATGTTTGATTTAATGACTTTGTGAGGCAGTGCTTTAGCGAAGTCCTAAGAAATTGGAATATTACAAGCAGTTATAGGCGGCAATTTTGGTGGCAGAGCCATAGCAACTCGCCCTAAGAGGTACCTTACCGCCAGCATCACCCTTCGTTAAGCAGGTTGTTCTTCATGTGTCATGTCAGTACCCATTAATGACCCACTACAGGGTCGGGTCTCCTCTCACAATGAGAAGGATGTAGGCCGCCGTCCACCACGCACCACTACTGCGGGTTGGTGGACTTCGCATGCCTTTGAGAACATTTTTTTTTGTGAACCCTCAGGCATGCAGGTTTCCTCACGATGTTTTTCTTCACCGTAACAGCAGGTGATATTTAATTTCATAAATCGCACAACTTTTATTACAAAGTCATTGGTGCGTGCCACTGGGATTCGAACCCGGATCCCTCGATTCGAGGTCGAATTCTAAGCCACTGGGCTATCACCGCTTCATGTACCTAGCAGGATGTATTTCGGTTGGGGGATTATTTGAAGCTTTGAGTATTAAACCACAAAGATTTGAAGCGAACATATTAGTACCTACTCCTGATTAGCTAAAGCACCCGCATGCAACCTCAGATAGGTTTTCCTCTCTATTTGAGGTTGGATGCTGTCGTTCATGGGCTGCAAGGCCCTTCGGGACATTTCTCCAATCTAAACGTAAAATTTGTATGCTTAACGAAGAGTAACAAAGACGCGCGGAAGGAACCTTCGGAATGAACTATCATGGTTGTGAATATAATTGTTAAAATTGTTACTTTACTAACAAAGCAAGGAATTAATTGTATCATCTATCATGTTTGCAAAAGTTCAATAGGTTTATAAAGTGAATGCCAAATTATGGTGTACTGTACACGTACAATATTGTACACATTTTTATAAAAAAATGTTGAGGATTCTCCGATTGTGACAAATTGCCACAAAAACGGCAAATCGGTGTTTTTTGCCGCCGCCCGAGACGAGGCGTAACGATGCCTTACAAGGTCCGATGGTACGACAAAGGTTTTTTTCGGCTGTTAAATACAAAGGTCTTTATCAAGGGTATCTATCTGCCAATAAAACCGGTGAAGTAGATAACGAATCTCGATACTAGGATCCTGTAACTCATAACTACGATAACTTGTGCTCTGAATATTCTAAACGAAGTACGTAACTCGATATCGCTGCACTAATTAATCCTGATTATTTGACATGGATATCAATTCTCGTGAGTTACGATGGCCTAGGTGCGTTTGTAGAGACGCTGATTTATCCACTTCTGTATAATCTGCCCCTGTATTATAAAGTTTCCGCCCTCAGTTTGGACACGATTTTCGGGGTTGTTCGTACTATATCACGAGTTGTATTCGTACGAAATCGTTTCAAAACTCAGCGCGGCCTAAAAGTAAATTAGGCACAAACGTACAAGAATGATCACAAACATCTATATCACATGACCGTTCAGTTCTGTTTGGCGCGAAACGAGCGTTTACGCGGGAAATTAGCTGTCACTTGGCGTTGGCCCACTTGACAATGGCTTGGATAATCTGTATTCGAGGTAGGTACATGACTAACACGTTGATATGCGGTATTTTAGGAATTTAGAAGAGGCGATCGAACACGCCTTACCTGTTATTTTTATTGCAATATTATTATATTATAACTAGCTGTGCCCGCGACTTTAACTATCTAACTATAATATATAGTAACTAATTCTAAAATAAAAGTAGTTACTCTATAGCTATCTGCCAATGAAAGTACCGTCAAAATCAGTTTACCCATTCCAGAGATTAGCCGGAACAAACAGACAGCCAGACAGACAACAAAATATAAAAAATGTTACTTTGGTATATGTAACTTGTATACATACAGTATACATTTAGTTATAAACGGTTACAAACAGACACTAATTAAATAGCATCGCGCTTACAATAAACAACCGCGCAAGAACCACCAAGTCTAATAGCCACGCAGTAAAAAGCTGCAAATTCTGCATTTGCATGCCAAAAGATGATTGCGGATTTCAAAATTGCCAATCAAACGTCGCACCTCAACCTTGTTGCTGGATAATTGCGATTCGTGTGCTCTTTATAACTTATTGCAGTTACTGTATTCCAATAGGCAGAATAAAATAATTTAACACTTTGGCTGTATGCAAAAATTATGTTGCGCGAGTTTTTTTTTTAAATGCATTGGCGCGAAGACAAAATCAAAATCATTTATTTGCACGAATATGGGTTAGTTAATGGTTTCACAGGGCACTTTTCTGTTGGCGCGCTGATTTAAGTGTTTATTATGTTAAAAAGGCAACAAGTTTCAATAAATCAAAATTAAAATTAATCAAGGATTGTTCACACATTGAGTATGACGCTTTGGAGCAGTCATACTCAATGTGTGCTCAGCGGATCCCTAGGGCTCCGCAAAACCTGTGTAAGGGCTCCGTGAAAATAATTCAGGTCCTTGTAACTTATACAAGAAAATTCCAGTACCTAATACTTATTATCGTTCTCCTTTAAAGCAAGCAGGTTTCCTCGGGATATTTTTTCCTTTCCATTACAGGGTAAGGTGGCGAAAAAAATTTTTTTTCAACATGCTGCTTTTTTCTGCCCATTACAAGGGGTGAGTGAGAGATGTTTTTTAGAAAACAACTATGGTTGTAACACACCTAGTGCCAGAAATTGTCTGCGTCAAAATCATTTTGTAGTGTTAATTCTGAATGTTTGCCTAATTAAACAATTAGTTGGCGGTAGAAAGCGGAATAACTTACGTGGTCAACGTTGCCCACGTAATGTGAGAATTCCGAACATTATGCGAAAATGTAACACTTTTTGGCTTTATTAACACCGTGTTGAGTGATGTAATGTTTAATTGTTTTATGCTATTTATTTAAACTAGCTCTTGTATAGTGATAGAAGATTCACTATAATTATTTTTACATTTAATTAATCTATAATTATCAACCATGGTTATAGCCCAGTGGCTTAGAATTCGACCTCGAATCGAGGGGTCCGGGTTCGAATCCCAGTGGCACGCACCAATGACTTTGTAAAAAAGTTATGTGCGCTTTATAAAATTAAATATCACCTGCTGTTACGGTGAAGGAAAACATCGTGAGGAAACCTGCATGCCTGAGAGTTCAAAAAAAAAATGTTCTCACGCGGCATGTTCGTCCACCAACGGGCAGTAGTGGTGCGTGGTGGACGGCGGCCTACATCCCTCTCATTGTGAGAGGAGACCCGACCCTGTACTGGGTCATTAATGGGTACTGACAATCAACCATGCAGGGTTAATTAATCATCACCTGGATGGGTGAGCGCTAGGGGCGAAATAAATGCGCGCAAAGGTGAATTACCTCGGAGGGCATGTTAAGTCGTCTACTCCTGTTGTTGTCGAAAAAATAATAAAGTAAAAGTCGTTAAACCTTGTCGGAGTCCGCATTGAAGCAGTGTAGTTAAGCATGCTCCCCCTATTGTGGGGAGAGACCCGTGCCTAACGGTGGGCCATAAAAACAGGGTCGGTCGGTTTTTTTAGAAGCGTTTATATTACATAGATATGCCCATCGATATTTGTAACTTCATGCTAAGATGACAATACAATTTGGAACACGGATAGATTGGTAGTTATTGAAACATTATTTGGGTATTTTTCAACTGCAACAATGTACCTATCAGTGAGTAAAATACTGAGTAGCTAGTGGCTGTAATAGGCAAAAGGCTAATCGCACATCAATTAAAAATTCCTTCCATATTACACAACCCTATCGATTCTTTAAATGTTTCTGTTCAACCACAAAACAATTGCTTAATTGAATTAAAACCATCGAAACTTATGCAAGAGCGCTTAGAAATCCTTCACACAGACAGACAGACGAATGATTGACGCCTACTATAGCGTTAGTGAATTCAAATGTACTTAAGCAGGTAGATAGTTAAATCTTTGAGAAATTTAGGTTAGGGCCATGGAAGGTGAGGCGAAGGAAGAGTCATGTGGGATGGCCTACGTATTAATAATGACTAACTAAACATCTAGCGCGCGTTGCCCAGTTGCAGTCAGTTGCTTGAGAAAGGCAAGTTAAGCCGTCGGTCCCGGTTGCTATCGATGTGATAGCTGTCGTTAAACCTTGTCGGAGGCTCTATGGACAATTTGACAACATCCGACCTTTGAGCATCCGACACGTATTGGTCCGACATTTCACTTACTCGTTTTTCCACCAATCCGCATTGGAGCAGCGGGGTAGAGTATGTTCTAGGCTTCCCCTGTTGTGACCGTACCCACCAGTGGGTCATTAATGGGTTGCAGTCAAGCCTAGCCAAACCATCTAACCCGCTAAGCCCCGCTGCTTGAGTAGATCGCAAGTGATCGAAAAAGTCAGATCATCGGAAAGCCATAGAGCGAAACTACAGTCATGAAAATCAAGTTGAAACCATGGACCTATGGTTGAAACATAAAGTTTAGTTTTATGAGTGGTTGTAACCAATTACAAATATATAAAACTTTGAGGTAAAACTTCGCTAAATTAAGCTAGCAGATTAGCTAGGTTCTTATAGCTATGCAATTACCGCCAACATGGTTATTTAAATGTATGCAAAATACGAAAATACATCATTAAATCACGCTCCGCCTATACCATCGATGACTCAAAATTTCTCACACACGGCCCACCAATTTCGTTGCACCTACGACCGTCCTATTGTTTACTTATTGCTAAATTTGCAATAACTACTTATAAAAGTGATTAATGCGTTTGTAACAAATCAAGTGAACATAGCTCCATGTATCTGACTCTGTATGATTTATCACTATTATGAGATATTCAACCTGTTTTCGAGGTCTAGGGTGGCTGTTTTGATTAAGTTTAGAGAATAGATTTTTAGTACTAAAAGTGATGAACTAGAATTACAATATCTTGTATTATAATGTCTTCTATTAATTCTAGTTCCCTCGCCCGATTACCCACGTGACACACACCCTGGCATCAAATTTCACCGACGTCTCTTCATATCCATATTTTGTAATTGTTTTCTTTAATAGTAATAGATAAGCAAACGGACATGTAGGCTACTGATGTTATAAAAGCGGTTACTGCAGCAAATGAAACCAATCTGGGGTTGAATCTGAAATTCATGAGAAATATTTGCGGGCGCTTCCCTACTCATAAGGACTAAGATGTTCACCTCAAATTAAATATCAGGAGACGGTGACTACTTACCATCTGGTAGCCAGTCTGCCCGCTTATAAAACAAGGTAGGTACCTACTGTAAAAAAAAAACCGTACACCCGAATTCGTGTAAGTCGTGTAACACATGTCGATACATTTCTGTCGAAACGTCACACACGAGCATTGTTCTTGCATGAACACCGTTGGGTAACAACTAACAGCATATGATTATAACCACGAGTGTGATTAACTAACGAGTGGGAGTTAATGACCCGTTAAACGCAACGCAAGTTCCATCATGGTTATCCACAGAAAGATTCTTTAAAAACTTCTTTACTTACTTCACTTGTAAGATGTGAAACGACCTTTAATGTACTTGCCTCTTGTTATGTACGAGTACCTAAATATGTTCCATTTTTATTGTCAGTAACCCATTAATGACCCACTACAGGGTCGGGTCTCCTCTCACAATGAGAGGGATGTAGGCCGCCGTCCACCACGCTGGCCTAATGCGGGTTGCTGGACTTCTCAAATGTTCTCAAAGGCATGAGACCTTTGAGAACATTTTTTTTTTGAACTCTCAGGCATGTAGGTTTCCTCACGATGTTTTCCTTCACCGTTACAGCAGGTGATATTTAATTTTATAAAGCGCACATTACTTTTTACAAAGTCATTGGTGCGTGCCACAGGGATTCGAACCCGGACCCCCCGATTCGAGGCCGAATTCTAAGCCACTGGGCTATCACCGCTTTTATTATTAGTTTTAAAAGTAAATTATGAAGTGTGTGCAATGTCTTTATATTAGGTACTAATCTTATTATTGTTGTAAGTACTAGAATAAAGTTGATATTGTTTTCCTTTATTATGCAATATTATTCAAATTTTATTCAGATTTGCCTTGAATTTTATGTCGTATCGTAAAACAAACACGATGTGCATGTTTACAATAACACAAACAAAAGAAGGAAAAAGAAAGGGTTAATTATAATACAATTAAGGGTTAAAACCTACACCCTTTTTAGGAACAAGTATTCAGACCGAATTTGACCCCTTGTTCCTGCTGTTCACACAAAGACGTTTTATTATAATTATATTATAACCATCAAAATATATATACCATCAAAGTTCCTTGAACTGAGAAAAAACGAGGCAGTTATTAAATAAAATTAACTTAAAAGATCTAAACAAAAAACATTGCGTGTGTAACGTCTGTCCAGTACTACTCACTCCTTCAGTATCTTGGTTAATAAATCTAATACTTTCTTTTGGTTGGAGAAATTCATAAATCGTTGAAACCACAAACCAACACCGCTAGTTTTGATTCGATTACGCTGAGCGTGCTAAGCTAAAGCGGTGATAGCCCAGTGGCTTAGAATCGAGGAGTCCGAGTTCTAATCCCAGTATGGGTACATGCCACTGGGATTTGAACTCGGACCGTTCGTGTAAGAGGCCAATAAGCCACTGGTCTATCACAGCTTATAGCGGTGTTAACCCCGATTAATGTTTAATATCCAAAAAATGTTTAGCCAGGCTAATTCCGAGGTAATTCACCCTCACATCAGACCATAAAGCTGGTTCAGTCACACCCAGGTCCATACCCTCGTGCGTCATGGATATGGCGATGCAGCTAGTAGTTTAGTAGATTAGTAGCTAGTCACTGGGCGTGGGCGGAGGAGCGAGTGAAGAGTGACGAGCGGTTTATTGAAGTGATTTCCGTGGAATTTTAAGACGTAAGAGAGCGTTTATTTTTTTTTTTTCAATTTTAGAATACTTAAGTATTGTTGACTGTTTAAATTAAAAAAAAAATTGGCCGTCATAGGGTGCAAATCACGTTAAGCCGTCGGCCCCGATAGTTGTCGATAAGATAACAGTCGTTTAGCCTTCCCAAAAGACTTATTATTGAATTTACTTAGCATTGAAAACATCCGACACGGGTAGGCCACTAGTCCGTTTCTCCACCAATCCGCATTGGAGCAGCGAGGTTGAGTATGCTTCAAGTTGTGAGAAGTGCCCAACAGTGGGATATAAAGGGTTGCAACCATGCAGCCTTTCTTGGCAGATCGATCTCAACCTCATGCAATAACCGAAATGCTAATTTCCCGCTACCGCGTTTCTCTTAAGGCAATCCCAACGTAGCGACGCGTGGCAGGCGAAAGTCTTGCGTATGAAGATTACTGCCATTGTGCTCCCTGTGATTGCAGTATCGCTTACTGGTTGATACTTATGACTTTTTATGCAAATCTTGTTATGGATTACATCTAGCCTTGTACTAGAGCAGGGATTCTCAACCTGTGATCGCAAACATGAGAACACAAAAATTAGGCAAAAAAGTTGCCGACTCCTGCATAACGAAGATAGTTCTTACCTTTTAGATTTCTTTTCACGTTGACTCAGGACGCACGGATGTAGTTTTAACTAAACATTATCAATGTATATAAATTTAACACGTGTGCATGCATGATGGAATCTTATAACCTCAGAGTTTTCAAAAACAAAATATTCTCATAGTCCACCTACCCGCACTAGGTCAGCGTGGTGGACTAAGGCCTACATCCTTGACCCTACCCAGTGGGGCACTAACGGGTTACCAACAAACACCTATATTAATAAAATAATTAAATTATAATTAAATCAAAATTAAATCAAATTTAACCATAATAATTAAATCAAAAAATATTGTTTTTGTGTTTAGCGCGAGCCTTATCTCTGTCTCTTTCTGTAACGCGACATTACATGCCTATGTATGTCGTTACGGAAAAACGTCAGCTCGTAGCTCAACCTCAATGTCTTATTCCAGCGTAAAAATTCCTTTTTCATACACGTCCAAGGTACTTATAACAGTCGAATTAACGCCAAAATCTGAGAGGCTACGAGTAAACGGTGGCACATTACCATTCCTTACATTAACCTGTTTTTGTATGCATACTGGCGACTGGTGCCAAGGTCGCTGGTCCTTGGGCGTAAGTGCCTGTTCCAATTTCTTGGGCGGCTAGAAGAGTGGGGCTAGCGTGTCCGGTGTCGAAGCGGAAATCGGATATCGATTATGTTAGTCGTTAGTCGATGCGATAACGCCAATTTTATGAGGTCTTGCGCCGTGAGTATGAAATATAATCGTCAAAGTATTCGTATAGTAAACGTTAGTCATTAGTTTGTGATATCTCAGTCTGTTGTCTGTTGTGACATCTTCCCATACTAATGACAACTCGATACAAATATACGAACCTGCGTAATTCCAAGCTCGAGGCAGTGTTAATTACTTTCTGGAACGGAATAAAAGTTATTTTTGCATGGCTTGCTTACACTTGAAGGATTCGAAATTTTGAATGTGTCCGTCATATTCAGTAGAACACTAGTAATTTTACTATTGATACTTGAAAAATACGTAAACGTAATATGGTTTTAATGGAATGTTCCTTCAGAGATAACGTATAATAAAATTCTTCTTCTTGGTAGCGTTAAATAAAAAAGCAAAGAATATGTAATTCTTTTTTTAAGAGCATCTTATTCCTCGTATTGGTTTTTTTTACCTTTTCTCCTGAAATCATTACTCTTATAAAGATTTTTGGAATCGGTTTTACCCCATTTTTAATTAGCTTCACATATTATCAGTTCAGATAAAAATTTAAATTTAACCGTTTAGCCAGATTTTCTTAATGCGGTCTGAAAAACAGACCACGTACTTCTAGAAAATCAAACATAATTTCAAGAATCCCCGTAATGAAAAAACACAGAAATAAATAGAGGACAATTTATTTGACTACTGAAAAAAAATTAATTTTTATAAAAATTAAAAAAAAACAAATATTGCGAAGGTGCTAAGTTCGCCGAGCTAAGTAAGCGTAACAAGACTTGCTGGCATTTACTCTTATTTATTAATTCAAATGTCCATACATAAGACTGCGGATCCGCGGACCACAGGTTATAAAAGCACTGGTGCATTTTGTGTCTGTATAAATCTTTTGTGGTATCAAGGTATCAAGAATATATTTTTCGCTTCGTCTTCGTCTTCACATTTCCACACGCTCGCCCTACTATCGCCAGTCTGACGTCACGAAGGTCATTCTACTCAGCGCACGTTGATTGCTTAAAATCGTTAAAACAATTATAAAATTAACATCAGTAGCCTTGGGTCGAAAATATAATAATAGCTTTAAATACAACCTTTATATGACTGTTGTATGATTGGTTTTGTTGACCCTAGTGGTGTAGGTATACGACTGAACTGAACTTTGTGGGATTGTAAGAAACCTTACCCCGTGTTTTTATTGCTATGTCGCTTGCTAAAGTTGCTTGTACGACAACGACATTGCTTACATTTGTCGTTGAAAACATTGACGCCGCTGGTAGCACACCTCCGCCGCGAAATCGCGAAATGCGTGCGAATTCGCGAAATACTTGAATGTTATTACAACGGACAAATGGTGATAAAACTTCAGCGGTTTCGCATTTCGCGATTTCACGGCGGAGATGTTCTAACGCGGTGAAAAACGCACTGAGTGTTTTTCAATATTGACAGTCTCCGAACGGTGACGTGAAGTCGTGAACATGAACACTATGCAGTATTCGTACAGTAAACGTCAGTTATTATAGTTGCCGTCACGAGCGGTGAGCACAACTTTCATTGGTCGGTTTGACATTGACTGCGCTGCGGTGCACGCGATTGGTTCGACAAACGTCAGTTCGTCAGTGTGCGTCGTCTATTGGTCCAGCGCGTGTTTTCGTCTTCTGTACATTAGCCGAAAGTATATAATATCCCTACCATTGATAATCTGTGCTCACGACTCATGACGGTTACTATAGTAAGTACGTCAGTCTGTCTGACATCTTCCCATACTAAAGGCAGCTCGATACGATTACTATACGAAACTGCGTAAGTACATACTCTAGGCGGTATAGTATAGTATAGCGGTGATAGCCCAGTGGCTTAGAATTCGACCTCGAATCGAGGGGTCCGGGTTCGAATCCCAGTGGCACGCACCAATGACTTTGTAAAAAAGTTATGTGCGCTTTATAAAATTAAATATCACCTGCTGTTACGGTGAAGGAAAACATCGTGAGGAAACCTGCATGCCTGAGAGTTCACAAAAAAAATGTTCTCAAAAGGTATGTGAAGTCCACTAACCCGCAGTAGTGGTGCGTGGTGGACGGCGGCCTACATCCCTCTCATTGTGAGGAGACCCGACCCTGTAGTGGGTCATTAATGGGTAATAGGGTACATAGTCTAGGCACAGAGCACTGAGTTTAAAGATTGTCGTGTTGTTTGGTCGCTCAGTTACGTCAACTAATTAGGATGAAGTCTGAATGTGTTAGCTTGGATATTAATATGGGAGATGGGTGTAAATTTAAGTTTGACAGAGAATTCTGGCTACACTGTTACTTACTCGTAAATTACACGTGTGGTTTTTTCATTGTTTGAGGTTGGATGCGGGTGTCCATGGGCTGCAGTGACCACTTTACACTTAACACCAGGTGACCTGCATGCCTGTTTGCTACTCAATCACTATAAAAAAGATAAAAGCCGCATTAAATAAGAAAAGCCTCTCTTTCCACGACAAAGGGAAGCCTAGAGCATATTCCACCACTCTGTTCCATACCTCCTCTCTTATGAAGTTTCTTCTTCACCCTTCCCTGAAGCTTAAAAACTGCAGGCATATTAATTTATTTTGTACGGGGTTAATGACCTTTTTAGAGGAAGCCATAAGTACTATATTTCGCGAAACTTCTGAACGAACCTCGATAAAATAACCCGTGATTCACAATCTTGACCTTTCAGCGCGTAATTTTCAGTTTTTCGTGGAAAATTTACTTGTGTTACACTCATAACTTAATTATTATGTGTGACCGAATCGGAAGTAATTTCTTTGCCTACTCATGTACATACATTAGGTACATACCTTGTCAGTAACCCATTAATGACCCACTACAGGGTCGGGTCTCCTCTCACAATGAGAGGGATGTAAGCCTTAGTCCACCACGATGGCCTACTTTGCTGGTGAATATATTATTGGTTGTAATTTAATTATAGTCATTGTTGTTCTTTAATATAGTTACCAAAAATCGAACGATATGATAAACGACTCAAGCTTTTTCACACCGTTTCCTAGTTAGATAACATATGTGTTCGAGACAATGTGTTCCAATCACGAACAAAACATTTAACGCGTTTGCAACATCATGCTGCAATGTCGGAATACGGAAATTTAACTTGTAACAGTAATAGATCATCGTGGCAGAATGATGGAAAAATCTTTGATGATTCTTACGAATTTTCTTTTTATCGAATTCGTAATTCAAAAACATTATTAATCTTTTAGGTGCGTCTATTATATAATTTATAGACATGCTTTATACATATAAAATAACAATAAACAAATAACAATCGATTTCCGCAAAGTTACGCCTGAAACGATAAACTATGTCGATGTCTTGTCGGAGGCCCTATGTTCGGCTTGAAAACATTCACACTGGTCCACTAGCCCTTTTCTCCACCAACCCGCATTTGGGCAGCGAAGTATACTCCAGCCCTCTTCCCCCATTTGTGGAACGAAGAGGTACACATAAGGTTTGCAGCTAAAATGTTCATAATTCTTCTCTTCTTCCACAGTGTGGTGCCAACTCCTAAGAAGAAGAAGGAGACTTCGTTCGCCATCATCGCTGAGCCTCCCGTCTCCAGGCCTACGAGTCCCAAGTCGCTTCCTGTAGAAATTAGGCCTGGGAGAGTCTCGCCGTTTAAAGGTAGCGTATGATGATAAACTACTAGTGATAAAAGGTCTCATAAAAATAATAATTACTTTGGCTATGTAGTTCATTGATCACACTATCCTGTTTTTCTGTTCAAAAAACAGTGAAAAACGCATCAAAATTCATCGCAGTCCATTTGTTTGAAAGATACTATGCTAATAGACAGACAGTCAGATATATAGTATATATAGTATAGTATATACTAAAGCTGTCTTTAGTCTTGAACCTTTTGGAGGCCCTGGGTACATAAGGATCACGAGGCTCCTATTGTTTCAAGGCCTACGGGCCTTTAGTTGTGTTTTAATTATGATGCGAAGTTATATAAATTCAAGAAAAAAAAGGCATTAAAATCGTCAAATGATGATGATAAGTCTGTCAATAAGTTAATAAAATCTAATCTAATGATTACTATAAAAAGACTTTTTGTCTTTCTAGGCCGAGGGTTCAGAGAAGAAACGTCACGGCACAACACTCCTAAAACATCAGCGGCCAATTCGAGGTGCAGCTCACCACCCAGAAGAAGAACCAGCTCCTTATCGAGGATTGACAAGATGGCGACCGCTACCATGCCCCCGCCGGTGCACCTGAGCCGACCCCATTCTCCACGGAACTTCCTCAAACAGAACATCGAAGAAGTGAGAGAACTCAGCGAGCTAAACAGAGAGAAGCACGAGGCGGAAGCAGAACAGAAGAGAAGAGAAGAAGAAGAAGCCTTGTTAAAAGAAATGGGACTACTCGACAAGAATCCCAGAAGTAGAGTCAATTCACGATCGAATTCCAGAAGTACTTCGCCTATTAAGATCAAAATCAAATCGCGGTCGAATTCTCCGTCCGCGGTTCTTTACTACGAAAATATTCCAGCAAATAGCAGCGACTTTGTCAACGCAGAAGATGTTCCTACCAAGCCTGTGGCGCATAGATCCAGATTGAGGTCAATGACCAAATCTCAACCACAATCCAATAACGGATCGCCCAAAAACTCCAAAATACCACAACGACAGAACTCAGTTTCACCCGTCAGAAACAGAGGATACGATATGTTTTCACACAAGAAACCATTCGAGAGCAATCTAAATAAAAACCAAAGATTTATTTCGAACAGCACGAGCAGTATTCACGAAACAATAAAAATAGGCAGCAGAGTTCACGATAAACGGGATATAAGCAAAAGTACTCAACATCTAGACATATCACCTACCGTGATAAAGAGCAAGCCTCCTATATCACCGGGGAGAAGTGGACCCCCGCCGTCCAATAAGTCCATTAATGCTAAGAGACTTTCTCCCATAGTGGGTACTCCAAGTAAAAGTCCGATAGAGGACACGAAATCTGGTTCAGCTAAAACATCGTCTAAACCCACACCAGCGACGAGAAAACCGGTTAAAACAGCTGGTAATACTCCTGCTGCTACCTCTAGATTAAATTCTAGAACTGCAAGCAGGACTGCCAGCCGGGATCCAAGCCCGGATAAACGGAAAAACGTGTCCAAAGTATCACCGCCAAAGCCACTTAATAATAATTCCATTAAACCGGCTTCGAGGGTACCAAGTTCGAAAACTGCCCAAAAACCCCCAACGACAACCAAAGTGGACGTGAAGAAACCAATGAACCGCACAAATAGTACAAAAAGCTTAATAAGAACTCCCAGTTCTAAAAATTTAAATGAAAAACCACCAGTGCTGAAAAAAAGAGACAGCAAAAAAGATTTGACTGAAAAAACTAAATCTAGTAACAAAATTAATGAGATTGGACGTACCGATGTTCCATCAGATCAGAATATTCAAAAGATGGACCACATAGAATCATTTAAAGATAACATGGATATGGCTAAAGACGTAGATGAAATAACTACACAGGATAATGAAACACAATATGATAAAGTAACTAATGAGAACGGAGAATTAGTCATACTTACAAAGAAAAATATAGTATCTATGACGACTGCAGCTATAACTTCTCAGCCATTAGAAGTAGTTGCTACTGTTACTAATCAACTACCAAATGCTTTGGAAAAAGCCAGAGAAAAGGCAATGTTTGAGCGGTTAAGCTCGAAGGACTCATTGTTTCCCAAAGATGAAGAAACTGAGGCTACCAAGGAGGCTGCAGAAGAAAAAGAAAAAGTAGAAAAGATGGAAAAAGAAGAAAAGAAACCTCCCCCGAAACCTCCAAAAAGTGAGAAGTCAATATTTAGTGACGACAATGTAAAGCTGAAACTTTTACAACCTCCATACAACAACCCGCAAGTAGAACGAGTTAAACAAAAAATAGACGACATTTTAAAGGAACCAGAGATATCAACAGAAAATATTTTAGCATCTACACCAAAAGCCAAGCAAAATTTAAAAAACACCGCTGAGGCGATCAAAACTGAAGTAGTTGAAGGAGTAACTGATGAAATAAAAAATCTAACACAAGCTAAAGACGACACAATAAAACAGAGCGAGAAAATCGCTGCAGAAATCCGTTCAGAGGCCAGTAAAATAGTCGACAGCATAATAACACCAGTTGAAGAACCTAAAGAAATTATTGAAAAAACTAAAATTGAGATCAAAGAAAACATAGAGCCGATAATAACAGTGGTCAACGAAAAGAAGAGTGATTTAAAAACAGAAACGATAGAGAAAATCAACGAGTCGTTAGTAAAGGGGGAAGCAGAGGTAGAAGTACAAAGTTCGAATGTCTCAACGCCGGGGGTCCAGAAGCTAACAGTTCCTGGCAACGTGGCGGATGGAAGCGAGTCTGACAGGTCTGCGCAGAGCAACGGGGGGTAAGTGGAAATTATGTTATGCATGTTTCAGAATTAATAGACAATTTTATCAGAATACTAGCTGACCTACTACGGATTGGTGGAGAATCGGGCGTGTGGCCAACCCGTGTCAGATGTTTTCAAACCGCCCGACCAACGACAAGGTTTAACGACTGCTATTGTATATAGATAACAACCGGTACCTACGGCTTAACGTGCCCTCCAAAGCACGGAAGCGTGCATTTAATTCGCCACTATTCAGATACTGGCCCGCCTTCGATATTGCCACAATCATACTCGTATTGCTTAACTTTTTAGATCGCTTGCGATCTACTCAAGCAGCGGGGCAATTCGCGCTTCAATTATAATATGCAACATGAAACGCCTTGGATAAATGCGCGGTTTAATCACCTGTAAAAATACTTAGTGTAATATCTTTACACATTTATAACAACCACAATAAACAAAATGAAAGCAAAAACACAACGAACACGTGCAAACGTGAAACGCTGACAATATCGCTTTCATAACGAAATCGATAATCATAATGCTTATTCAAACCGCAGTCTCTTGGGCGTTATGGTGCTGAGCGGTGAAAACGGTGTCTGACTGACTTTCATCCACCTTTGGGGATTGCTTTGGTTCGACGTTAGGATACAAATTACAAAGATATGAGAAGGTTGCAGGCCTTAGTCTACCACGCTGGCCTAGTGCGGGTTGGTGGACTTTTCATGCTTTTGACAACATTATGGGGGTGGCGGTGATAGCCCAGTGGTTACGAATTCCGTGCAGAGTTCCGGGTTCGATTTCCAGTGGCACGCACCAATAATTTTCTTAAAAGAGTTATGTGCGGTTTTTTAACATTAAATAAATAAATATAAATATTATGGGACAACTCACACAGGGCTTTCTGATCCCAAAGTAAGCTGTGAGCTTGTGTTATGGTAACCAGATAGCTGATAAACATACATATATATTTTTAAATACATACTTATACATAGATAATTTACACCCAGACACAGAACAAACACTTGTGCTCATCAATTAAATATCACTTGCTGTAATAACGATAACGGTGAAGGAAAACAATGGAAGGAAACCTCTGAGTATTTGCGTTTTTTTTTAATCACCTTTGACACTAAAACATAACAAAGACCAAAGAAGAGCGGCATTTTGCCGTCTCTGTCAAAAATTCCAAAGTGAATACCTTTAATCGTTTTGTTTTGGTTTGAGCAGACTACTTACACAAGCTTCAGGTAACAATCGTTAGCGCGAGTCAGGAACCAGAACAGTGACATCTAGTTGCTTTTTGGGAATTGATTACGACCCTCCACCCGCCTCCCCTATTCGGCTTACAGCAACCAGGAACCAGGAAGATACAATACTTTTAATTTTAATTTGACGACCTGAGTGGCGCAGTGGTTAAGACGCCGGTGCGCTGCGCGGAGGGTCCTGGGTTCGATTCCCAGCAGAGCAGAGATTTGAATGGTGAGTTTAAATTTCTGTTTCTGGTCTGGGTGTGTGTGTTCATGTCATGTATGTGTCCATGGCACCCACGATACAGGGCATCCTAGTGTGGGGCTATGAGTGTGAAGCGTTATTATTTATTTATAATACTTTTAATTGCAGCGCTACATTCATCATAGTTAGTCACACTCAAATCTATATTTGACATAAACTTATAATGATTTTCTAGAACAGTTTTAGTCTCAACTTTTTGCAAAATAGGTATATACAAACATTAAAAATAATAATAATAATAATTTATAGATGGTTGAGCTACGCCGGGTAGGTCCAGTTTGTCGTACGACAATGTCGTTGCGTACATAAGTCGTATGTCGAACACTTGGCAATAAGCAACGAGTAAATGACATTATCGTACTACCAACTCGTTGCGAGCGTCCGATTTTGTCGTCAAATCACTAGGCGAGACGAAAGGGGTTAATCTAAATTATTCAAATAAGAGCGGCATTTTACCGTCTCATTCAAAAATTGAATTTGCCTGGCTTCGTCATATCGGAAGGACGTATTTTAATTTCATTTGAGGTGGCTATTTATACGAGCTTCAGGTAACAATCGTTAGCGCGAGTCAGGGACCAGAACAGTGACATCTAGTTGCTTTTTGGGAATTGTTTACGACCCTCCACGTGTCTACTGTCTACCCCTATTCAAACGTTCAATAGAGGCGCCACATTCGTCTTTTACCAGCTATCCCGGCACACTTTGTTCTGCTAAATAAAATTTCTACTATTTTCATCGTATTATTTTAGATTTTCTCACCGTATAAATGACGCGCTGCAATGCCGCGGCATTTTTAGCAAAATAGGTACGTAAGGCATCATTGTATTGTATTTAATCCAAATTTGCCTCTTTAATCTATAACTCATTAGGTATTGACCGACTACAGGGTCGGGTTTCCTCTAACAATAAGAAGGCTGTAGTCCACTGCGCTGGCCTAATGCCGGTTTTTGGCCTTCACATGCCATTGTGAACTTTCAGGCATGCAGGTTTCCTCACGATGTTTTCCTTTACAGAGGTGAATTAATTTATAATTATATTACTCCTGTCTTGTATTTTAGTTTTATCGTTACATTTGCGACATGCAACAAATGACATTGTCGTACGACAAGCTTGACGCGAGCGACCGATTTTGTCGTCGAACGACCAAGCAATTAGGACAACGGGTAAATACCGTGGTCGTACGACCAACTTTTTGCGAGTGGCTGATTTTGTAATCGAGTGACAAGGGGTAAATTCTAATGATTCATACGAGAGCGGCATTTTGCCGTCTGTCAAAAATTGATATTAGTGAATACTTCACCAGTTAAGCTACTATAACATATACCAAGTTATGGTCGTTTTAGTTGGCTATTTATACAAACTACAGAGAACAATCGTTAGCGTGATTCAGGAATCGGAACAGTGACATCTAGAGGCTGTTCGGGATTAGTTTACACCCTCCCCATGCCACTCCATAGATAAGGGAAGTAAATAGAACGGCAATAATAACATATTTGTTCCGAATCCCTCCTCCTATCACTGTCGCTCGGAGTCGCGATGAGAATGATAGAATAAGAAGTGTTTAGTTGAGCAGAATGTAGGTAACGTCTGCCCACATGGCCGTTATATCTTCATATTTAAGAAAAATAGAAAGAAAGATGTTTATTTCCTTAAGATCTATGACACCAACAAAAACATAACATTAAAAAACACCAGTATCAGAAATACCACATATAAATAAAGGGATACATACAGAGAACACAAAAGAGGTAACAATTTGTATTATTGAAGGCAAGCAGCCTTCCCAGGCATGATTTGATTACGTCGCCTAGAGCAGTGTTTCCGAACGTGTGGCCCACGCCCCACAGAGGGGCAATTTGATAGCTAAGGGGGGCAATTTAAAAATGGACTCGACACGACTTTAACTCTTTCGCTTTGGGTTATTTAGATGCAAGTTCTTAAAAAATGCTGTAAATAATTATTAGAATAATTATTGTTAATAACAAACAAAAAAAGATCGAACACGATCCGTCAATTAATTTCGGAGATATGCGAGGACAAACATATCTACATTAGTACATACATACATACATACATACATACATACATACATACATACATACATACATACATACATACATACATACATACATACATACATACATACATACATACATACATACACCCATGAAAGGTATTCTTGTTTTGAAGCCGTAATAGACCAACATAATATATGTAAAATTGTGCGGTTCTGAGAATATTACATACATACGTGTAAAAAAGATTTCACTTTTGAGAATAGTGACGTCTCCTTTGTTATAGAGCTAATGTAATAAACCGTTTTAACAATAAAGGCTATATAGGTACTAATTGGAAGTTTATAACCGTTTTCAATAAACTTTTAAACACGTTATTTGTTATGCCACGCCTTTTATGGAGCCTATAAGTTGCAGAAATATAGGGTTGCGAGCTATGCTCGGCATTAATCTCCTCGACAGAGTCCGAAACGACGAATTCCGTAGAAGAACTATTAGATGTTACCCGACATAACTCTCAAAGTTTGCAAATTAAAGTGGCAATGGGCTGGCCACATCGTTCAAAGGACCGGCAACCGATGGGGAAGAGAGGTCCTCGAATGACGACTATGCTTAGGCAAAAGGAGTACTTTAAACTGGCCGCCCTCCGACCAGGTGGACTGACGACCTGAAGAAGACAGCGGAATACTTTTTTTTTTACGCTTCACGCTCATGGCCCCACACTAGGATTCCCTGTGTCGTGGGCGCCATGGACACACACAAGACAACAACACAACACACCCAGACCAGAAACAGAAATTTAAACTCATCATTCAAATCTCTGCTCTGCTGGGAATCGAACCCAGGACCCTCCGCGTAGCGCACTGGCGTCTTTACCAACTGAGCCACTCGGGTCGTCACTGAGCCACTCGGGTCGTGATACTGTTGGATACTGTCGGGATACTGTTGGAGTCAAAGGGCCCAGGACCGGGCGGAGTGTTGTCTATTAAGGAAGACCCATGTCCAGCAGTGGAATACAAAGGGCTGAAATAAAGAAAGGAAGGGTTGCAAAAAGTTTGTGATTTTTTTTACATGACGTTCACTAGTCACTGTAGTCCACGGACACCCAAATCTAACCCTAAATAGAGAAAAAACCTATTCAATACTCCATGCGGGTGCTTTGCTACACTAAGAACTAATTGTTTCAATGCTATTTGACCAACAAAATGTGTTTTTCTGTCGCAAACGTCAACCCTACACAATCGAATATGGTAATGACGTTTCAGTCACGCAACTGACCCCACGTTCGATTGGTAGGTATGCTGATAGCTGACCAGTACATGTACTGGGTACTTAGCTTACTTAGCTTCTTTTCAGGCCTTTAAAGTCCACTGCTGGACATGGGCCTCCGCTAATCGACGCCACTGCGCCCGGTCCTGGGCTCTTTGAATCCAACGGTTTTCCGCTGTCTTCTTCAGGTCGTCAGTCCATCTGAT
This sequence comes from Erynnis tages, assembly GCA_905147235.1. Classification (NCBI taxonomy): domain Eukaryota; kingdom Metazoa; phylum Arthropoda; class Insecta; order Lepidoptera; family Hesperiidae; genus Erynnis; species Erynnis tages. Next base: position 631,031 of record LR990097.1, read on the forward strand.
CGGAGGATGGCCTGACGTTAAGTGGTCTCTGCAGCCCATGGACTCCAGCGTCCAACCAAATTTCTATTTGAAAAGTATGTTTTACAGTTAAAGAAATGAAATAAGTCGTTTGCCATAATATTCGTCATCGTATATTACGTCGCTGACTAAAATATTCACAAATGAAATCCAATCCTTGTTATTCCAAAAACGATTCGGCAATCTCATAGTTGTTGAATAACCTTTTAATTTGCCTAATGCCTATAATACCTCGGCTCAAAGGCATTCTCAGAAACCCGTTGGCTGTTTGAAAAATAAACGCGTAAGCACTCGATACAAATCAACCCTTAAGAAATTAGTTCAAGCCGGGGTGTTGTCGACCGCGCACGTAACTCGTCTACAGCAACTCTTTAGCATTTAAGTGTTAACAAAAATGCCGCGAAATCCACTCAATTTTGACAGCTCAAATAATTTTATTGTCTGTGAAAAGTGACAGTACCGTTCCGTTTTATGTAAATGTGAATTTATTCGTCTGTAATGATGTTATGGATTTACGTTTCAATGTTTTGGCGCGATTTTGATTTTCACAAGTCTCGAATTAAGGAAAATTAGAATTAGTTACTCGATAATATTTTGTTTTAAATGTGATGTGGTGTAAATAACTAATTAATAATAAAAATAACAATGATTCACAACAGGACTGTGTACATTTTGCCAAACGAACTCCTACCAAAGCGGTACGACAATAATGACGGGTAAAATTTAATTCGAAAGGTTTTATTCATTACTAATGCATGATTTCATAATAATTAGAATGTTCGACAATTGAAAAATACTTTAATTACTCGGAAAATACCTTTTCGTTCCCATGATTCGCCGTAAAAGTTAAAAATGTCAAAAATTCCGTCGAAAACGATTCCGTTTTCTGAGTATTCACTCAGACGCTTGTATCGAAAACTTCATTTGTTATTCTGATCTAGGCTGATTGCATCCTTTCTTCCAAACCTTTGTGTCCATGATAGGGCCTCTCATCCAACAGTTTCCGACTGTCTTTTTCAGATGTCCAATCCACTGAGTCTTAGGTCAGTCTTACTCCTTTTAATATTTTGCATTTTTGTATTTTTATCCGTCTCGAAGAACCAAATGTTAAGGGCGTTGCCATTGCGTTATCCCTTACAAAGAACCGAAATTAGAACTCTGAGTGCTTTAAATAAAACTGAAAGCATTTTAAGGTTTTTTACAGTTCGCAAATTTTCAAACTCTATTTTTAAGAAGAACTAACGACCGATTGTCGTGTGATGCTTTTCATTAAAGTTAACAAACTTTTCTTCTTTTTCTTCGCTTTTCTGTCTGTGTTCGTTTTTCTGACAAAGCAGGCAGATTACAATTAAAGCTTCGCATGTTTTTTCAAGACCCAAGAAAACTTCTCGAAAGATTTTCCGAATTCCCCAAAATTAAAAATATACGGCGTGTAACTAATTTGATTAGATAAGATTAAATATACTTTAGTGGTTCGCCTCAAAGCGAACCGGCACATGACCCAGTTTGTGAGGTGACCCAAACATAAATTACGTCAAGTCAGAACTGAGGTGTTGGGGTGGGATTTGCTTAACACAGTAGGTTTAGCTATTAACATCTACCCTTTCATGGCCCACTGCTGGGCACGGGTCTCTCCCCACAACATGGGGAGGCCTGGAGCGTACTCCACCACGCTGCTCCAATGCGGTGCGGTGGACAGGGTTAACCTTTGAGGTGGTAAATAGAAGGTGGTTTGGGTACCTTACAGCCTCTTTACCCGTCGTAAAGCAACTTGTTCTTTGTGCCTTGTGTTTCGGCTGGGGAGGTATGGTTGCCGGGAATACCATATTTGAGGCGAACATCTCCTCGTGAGCAGCAAAGCATTAAATTTTTTTGTATATGATTGGACGAGACTTTGGCCGCGGCTTCGTCTGCGTGTGAAACTTGGTCCAGAATGAAAATACTACGTGCATACCAAATTACATCCGAATCTGTTCAGCGGTTATTGCGAGAAAGAGTAACAAACATCCATCCATCCTCACAAACATTCATAATATTTATAATAGTTAGGAATACAAAGAATTCAACTGAAGTGGTATTTTTCTAAATTTTAGATACCTGGGTCGGTCTGCTCTGTTAAGGTAAACTTATTATAGCAATTTACAGTTGCATGCAAAAGCTAAAGTTTTAAGGGATCGTTTAAAAGAAACAAATAAAAAACAATTGTGAAACTTTTCTTTGTTTAAAACCTTACTTTCAGTTGAATTTTACATCTTCTTGAATGGAAATGTTTGTAATGAATTTTTGTGTTTTTATATTATTTTCGCATAATTTAAACAGGGTCTTGCATTTGCTAAATCTCGAAGTATCTTCTTGAAATTCTTCAAATTATACATTAATTTACTTAATTATGCATGTGTTTTAAGTTTTTTCATTGCATTTTATAGGACGCAAGATCAATAAATCAATAAAACTTTATATTTTTACGTTTTCCCCACGGAAAACTATTTTCCGTTGTAAAGTCCTAAATACGTTTTAAAAGTCGTTAATACAATAACGATAAAAGTGCATAATTAATAACACACGTAACCTTGACACGTGAAGCCTGCGATTTCTTTGTAGTTAAACTAATGCTATGTTACTATTATACCTATTATTATTTATATTATAACACAGTCATTATGGTATAAGCCAAGGTATAGTTCTGTTTAAAAAATATAACAGTGTATTATTTAATGCCCATTAACTGTTTCTTATTAGGTTATACCTGAATCCAACGGTTTCCTGCTGTCTTCTTCAGGTCGTCAGTCTGTGCTCATTTTACCTATTTCCTTTTACCTTAGATTCAGAGGGCCCAGGTCCAGGACCGGGTGGCAAGGCGTCGATTAGGGAAGACCCATGCCCAGCAGTGGACTACCAAGGGCTGAAAGGAAGGAACCGTATTGGTACCGGAACTGAAGGAATTTACCGTACGAATATGTTGATAAAGTGTTCATGCGCACACAGGTCCTTTAGCATATACTCCGTTATGAAGTGTAGAAGTTAAAGGAAGGTTCTAGATGGTATTTAAAATTGACCTTCCTTTCACAGATTCCCGCAAAGCACGAGCACTACTCCGAAGCCGCCAGCCAGGGCCCACCGCCAGCCAAAAGAAGACAAGACCCCACCAACAGAACCAGAGCTACCAACAGAAGCAGAAGAATCACAGCTCAAACCCAACATCTGCCAACGTCTCATGGGCAAATGTAAGGCCAAATGCTGTACCTGCTGCGTAAAACCTCAGAAAGATGAAGAGAGCAAAGCAGAAGAAATACCAGAAGCTGCAGAAGAAGGAGAAAAGAAGAGTATGTGGAAGAAACTCAATTGCTTCAAGAAGAAGGGTGTTGATGTTGAGGATGTTGAAAGGGCGGCTGGTAAAGTGAGTATAATGTCCGTAACACATTAATAACCCACTACAGGGTCGGGTCTCCTCTCACAATGAGAGGGATGTAGGCCGCCGTCCACCACGCACCACTACTGCGGGTTGGTGGACTTCACATGCCTTTGAGAACATTTTTTTGTGAACTTTCAGTCATGTAGGTTTCCTCACGATGTTTTCTTTCACCGTAACAGCAGGTGATACTTAATTTTTTTTATTATCTATTGCTTATCTTTCTGTTAACCTCCCCTTTCTTTAACATCTCAGGCAGCCACAATCGAATTCGAGAGTGAAACGAAACGCAAGCGAAAACTCCGCGACATCCTCTGCTCGTGCTGTCGACGCAAACGCATCAGCGACGTGGCGGAGCCCCCGCGGCAGGTGGAGGTCTCCTCCCCGGTGATGTCCGCCGACGTGGTGCAGGAGACCGGCTGCTGCGGGAAGAAACGGGAGGCGGAGAGGAGAGACAGCATACTCAGTGATCAGTCTGGGAACACGTGAGTTTATGTCTTTTCCAGGTCACGTTAGCCTGAGATTGGCTGGTTCTCAAGAGTAGCAACGCGTACAGAAGCTTCAATAGCCGATTGAGCTGAATCGTTGAATTATCAGTGACCCAACATCCTCCGACCACGTGGACCGATGAACAGGAGAAGACAGACCTTTGGATTCAGCGTATGGGTAAGAGGTGAGTCGTAGAATTAGGAATCAGTACCCCCACTAGCTAGGTAAACTGATGAGCAGAAGAGAGGAATGGGATACTGCTGGATTCAAAGGATCTAAGACCAGGAGTAGCGTCCATTAGGGAAGACCTATGAATTAAGAAGGGCCGAAAGGAAAGACGGAACTCAAAGAACCTGACATCCTTGGTTAGGGACTAACTCACTTTTGGGATGAGCATAACAAACCCAGACCCCACTCTTTCTACGTCCATGAGAAACGTAAAATTGAACCAAATCTCAATACATTTGGTTCTACGTATGATGATGATGTCGCAAACAACGGTTTTTTTTGCAGTTGCTGCAACAATCGTCTGTGTCGATGGATACGGGGCGCTTGTCGCCGGCAATCAGAGCAGTCTTCGAGTCGACGCACCAGTCTCTTCTCCAAGAACAAGAGTCTATCTCCTACGTTGCCGCCTGAGGTAAGAATGTCAGTAACCCATCAATGACCCACTAGAGGGTCGGATTTCCTCTCACAATGAGAGGGATGTAGGCCGCCGTCCACCACGCACCACTACTGCCCGTTGCTGGACTTCACATACCTTTGAAAACTTTTTTTTGTGAACTCTCAGGCATGCAGGCATCTCACGATGTTTTCCTTCATGTCATTTCAGAGTTTTGTATATAGGTATGCCATGTAGGAAACTTCGATAGCGTGATTTAGGATACCCGTGACGCCATCTATTGATGAGCGGCGGCCACACCCTGCTTAAACTAATGTTATATAAGAAGTTATTTTTATTGGAGTATCTAAGTGGAAGTTCACAAAGTAAAAGTCTAATTTAAATCGTTTTGGACTATATTATGTAAATTCCGAAAACGGTCAAGAATTATAAAAAAAATGTGTCCGAATTCCGATATTTTAATATTTTTAGGACAAGAAAATATTTTAGCGGCCATTTATTATGAGCCCGTTACAATTTCGTAGTCGTACTTACAGTGTTAAATGTACGTAGGCATAACCCCGTTAGGATTTCGTTTGTATTTTCACTAAAGTCAAGGGTTTTTCGAGACGTGTATTTAAACATTTCTTCGGTACTACAAGACTGATCTATCACGCCATGTGTAAAACAAATAATGAATTGTACAAGTCTAACAACTTGTGAAGTCCAGCGGAACTTACGAAATGTCACGAAATTGTACTTCCATAAACAAGTATACATATATAACTAGCCGTCTCACCTTGAGGTTATTGCGTGTCGAAGTGCTTTACTGGACTCAAACAGTGGCTAACCTCAGCACAAACACATTTTGCGAGGGTTGGTTCGATCACGTGACATTATTTCTTACCTTACCGACATAGCTCTTAAAGTTTGCAAATTAAAGTGGCAATGGGCTGGCCACATCGTTCGCAGGACTGACAGCCGATGGGGAAGCAAGGTCCTCGAATGGCGACCACGTTTAGGCAAAAGGAGTACAGGCCGCCCTCCTACCAGGTGGACTGACAACCTGAAGAAGGCAGCGGAAAACCATTGGATTCAGAGGGCCCAGGACGGGGTGTAGTGGCGTCAATTAGGGGATGCTGTGTCCAGCAGTGGACTACCAAGGGCCAAAACTAAGGAAGAAAGGAGGAAGCAGCTTTTAATCTACCATAGATTCAGGAGGTTTGTCACTGAAGGGAGGGAAACCCGTACTGGCTACTGCTATCAGCCACAGAGACTACCAAGTCATAGCAGAAACCCTAAAAGAATGCCCGGGACGATCCAAGGAGACACCGGGCCAAAATTGACAAAGAATTTTTCTGGAGCAATATATTATAGGAAATGCAGACAAATAATTTAATGCAAAAAAAAGGCACGGACCTAGAGTCTGTGGACAACAAACGAAGATCATAGAAAAAAAAAAAAAGAAACCCGTACTTCGACAATGATTTAGGTACTTACACTTAGGCAGCGCTCAGATTGGACGCGATTTCGTACGGCTTTAGCTCGTGCGTATACGTACGTTCACACACGTACCGTCAACGACAACTTATTCAGCCTTCAAAGGTCGGGATTGTTCGTGCGTGTAGACACAATAATCTAGTCTAGGTAGGTACATACTTACTTAAACATTCCCAGTTCTCAATTGGTCCACTGATTAACGGTCACCTGTAAACAAACAGTAGCCGCCATCCTGTTTTTAATGTTCGATATCTCAGTTATTATTTAATTTTGTTTTAAATAAAAAACCCGATTAGGCTAGTAACGATGGAAACAGCAGATATCTTGTAGACAATAAGTCTAAAACTATACTTGTAGCGTTATTGGAAGGTTTAATACTTTAACTATTCATGATAGAACTAAGTTTTCAGTCTGAGACTTAACTATTTAAAATATGTCTGGCTTTTAATAGCAAAGAACACGACTGTCTTTTAAATTCTAAACATGCAAAACTTAACCTAAAAGTTGCTGTGTAAAATAGTGTAAATAGGTAACGGATTGCCTCCTAAATATGTGGATTCCCGTTTGCTATTCAGTTAAATACTATAAAAAAGTGGCAATTATTTTTTCTTCCGTTAAAATGTAATAATATCATGAGAGGCGGTTCAAAGTACGAGTGCTTACCTATTTATTTCGAGGCTGATTTAATCATGAAATGGCGTTCACGCAACGTAACGTTGGTGTTAAACGTTTGGCGTAATGTTGTTTATAAATAAACTGCGGTAACATCATTAATTTTCTTATTCAATTCAATTAATTTTATAAATGATATTATGTACCGTGGGCACTGGGCATTTGTAATCCAATGTAGTGCAATGGCTAAGATTTGATCTCTGAATCGCGAGATCTGGATTCAAATCCCAGTTGCTCGTACTTACCACTTATGTGCCACCAGTTATGTGCGTATTGCAAATAACCACTTCGCTATCCCGTGAGTCTCATGTGACTCATACCCATTCTTTAATTACTGTGACTCATACTCATTGTTTATACAAGGCATAGGTATCATTGTATGTAAGCTACCACCCGACGTTATAGCAAGGGTGAAAAGCAGTAAGCAAAGCATGGACAATGGACAATGCTCCCTAAAAATCAATGTAACCAATCAGATTATGCATTACATTACATGATTAAAATTGTTTTTAGGGCAACACTTTTCAGTTTAACACCACCGACTAAGCTAAACACGCGTGTTACAAAATATTCGATTTCTTACATTTTCTTTATTGTTAGTGTAAAAATGACTCGTAATTTAGTGATGGACACTTTAACCGTACCGTCGCCTCAATCTGTGAGGTTGCAGGTTGTTAGAACACCGCCTCAAAGAAAAGCTAATCTTGAGGACCTAGAGGTAACTTACGATTTTATAAATACGCATTTATTTCTCATTTTTTTTTTGTTGGACAAAAGAAAGTGTGTTGTCTACTTTGAAGAAGAGTTCTTTTTACACCCTTTTGAAAATCCCGATACATGTCATATTCTATCCTAAAAAGACACAATGCCACCCCAGTCACTGATTAAGAATTTAACTAGACTGTGCCCGCGGCTTCGTAAGCTTTAGTGTCAATCAGTAATCGGGACTGTTTATCTTTTAAACCACGGAACCTTACGAAAACCACTCAAAATCATTACTACGTTAGAAGTACCTATTTGGATAGTCTAAATAAACGGGCAGGGCGACGCCTGCCGGCTCGACTAGTTACTAATAACAAAAAATGCGCTTTTCCTCAGGATACACGCACGAAGCTAGACGCATCGCTGGTGGAGCACACGAGTGTGATGAGAGGCGCCATCCCGGTGTTGCCGATCGCACTCGCATATTTCTGTCTCGTGTGCAATGTACTGGTGCCTGGACTTGGTGAGTTATTTATAAGAAAACAACCACTGGTGTGGGATGTGACGTGTGTTGACACACTGGCCCCTTCATATGTACATGAAACATGCGTTCGAGGGGGCCGCAGCCGACCAGGCGCAGTTGCTCCAGCGTCGCAAATATTCAACAATTACAATTAGTAGCGAATTTGCGGCGCTCGCTGTGGAGACTTTGGGCCCTTGGTAAAAATAGTAAAATCAGTAGTTAATCACTACAAAAATCTGGCTATGACAGTTGCGCTTTGCTAAAAATGAGCGTACCTACATTAACCCAAACGTGACCAGATTTTATCAAAAATTGCCTACACAAAGTGATAGCTAATAGACAAATTTGATCTTAAAAGTCTAAGCGGAGGAGACTTCTGAATCTCTTTCATTATACCAAAGAAAAATGGCGAAATCTGTTCACCAATAACCTGATACCTAATGAATAAATTTAAGATTTTTGACGTTTTGATGTGTCCCGTTTTGGGGTTTGAAAAAAAATTGTCAGTTTATGTATATTGTGTTTAGTATATCACACAGTTTTATGAAGCAAACATATCTGAATAATGTCAGTTCACGTAGTCCAAATAAAGTCATGGTCATAGTATCGTAGCCCGAGAAGAAGAGATCTTTTATTCTAGCTGCTTTAGGAGGCATCATGCTAGAGACTCATGAGAACTCTTTATATCTAAAACGTTGTCGCTTCAACCCACACTCCTCTACCATAAGACAATGATTCTGACAGTTTATGAAGACGCCATTAGTACCAATCAACCTCCCGCAGCCACACAGACACACAGTTAACTGATATTATTTTCCTTTCAGGAACAATTTTCAGCGGGATGTTTTGTCTGTGCTTCGGAATCCCACGGTTTGGAGTTCACGACGGTGCTAAACACAGGATAGGTAGTATTTATATCTACTACAACACCAATTTCTGTCCTCTATAAAGCTGTCTATATGTCAATTTTTTACGAGCTCAGTGGCGCACGACGACTCAAGCAGCGAATAAAATAAACAATAGAACACGTGACACGCGTCGTACTGAGACTGGCCAATCAGAAGACTTTTCCTAAAACGCGCTATCAAAGTTCCATAGAATTCATGCTTTGACATCGCCTGGAAGAGGATTACCTCCTTTCCTCCAAATTACTTTAAGTTTGTATGTGTTTATCTTGTATTTCAAAAATAATGCTACCTTTTTTTAAACGTTCGGCCAGGCCATTAGCACCGCACACCGATAGCATTCCAGGTAGCGTTCGGTTCTTGGAGACCGCGACTAAGCGACCCAGCGACCCAAGTCGCCGGTCGCGAGGCGATCCATACTTCGCTCAGTCAGCGTTGCCATTTTGATGTCTTTCTCGGCTACGTCGCACGACGGCACTGCTCCCGGCGCGACTAGGTCGCGGTCGCGGGGTCGCTCGCTGGCCACGCCCACCGGTCGCGCTTGTATCCGTCAGTGTTTTATATTAATACATACAATGCAGTGGGTCGCGGTCGCGATCGCGGGTCGCCGGTCGCGGTCGCTAAGAACGGAATCTTTAGGTGATGCGCTAAGCCCTATCGCAGCCCTATCGCGAGTCAAGCGATAGGGCAAGTTGCAACAACTACTTGTGATTTGTGAATCTATACTAATATTATAAAGAGAAAACATTTGTATTTTTGTATGTTTGTAACGAATAAACTCAAAAACTACTGGGCCGATTTCAAAAATTCTTTCACCATTAGAAAGCTACATTCAGCCTGAGTAACTGAGGCTATTAAATTAAAATAAAAAAAAATAAAAAAATTCATTGGCAGAGCGAAGCCTGCTGGGTCAGCTAGTATTATATATTTTGATGGCGCCTTAAGGGGAGAATGAGGCCACAGGTGGAATGCGATGTTTGTTTCCAGGGTCGCTGTTGATCAACCTGGTGGTGGGCGGCGGGCAGCTGTTCACGGTGCTGTTCTGCCTGGTGGGCTGGGGCTGGTCCGTGTGGTGGGGCGTCATCATGCTGAGAGTAGCGCGTGAGTAGCTCTTTGTGTGCGCTGGCTGTGGTCTCGGTGGAAAAACTCAGATTTTACGGTTCATTCAAAAAATAATTTAAGAAAAAATTAAATCGACTTCAAAAAGGTATGAAATGGGATGAAAATAAAATGAGAAAATGAGATATGAGTTGGTTACATACATGTGTCCTTTTGTATGTAGGTACTAAGTATTTTTTATTATTTTATTTATTTATTTTGTTTCTATTGTTAAATTTTGGCACCAACCTCAAAAATAGTGAGCCTAAAGTATGTAAACAATTTTACTTCAAACCTTTTGAAGTCGATTTAATTTTTTTAATTATTTTATTCGTAATTTTTAGTTTTAGGTCCATATCTCAGAAACTACTGCACTTTTGATGACACTTGTACCATTCCCTAAGTTGAAAAAAATCCAAACAAACAAATAAAGAACCATCAGCGATCCGTCAATTACTTTCGGAGACATTCTGAGAACATGCTGCTTGCTACAAGGCTAATAATTATGAATCTGGCTCACTAAACTGAAATGCTTGAATATTAATTTTTATTTGCAGGTAAATATCGCAAGCTGAAGGCGGAAGCGATGGCAGACGAACCAGAGGCACCGCCGATAACCTCCAACAACCACACGCGAGCGTAACTAACCTACACTCCGAGAAAACCTCAAGAAAAGCCTCAGAGGTTTCTAATGTCCTCGACGCTTCATAGACATGACATGGAGGATTTTACTATTGGATACCATGAAGCCTTTGAAGTCCACTGCTGAACAAAGGGTAATCACTGCAAGGTCCTAGGCTCTAAGGTCCTAGGACCTTAGAATCGAGCGTCTTCCCGCTGTCTTCCTCAAATTAGTCCTACGAGTTGGAGGGATACTGGGATATACATAATATGTATTCCCTTTTTTATGCGGTCGACATTCGTTGACCTTTTTTACCCAACCGTTATTACACCTTGGAGCAATGTTGCCACTTGCCAGCCCTTCGAGTATTGTGTATATTGGGCACATTCATTTTTTACTTTAACGCGGGTAGCACACGAAATCGCTTGAATGTTTCGCCCGTATTACAATACAACGGACAAACGGTGGCAAAACGGTGTGCTAACGCGGTCAGAGATGTTAACACCACTTTATTTTTTCAAAACGCAACTTTATAAATTTTGGCGGGAAGGGAAGTGACAGCAAAGGCCGTGGTTGGCTTATTTGTAACCGAAGTGACAGTTCTGTGACGTAACGGAAGCGAAACAGACTTATTCGTTTCTACTGCGATAAAAGGAGACGGAATAAAGATGTAACAGGATATGAAAAACACGTACAAATAGTAGAGATAATAATTGTCTCTGAAACCTAGTTGACACTTAGCTAGTACTTTAGTATCTACTTTAGTCGAGGAGCGAGTATTTTAGACACTAAACGTGTCTGAACTATGAAAATATTACTGTGAAGATAGGCGAAGTGTTTAGTCGGGACTAAATATCGCCACTAAATAACTAAAATACTAGCCTAGTGATAACTAAAATAAAATGTTTAATCGTGAGATTTAAAAGTACTTATAACTAATGGACTTCGATTTTTATGCTAAGACAATGTTAAAGTATTATTTTAACACCAAATTACTTTTAGAATTTAAGCCTAATTTCAACTTATATTCTTAACATTTTCTCAATAACTACAAGATATAATGATGAGCAATTTTTATATTTTCATGATTTTTTTCTTAAACACTCAAATTTTGTAAAAAAAGGCGGTTATGTAAATAGAAGCATAATACCTAAAAGGCTATAAAACTATTAAGGCTATTAAACCGTTTTTAGCCACGTTAAGGCTACTTTGCTTGTACAGAATTTATTAGAATTATTAATAGTATTAGTAATCAGAAATTAGCAAGAAGTCTGGATAAATATTGTACTGTACTAAAACTAAAATTGACTTAAATGTTTTCGAATTCGTATCTGCTGGACAGATTGTTTAAGATATAAAACAATTTTCTACTTCCACTCAAAGTTTTCCGACCAATTTGGTCTTTTTTTATTCTTAGGTAAGTTTCTTTAATACGGCAACACAGAACCTTAAAGTGTTTTATAAAAATAATTGCTTGACTAAGAAGGAATATCGCGATATTCTCAAAAATGCATAAAGTAGTTTTTTACTGGTGAAGTGAAACTATTAACATTTCAAAACAAATAATATTCTTGTTGTTACGAGTATATCAAAGGAAATAAAATAGGTTTTTACAAATCGCATTTGGATTTTACAAAACGAACTTTTTCTCTAATGTCTGTGTTGCCGTATTTTAAATTAAAAGCCCCAAGACTAAGTGCTTCTAAATTTATATTACGATACGGTAATACACTACATGAATAAATGAAGAGAAAAGAAATAAATTAAAAGTGGATACTAAAAGTGTATATATAGATTACAGGTACTCATATATTCTAAATTTTTGGCAATGTAGACAGATAAATTTGAATCTTTAAGGGTAAAAATTTTACTGAAATTTAAAATCAATCGTAATATTCGACTATTTTGAAACTTGAAAAAAATCTTTGCCGTATGTGGGCAACATTTTAATTTTTTTTATTTATTAAGGAAACTAAAATCGTTAGAGTTTGAAAAAAATGGGCAATCCTAAATTAGATTTAACCAGTTTTGTATATGACCAACGTATTATAAAAATAATTTTAGATCTTAAAAAAGGTTGTAGTTATTTTATCGCTTAACCTAATGATTATAAAATTTTAACGTCAAAAATATTTTCTTTTAACATCACAAAGATAGATTCATATTATTTTGTAAAATCTTAAAGTTTATTTTATTTAAATTAATAATATTCTAATATAAATGCATTTTATAACACAAAATAAACAACTATATAGATATTGTTAAATAGATTGTGTTATAAATATCTAAAATTGATATATATACTTTACTGTTATTTGTTATACGAATTATTTAATATACGAGGTTCTTCCAGTACAATCGAGAAGTTTCTCGAATGATTGTTTTAATTGTAAGCTTCATTCAATACTTACGGATGCTTGTACAACGAATAGTCAATAAATATTTTACATCAAAGTGGATTTTATTTCTATCCTAATATTGCTCGCCCCATAACGCGAGCATCCGTTATTTTAAATTAATTAATAAGGATCTTGGTAACCAAGCTGTTTCAGTCCATTTTTTACACTACATTTTTTTACAAATTTGGTAAACAACCTTAGCGCGACTATTTTAGTAATTAGTAATCAAAACAATGGGCTTCAACAACCAATTTTCACATATGGATTGAGTTTAATAATCAGTTTTTAAGATACTCTATTTCATTTCTTTGAAATTGAAATATCCAGAGATTGATTGCTGAAACAATATGCTGATTATATGTTTGTTAATAAAACACAAATAAATCTTATAATATCACTTTATTACCGTTACGGACATTACATTTACAATAAATAGTGATGTGGTACAAGAGTACGGGCAGACGACGCGGTTACTGTATTATGTATGTCATTGCATTTAACTATGACAACTTTGCATCCATGACAAATGGCTGTCAACCGACCGAGCAACCAACACGACAGAATTAAAACACAGTATGGAACTGTCCTAATTGAAATACGCATCAGATATAAGGTAAAGTCAGGTTAGTTAGAAAAGTTGCCATAATCAATAATTTTGTTAACTACGGGCATCTAAGACTAGGTGTTGCAAGCGTTCTAAATATACGAGGAAACACCTTACAGTAGTATTTATCGACTTCATTATTCTGTAGAATTAAATAAGTAAAAAAAAAATAGATGGCTAAAAAATATTTAATTTATTTTATTCCTATTTCCAAAATAGTTTTTTTTAATACATTTATCGTTAAACTTTCTCAGGCTTACGATTGTTGAATCACTCAAATAAAATTTGTCCAACATTTAAAAAAATCATACATTTCCAAACAATACTTCCTCATATATTTAGTACGTTCAATTTCACATACATTAAGTGTATTCCGATCTATTTGGTAAGCAAACAGTACAGCACTAACACGTCTAGTGATGCGTAAAATACAAATCATTACACGTATATAAAACCTATTTGAGACTGAGATCTCATTTGATATTCATTACCTACAGTATAAGGGTTAGTCTTGTACGACAGTGAACATCGATTAGGCCGGCTACATACAACACTATGGGTTTTAAAATAAAATGAAAAACTGGATAATCCAGGAAAAACCTTTAATGGCAGCGTCACATTCTTCTTTGATATGGCTACACCAATATCTGTCCTTTGACGTTGTCAATGTCAAGTTGCTGCACGCTCATTGGCTCAAAAACATGACGACGACTATCGTCATTCATACTATTGCCAGTACAAGAAAATAGTTCATAATTTTTCCACAAAATTGTGACGTATGAAAAGCTTCGTTCAGTCTATAATTATTATTTTTAAGGTAAGATTATTAGAAGATAAGAAAAAATATTATATTATTTTTTGTGTTATAAGCGTAGCAGTACTATTTTTTTCACTCTGCAAATGTAGCGAATGTATGGCCGGCCTCACACATACATTTCATTAAACTACTAAATACTCAGAATAAGATTTGTAACTTTATATTAAACTTTTAATTTTAATACTTTACTGGACTGGCACATATTCTGCACTAATATTACTATTTGTATACATTTCAATAGCCATTTCAATTTACTACTAAGTGCAAGATACTTTATTGATTTAATTCGGTACAACAAATGTTTGTCCCACCGTTGGGACTTTATCAGCGATAGAGTAAAGGTGCATCTATACAGCGGTTAATTGCCTTCGATTGATACTATGAATGATATTATGAATGAATGATATGATATTATGAGTTTCATTTTGAAAAAATAAATTATCGTGTCAACATTTTTTTTGTTGTTTATTTGATAACGTTTTAGTAGTCCATGTCACATAAATATTATTGTGTTTTGATTTATCATCACTGTTGCTTATGCGAAATAAACGAATCAATCTATCTATGTATTTATCGACAGATTTACATAAGACCTAGTCACCAACGCAACAAAAGTCAACCACAGGTCTTTGAATGGAGCTGTTCTGACAACACGCACTAATATGCGACAAACGACTTTGTCGTACGACAAAGTTAACTTTGCCGTCGAAAAGATTGATTTTACCATCTACCAAATCAATGTTTCCAAGTATATCGATGACAATCAACCGATATTTAGATGCCCCTTTAAACATACAAAAGTGATAACAATTACACAACAGTGTGACTACTATTTTCCTATCGTTCGTTCTGCCTCGGACTACATTAAAAACTTGATATACTTTTGCAGTTAGACGGGCATTTTTTTTACAAAATATACTGCCAATGTAAGCGTAAGACATCCATCCAAACCCTTGAGTGAAAGTATATTATTCTTTAAGTGCCTCATGAGAGAAAATAAATAAAGCTTCACACTCATAGCCCCACACTAGAACACCGTATCGTGTGTGCCATGGACACGCACAACACTACAACACACACGGACCAAAAACAAAAATTTAAACTCACTGTCAAATCTTTGCACCGCCGGGAATGGATCCCGAGACCCTCCTCCCTCCACCCAACAGTGCATTGATGTTAACTACAGCACCACTCAGGCCGTTAACAAGTATTACACTCATAGCGCTTTCTGCGATCGCCTGTGTCGTGGGTGCCATGGACACACAAAACAAATGATACACACACCCAGACTAGACATACAAAAATTCTACATTAAAATGTTTGCTCCTCTGGGAATAGAACCCAGAAGCTTCACACACAACAGCGTTTCAATCACTGCTCGAAAATAAGTCCGGAGTCTTGTTGAAATATAATCTGTATCGATCAGTTCGTCACATCGTCCACAGATGGCGTAACATTCAAACTACCTCTCGCTTACATTGACATTAACAATTCATTAAAAAACCGTAACTTCCATTAAAAATAAATTAAGTGTCGTTACACAATTGTGTATTGATGATAATGTACTAATACCGAGTATATTTATTTACAGTTAACCTAACAGTTTCCAAAGTATTCCCGTAGTACATGCGTAGTATAGAATTTAGGTCGAATTCCGAGACAATTTACATTAATTAGCACCTCTCTAAACATAACGTTCATAATTTAACGATCCATGATTAAAGCAAATTTCGATTTCAATGATTTTCCAGGCAAGGCGCGGTACCGGAACAAAAACATTCAAACAACACTCTTTTGCGGGAAATACAATTTAAAATTAATTATAATTATGAATGGTGTCAACGTCCCAATTTAATAGCGCCGATTTAAAATGAATGTAGAGAATTATTTCTCTCAATTATTAACTACTTTACTGACGATAATAACGGCCATCAACCTTTATTATTATATAAATAAAAGAAACATAATTCATTACACCGTTAAGGGCAAGACGAAGTAAATAACATAGCCACAAATAAATAATATTTAAAAGCTACTTCATATGTACATTGGACTTACATTACAATAATAATTATAAACCTCGTGTGACATTAATTGAAAACAAATCAAATTAAATCGAAAATTTTGGGCGAGAAAAAAATTAAAATGATCTCACAAAATAAAGATGTAAATCACCTATTATGTACGTATAAAAAATAAAAACTCTATGGTACACTAAATTAAAAAATAATAACGTGTCTATGGCATTGTACTTACTTTATCACCGTCGAGGGTACGTTAAGATGCGTTGTGTTTAAGTGACTCTTTGGTGAATAATTCATTAAAACTAACTACATTATTATGATTATGAAATTATATACACAGAGTATAATATGTTTCATGGTCATATTCAGTGGAAATGTCAGATAGATTATATTCTCTTAAGGAATTTAGCAAGATCTGATATGATGTGGTGACTTCAGCACGCGACAAATATAGTTTTAGCTCAGAGCAAGAACTCAAAAGTGTTTTGGTATTTAAATGTTTAAAACACATTATAGAATGTAGACAAAAAATACATTATGCATGAGACGGCGCCACGAGTGTCCTGAATCACGATATTGAAGTTTTCTCAACGCACATCATATTTGGCTAGTTTCAATAATCAATCTTTGGATTTGGATAGCCCTTGTGATGTTTAGTTGCCAGGCTACATCTGTTCTTCAAATAAATTAAAAAAATGTCTCGGCAACCAAACAATAGATATCTTAATCTATATTCCAAGATCAGTTATTGAAACTCACCGATAATGGTTAACGAAGTATTATTTATTCCCCTTTGTGTTAAAAAATCTTGTTTATCTAACATTCCCACTGAATATAGCTCTGCGATTAAAATATTACCATACAAAGTCAATTTGATACTTTTGTATAATATTTAACTAATAGATGTGAAGCAAGATGTCTCATGAACTAAATAAGTCATTTCATTCGATAAACCAATTTATCAGTCAAATCAATAAAAAGAAAACATCTATCTATCATATTTTCATCAAAAATGTTAAAATGTTACATAATTTGAGTTCAATAAAAAAAGTTAAGCTTAAATCATTTTCATTTTAAACAGCATCAATAGAGACGAAATGACAAATACTCGAATAAAAAAACAATTGCGAAACGCAACAATACTAACGATTTCTTTGAATAAGTACAAACTTTTTACCAAAATACCCATTAACAAAATTAATCAAATCATTTCATATTAAAAAACGTTTGGTTTTTAAAACGTTTTTTAATATTCTTATATATATAAGTTACTTAAAATTTTCAATAGAGCCTCCTCATTGACATAGCAACACTTTGTCTTTTCAGTTCTCAATGTCAACATTAAATAAGTATTTGATGTCAAACGAACGATGCTGACACTGTTCGCAGTACCTATTCCCAATAGAAATATTGATTCAAACATTTTCTCTTGTTATTTAATTCCCTTCTAATGTATGAAAAAATGATTAAAGAAAAATATTTTTAATTTTTTTATCTATAGATAAGTTATAGCATCGGATAGTCATTTCATCTTGCAAGCCGCAAGCGTAACTACAACTAAGACATTATAGGAAACAATATGAGTATTCTCTTTGCACAACAGAAACCGACTACACATCATAAAATAGTATCTTATATGTGTAATGTGTATACATATCGTAGAAGTGTCGACACGACAAAAATTACGGCATTTTATATTGTGCACCCTCAGATAAGATAGTATTTTACAAAATGTAATCGGCTTTAGACCGACTGACTACCCACAACATTGACTAAAAATTACAATAATAGTCGATTCACCTCAACAAAATAAATAACATAATTTCATTTTATTAATATACAATACAATACAATACACTATCACTGTGATAAGTTAATTTGGAAAGATTTCCGTTGCATTTGCGACGCCGTCAAAAAAATGAAAATAGACAATGTCTCAGGCCGAACGCGTTTTCGTACGAATTTAACTCGTACGTACACGTACGTACAAATGCACGAACAATCCCGACCTTAGAAATACTATGTGAGCGTTCACACTGCGCGACTAAGTCGAACGACTTACTAAGTCGACTTACGCCAGAAACTAATAACCGATCGACAGATTATGGAACGCCTAAACGACGTTTGGTTGCCAGGCAACATTTGAATTGTACAAAGCATCTCGGCAACCTAACAGTATCAATCTCCATCCATGATTTACTAGTTATTAAGTTCAAGCGTTCGTAAGACGAAGGAGACGACTTAGGGATTGTTCGTGCGTATAAGTACGTACAGCAGCGATGATAGCCCAGTGGCTTAGAATTCGACCTCGAATCGAGGGGTCCGGGTTCGAATCCCAGTGGCACGCACCGATGACTTTGTAATAAAAGTTATGTGCGATTTATAAAATTAAATATCACCTGCTGTTGCGGTGAAGGAAAATATCGTGACGAAACCTGCATGCCTGAGAGTTCACAAAAAAAAATAATGTTCTCACGCGGCATGTTCGTCCACCAACGGGCAGTAGTGGTGCGTGGTGGACGGCGGCCTACACCCCTCTCATTGTGAGAGGAGACCGACCCACCAGTGGGGCATTAATGGGTTACTGACATACGTACGTACACAATTCGTACGAAAACGCGTGCAAACTGAGCGCGGCCCAAAAGTAAAAATTACATTCAATTCAACTAGCGACTACCGATTTCGTTGGATCTAAACAGAAATGTACATAAATAAGCGTCGTGATATTGCAATTTAGACTTAATTCACTGCAGGATACAGTTGTTTTTCCTTTGTATCTCGACGTTTGATAAGTTACGCTCGATTTCGTCGTCCTCCGCTATCCTGCAGGAAAATGTTTATTATAGCACAGTGTCACCTAATCCCGAAATTTACGCACGCTCTTTCGTGACCTATTTCTCTTGCCGTCCGCTCCAGTTCGGGGCGGGTTTATGTCACACTTGCTGTAAAATAGTATACGATACTCATGGCCAAAGTTGTCTATTATTGCACGGCGTTTAGCTCGCTAATTTCACGCCGTGATATAATAGGCTACTTAGGTCACGCGTATCGTACAAACATAGGGAACATCTCTAGAGCACACACGAAAACGTAAAATGATAGAAGCTTATCGTGAAATGATGAATCGTTTTATGGCCTAGTCCTCTTTATTTTTTTAGAGACCTTGAACAAGCATTATGCCCAACGGTGGGTGTCTTAAATGCTTAAAGAAAAGGCCTTCTTTTTTATTTGATAGATAAGAGAATTCTACAATCTAAGTTTCAGGCCATAAAAGTATTTGTAAAGTTCTTACGCCCTCTCCTGCTCGTCCATTTCTTGAACCAGTCTGTCTCTTTCGTTCACAGCCGACAGCAACTCCTGCGAAGAGTCAATATAGTCTAATAAATATAAGTGTCCTTTCACGAGTTGCATAGATTATCAAAGTAATCTTTGGGATATATGGGTGGGTGAACGCTTGTGGTGAATATTTCATTCCATAAAGTTGGTTTCAGTTGTTGTTAATAATTCTTATCTTTCTTGTTAATATTTTTTCATTAGGCTTTATTGTAATCCGAAGAAAATAATTAGGTTCTTTTTAATGTTAATCTAAAATAAAATATAAATAGATATTTAGATAATCATATTTATGAAAAGTTTTTCAATAGCGCATGCCATGTCTGTCTTTTCATATAAAAGTGTGATACATTGTCAAACAGACAAGCTGATGGGTGAAGTATTTATGTGATTCAGGAAGATTATATGTTTCACGATATGTTTGTGTTCGCACGAGTGTCTGTGTCTGTCTATATGCGTGTGTGGAGGTGTACATTTTGTCTATAAATTTACGAGCGCGATTGAGCTCGTATGTGGCTACACGTGTACTTTGACTGTGTGCGTGCGTGTGTGTACGTGCGCGTGTGCGTACGTGAGTGCGTGCGTGCGTGCGCGTGTAATGTGTGTGTGTGTGTGTGAGGAAGCGAGGAGGTCACCGACATGCAGCAGCAGCTTCTCGCGGCGGCTCTGGCCGGGCGTCTTGCGCCAGTCGTCCACGCCGAGCGACAGCCGCAGCTCGCGCGCCAGCAGCTCGCAGCGACGGCTCAGGTCCTCCTCTTGCTCTCTGGAAACGATGCCATCGATCGATTAGTACTAGATATCGCCACCATGCAGTAGTCACATTGTTATCACTCATGACTTGCAGACGACTCAAACAAATTCAACGGAAACCGCTGGAATTAACAGCCCCGGTAAAGAACAGGGTGGCCTCGATTAGTCCCGTGTGCAACGGAACGAAGGGCTGAAAGGAAGGAAGGAGTCAATCTATAACACAGAAACAATAATAATGTGTAACAATTGACACTCACAAAATATTAAGTTGCATCTGTCGCCGGATCAGGGCATTCTTCTTGTTGACTAGGTTGAACCATTGCGACATCAGTCGGTCCTCTTCCTGCGAAAACCATCATACAAACATATTTAGATAGCTATACCGACAACATAAACTCAACTCGTGTAAGTTTCAACATTATCGGGTACCAATGAATTATATTATATTATTATTTATCAGCATTGTAAACATTGAAACTTAATTTTTATTGATTTGAACAGTGGTTTTCCCACTGACTGTACTGTTTTATTATGATTTGCCTACTATATTTTATGTAAAAATAACGCATAATTCATTTCTGTATGCTGTTAGCAGACATTCAAAGTTACCAAAGTTGAATCTACTAATAAATTTTTACTTTTCTTAATCAATATAAAATAACTAACTTCCTACAACCCAAACCTAGACTGTTTCAGGTCTACAAAATGGATTTTTTTTGAACGGATTAAAACTTAACCTCTCGTCTACATGTAACAATATATAATGTGTACTTCAAACCACTTTACTACTAGGTTATTCTAAATACTCCTAACGTAGGATGACGAAATTTATTTATTAGACTTTATTGCCGCCTATCAACCATTCCAATAGACACTGGTTGCTAAAATATTTCAATATCCTGATTTAAATTGTACAAATCAATGGAACGATTGATCATAGCAAGTCAAAATTAAGACAATAACAAGCTACAAAATAAAAAAGATATACAACTAAATAACAATACAGGTACAACACAAACAAAATACAACAGTACAAATATTACGAAAGTGATACCGAATCCCGAGGGACGTGAATGCACGACACAAATAACTTTTTCCATTTTATCTGAAATACACGCAAAGCATGCATAAAATGTATCTGATAAACAAGTCAGTATAACTTTGCTGCACTTGTAAGATGTATTTTTTGAAAAATATTTTTCAAATTTTTCAATTTTTAAACGCATCACTTACTCAATGACAGCTTTAAAATTCACCCAGAGTAATACTGACCCCGCTATTCTAGTTAGTGAGAACATCTACATATGCTTGGACATTCTGCATTATATTTTCGAAGGCATGTAAAGTTCACTTACGATAAGAAAGTAATAGAAAGGGTTTATTGTTAACTTACACAAAAGCTGTTACAATGATGAAAACACTCTCGACACAGTTTTGGTTCTACTACAATGGTTCAGACGCGCGTTCACACTTTCATTTTAATAAAATTAACAATAAAATAAATAAATAACGCTTCACTCATAGCCCCACACTAGGATCCCCTGTGTCGTGGGCGCCGTGGACACACACGAGACAACAACACAACACACCCACACCAGAAACAGAAATTCAATTCATCATTCAAATCCCTGCTCCGCTAGGAATCGAACCCAGGACCCTCCGCGCAGCGCACCGGTGTCTTAACCACTGCGCCACTCAGTTCGTCATTGTTTTTGACGTGGCTCGTATTGCGAACTTTCTATTAGGCCAGCGCTGTGGACTGAGGCCTACTTCTAGCTTCCCATTGTGAGATGAGACCGACACTGTAGTGGGTATATACAGACCCCTCTTTCCCAGTGGGCACTTTGGGCGAGTGCCCAGGGCCTCGCTACCGATAGGGCCCCCCTCAGATCAAATACAAAGTCCCTAGTTCCTGTCAGATCACCAAACGATAACCAATGTTTATTACAAATTCAAAGAAATCGAACCTTAATACTGACTACAACATCCCATTATCCTAATATGCCCAGTATTGCCCAGGGCCTCCGATAGGTTAAAGACGGCCCTGGGTACATACGGGTTGTGGACACTGAGTCAGGTCGGCTCACCCGCTCATTGTGGCAGGAGACCGCCCCTGCAGTGGGTCACTAATGGTACACAATGGGTCGGCGGCTCACCTCGGTGTTGTCGGCCGCGTCCATGACCCTCCGCAGCTGCTTCTCGAGCGCCGCGGCCCTCTCGTCGATAGCGCTCTGCTCCTTCTCCAGCGCCTCCAGCTCGCTCGCTATGTACGAGCCGGTTACGCGCTCCTCCTGTGGACGACGGTTCAAAAATTAAAAAAAATAAACCGGCATCAAAAGTATGACATAAAATTTGTTACATACGCTAGGCCCACTGCTTTTTGAGGTTGGTGCCAAAATTTAACAATAGAAATGAAATACTTTGCACTAAAGACACCAACCTCAAAACACAGGAGGCTTAAAGTATGTAACAAATTTTATGTCATACTTTTTTAGTGTCAGTTTAATTTTTTTTATTTTATTGAAGCTACAAATGTCAAGTACTCCAAAATAATAAAAAACCCAATCGTATCGAGTGTTTTTTTATTATGGCACTTTAGTTAGCCTAAAAATGACTTCTTCAAATTCAATCAAACTCAAATATCTCGAAAACCGTTGAATTTTGGATAGAGCTTTACACGGCTTAAACGGTTGCTTTTGAGCTTATCTACAAGCCCTAAGCGGGAATACGTTACATACCAAATCACCCTGTATAATACAGTGTGTCCCAGGCAAAAGTGCAACCCCGAAAGAGGGTGAAACTAGACCAAAAATTATCGACAAAAAATAAAAAAGGAAATTCTGGCTTTTATTGATAAATTAAGATTTTGATTTTTTATTGTGGACTCTATGTACAAAAAAGCGATTTCTTTCAAAGCAGTGGGTCGATTTCATTGAAATAAAAAAAAACAATAATACGTCAAATACCTGGCAGTGAGTATAGAATAACACGTAGCTCTCAAAACAACATTATTTTTTGCCAATAATTTTCAGTAGTTTCAACATTTTTCAAAATAGGGTATTACGGCCTATGTCAAAAAGCTTTTTATATGAATTTGTAAGTCATAAAAACCCATAAAAAATTGGAAAAAAAAATTTTGCAAACAAATATTATGTAAAAAAAGACTTTTCAATTTGAATTTCAAAAATCCCGAAAACACGGTCTCGGCCGTCTCGGCGCTGCCGCCATGCTTGTGACGTCACTCGCAGTGTAAACAATACATGTCAGTAAAGGAAGAAAGTTATACTTCATCGTTTATTTACACTGCTAATGACGTCACGCCGATAGCTTTCATGGCGTATGGCGTTTTTGACATTTGAAAAACAGATTAACAAACCTGAATTTTAAAATTTAAATAATAAATGTATACTACATTTTTTAGAACAGAAATCCCCCATTTTTCACTTGCTTTTAACAAAATCTATCAATATTACATAATTTAGGATTTTTCCTTGGATGGTGCGAAATACCCTATTATCCGGGTATAACTGGGATATTTTGTGACTTACTATTATTCTACAGCATATTGGCTTGAAAACAAAAAAAATATGTATGTTCTAACTAAGTACAGCGTGCATTGCATACCTTCTCGTCGGGCGACAGGCGGTCGATGAGCGCACAGAAGGAGGCGGGCGCGAGCCGGCGCGCCTCGTCCGCCGGCGACGCGCTGCGCACACTCCTCGAGT
Source organism: Erynnis tages (assembly GCA_905147235.1). Taxonomy (NCBI): domain Eukaryota; kingdom Metazoa; phylum Arthropoda; class Insecta; order Lepidoptera; family Hesperiidae; genus Erynnis; species Erynnis tages. Next base: position 655,222 of record LR990097.1, read on the forward strand.
CCGGGCTCGTGCGCCCCTCCGAAACTGGCAATGTACATTACAAGTTACAACTGACAACTGACAACTGTTGCACTGCTATCTTTCCTTCCTTCCTTCCTTTCAGCCCTTAGTAGTCCACTGCTGGACACGGGCCTCCCCTAATCGACGTCACTCCGCCCAGTCCTGGGCCCTCTGAATCCAACGGTTTCCCGCTGTCTTCTTCAGGTCGTCAGTCCACCTGGTCGGAGGGCGGCCTGTGCTCCTTTTGCCTAAACGTGGTCGCCATTCGAGGACCTTTTTTCCCCATCGGTTGTCAGTCCTGCGAACGATGTGGCCAGCCCATTGCCACTTTAATTTGCAAATTTTGAGAGCTATGTCGGTCACTTTCGTTCTTCTTCGGATTTCATCATTTCTGATTCTGTCTCGTAGAGAAATACCGAGCATAGCTCTCTACATTGCCCTCTGGGCGACTCTGAGCTTGTGCATTAGGCTCACAGTAAAGGACCACGTCTCGGCACCGTAGGTCATCACTGGCAACACACATTGCTCGAAAACTTTCGACTTCAGGCACTGCTATACTACTATTCTATGCTTCAACCAGCTGGCTGCTGACAGCTGTAGCTGATACTATACTAGCTGACGAGCAGGCTAACCTCTGATAAGTACCAATGACTTTGTATTAAAAAGTTATGTACGCTTTATACAATTAAATATCACCTGCTGTTACGGTGAAGGAGAACATCGTGAGGAAACCTGCATGCCTGAGAGTTCACAATAGAAAATGTTCTCAAAGGTATGTTCGTCCACCAACGGGCAGTAGTGGTGCGTGGTGGACGGCGGCCTACATCCCTCTCATTGTGAGGAGACCCACCCGCCAGTGGGGCATTAATGGGTTACTGACAATACATAATAAATAACGCTTCACACTCACAGCCCAACACTAGGATTCCGTGTCGTGGGCGCCATGGACACACACGAGACAACAACACACACACCCAGACCAGAAACAGAAACTCAAATTCATCATTCAAATCCCTGCTCTGCTGGGAATCGAACCCAGACCTTCCGCGCAGCGCACCGCTGTCATAGCCACTGCGGCACCGCTGTCTTAGCCACTGCGCCACTTTGGTCGTCATTTTTCTATCATTTAAGTTGTATTTATATTTCTTTGCAACAATCCGCACACGTGGAACTTGTTTTGGTATGGACCCACCACCCTCCCTTATCTCTCTGAGTAGGTATATACCATAACAACTTATTCCAATAGTACACGACACGTGTTTCGCCCCAAAACGGAGCATCATCAGGTGATGTGGACTCTACAACGGTTGGTTGCTGAGTGAGGTCGCCGTTCGAGTGAGCTGCTTATATACCTTTTCTCCCTGCCATTATGACACATCGAGTGTAATCAAAAATCGAATAAAACGTCACTTGTCAGTGTTTTGACGTTTGATATTAGTGACTTATGTCTTTTTTACGTCACATGTGATTTTGGTGGAAAAATATGCAGCAAAGGAGAATTAGATACGTCTATTTGTTCATTCAGCAATGTAACACTATTGTTTTTACTATATTGAATAATTTGTAGCTGTTCTAGCAAACTGAGCCTAATTCCTTTCCTTCCATACCAAAACAAGTTCCACGTGTGCGGATTGTTGCAAAGAAATATAAATACAACTTAAATAACAATGGATTTCCGCAAAGTAACGCCTGATACAATATATTATATTTTTCTATCATTAACATACATAAATGGTAGATACGTTACCGGATCTATCGGGGCTGGGGGCGCTCTTCCTGGAGCCGGGGCTGGAGGGCAGCGACTCCGCGCGCGCCAGGGCCTCCAACTGCTCCATGCCACCCGCTGGCCAACAAACAAACAAACAAACAAACATAGATATACGTACTCACTCAACAAGGGTTACTACAAACTCCTAAATCCATCATAAAGCAATGATGTTCTGTTTTAATTTCAAACAAAATTGCTTTATGATGGTTTTAGGAGTTTGCAGTAATCCCCCTGAAATATTTGCCAAAACTAAAGACGACTGTACAGTAAAGTCTAATTCACACAATTAGACTTTCACTCACATATATTTCATTTCACAAATATTTATTTGTGAGCGGATGGCAATGGGGCGATATTGAGACACACGATAGCTGTCACGTGTGTTCCTTTATTGGGCCTAGTCATACCGCACTATAGAGCAATTTTTATTTACTTTTAAAAGAGTGCTGGGAGTTTTTTCCGCCCGCTTTTTTCTCCCAGCCTACGTTTTGCCTGAGGGGCGATCAAAGCGGATGAATATAGAATGCACAAATTGTACCTTATAGAGAATAAAAGCTTTTGACTTGACTTGACTAATCATTGTTCCAATTTTTCGTGAACATTATCCTTATAATTCTTTATAATTGGAATAGAAATAAATAAAAATTACGGGACAAACACACGGCTTTCCGATTCCAAAGTAGGCTGCGAGCCTCCGTTAAGGCAACCAGATAGCTAATACACACAGTCATACATACATACATACATTCATACATACATACATACATACATACATACATACATACATACATACATACATACATACATACATACATACATACATACATACATACATACAAACATACATAGTGTATCTATGTATCCATGAAATTTAGTATTCTTGTTTGGGAGCCGTAACAGACCAACATACATAGGTAATTATATAAAAATTGTGCAATTCTGAGAATATGAGTTCGATTAGGAAAAATATTAAAATAAATAAATAATTGGACTGCTAAACGATCACAACTTATTTTAACATAATTATAATATAAAATTAAGTATTAGTTACTTAAGATATAATTATTGTATGCCCGCATAGGGTAGACTGTTCTTAACTTATTATATTTTTTGTAACATCTTTCTCGTGTAACAGTCAACAATAAACGCATTCTTTTCTTTTCTTTTCTATTACACACATACGTGTCGAACCGATAACCCCTTTGTATTAAGTCGGTAAAGTCAGTCGGTTCAATCAGTAACAAAGCACCCACCTGCGGCAAGCTCCTCCATCACCGACTGCTTGGTGATGATCTCCAGCGTGCCGCGCGTTCTCGACGGTGACAGCGGCGACGTGGGACTGCAAACGAAATGTATGTGTCACTATGAGTAGTTATCGTTAGTAACCCATTAATGACCCACTGGCGGGTCGGGTTTCCTCTCACAATGAGAGGGATGTAGGCCGCCGTCCACCACGCACCACTACTGCCCGTTGGTGGACGAACATGCCGCGTGAGAACATTTTTTTTGTGAACTCTCAGGCATGCAGGTTTCCTCACGATGTTTTCCTTCACCGTAACAGCAGGTGATATTTAATTTTATAAAGCGCACATAACTTTTTTTTACAAAGTCATTGGTGCGTGCCACTGGGATTCGAACCCGGACCCCTCGATTCGAGGTCGAATTCTAAGTCACTGGGCTATCAACGCTATACTTATAGTTTATAGAATAGTTATACTTGACAAATATTATAATAATAATGAATTCGATTTCTAATTGTATATTCTATTTTGAAATTACCATTTGTTTAATTTATTTATTATTTAATTATTAATCTGACAATATTACCTACTGTAAATTCCTCTGATTACGCCCGATAGTGGCCCGATAGAGGAAACCTGCATGCCTGAGAGTTCACAAAAAAATGTCCCAAAGGCATGTGAAGTCCACCAACGGGCAGTAGTGGTGCGTGGTGGACGGCGGCCTACATCCCTCCCATTGTGAGAGGAGACCCGAGCCTGTAGTGGGTCATTAATGGGTCACTGACAAGGCCATAATGGCAGACGAGTCCCTTATTCTGTGTTTAATACGGGAAATTAAAATGATAAGAAAACCATTTATACAGGAATTCACCACACTAGATCTGTTACAGATAATAAATAGTGGAAATTCAACGATTACCTGACAATCCCCGCCCTGGCGTCGGCTATGAGCTTTCTCGCTCGCTCGCGCAGCTCTGCCTGTCTCTCTTCCTCTGTGAGCGCCTATGACATCGGTTACATTAAGTACCATACATGTACCTTCCATAAACAACCATTAATAGAAACCCGTGCAGGTTATCAGATACAGTCGTGGCAACCCATGGACTATTCATATCCATCTTAACCCTATCCTAATACTGTAATAGTACATTACGATACGCGTGACCTAAGTAGCGTAATAGACAACTTAGGTCACAAGTATCGTATACTATTTTATAGCAAGTGTGACATAAACCCGCCCCGGAGTGGAGCGGGCGGAGAGAAATAGCCAACTTAGGTCACGAAAGAGCGTGCGTAAACTGCGTGTTTAGGTCACACTATGCTATAAAAGTTGCTTTCCAGAGAAATACGGTAATATCCTCCTCCAGCAAGGTTATTATTATTAGGTATAAATACATATATACATGTATCTCCGTCAAGCCGACAAACCGAAACATTTTACAGATGGTTACGCTCCTGATAAATCGTTATTAATCTTTTAAAATATATCTCAATATCAATCCATTAGGCTGCATACAACCCTTTCATGGCCCACTACTGGGCATGGGTCTCTCCCCACAACTGGGCCAGGCCTGGAGCATAATCCACCACGCTGCTCCAATGCGGATTGGTAGATATCAATCGATTAATTAAATATTATTATGTTTAAATAAAAGATAAACAATATGAGTTAATCTAACATAGTGCTTAAGGACTTAAAGAGGAAGTGTCAATGACATCACAGAAAGTATGAATGAAAATATAAATATTTTTTTCTGACCACCTACCTTCTTAGGACTAACGTCGCCGTTCTTAAAACCGTTCACCATCTCGGTATGACCATCTTCCTTCTCCTTAGAACTCTGTCTCTTGTTTCTCTCCTTTTCTCTCGCTTCCTTTTTCGTAGCCTCAAGAAGCTGTCTCGCTCTCTCCTTCAACTCATCGTGACGCGACAACAGTTGCTGCGCCAATCAGCGCCAAGCCAGACACAACCGACCAATCACATACAAGCGCGCGGCACACCGCCGAATATCCGCACATCGGGTTCGAGCAAGCGTTCGTTTACATAGCATCGTCCAATCGGAAGCGTTGATATCGCCACACGCACACACAGGCATTGGTTTAAATCGTTCAAAGCGATTTTCATGGTGATGCGGAAATGGAAAATGAAAAAAATGATTTTAATCAATGTGATCGATTAGCGTAATGTTTTATAAAGCGATATTGGGATTTGGAAATCGATAATTGAGTCGAGTAAATCGAGCTGCTCTAGATGAAACTGGAACTATAGTGTCAAATCACTAGGATTTAAATCTACTTTTTAAAGGATTAAGGAGCATGATATATACATCTTTATTTAAACTTTGAAACTAGCCAACTAAAATTGGTTTATGTTGAGATAAAAACATGACAATGGGTAAGAAATAAACTTAGTCAGTGTGTTATAATATTCTTAAAATATGAATGTGTGGCTTTATAATTCTGAGTATTTATATTATATAGAGGGATATCTTAATGTGTGACAAAGTCATTGGGTCGCATCTCATAACATTCTTTAAAAAACATGAGGAGGATTAGTCGATATCTAAGAAACATTTTGAAATTAACAATTGGTGGATAAATTGATCATAGGATTGCTAATTTAAAAAGTGTAACTATTCAACGGGATCTAAAAAATAATTTGGCAAAGGGATGGCTGATAACAAAGAAACTATTTCTGAGTAAGTCTAACCTAACCTTTACACGTCACAAAACATAAACACTCTATGGACAAACAAAAAAAAACAAATAACACAAAGCCTTCATAGTGTAAGTACTCACCGGAGTGGGTTTGGGTAACTCGGGTGTTGGCGGTTTCGGTTGCAACCGGTCCGCGGTGTGGTTTTGGTTGTGGTTGTCCGACTGGTCCGGTTGCTGGTTGACTAGAGCGTTCAGGGGGTCGGTTGCCGCTGGTTCTATTGTTGGTTTTTGTTCGGGTTGTACTGTGGGAGGGTACATACATAAATAAATAAATAACGCTTCACACTCACAGCCTTACATCTGTATTCCTTGCAGTGACAAGACTTGAAAATGTTGATTAAACGAAGAGTTTTGTAGGTGTTAGAGCCATAGTAGCTCGTCCGGGGAGGCACCTTACCGCCAGCCTCTTAACCCGTCGTATACCAGCATGCCTTCACGTGTTGTGTTGCGTCTGGGGAGGTGTGGTTGCCGGGGATACTTTATTTGAGGCGAACATCTTAGTCCTCGTGCGTGGCAAAGCACCCGCATGCAACCTCAGATAGGATGTCCAATTGTCCATCCCATCCACTGCCCTATACATCAGGTGGCCTGCAGGCCGTTTGCTACTCAATTGAAATTTTAAAATACAGTGTGTGAGCAAACATGTAGACGCATTTAAATTTCTGATTTACTTGTCAAATGTAAGTTGTACGAGTATAAGTAAAGCGCGATGCATATAATCTAATGGTAGGAACGATGAGGTGAGGTAATTAGTAGTTGTGTAGCGTTCGAAATTCGGTTTCATTGGTAGCATTGGTAGCGGTGATAGCCCAGTGGCTTAGAATTCGACCTCGAATCGAGGGGTCCGGGTTCGAATCCCAGTGGCACGCACCAATGACTTTGTAATAAAAGTTATGTGCGATTTATGAAATTAAATATCACCTGCTGTTACGGTGAAGGAAAACATCGTGAGGAAACCTGCATGCCTGAGAGTTCACAAAAAAAAATGTTCTCAAAGGCAGGTGAAGTCCACCAACCCGCAGTAGTGGTGCGTGGTGGACGGCGGCCTACATCCTTCTCATTGTGAGATGAGACCCGACCCTGTAGTGGGTCATTAATGGGTACTGACAAATGAAACAAAATGATACCTACCTGTGTCATTGTTAGCATCAATGCTGTAGGGCGCCGGAGGGGGTGCGCTCTGCTCGTCCTCCTCGTCGGAACCGAACGGATCCGTCAGTTCTTTACGCGTCATCAGCTTCTCTGGCCGAGCGGGCAACGGCTGTGTGCAATGATTGAAAATCAATTTAATTTCGAGCGCGAAAAAATTAAAACACAAATGATAAATGAAAAGTTGAAATCTATGGTTGAACGTCCATCCGTTACAAGGACCAAATAAGTATCAGTCACCATCACGAGCAATCGTCATTGATGCAAACTCCGCAATTTATGTAATTTTGTCTGCTGACGGTATTTGGAGGGATATAGTACCGTACTGTTGGTTTGTTCAGTTTGTGGCCTTCTTCTGCGAATAGTCAAGTGATGGCGCCACACGATCCTGAATCGCGCTATCGAAGTTTTCTACATCGCTGGCATATATACAACACTCCGATATGACGTAATCCGATCTCAGCCGCTTCTTAACCGTAACCCATATTTTCACGAGGGCATATTTCACAAGGAGCATATTTGGAAAATACCCAAATATTTCCCAATAGTATAGTATTATCCCAAAGGTATTTTTTGCCAAGGGTATTTTTCCCAAGAGTATTTTTCCCAAGAGTATTTTTTCCAAGGGTATTTTTCCTAAGGGTAAAACACTTGTGTGTATTTTTTGTAACAAAAAGTAAAAAGTGTATTTTTCCCAGTGATATTTTTCTTTCTATGATGTCTAAAAACGCTTGGGCCTCTTTACTTAAAAAAAAACACTAAAAAAACTTATCCAAAGTGGTTGGGTGTTTGGAGACTACTAACCTCAGTAACCGCCGCCGGCTTGGCGTCGGCGAACCACTTGGCGGTGGGCTTGTGCAGCTCCTTGGCGGGGGACAGCAGCTTGCCCAGCAGGCCCCGGGGCTGCGGCGCGCCCGCGGGGGACCTGTCCGGGGTGCGCCGCCCCTGGGACTCTTGCGACTCTTGGGACCTGGGACCATTGAACGGAACTATACTCCATTTTTAATCCCTTGTCATATTCGGTAAACACTCTCAAGGTCGTTCATTAACGTTAATGGCTCTTTATGAAAATAGAGATGGCACTTACATATTGTGTCAATACGAACAGAGACGGTTGAATTTGTTTGTTTATTATTATGAACATTACGTTAAATGACGTCTCTGAGTGCGGCCGTTTGCGTGTCTTTTTATTTTAATTTGCAATTAAAAAATAATGCAGACACGAAATTATAAAAATATAAAAACAAATTGTCATTTAATACAGAAACAGATTTCTAGAAACTTTTATTTATTTTTAAAGCAATTTGATTTTTTTTTTTTTCAAAAAAACAGTGGTTAGATTGTTTATCCGATAGGACAAGAGAACGAAAACGGGCTGTAAACAACACCACGCGGGAAACGAACAGAAAATAGAAAAAAACCGGTGTGAATGGAGGCTTGCACTATAGCAACAATCATTAATTTTTTTCAACTTTTTTGTAACTATGTTAGTGCTTTATTAATGTTTAGTGTTCGATGCCTTCCTTCCGTTTGATTAGTATTGTTATATTTACCCTCCACGGCGTCCTAACCACTCATGTCATCGTAAAGGTGCACTCACACGGGCCTAGGCCTCTCCATGGTGGTCCTGGAGCGGCGGGTGCTGACCTCTCGGCTGAACAGCTCGGCGGGCAGGGAGGCGTCGGTGTCGTGCCTGCCCACCAGGTACGACGACTCTGTCTCGTCGTTGCCTGACAAATGTTCATGTCAGCATTGGTGTTACATTCAGAAAATGTTGCAATATTAAAGGATTCGATTGAGGAACCAATAAAGTTTGATATTCTTAAATTAAATAAATAAATAACGCTTCACACTCATAGAACCACACTAGGATTCCCTGTGTCGTGGGTGCCATGGACACACACAAGTCAAGAACACAACACACCTAGACCGGAAACAGAAATTCAAATTCATCATTCAAATTACTGCTCTGCTGGGAATCGAACCCAGGACCGGTGTCTTAACCATTAAGCAACTTGGGTCGTCATTTAAATTTACTCTTTGATTTCTGATTAATTCTCTGCCCTCTACATAGCCTGCGCTAAAACAGGAAACTTTTTGTAATGGTGAAATGAGTTGGTCTGCCAGATTATGGTAGGTATGAATTACACAAAACATATGATATGCATATTTATTACTAGACTGTGCCCGCGGCTTCGTCCGCGTGTATTTTAGAACTTGGTACAGAGAAGGATAAAAAGTATCCTATATGTTAATCCAGGCTATGATCTATCTGTGTACCAAATTTCATCCGAATCTGTTCAGCCGTTTTTGCGTGAAAGAGTAACAAACATCCATCCATTCGCATTTATAATAGTAATATATAAATATATACATAGTAGGATATTGTGCTCACCTAATTGCTCCACTTGCAACTCGTTACCGGTAAAATGTGCTCTCAGTTGAAAGAGGTACGTCATGATCTGTAGCAAAAACATTTTTGTGAGTTAAATTAAATAAGTATTCTTAACGATAACGTACGTCCACAATATATGTACGTGAAAATCAGCTTGGAGGAAATACGTGATATCAGCAATGTTATTTAAGTTGTATTTATATTTGTTTGCAACAATCCGCACACGTGGAACTTGTTTTGGTATGGACCCGCCACCTTCCCTTATCTCTCTGAGTAGGTGTATATCATAACAACTTATTCCAATAGTACACGACACGTGTTTCGCTCCAAAACGGAGCATCATCAGGTGATGTGGAACAAACAAGTTCCACGTGTGCGGATTGTTGCAAAGATATATAAATACAACTTAAATAACAATGGATTTCCGCAAAGTAACGCCTGATACAATATATTATATCAGCAATGTTTCTATGTACCTTGATTACTTGATACCTGGAAATTGGCCGTCTAAGCTAGCTAAAGTTAGCTGGTAGGCATGCGACCTTCCTTCCTTCCTTTCAGCCCTTGGCAGTCCACTGCTGCATGGGCCTCCCCTAATCGACGCCACTCCGCCCGGTCCTGGGCTCTTTGAATCCAACGGTTTCCCGCTGTCTTCTTCAGGTCGTCAGTCCACCTGGTGGAGGGCGGCCTGTGCTCCTTTTGCCTAAACGTGGTCGCCATTCGAGGACCTTTTACCTTTACCTTTGTTAATGCGATCTAAGTATACACTAAAACTAAACAATCGTTCCCATTTCGTTCGTCACAAAATACGTGACGATTAACGAACATAGTTACACTGCCTAGAGTGAGTTTGACGGCGAAATAAGAAAATAATTTGAGTTTTTTCCCCGAAAGATTTTCTCTTATTTTTTCTCAATTTCAACTAAAATGCATATAACTATCATAGTTACACTGCCTAGAGTGCGTTTGACGGCGAAATAAGAAAATTATTTGAGTTTTTTCCCCGAAATTTTTTCTCTTATTTTTTCTCAATTTCAACTAAAATCCATATAACTATCATAGTTACACTGCCTAGAGTGAGTTTGACGGTGAAATAAGAAAATAATTTGAGTTTTTTTCCCGAAAATTTTCTCTTATTTTTTCTCAATTTCAACTAAAATCCATATAACTATCATAGTTACACTGCCTAGAGTGAGTTTGACGGCGAAATAAGAAAATAATTTGAGTTTTATTCCCGAAAATTTTCTCTTATTTTTTCTCAATTTCAACTAAAATCCATATAACTATCATAGTTACACTGCCTAGAGTGAGTTTGACGGCGAAATAAGAAAATAATTTGAGTTTTTTCCCCGAAAGATTTTCTCTTATTTTTTCTCAATTTCAACTAAAATGCATATAACTATCATAGTTACACTGCCTAGAGTGCGTTTGACGGCGAAATAAGAAAATTACTTGAGTTTTTTCCCCAAAATTTTTTCTCTTATTTTTTCTCAATTTCAACTAAAATCCATATAACTATCATAGTTACACTGCCTAGAGTGAGTTTGACGGCGAAATAAGAAAATAATTTGAGTTTTTTCCCCGAAAGATTTTCTCTTATTTTTTCTCAATTTCAACTAAAATGCATATAACTATCATAGTTACACTGCCTAGAGTGCGTTTGACGGCGAAATAAGAAAATTATTTGAGTTTTTTCCCCGAAATATTTTCTCTTATTTTTTCTCAATTTCAACTAAAATCCATATAACTATCATAGTTACACTGCCTAGAGTGAGTTTGACGGCGAAATAAGAAAATAATTTGAGTTTTTTTCCCGAAAATTTTCTCTTATTTTTTCTCAATTTCAACTAAAATCCATATAACTATCATAGTTACACTGCCTAGAGTGAGTTTGACGGCGAAATAAGAAAATAATTTGAGTTTTTTCCCCGAAAGATTTTCTCTTATTTTTTCTCAATTTCAACTAAAATGCATATAACTATCATAGTTACACTGCCTAGAGTGCGTTTGACGGCGAAATAAGAAAATTATTTGAGTTTTTTCCCCGAAATATTTTCTCTTATTTTTTCTCAATTTCAACTAAAATCCATATAACTATCATAGTTACACTGCCTAGAGTGAGTTTGACGGCGAAATAAGAAAATAATTTGAGTTTTTTTCCCGAAAATTTTCTCTTATTTTTTCTCAATTTCAACTAAAATCCATATAACTATCATAGTTACACTGCCTAGAGTGAGTTTGACGGCGAAATAAGAAAATAATTTGAGTTTTTTTCCCGAAAATTTTCTCTTATTTTTTCTCAATTTCAACTAAAATCCATATAACTATCATAGTTACACTGCCTAGAGTGAGTTTGACGGCGAAATAAGAAAATAATTTGAGTTTCTTTCCCTGAAAATTTTTCTCTTATATTTTCTCAATTTCAACTAAAATGCATATAACTATCATAGTTACACTGCCTAGAGTGCGTTTGACGGCGAAATAAGAAAATTATTTGAGTTTTTTCCCCGAAATATTTTCTCTTATTTTTTCTCAATTTCAACTAAAATGCATATAACTATCATAGTTACACTTGCCTAGAGTGAGTTTGACGGCGAAATAAGAAAATAATTTGAGTTTTCCCCGAAAAAATTTCTCTTATTTCTCTCAATTTCATCTAAAATACGAGTACATATAACTAATAGTCTGGCGGCCCTGCGATCTTGATCTAAGTATAAGAGTGAAGCAGAATTGAACGTGCTATAATTTCTCCATTTCAATAGAAAGCTCTCCTTCATAGCCGGCAACGCACTGGCGACCCCCCTGGTGTTGCACGTGTCAGTAGGCGACGGTGACCACTTACATCAGGAGGCCCGTCTGTCTGTTTGCTTGCTCCATTTATAAAAAAAAAAAAAAAGTGTTGAGTGTAACAAATCATGCAACTCACAGCGAGTCGATCGGGCGTGGGTCTGGCGCACACGTCGGCGGCCGTCAGCACTTGCGATATGCCCAGCTTAGAGCTCGCCTCCAGGGCTATGCGGAGGTTCCTCTCCGCCTCGTCCGGCTGGAGACCGGAGAAGTCACTGCAAGTGATACAATATTTAATGATACCAATAATTTTGTATACTTACAATATTATCGGAGCAGACTCCGATATGAACTCAAATATTTTATTTCTGTTTTATTTTTCTTTTAATTCTGTTTGTATACAATATTATCGGAGCAGACATTGAACTCAAATTTTTTATTTCTGTTTTTTTTTCTTTTAATTCTGTTTATGTCTCCTATTTTAGGGAATAAGGAAAATTATTTTATGAGGGCCAACTAGATTCAATTGAAACCGACTTTTAGTTGGAGAATCCGGCATGCCCGAATGTTTCCCATGATGTTTTGAAAGTAATGTTCGTCCACCAACGGGCGGTAGTGGTGCGTGGTGGACGGCGGCCTACATCCCTCACATCGTGAGAGGAGACCCGACCCTGTAGTGGGTCATTAATGGGTTACAGACAATGTAATAGAAGGGTACTCACATCAAGTCGGGGCGGTAGTGGTGTATGATGGCGCAGAAGGCCAGGCCGGAGCGGAAGCTGGTGGTGAGGTTGCTGACGCGACACGAGCGGTACTCGCGCGTCACTTGCGCACACCACTCTAACAGGTCTTGCACCTGGGGTCACGTAACATATGAGGCCATGAGAACCATAGTCGTCCTGGCCTATCTTAGTAAGTCCAGTGTAGCGCTTTAAATTTCAAAATCAAAATCATTTATTTGCACGAATATGGGTTAGTTATTGGTTTTACAGGGCATTTTGATCAATCCATATTAGCCTTTTCAGGTATGCAAATTAAAAAAGTAAATTTGTTAGTTTTCTTGGTAGTTTTCGACTAGTTTCGGACCATGAATCATTTTTAAATCCATATTCGTGAAAGAGTAACATAAACAGACACCCAATAATCCAAACACCTCCAAATCACTCAGTTTTTTAAATGTGATTTATTTTTCACTTTCACATTCACATTTCTTCCACAGTTATCTAATTTTTTCCACTCACATCTCAACTGTCTCAGATGTATTTCAAATTATTTTTGTACGAGACCCAAATTCTCGTATGAACCACATGTAGCGCGATCTTCTTACATTCGAATAAATAATTCACACGTGCCACGATGTTTTCACATGTCTCTCAATGTTTTTAACCCCGTCGCAAAACACCCCTTGTGTTATAAGTTTGACGTGTCTGTCTGTCTGTCTGCATTGGTTGTAGCACCGTAGCTCGCGAACGGATGAAGCGATTTCAATTTTTTTGTATGAAAGGTGAGTTACGGCCGAGTGTTCTTAGACATGTTTGATGAAAATCGGTTGAGTCGTTTAAAAGTTGTGGGGGGTGAAAGTGGGGAAGAATAACCGAATGTCTGCAAATACAATCGAGCGGGGTCTCAAATGAAAGCGCATCACGTGCACATTACAAAATAATATATTCAATGAAAATTGTCGTTATTGTGTCGGGGGTATTTTTAAATTTCAATTTAATGTTTTGATTTTGTTACAATTTAAGCTATTCATCTCGTTTGACATTGATATATGGCAATTATTAAACCTAAATTAACACTTTAAAAGAATTCAACATAATACAAAACAACACTCACCGGAGTCTTATCCTTGTCAGCATCTTTAACGGGGAACAGCTTGTCCTCTCTTTCTAACTCCACCGTCGGAGTCTTATCGTTGTCCTCTTCCCTCTCATTGTCGTTCGTGTCCAAGTTGATGTTATTCAGATTGGTCTTCAACTCCAGCGGCTTGAGATTCCTCTTCGCCACCGTCTTCGGCTTGAAGACTATCCCCTTCAAATTATCATTCCTGACCTCGTCCGGTGCCACGTTACTAACACTCTTGGGTGTGGACGTGAACTTAGGCGGTTCGGTCTTCATCGCCAGCTTCGTGAGACTGCTTAGGTACTCCGGTCGTGATTTGGGGGCGATGGACGCCTCAGTGTCGTTGTCCTTGGGCGGGTGGGGGGTGGGGGTGGGGGTGGCGGGCGAGGTGGGGGTGCGGGGCGGCGAGGGGGGCGAGGGGGGCGCGGTGGGGGTGCGCGAGTTGTCGAAGTTGAGGCTCTGCACGCTGTTGGGGGTGGCGGCGATGTCGCTGTTCGTGAGGCTTTGCGTCATCTCCTCCATCTGCTGCCGGAGGTCCAGCATCTGTCAACAAAAGAGGGAGATTTGTTTTTGAATTTTTTAGAGGAAGAGCAAACAAGCATGTTAGCGGTCAGTTTTGTATCTAATAGTTTTATCCGCAACGCAGTTATGGGGTGGTCGAAAATGGTATGAACTATTTCGAGAAAAGGATGGTACGGCGTGGCCGCTTTTTTTCTTCGACTTGGCGGGGGCACTGCCGTGCCTCCAGATTTATTTATTTACGGTTCATTGGAAAGTTGCGGTACGAAAGGGAAGCTTGCTTGATAGCATTTTCTTATAGATTAGCAATAGGAGAAATTGCAGAGAAATAAGAAAAATAAGAGAACGAAATAAAAGAAAAAAATGTGTTTATTGTTGTCTGTTACACGAGTAAGATGTTACAAAAACTATAATTAGTTAAGAACAGTCTACCTTATGTGGGCATACAATAATTATGTCTTAAATAACTAGAGAAAAGAAGAGAGAGAAATAAGATAGATTTTAAACTATGTATATCCATTATCCAAAAAAACCTACAACTAAATGCAATCACCTAGGGAAAATTAAAAAATGATCATGCTACGAACTATAGACGATGACATCTTCCGTTGCACGCACCAATGTTACTGTTGAGCCTTAAAATGTTCAATAGGGTATTACGGCCTATGTCAAAAAGCTTTTTATATGAATTCGTAAGTCATAAAAACCCATAAAAAATTGGAAAACAAATTTTTGCAAACAAATATTATGTAAAAAAAGACTTTTCAATTTAAATTTGAAAAATCCCCGCGAAAACACGGTCTCGGCCGTCTCGGCGCTGCCGCCATGCTTGTGACGTCACTCGCAGTGTAAACAATACATGTCAGTAAAGGAAGAAAGTTATTCTCCATTGTTTATTTACACTGCTAATGACGTCACGCCGATAGCTTTCATGGCGTATAGCGTTTTTGACATTTGAAAAACAGATTAACAAACCTGAATTTTAAAATTGAAATAATAAATGTATACTACATTTTTCAGAACAGAAATCACCATTTTTCACTTGCTTTTAACAAAATCTATCATTATTACATAATTTTGGATTTTTCCTTGCGTGGTGCGAAAACCCTATTTAATAACGCACTCACCTGTCTTGTGGAATTATCCGACAGCGTATAGTCGTCTTCGTCGAGGTCTTCTAAAACAGCGATGTCTGAATTATTGTTGACTGACAGAAGCGAAGCGAGCGACTGCATGTCTTCATCACTGAAATAAAGAAACTCGTCATTTACATTTGATAAGAGACTTGCTTTAATTTTTGAACTTGTTTTGACTTTTTTCCACTGGGCTTGACTACTTTTTGCAAACCTTTTTTTTGCCCACACCTGGGTACCGACTACGTTAAACTACAGGACAACATCACAGAGCACAAACCATCCCGTGTACATTGCGAGTTGACAGAGACACAGGCTTATCTATGTCAGATATTCTTAAAACTGTCCGCGGTACCTCCAATAATGACTAAGTTTAAAACGGAAATGCGCAAGTTATTAGCCACTAGCAGTTGTCAATTTCCTTCCTTCCTTCCTTTCAGCCCTTAGTAGTCCACTGCTGGACATGGGCCTCCCCTAATCGACGCCACTCCGCCTGGTCCTGGGCCCTCTGAATCCAACGGTTTCCCGCTGTCTTCTTCAGGTCGTCAGTCCACCTGGTCGGAGGGCGGCCTGTGCTCCTTTTGCCTAAACGTGGTCGCCATTCGAGGACCTTTTTACTCCATCGGTTGTCAGTCCTGCGAACGATGTGGCCAGCCCATTGCCACTTTAATTTGCAAATTTTGAGAGCTATCGTTCTTCTACGGATTTCATCATTTCTGATTCTGTCTCGCAGAGAAATACCAAGCATAGCTTGTGAATTAGGCTCACAGTAAACCGTAGGTCATCACTGGCAACACTGACAACAGTTGTCCGTTTAAGTACTAGCAATCCCAGATGAAGCACAACTCAGTGCCTGAAGTCGAAAGTTTTCGAGCAATGTGTGTGTGGTGCCAGCAATGGACTGCTAAGAGCTGAAAGGAAGGAAGGAAGGAAGGATGGTAATCATAGCGAAACTCACGTAGCCTGCCCCTCGCGCAACAGCACGCAGTGTAGGGTGAGCTGCAGCTTGGCCGCCTTGACCTTCCTCGAGAGCGGGTCCAGCGCCAGCTTCAGGGGCCGCTGGGCGGGCGCCAGCGAGGCGTATCTGCGCAGGTTCACCGCGCACGACGCCAGCCGCCGCCGCTTGCCCGTGGGTGACACCTTCAATACAATAAGATGGTTCTTGTAATGTTCTTGTAATGTTAGTGGGACTTGGCAAGAGATGTCACGATAGAAACACAGAGTGCCGGGAGATTTTGTGCCGCCCGCTTTTTTTCTCCCGGCCTACGTTTTCCGCCGGAGTTGGTTGTTAGAGGGACTTGGCAAGAGATGTCACAATAGAAACACAGAGTGCCGGGAGATTATTTCCCGCCCGCTTTTTTCTCGCGGTCTACGTTTTGCCCGAGGGGCGATCGAAGCGGATGAATGTATGTATGATTTACAATGCTCAATTTAGGTACAATCAATTTTTTTTTTAAATAACGCTTCACACTCATAGCCCCACACTAGGATACCCTGTGTCGTGGGTGCCATGGACACACGCAAGACAAGAACACAACACACCCAGACCAGAAACAGAAATTCAAATTCATCATTCGAACCTCCGCTCTGCTGGGAATCGAACCCAGGACCCTCCGCATAGCGCACCGGTATCTTAACCACTGCGCCACTCGGGTCGTCTAATGATGAATTACTTTGAAATTATGAGATTAACACTTTATGAGCGTTATTAAGTGTGCACAAATTGTACCTAATGAAAGTTTGAGTTTGACACGAGATGGAGGCAACAGAGGAAGTCATGAAAAAATTATATTCATTTAAGAGAAAACAAAATACATTTATTTACTCTAAGCATAAGATTATTAAGTGCACTTATAGCACAATAAATTTGCTACCAGCGCCGATTTATACAGAGTGATAATATTATGGTTAGTGGTCGGAATCTAGAACAATTTTTAGGTTAATTTATAAAATTTCATATGCTCACGGCGCGGGTGGCCTACATGTCCGTTTGTTACTCATACAGCAATACAATAAACATAGAAAATGGCTTGCTTTATACTAAGTTCGTCCGTGGCGATGAGTTATAAAACTAATACTCATGTACGCGGTGATGAGTTATAAAACTAATGCTCAGGTCTGTGGTGATGAGTTATAAAACTAATTCTCACGTGTGTGGTGATGAGTTATAAAACTAATGCTCAGGTCTGTGGTGATGAGTTATAAAACTAATACTCACGTACGCGGTGATGAGTTATAAAACTAATGCTCAGGTCTGTGGTGATGAGTTATAAAACTAATACTCACGTACGCGGTGATGAGTTATAAAACTAATGCTCAGGTCTGTGGTGATGAGTTATAAAACTAATACTCACGTACGCGGTGATGAATTATAAAACTAATGCTTAGGTCTGTGGTGATGAGTTATAAAACTAATACTCGCGTGTGTGGTGATGAGTTATAAAACTAATACTCACATCCTCCAGCACGAAGGTCCAGTCCTTGTCTTCGAGCTCGTTGGTTCGTGCGTCACGGAACAACGTCACGGCCACCGTTTCGTTCTCAGGCACTGAGAATATAACCGCGCCTCTGCAAACAATACCATTAGATACGTTGATAAAACAATATCGGTTCGTTCGGTTCCTTTAGTTAATACGAAGCCACAAAAAATAATTTAAAAATAATTAAACCGACATCAATAAAGTAAGAAATAAAATTTGTAACATGCTTTAGGCCTACTTTTTTTGAGGAAAAGCTGTTCTAAACTTTATTAGGTATAATTTTTGTAACATCTTTCTCGTGTAACAGTCAACAATGAACGCCTTCTTTTCTTTTCAATTAAAGTATGAAAAGACATGAGAACGTGCTGCTTTACGACGGCTTAAGAGGCTGGCGGTTCCTTCCCGGACTAGCTATCATGGCGCTCCGCTATTAAAAATTAATGAAAAAAATTTAAATTACAAAAATACGTGATAATGAATTATTTGTCAGTAACCCATTAATGACCCACTACAGGGCCTAGTGCGGGTTGGTGGACTTCACATACCTTTGAGAACATTTTTTATGAACTCTCAGGCATGCAGTGATGCAGGTTTCCTCACGATGTTTTCCTTCACCGTAACAGCAGGTGATATTTATTTAATTTTATAAAGCGCACATAACTTTTTTACGAAGTCATTGGTGCCACTGGAATTCGAACTCGGACCCCTCGATTCGAGGTCGAGTTCTAAGCCACTGGGCTATCGCCGCTCTGAATGAATAATGATTGATTGAAATGAATTATTTAACTCACTTTAAAGGGTCTTTGAGCGAGGGCTCCCATTCAAGCGGCTCGGTGACACAGCGGCGCGACCGGCGGGTCCACACAATGCTGAGCTTGTTCGGTTTCCTGAAACAAGTTGTGATAAATTAATATATGAACAGCCACAGGTGACGCTAAAAATCTCCATTGACAGCACAAATAATTGTATTCAGTCTGTATGTGAAGCGCGCATAGCCCCGCTGCTTGAGTAGATCGCGGTCAGCACCTGGGGCCCGATTCTGTATATCACACTCGTATCGCGGCAATGTCGTGTCTTACCCGTGATAAAAAGTAAAAAAAGGCTTAAAAGTCAAATATCGTGACAATCTATTGTGTGCCTTATAGAATAGACATTAAGGTTCCTTGTCGTGCCGAGTTCATGAAATGACATACGGTTGGATGACACACGATATCGGCACGAAATCTGAATGGGCATACAGAATCAACCCCCTGGATGGGTGACCGCTAGTGGGGAGTTACATACGCGCTTATCTCTAGCTTTATCGCTAGCACAATATCTCCAAAAACCACACCTCTACATCAGAAACATAAGGTAAGAGGAACATGTTGCTTCACATCAATTTACAAGGGCGGCGGTATGAACCTCCAAGGGCGAACTTCAATGGAATGGACCACTAATGAAAAAACTCGTCGCATAATAAGATATCATTATAATCTTAGAGGGCAATGAAGAGAGCTATGCTTGGTATTTCTCTACGAGACAGAACCGGAAATGATGAAATCCGAAGAAGAACGAAAGTGACCGACATAGCTCTCAAAATTTGCAAATTAAAGTGGCAATGGGCTGGCCACATCGTTCGCAGAACTGACAACCGATGTGGAAAAAAGGTCCTCGAATGGCGACCACGTTTAGGCAAAAGGAGTACAGGCCGCCCTCCGACCAGGTGGACTGATGACCTGAAGAAGACAGCGGGAAACCGTTGGATTCAGAGGGCCCAAGACCGGGCGGAGTGGCGTCGATTAGGGGAGGCCCATGTCCAGCAGTGGACTACTAAGGGCTGAAAGGAAGGAAGGAGGAAGGATAATCTCTAGTCATTCTATAGGTGCGGCGGTGTGCGAGGGTGCGGCCTCAACCCCGAATCAGTCGGTCATCCGGCGACCTCACGAACCACATCAACTGGGCTAATGCCATGTCGCGGACCGCTCGCAGTAATGTCATTACTACTTCGGATTAACTTTACGTACACTGCACACTGGATTGTGTGCGAGGCTTTAAACATTACTTCATGTAGGCTGTAGGTTTAAACGATTACACAGTTCATGGAAAACTTTGATAAAATTAGCCTATATTTTATATTTAAGGCCTACATCCTTCTCATTGTGGGAGAAGACCCGAACCTGCAGTGGGTCACTAATTAGTTAAGACAATTGCACATTATCGAGACATCTATACTAAAGCCTTCAGAAAGATATCTATTTATCTATAAATACCGCCGTCAGCCGTTACACGGAAAGGTCAGGCGATAACCGCACCCTGTCGATACCTGATAATAGAAGGAATGGGGTGCGTTCCCGCTCCTAATGTAAAGTATCGTGTACCGATCCGATTTCTTTGTCACCGACTTTTTTCTTAAACAATTCCCAAATTTGGAATAGATACAGAGATTCTAAAAGGGGAAAAGCTAACACGAAATAAGATATAATAAATAGGAAGGACTCTAAAGTGAATAGGCATGATGACTAATTTTCAAAAACTCTTCTATGATATTCAGAAGTTTCTATTATGTCTAAAATATATCATATTTTTGTAGAAAATTAAGGCTTTTGTGCAATAAAAGTACAATTAAATTTTAAGTTTCAAATTCATTCCAAAACACTCGCCCGTGTCATGGCGTCTGTCATTACGTCACGGCTCAGTGAAAAGGGCAGAGATCGCGTATAATATATTATGCTTACGAAAAAATGACGTTTACTGAGACGTGACGTAAATTGACGTAATTCGATCTGATGGGTGTTTAAGCTATCATGGCGGATTGTTGTATTTTGTAGATTTATTTTAACAAATAAATTATTAATCTCGACATTAATAAGAGAATCAATATATGTTTCAAAATCTTTGTATCCTATTTCATTAGATCAGATTAATATTTTGGCGATACTTGATTACTGTCATCATGCCTATTGAAATGCTTTTATTGAACTGTCAAAAACGCAGTATCTTCATAGATATTGTATGACGAACCTGGCTTATGACGTCATCAATATTTCAAGTTTATCGACTTACTCTTTATTGTTTTTGCTTTTTTCATAAATATTGGTAATTGACCTAATGATGTCCTGAAGAAGAGCAGCGCCCAGAACGGATTTCGCTTATATGTAGAATACCTATTTCTATTAACAATCTGACTGACAACCGATGGGGAAAAAGTAATCGAATGGCGAGGAGGCCCGTGTCCAGCAGTGGACTACTAAGGGCTGAAAGGAACGAAGTAGGGAATAACAATCGATCGCAAGCGATTGAAAAAGTTAAGCAACGTCGGGCGCGGTCAGTACCAGGACGGGTGACCGATAGCGGCGAATTAAATGCGCGCTTCCGTGCTTCGGAGGGCACGTTACGCCAAGCAAGGAACGGTCTGGATTCGAATCAAAGCGGCTTCCCATTGTGAGAGGAGTCCCGACCCTGGGTCATTGCTGGGCTTCACATCTTTCGTAACAAGCTAAGATTCAATTTGAATTGCCTCTTTAGAGAACTCAATTAAGCTTTGCAATAGTGTAGGACTTACTTTGAATTGCTGCGTTGTCTATGGATTGCTTAGCTTACCATTTGGGCGTCACTTCAACGTCGATGCGGTGGTACGAAGCGGTGTACTGAAACTTCGCCGCCCGCTTGTTTACGCGTTGCAGGCGCTTCCAGACCGACGCCATTTTGGAATAATCTGGAACAAATGAGCCATAAAAAACATCACTTGTAAAAAAAGGCTCGCAACTCAGTTCTTCCACCGTATTAATTTATAAATAACAAATACATTTACAATGAACAAACCCATACTGTTAAAAACATCTGATTCGAGATAAAAATACTGGCAAAGGAAATATATGAAGTCAGAGGCTATTTATAAATTTTATGCAAATGTTAACTACACATTATGCCCACTATATCAACGCATCGTTATGGTCAGTGTATCAATAAGCCTACTACTATTGACAGCAACTCTTTTATGGCCCAGTGTTGGGCCCAGTGTTGTCTCTCCCAACAACATGAGGAGGCCTGGAGCATACTCCACCACGCTGCTCCAATGCGGTGCGGTGGAGAGACTACTTACTATCATAAATGTGAATGTTTGTGATAATGGATGGATGGATGTTTGGTACTCTTTCACCCAAAAACCACTGTACAGATTTAGATGAGTATGCACGTAGTTTACAAACCGGATTAACTTATAGGATACTTTATATGCCTATGCGGACAAAGCCGCGGGCTAAGTCTAATACACAATCTATACACGAAGGGCTGTTCGTTAGTCTCTCTATCGAAAACGGCTGGACTAATTTGGCTCATTTTAGTTTTGAAATATTCATGTAAGTTGAAGAAAGGTTTAGACAGTGAGGAAATCTGAAATGAATCAGAGAACTTCTTTGTTCGGCAGAGCGCAGTGTGCCGGATAGCTGTAAGACATAAAAATAACTAAAGTAATTCTTTTTTTCCTCCGGCTTTTTCTTTCTTTACCCAGCGGTGGGTGGCACATAGGCAGCCGATGAGTTCGATTAGGTAAAATTATAACTAAATAAAATGAAAATAATTAATATACTTGGCTAAATTGACAAATAAATTGTACAAAACATGTCAAAAAAATTGTGTATCAGTAATAAGTTTTAATATTTTATAAGTTAATTTGTATTACTAACATTAGTTTTATTTTTCATTTTTTAATTTGCATACCTGAAAAGGTGAATATGGATTGATCAAAATGCCCTGTAAAACCAATAACTAACCCATATTCGTGCAAATAAATTATTTTTGGTTTTGATTTTTGTCGCTTCTATTGAACTATCTTACTATATTTTGTGACTAAAAGGTAAAAAAACTACTCACATGAGAGGGTGCTCGGGTCGGCGATTATCTGCGCACGCGCATATCAGCCGGGCTCCTGTAACGGAAGCGTTGTTTGCTCAGATAACACGAACATAACGCAGTCCAACAAGTCTTCGCCATTTGTGTGATAGGGATAGTTTATAATCATGTAGTCTAACTTTGAGTTATTAAATATTACATAGTTTGTTTTTATGTAATCTTTAGTTAATGCCCATAGCCTCGCTGCTTGAGTAGATCGCAAGGAAGCGATAAAGTTAAGCAACGTCGGGCGCGGTCAGTACCTGGATGAGTGGACCGCTAGTAGTGAATTACACGCGCTAACGTGCTTTGGAGGGCACGTTAAGCCGTCGGTCCCGGTTGTTATCGATACGATAACAGTCGTTAAACCTTTTCGGAGGCCCTATGGGCAGTATGAAAACACCCAACGTAAATGAACGTAATGAGAAATGGTAAATATTGATTAATTTGTAACAACTATAGAGTTGTGTTGTTGTAACTTTGTCTTTATTAGTGCTCATAAAAATATTTCACCTAATAGGCGTACTGCCTTCAATACAGAAAATAGTAGGTAAGAAATATAATCCAACGACTGCAGTGATATCAATATTCATGATACTCATCAATAGACTAGGCATTGGCGCATAGATTAATTCAAATTAAACGTGCATACGACATTGCATCAATTGGATTTGATATCTCAATTGATAACAGAATATTGATAAAGACTTATTATGTAGCAGACCTAATAGGGGGTGGGGAGTGCTGTGAGAGAATTGTCAAAATTTTAAATTCCCTCTGCTACCCAACACCCGCTGAGGTCTCTTTACGGAGGGTTAAAGTAATGTACGGAATATTACATTTATTCATCATTTTTGCAGGTATCCGCTACAATGAAGACATGATTTTTAGAAACGTATATTTTAAAAGAAAGACAGAGGAAAGTGGGAGGGTAACTCAGGGTAAAAATTGAAGTGACTAACTTGGAGTCATGTACCTTAGAAATACTTTGGACAGACAGCCTAAATTAACAACAAAGTCATGGCTGCCGGGTTGACTAGTACTCGATACATTTATAGCATGTCAGTGCTGGCCTGTTGGTCTAGTGGTTAACAACCCTAACTACTACGCTGGAGGTCTTGGGTTCAATTCCCACCCTGTGATTAGCACAAGTCACACTCACAGCTTACTTCGGGATCAGAAAGCCATGTGTGAGCTGTCCCACAATATTTAATTATTTATTTGTATTGTTTAAATTTTGTTGTGTTGGTTGGTCAGACATCAACAACCAATTAGGTCAAGGCTTAACAGTGGATATATTAAGCTAGGAAATAAATAAAATCCTCCAACTTGTAAAGAACAAATTCAATCAAATAAACTCCTTTTGATTTCTGTTAAAATATCTGGCGTAAAGGGGCACCTATATTTAACTTATTTAAGTGATCCATACACCCACTTCACAAACCGATGCATCAAGTATTAGCAAAGATAATTCAGATGACCTCATATGATCTTTCGATCTGTTAATGCAATTTACAGGTTACTACTGACAGATTAAGGTTCAGTTTACGTTGAAATGGAAAGTATATGTTAAGTATGTGCCTCTTTATTATTTGGTCAAAGCAGACAAGACATAAAAAGTGTTAACAGGAAAAAGAAAAATAATATTGCATTTTGAATCAGAGAAATATTTCAGTCGTACAATATACTTTAAGTACTGTTTTGATTACTACTAGGCCATTTATGACTAACCCATTAATGACCCACTGCAAATAGGTCTCTTCACACAATGAAAAGGATGTAGGACTTAGTCCCACTACACTTACCTTGGTGGACTTCACATACCTTTAAGGTATCCTAAGGCATGCATGATTCCTTACAATGTTTACCTAATGTTTTCTTAATAAAAAGTGCTACTATATTATCAAAAGTGGGATTCAAACCCAGACATCTCTTGTAAGGGACCAAATTCTTCAAAAACTAATGATTACTACTAGTTACTGTATACAAAGTACTACTTGATGTGGAGTGCATATTCTGTTAAAATTTGAGCTTAATCAAAGCATAAATATTCGGTTCTGAAACATGCACAATCCAGCTTATTTTTCTTATAATGAATGAGATATTATGTCTGTTGAAATACAACCAACACTAAAAATGTGCAAGAACATAATATCAGTAATTACACTTGATGTAACAATGAAAATTGCATTATAAATTGCACTACAAAAACAATGTGCACCAAAAAGTAATTAATTTAAATGATATGACTTGCATTTCAAAATGTACCTAAGCAATAAGTAAACAATTAACAACTTTGTGTTTTATGGGATAAGGTACAATATTGTTTGTGGTTTATTTATGGGTGGGTTAAGTGTTTTGACCTCTAGGAGAACAGTCAACTTTTTGCTTCAGTTTCCTGTTTAACTTGAGATAAAATACATTGTGATTGAACTGAAAAACAATGTGTTATTTCTGTAGGAAACAATCCTACTTATATTATAAAATGTATTAATAATAATGTAATAATGATGAAGAATTTGTTTGTTTTTATGCACTTATCTCTGTAATTAGTTCCAGAATTACCAGACAGATTTGAAAACTCATTTTTTGTATATGATAGCTGCTTTTTACCATGTTTGTTTATTCTTTGAGCAACAAATAACCTTCGTTATGACTATGCTATAATATAAATAAATATTTTTGACTTTATAATTTGACTGGTGTTTGAACAGGGTAAGCTCCGTAACCTGTTCAAATAAACACTCTCCAGCTTTATCATTTTATGCCCTTATATTAAATAGACTATAGAATTAAAAGATATATTTTGTAACATTATTGTACAAGGAAAGTTATGTAAGTTTGAGAAATATCTATCCTACATAATAAAGGTACTTTTTAACAACAACAAAAACATAGTTCTTTTATCACACTGAAACTCTTTTAATTAGTGGTAGTAGACTACATTTTCTTTCGAACAATGAAAGCCCCTTTGAAGATGAAGAAAAATAAATACAGGCGCAATTAAAACTGAAGGAAGCGAATGTAAACAGTGCATCACTCTGTGCGTACCACTCGAGCTATAAATAAATACGACTGTGAAGCGAAGCCCTACTCGCCTACCCCTGTCAAAATTACATCATTATAGATAAAAGTTCAAAGAACCGACCGTGATATCATCGCTTCCTGGTCGAAAACCCCGCCAACGTACTAATTAATGATGAATAAACATCGCCCAGCCTTGACACGGACCACCTCCGCGATCCAAATGCATACATACCTTACACAGCGAATTGTA
The DNA here is from genome assembly GCA_905147235.1 of Erynnis tages. Lineage (NCBI taxonomy): Eukaryota > Metazoa > Arthropoda > Insecta > Lepidoptera > Hesperiidae > Erynnis > Erynnis tages. The sequence continues at coordinate 681,403 of LR990097.1, forward strand.
GGACTAAGGTGCATCAGAAAACAGACATTTCCACGCGAACCACTACAATTTATCACTCAACACTGAAACACTAAGATCCCCACTGTGTCAGAGTAAGTAAATGACGAAGCCTTTCACAAAAGGAGTTTATTTTTTACGTAAATTCATCAAACACTGCAGTGAATTGCTGTCTGTAGTGTCTGTCCATTTTCTGACGTTTCAGTAAAGCGGTGTTGCTAACTAATTTCATTTTTATACAAAAAAAATCAGGTGTAGCAGTATTGCACGCACTAAAAATATTTCAAAAGCTATAATAACATATATTACAGATTTTTAATTATTTATTAGTTTCTTAATTTATTCGTACATAATAAAGTCTTTTTCTAATAAATATAATGATTTTTTTATTAACTTTAATTTCGTTCTTTGTTTTTTTTTTAAATATAAGAAAGAATGTCATACTCATGCGTAGCACGGAACGCAACAAATTACAAAATGAAATCGAAAATGGCCTTTCCGCAATCAGTCAGTCTGTAAATTGTCAAATTTTCAAAATATGAAGTCACACATAATGATTTACAAGTTGATTGTGTAATATTTACTTTAATAATTTTTGATTTATATGAATCAATTGCTGTTGATAATACGTGATTTATTTATTTTTCGATGCCGGTGGAGGTTATGAATTGAAGAAGAAAATATTTTGGCACAAGGCTATTTATTATGTTTTAAAGGGTTTCTTCGCCTTTAATTCCTTAATAAAATAGATAAAAACTACTACCAGCATGTCAAGAATACTCCACAATCGTGTCAGGTACGTAAGAGTTAAGTTAAAAAAATATGATATAAAAATTTCTTTCCAAACTCTTACTGAATTAATCAGTTTTGTTTCATAAAAATTATTCAATTCTACTAGCTTTACTACTTTACACAGATTCCAACACTTTCCATTACAATAATTATTGGAAATCGCACAAATTGTAATAAAACAATGCCAATGTTAAAACCATTTTAAATTGTTTAAAAGCGTACAATTGGTCCTAACGCGTGACGATACTCAATAAAATTCAAAACATAAATAACATAACCTAAAAATTCACTGTAAGAACATCATCCTAACAGGATTTGTTTGAGCATAAAATTTATATAATTATTAATTAATAAGCGAGGGTGTTATAAGTCCCATGTGTCCGTCATCCTAATGTGTATTGATCTCATGTCCATCATTAGTCTATTTGTGTCTGCTCATATTCATTAGTATTAGCGTAAAAAAGTTACCACATATTCTAAACTAAACTTTGCCTGTGGCTTCATCTACATGGATCTTAGAACTTGGCCAAGAGATAAAAAGCGTCCTACATGTTAATCCACATTATAAACTACATGCATACCAAATTTCATACAAATCTGTTCAGCCATTATTGCATGAAAGAGTTAATAAAGAAAACATCCGTCCATCCATCCTCACGAACTTTCATGTTAATAATAAAAGTCAAATACCTTTCAGATCATCCTTAAGCAAGTCAACAACATGGCCCGTCATAGACAAGAGGGCGGTGGCGTTCTCTATCTGGACAGGCCGGAGCATGCTTCTCCGGAAGCCCATAGACACCAGCCACGTCCACAAACGGAAGTATGGCATGCTGGTAGCTAGAGCTGTGAGGGGCATGCTGAAGATCAGATATCTTGTGCTCGGAGGAGCTGTGGGCGGTGGCATGACTTTGAATAAGGTAAGGTTCATATTTGGAATCAGAAATGATGAAATCTCTAGAAAACTGAAGGTATTTGATATAGCTCTCGAATTTTGCAAATTAAAGTGGCAATGGGCTGGCCACATTGTTCGCAAGACTGACAACCGATGTGGAAGGAAGGTCCTCGAATGGTGACCACGTTTAGGCAAAAGGAGCACAGACCGCCCTCCTACCAGATGGACTGACGACCTGTAGAAGACAGTGGGAAACCAAATTGCAAAATTAGATTTATGATAAGGATATTAAACATGATTTTTGAGGCCTATATGCGGCAGCAACAATTTAACCTACTAGCTAGTACAATAAAGGTTCAAACCAAAGAAACCTACACCCTAATTTCCTACATATAGAAATTAAAAGAATAAAGTAAAAATTATGATCTGAATCCACATGGCAAGCAACAAAAAAAATAGCAACAAATTTAATACATTTATGTTAGTCCTCTTGTGAAATAACCTCATATCTGAGCCGTTTGTGGCATACTAATGGCACTTTAAAAAAGATTTTAATAACTAGCCAGTATTCGTAAATTGAATATTTTCTATTAAAATTTTTCAGAAATATGCTGAATGGAAAGACGGCCTCCCCGACATGGGCTGGTTGAATGAACTCCTCCCAGATAATGAGCAGTGGAACAAGTTCACCGACATCCTGCTCACAGCCAAAGACAGGATCAGCGACCAGCTCCAAATTGGTGAGACTCTCACTAACAAAGCCTTACTAGGAATATGGAAAATCTTCAGACATTTAATATCTGCGCAGTACGAAAATTATTTTCTTTACATAGTGTTAATGAAGTTGTATCCCACTAGGTATCTGTTCATTGAGATCTTGAAAACTATGAACATTTTAGTGTGGTTACTGTCAATAAACAAAATGATTCAAAAGAAGGATGGACTTCACATGCCCTTAAAAAGATTATGGAGAGCTCTCAGACACAGATTTCCTCGTGGGTTTTTTCTACATCATTTTACAATGGGTGATATTTATTTTGCAAAATGCACATTACTTTGAATCACTGCATGCTACAAGGGGTCAAACCTAGACTATCGGATCTATCCTAACCTAGATCTATCGGAAATGGCGGCTGTTACAGATACGTAATATCAGTCAAAATAGTAATATAAAATATACCATCACACCCTCCGTTTTATTGTTTTTTTTGACTTGGAATTGAAATACAGCGGTCATAATGAAGATTTTCCATGTTTGTGGATCTGTATTGCTAGTATAATTCAATCAGAATTGTAGTATTTTATATGTATGTGTCAGTGGTGTGGATAGCTTTTCTTAGAAATTCAGTTTAGTTATGTAGCTATTTGAATTTTGGTGGTAATTGATTTTTTGACTTGTTTCATTTTTTCTATCATTTTTCAACCTATGTAACTTTGATCATTTTAAACTAAATTGAACAATATCTTTTTCATATTCATAGTTTAAAACGATTATTTTATTATTTTTTCGATGCTCTTGAAAAGCACGAATCATTTAAATATTTACTTAGCAAAAATTTATTGTGATATTCAAGAAAATTACTGTTTTAACATAAAACATTCATTACATACATGCATAATTTGGCCATTCAAATCAAAAACATATTTGAACATTATCACTTCATGATATCAATCACTGTTGTAACACTTCATATCACACAATAAACATTTAACATTATACTACCCAATTCTGTTTTGAATAAAAGCAAACGGGGGTCAGACACACACAAAAACATTCACACACAAACATATCCTGGCATACAAACACAGTCTCAATCTCACTTGCATTTCTCTGGGTGCGATATTCACGTCTATCGTCAGTACACTGTCCGACGCTGTCACAAACACATACATACACACACACACACAAGAGACAGTCGCACACGCTCGAACATTCTTTACGGCCAGTCCCTCGTCTCTCGGCCAGTCACGTCACACACAGCCTCTCACGTGTCACGGTCACTGTGCGCGTTTGTGACGCTCGTATCGTGCTAGGTGCGCCAGTACCACTGACGCTGTCGGTGCACTCAGATCCTCGACTGCGCGAGGCGGGCGCCGCGAGGGCGGCGGAGTTCCGCGAGTGGCTCGCGCAGAGATACGAGGACGCCGTCGCCGCCGCCGCGGCCAACAACGCGGCCGAGATCGGTGAGTGTGTGGTGGTGTAGTGGGGTGTGGGCTAGGCAAGACAGAAGAAGGAAGTTTTAATACTATATTATTAAGAGAAAACAGACCAATACAGCCTCGGATTCAGTTATGTCGTGTTAGTTGTTGGGTAGATAGGACTTACTTGAAGAGATCAATCATTAAAAGATGAATTAAAGTTATGATGTTTACTTTATTATAATATAGGTCTGTACATTTAATAATTGTAGTGATCTTTGATGGTTCAATAATTTGTGTTAAAAGAAATTGTTACACTTTTAAAAATATGTACTAAGTACTTAGGTTCCAAATGACATTGTTACTTCCTTCTTTTGGTTTTGTTTGTTAACTTATATTTAACTATACTGCTATTAATCTTCAATGTGTTATTTGTTTAGTAATGAAAATCTCTCGCTTTCTAGTTTATTTGATCTTCCCTGGCACAGAATTTTAGGTTTTGACTTGCAACCTCACAATAGAATGTAAATTGCTTTAAATTTTCTACTTTAAGATTGACGATTTCTTTATTTTTTAATAATATAGTCGTAGCCAAACAACCTCGCAGACAAAGTGAAGTCTGTCAGGATGAATGGATAGTTGGTTGTTTCACGAGAAAACGGCTGAACCTCTCCCAGGCAGATAGAGAGTACATTATAACAGCTACAAAAAAGACATGACTACTAAAACGTTTATTTAATTTATTGATTTGCATTACAGAAACGTCACCAAAGATAGTGAACAATCTGCAGAGCAGACCGGCGCCGGCGCCGGCGAGAAACAACGTCGATGACGCCGCAGCTTACGGTAAGATACTTAAACCATCCGCCCAAATACTTCTTGACACAGTGATACTATACTATACTATACTATACTTAGTCTTAACCCTTCCACCCGAAGACTGTTACAGATAGATAGATAGATAACTAAAGAAAAAGTAAAACTGGGCCCAACTTTTTAGCGTCTTGGAAAATAATAGGAGTCCCAAGTGTATAAGACACACCATAGAAAGAAAATTACCCTAACGCCTGTAAAGAATGTGTTGGTAGAGGTTATGTATCCCTAAAAAGTGGTACATAACCTCTACCAGCAGGCTTCGCCAAAGTATAAACGACCTAAAAATAAAAGTCTAATTTATACTATACATATGTTCTTATATCCAGTGGCGAATTAAATGCGCGTTTCCCTGCTTCAGAGGGCACGTTGAGCGTCGGTCCCGGTTGTGGTCGGTACGATAGTAGTCGTTAACCTTGTCGGAGATTAAAATATCAACACGGGTTGGCCACTAGCCCGTTTCTCCACCAACTGCATTGGAGCAGCGTGGTGGAGTATGCTCCAGGCCGTCCTCTGTTGTGGGGAGGTCTGTTGTGTGACCGTGCCCAATAGAAGCCCATAAAAGTGCTGCAACCAAAGTATTTGATGGTTACTGTTAAAAAATGAATGAAATGCCATTCATTTTTATCATTTTTACTAGACTGTGCCCGCAACTTCGCCCGCGTGAATTTTAGTACTTGGTGCAGAGAAGGGTAAAATGTATCCAAATATTAATAGGTTTTCGACCTTGGGTTACAAAATCGCAGTTTTCTTACGGATCCCTAATTTTTTTGAAAATAAAATATAGCCTATAACCTGCCTCGATAAATGGACTATCCAACACTGAAAGATTTTTTGAAATCGGACCAGTAGTTCCTGAGATTAGCGCGTTCAAACAAACAAACTCTGCAGCTTTATATATTAAAGTATAAAATGAGCCTAAGTGAGGTTTTTTTAAGAAAATATGTATGCTGTAGAATTTAAAAATGTCACTTTTGTTAATGTTAGTATTACTTTCGGTCAGAGAAACGCGTGCACGCCCTGCAAGAGGAGGTGCTGGCGCTGCAGGCGCGGTACCAGCGCGAGCTGCAGCGGCTGGAGCAGGAGAACCGCGAGCTGCGCCAGCAGAACATGCTGCTGCGGCAAGGCCGCCAGCCGCCCGCCAGGAAGATGAAGGTACCACCACCAGTGGATACGTGGTCGGCTCTCCTCTCACAACGAGAAGGATGTAGGCCTTAGTCTACTACGCTGGCCTAGTGCAAAAAAAAGGGTTGCAACCTGGAGTGCCATCAGAGGTGAAAACTTATATGAAGTGTTTTGATGATTTGGCCGACAGCTCAATTCGAATACAATTGAGTTTCTCTGTAAGAAAAGAAATGACATTTAATGCTAATAATCGCAATGTCGAATCCAAAATCACAATATCAAAAATAATTATCACAATTATTTATGAATGTTTCCTTTTGACAGTTTCCATAGATACCAGACAGAGTGGCTCCGTAACGCGTTACGTTACGAAGCGGTTTACCCTCCCATAAGAAGTTTTCACTTCAAAAATAAAATGAAATTGTCAAAATTCAAATTCAAAAGCTTTTATTCATTATTAGGTACAATTTATGCACACTTAATGAACGTCATACATTTAACATTATACAAACATCCGCTTTGATTGCCCCTCAGGCAAAACGTGGACTAGGAGAAAAAAGCGGGCGGAAAAAAACTCCCAGCACTCTTTTAAAAATAAGTATGAATTATTGTATGGTGCAGTATGGCTAGGTCCAATAAAGGAACACACGTGACAGCTATCGTGTGTGTCAATATCGCCCCATTGCCATCCGCGCCATGTAAACGTTTGTGAGGATCGATGGATGTTTATTATTACTCTTTCACGCATAAAAACTGATTTGACGAAATTTAGCATGCGCGTAGTTTATAATGTGGAATAACACATCCACACATCCGTGTCAGGACCAGGTTCTAAACTCCACACAAAGCCCGGTAACGTGCCATTCGTCCGCAGCGTTCCCTGATCGACATGTACTCGGCGGTGCTGGACGAGCTGGCGGGCTGGGAGGCGGGGGAAGCTGGTAGATTACCGCGCGTGGTGGTGGTGGGCGACCAGTCGGCGGGCAAGACGTCCGTGCTGGAGATGATCGCGCAGGCCCGCATCTTCCCCAGGGGCGCCGGGGAGATGTGCACTCGGTGAGCGTCTTGAAACTTTTGTATTCTCTCAGATATTAGATCACTCGACTGTGCCCGCGGCTTCGCCCGCGTGGAACTTAGACCTTGGTGCAGAGAAGGGTAAAAAGTATCCTATATGTTAATAGGTTTTCGATTTTACACCTTGGATTACAAAATCGCAATTTTGTTAAGGATCCCTAATTTTTTTGAAAATATAAAGCCTATAACCTTCCTCGATAAATGGACTATCCAACACTGAAAGATTTTTTGAAATCGGACCAGGGGGGTTACTGTCTGTCAGTAACCTATTAATGACCCACTACAGGGTCGGGTCTCCTCTCACAATGAGAGGGTTGTAGGCCTTAGTCCACCACGCTGGCCTACTGCGGGTTGGTGGACTTCACATCTGAACTCTTAGGCATGCAGGTTTCCTTCACCGTTACAGCAGGTGATATGTAATTTTATAACGCACATAACTTTTTTACAAAGTCATTTTTGCGTGCCACTGGGATTCGAACCCGGGGTCGATTCGAGGTCGAATTCTAAGCCATTGGGCTATCACCGCTGTAAAACATCATTGCTTTATGATGGTTTTAGGACTTTGTAGTACACCCCAGTAGTTCCTGAGATTAGCGCGTTCAAACAAACAAACAAACAAACTCAACAGCTTTATGTATATTACTAGAACAGCCCAAAAATGTTTGAGTTGTCTTCATTCATTTACGCCTTTCTCCTTATCTTGAAAATTAGGCTGTTAAACACATTTGCAAGATTTATTTGTATGTTTTCTTTTATGCGACAGGGCGCCGGTGAAAGTGACGCTGTCCGAGGGCCCGTACCATGTCGCCCAGTTCCGGGACTCGTCGAGAGAGTTCGATCTCAACAAGGAGTCTGATCTCGCGGACTTGCGCAAGTGAGTTATAGCAGTCATAGCATAGCAGTCTGTTGGATACAATTTAACATTCGAAACTGATATCTGCAATCGTTTTATTACTCGAATTAGTCTTCTTGTTCTTAAGCTGCCTCTCCAACTAGTGGAGGTCGGCAAACAGCTCGCTGAAGTCGTCCTTATTATTAGCACGGCGGAACAGCTCAGCTGCGCCGGCTATTCCGGTCCACTCCCTGATGTTTCGCAGCCACGACATCTTTCTCCTTCCAACTTTCCTCGAATTAGTGCTAACATCAATACAATTCCCAATCTAGAGTTGTGCAAGTCTTGTAACTATAAGTATACAACCAGATCCCTTTTTACCAGTGGGCACTTTGGGCGAGTGCCCAGGGCCCCGCGACCGATAGGGCACTCGATCACGAGTGCCCAGTGAGGGCCCCCTCATATCAAATACAAAGTCGCTAGTTCCTGTCAGATCGCTAAACGACAACCAATATTTATTACCAAAAAACGTATGTAATTCGAAGAAATCGAACCTTAATTACTGACTACAATAGGAGCCCCATTATCCTGACATGCCCAGTGTTGCCCAGGGCCCAATACGTTAAAGACGGCCCTGTGTACAGTACAACTATACATAATGTATTGGTACGCATATATTTTAATGTCCTATTAGCCTTAAAAACCATGGTTATACAGAACAGCAGACAACAGAACCTACCTCTTGTCGAAGCGTTTCGTCGTATCTTTGTACCTCTACAGATTTGGTGTGGATACTATACTCTAAAAAGGCTAGTGAAAGCCATTCTTAACCAGCATTGTGTTGAGCTTCAAATGTTTTAACGGCTCATACAAAACTTGATAGATGTAAACTACTTAATTTTTTATTTGTTTTCAGAGAGGTGGAGCTCCGCATGCGGAACAGTGTGCGGGGCGGTCGCACCGTGTCGACGGAGGTGATCGCCATGTCGGTGAAGGGGCCCGGCCTGCCGCGCATGGTGTTGGTCGACCTGCCCGGCGTCATATCTGTGAGTACTCCGGTGTAGACCCTTTCACCCCTTTGTAGTTCATCGCTGGACGTTAGCCAGTGAGCTTGTAAAAACTTTAAATCGTCAGTGTTAACACACATCAGATATACTTTAAATCGTCAGTGTTAACACAGATCAGATATACTTTAAATCGTCAGTGTTAACACAGATCAGATATACTTTAAATCGTCAGTGTTAACACACATCAGATATACTTTAAATCGTCAGTGTTAACACAGATCAGATATACTTTAAATCGTCAGTGTTAACACACATCAGATATACTTTAAATCGTCAGTGTTAACACAGATCAGATATAAAATTCGCTTAGCTAGACCAAAAATGAATTCGGTGCCAGCCCACTGATAAACACAGTCACAAGTTTGAGCCACTGAAGTTAGAAATTCATGCATTCTAAGTATTCTGACTTCCTACTCACTCAACGTGCTATCTCCTTGAAAGAACACAAAGATTTGTACGGTTTCGTTGCGGTTTATCGTCTCCTTATTAATAAACGATTGACACGTGATATATTTCATTGTGATGTATTAACTTAAAGCAATACGTACTGGTCAAACACATAACCCTCCGATTTGCTCTGCTGTAGTCTGATAAAAAATTGACAGTACGATACATGTATGGACCTAGTCATACTGGACTCTTCATACTTGGACCTAGTCATACTGCACTAAAGACTAAGTTTTATTTACTTTTAAAAGAGTGCTGGGAGTTTTTTTCCGCCCGCTTTTCTCTCCCAGTCTACGTTTTGCCTGAGGGGCGATCAAAGCGGATGAATGTAGAATGTATAATTCATCTGTATGACTTACATTAAGTGTGCACAAATTGTACCTAATAATGAATAAAAGCTTTTGAATTTGAGTTTATCTGGTATTAAATCATGAAAAGACAGCCAATACCATGCATCGACCACTTTTAAGTACTTTCGCTGACATGTTTGAGTGATATCGTCGTTATATCTTGTTACAGACTCAAACAGTGGACATGGCGGCCGACACGCGCGAGGCCATCAAGCAGATGACGAAGCAGTACATGGACAACCCCAACGCCATCATCCTTTGCATTCAGGTAACTCGCACCACACCACAAAACTTTTGTGAAATAGGGTATTACAGCCTATGTCAAAACGCTTTTTATATGAATTCGTAAGTCATAGAAACCCATAAAAAAATATTATGTGAAAAAGGACTTTTCAATTTAAATTTCAAAAATCCCCGCGAAAACACGGTCTCGGCCGTCTCGGCGCTGCCGCCATGCTTGTGACGTCACTCGCAGTGTAAACAATACATCTCAGTAAAGGAAGGAAGTTATACTCCATTGTTTATTTACACTGCTAATGACGTCACGCCGATAGCTTGCATGGCGTATAGCGTTTTTGACATTTGGAAAACAGATTAAAAAACCTGAATTTTAAAATTGAAATAATAAATGTATACTACATTTTTTAGAACAGAAATCCCCATATTTTTAACTTGCTTTTAACAGAATCTATCAATATTACATAATTTTGAATTTTTCCTTGCATGGTGCGAAATACCCTATTATGTGCTACATTTTGTAATTCTTAACGTAAAGTGAGTAACGATTTCTGAACTACAAAAGTCAACCGACTACTTTATCATACATTTGAAATCCACCGGACCGATAAGGGTTTGTGGCGATTTCCGCCACTCGTCAAGAGATGGCGCCACACGATCCTGAATCACGCTATCGAAGTTTTCTACATCGCTGGCATATATACAACACTACGACATGACGTAATCGGAGCACGGCCGCTACCCAGGCATGCTTCTCGCCAGCTGGGAGATGTTGCCCTGTCAAAGGTTTAACAACTGCTATTCATCAATAACATCTGGAACAGATGGCTCAGATTGCCTATTTCACTCATTAGGTACTGATTAGCGATGTGCCGAGTCGGCTATTTATAGTATTCGAATATTTTGGTATTCGTTAAAAAAATATTCGAATTCAGACTCGAGTCGGAAGACACGGACAGGTATTCGAGTACTGGCACGAGTATTCGAATACTTTAGTGGACTCGAGTACCTTTTGAATCGAACTTTGACGACAATAACATATCCTAATATTTCATCACAAATCATGTAAGATATTAAAGGTGTATTTTTTTCAAATGTTTCAGTAAATTTGTTGTGTTCCCAAAATTTACAAATGTTTTTTTGCACTCTTTGCACTCCACTTTTTTACCTTCTAAAATGTTGAATAAGTTCCATATTTCCGATTTTTTTTGGAGCCATCCTATCACAGAGCTGGCTAAAACAATTAAACTAAACACTTAATTTCACTATTTAACTGACAGACTAACAGTTTGACTGATTAAAATTATATCTATCTTTATATTAATCTTAATCTTAATTATATTAATCTTTATTAAACTGACCGTTGGGAAAACATAAACACGTTGAAACCTGCAACGATTCATCAGTCACGCGGCGGGACTAACTTTTCTCTGCTCTTTGCTCTTTAAAGCTCTCTAAAAATGCTCTTTAAAGTGAACGGGGCATTCAAAATTCGACTGTACGCGTAAAGCAGAAGGTTTCTATTAAAGTACACGACTTAGGATTCGAATACCGTAAGTACTCGAATCCTGAATTCGAATACCGTAAGTACTCGAATCTTGAATTCGAATACCGTAAGTACTCGAATCCTGAATTCGAATCATGTGGATTCGAATACCGTATTTTATGTATTCGAGTACGTGAGTACCTGCTAGGTATTCGAGTAAGTACTCGAGTCAGTCTGACTCGGCACATCTCTAGTACTGATTGACTCGAGCAACGAAGGTATGCATGTCCTTTGGTAACCAATAACTAATCTTTCAACTGCTGTCTGATGACTGATTTCATCAACCATCAGACATGATTAGCCCTACTGATGGTTGCCAGTCCAACGTCTGTTATTTCAAGGCGATTAAAAGAAGTATCTTGATATTTATCTTAAGCTATATCTGAGGTACGTAGCGGTGATAGCCCAGTGGCTTAGAATTTGACCTCGAATCGAGGGGTCCGGGTTCGAATCCCAGTGGCACGCACCAATGGCTTTGTAAAAAAAAGTTACGAGCGCTTTATAAAAATTAAATATCACCTGCTGTTACGGTGAAGGAAAACATCGTGAGGAAACCTGCATGCCTGAGAGTTCAGAAAAAAATGTTGTCACGCGGCATGTTCGTCCACCAACGGGCAGTAGTGGTGCGTGGTGGACGGCGGCCTACATCCCTCTCATTGTGAGGAGACCCGAACCTGCAGTGCTGCAGTGGGTCATTAATGGTGAGTGACACTTACCGCAAACGCATTTCAGGACGGGTCAGTGGACGCGGAACGCAGCAACGTGACGGACCTGGTGGCGGCGTGCGACCCGGCGGGCAAGCGCACCATCTTCGTGCTCACCAAGGTGGACCTGGCCGAGGAGAACCTCGCCAACCCCAACAGGGTCAGTGAACACCACCCGAGTGGCGCGGTGGTTAAGACGCTGGGTTCCATTCCCACCAGAGCAGGGATTTGAATGATGAATTTGTATGTCTGTTTCTGGTGTGGGTGTGTTGTGTTGTTGTCGTGTGTGTGTCCATGGCGCCCACGACACAGGGAAGCATAGTGTGGGGCTGTGAGTGTGAAGCGGTATTTATTATTTGGAAGCTTTTTTACTAGATGGATGTATCAAATAAGTAGTATATATTTCCTAGCTTCCCGGGGAGGTGCTTACCCCCATGCGCCAGTCTCTTATTTATTGAGTCATTGAGGTTTATTGAGTCTATGGCCACTAGTAACAATGTTGCATTCTAAAATGTATCACTGATTGTATTGTACTTACTGAATGTACTATTATTATTGTATCCAGTGAATTGATAATTTTATTTTATCTTACAATTCATAGGAAAACTTACAGCTAACATAACAGACAGTGGTGTAAATAATGACATAACGAAGGCCATTTAAAAGTTTCCACTGATATACATATATATTATAACATAATTTCAACCGGTAGTTTGTAATAGAAGAGAAGGGAAGAAATACTAATAACAAATGAGTAAACCTAAATTTTTACTTAATTATAACACTATTCGATTCGTACCCTATGATGGGGTGCAACCCAAGCGGTAAGATAAAAAGAAATTATTAGTAAGCAAGCGTTTTAACTGCGGAATACTGGTGTGATATAAGTCTATGTCCACATTACATAATGTATTAATATGTCATCAACATGTGTGTATCGTTGTATACTAATTAGCATATTGTTAACTGTGGTAAATAAATAAGTGAATTATGTATGACGATAAAAAAAATGCAACTTACAATGTGTATATTTCCCCAGATCCGACGCATCCTCGAAGGCAAGCTGTTCCCGATGAAGGCTCTCGGCTACTACGCCGTGGTCACCGGCCGGAGCAGGAAGGACGACTCCATACAGAACATCCGAGACTACGAGGAGCGTTTCTTCAGATCATCTAAGCTGTTTAAGTGAGTCTGCTTTCTATAGTCTGACAGTCATGAAATTAAGATTACATCTTAGCTCTATTGAAACTCTCAATCAAATCAATTCGTTTGTTTGTCAATAAGTATAGGTTAATAGAATTGATCAATTTATTTTATTTGTAATCATCCTTTTTCAAATAGGGTATTACGGCCTATGTCAAAAAGCTTTCTATATGAATTCGTAAGTCATAAAAACCCATAAAAAATTGGAAAAAAATTTTTGCAAACAAATATTATGTAAAAAAAGACTTTTCAATTTAAATTTCAAAAATCCCCGCGAAAACGCGGTCTCGGCCGCCTCGGCGCTGCCGCCATGCTTGTGACGTCACTCGCAGTGTAAACAATACATCTCAGTAAAGGAAGAAAGTTATACTGCATTGTTTATTTACACTGCTAATGACGTCACACCGATAGCTTGCATGGCGTATAGCGTTTTTGACATTTGAAAAACAGATTAACAAACCTGAATTTTAAAATTGAAATAATAAATGTATACTACATTTTTCAGAACAGAAATCATGATTTCTGTTCTGAAAAATGTAGTATAAAATCTATCAATATGACATAATTTTGTATTTGTCCTTGCATGGTGCGATATGGGTATCTATTGTATGTTTCGTTTGTGTGGTGACTCGTGACAGAGAAGGCCTGGTGGCCGCCGGGCAAGTGACGACCCGCAACCTGGCGCTCGGCGTGGCGGACTGCTTCTGGCGGATGGTGCGCGCCACGGTGGAGCAGCAGGCCGACGCGTTCAAGGCCATGCGCTTCAACCTCGAGACGGAGTGGAAGAACACCTTCCCCAGGTAACGCGACCGGGGCTGGTGGGCTTGCGATGTAGCCGTCGTTAGGCTGCTTTTCCACCAGAGCTGTGCGAGGGAAATGTGTGATGCGAGGATATGTAGCTGTGCTGTGGAAATGTGTGGGCGTTTCCACCAGAGCTGTGCTAGGAAAATGTGTGGTGCGAGGATATAAAGCGGAGCTGTGAAAATGCGCATTAATGTGCGGTGCGAACCGTGCGTGGATGCGTTGCGAAACTGTGTAATGTCATGTGAAGAGATGGACGTCTATGGACTGGCAGCAAACCTCGAACGCATTCCTCGCAAGACGTCCCTCATAAAACATTTCTCGCACACTCTGTCGCTTGTTTTGTACGTAAAAAAACCTCGCTCCGCTAAGCCGTCTCCACCACTGCTGTGCTAAACGAGGCTAGGTAAATGAAGCAATTCTATTGGTTGTTCAAAATCCCTCGCACATCTCTGTTGGAAGCAGCCTAAAGGGCACAATTCATGTAGTAATGAGCTCATGCATTCAAGACTACGTGCTTCATTCTGCAGACAGAGTGGAGGAACACCTTTCCCGTGTAATATGAGCCTAAAGTCAGTCGAGTTGTGATATATTATATATGATTTCATTAAGTGCACATTTGATGTAGTGAAGTAATAAGCCCACCCATTCAATGCTTTGATTCAATCTCGAGGCGAATAGAACACCTAGCGCCAAACTAGGATTCGGTGTTGTTTGCCAATTGTTTATTTATGTATTAACTTGGCGGATTAATGGCCTGAATGGTGCAGTGGTCAAGACCAGAGTTACGAGTATATTCCCAGTGGAGCAGAGATTTATATGATTAATTTCTGTTTCTTGTGTGTCTGTGTGCGAGCGTGCGTACGCTCGCGTGAATGCGTGAGTGCGTGCATGCGTGTGTGTGTGTGTGAGTATCCATGGTATCCACGACACAGGGAATCCTAGTGTGGGGTTATGATTTTTATCTATCTAATAATTAATTATTTATTAACTGACTTTAAAAAAAGGAGGTTATCATATCTTGTCTGTAACCCATTAGTGACGAGCCTTCGTCTGTAATAATTAAGGGAGGCACATGTCTCACAGTGGACTACAAAGGTGTGAAAAGAAGAATATGGACCTCAGTGTTGATTTCTCTCACAATGACAAGGTTGTAACCCTTAGGGGTAAGATTTTCCTCAATTCCCTCCCCCTGCACTAATCTCACGTGAGATTCTTCAAAATTTGTTTTGGCTGTAAACGTATTGGTTTAACACACAACACACAACTTGTTCTAGTAATTTAAATCACGATCATAAAATTAAAAAAATAGTATCAAACAGAAATTGAGAGAATTTAGAATAAATAATTTTACACCGTTTTATGCTAAAAAATAATTACGTGATATTTGCCAACACCCCCCTCCCCCCTTAGTGAGATTTGGAAAGATTTAGCTCGATCCCCTCCCCCCTAGAAAAAAATACGTAATTTATGGACGCCCCCTTAGTGATTCCTTCTATTTACATTAACAGACAACGCGAGCTAGACCGAGACGAGCTGTTCGAGCGCGCCCGCGCCGAGCTCCTGGACCAGTCGGCGGAACTGTCCGCGATCGCCGCCAACGTGTGGGAGCAGCGGCTGGCCGACGCGCTGTGGAGCGCGGCGGCCGAGCGCGTGTTCGCCGGGATCTACCTCCCTGCGGCACACCACGCGCACGACGATGTCGGTGAGTGTTTGGAGCTTTCATGGATTTGTCCAAGGCTTTTGACACTGTCTCTTCTTGTGATTGTTGCGGTTTAACCAATTTAATCAAGCTTTCTACGCTCGGTTTTGGTTCCGGTGCTACTATAATCCTATTTTAGGTACTTTGGATAGTTATTGTATTTTGTTTTATAGTAAATTCAAATGATTTTCGTATGGGGTACCACAAGGTGATCTGCTTAGGCCCACATTGTTTTTTATGTCTTAGGGAGAGTTTCAAACTTCAAACTTCAAATCTTAAGAATCTTAAGAAAATAACATTAGGCTCAAGGAATGCGAGTGTCTCTCTATACAAAAGTAAATCACGTTTTTGTATATGACACATGTGCAACACTGAACATACTTGGTATCGAGCTAAATTAAACTAAATTAGTGTAGTCCCAATTTGAAATTATTTCATCTTAATTTTTCTTTTTTTCTTGTAGTAGTACCGATGGTGCACAAAATAAAATATTCGCACACGCAAAAAGGCCCCAGGAATCCCCCTACGATATGGATGCACCCTTACGATTTTGACTATAGTAAGATTTTACGACTTGAAATGTGTACATATAGAGTGTATAAGTTCATCATTTAGATATTATCAAATCAAAATATGGTTTTATTAGTACATAAAGTAATCGAATCACCGTCAGTTCATTTTTGTTAGTGGTTGACTGTATTCAGACTTTAATCTTTCATGTGTATACTTAATTTTTTAATCGTGTGAAGATGAAAATTGAAGTCATCACGCAATTCAGTTTCAATCCATTGTCAATTTTTTTCATTTTTAGTTTCCATTTGTTACTAACTGATAGTACTTGTTTTTTTTAATTAATGCTGTCTTGTAATGGGTGCAAAAGACGGGGTTAAAAATTTGGTTCTTGATATATTTTTATACATTTCCATCCTTGTAATCTTATCCTTGCTTCTTCCTTATTTTTCTTTAATATAACTTTCTTAGTTATTTTATCATTTAAGTTATCATTCTGCTGAAACAGACACAGTAAATTCAAAGTTGTCAATTTCAAGTTTTATAATTAATGTTTATTGACTTTTTAATTATTTTTGACAAGAAATAAGTATGTAGCTTTAACCTCGCCCGGTGCAACCGCCTTGCCTATCTGTGCTCACATTGTCAGACGAATCGTTTTCAACCAAGTACATTGTACTTCCAAACCCCAAAAACTGTCTGACCAAAGTTTATTATCTTAGAGTCCATTCTGTAGTACATTGTACCGGTAAATGACAGCATCATTTATAAACAAAACCGAAGCCAAAAAAAGTGCCTGTACCCAAACTCTATTATCTCTTAAGATACATGAACCTTAGGTCCATTGTAGTTGGTGGTTGGCTGGTGTGGTTGACGACCCAAGTGGCGCAGCGGTTAAGACACCGGTCCGCTGCGCGGAAAGTCCTGGGTTCGATTCCCAGCAGAGCAGAGATTTGAATGATGAATTTGAATTTCTGTTTCCGGTCTGGGTGTGTTGTGTTGTCTTGTGTGTGTCCATGGCGCCCACGACACAGGGAATCCTTGTGGGGCTATGAGTGTGAAGCGTTATTATTCTGTAGTACATTTTACCGGTAAATGACAGCATCACTTAGAAAACCAAAGCTCAAAAACCGTCTCCTAGCAAACTTTCTCTATGTACCAGACAAGTTCAACACGTCGGTGGACATCAAGCTGCGCGAGTGGGCGGAGAGCGAGCTGCCCACGCAGTCCATACAAGCGGCGCGGCTGGCGCTCAGGGAGGAGTTCGCGTCGCTGATGGGGCGCGCCGCCGACTCCGACCCCGTCTACGAGCCCGTCAAGCGCGCGGCCGTCGAGGAGGCCTTGACTAGGCACCGCTGGGAGGAGCGGGCTATGGATGTGAGTTTTGGATCCTATGTTATACGTATACTATATATGTGAGAGTAACAACGACTTGTATTGTTTTGATTGTACGTGTGCTTAGTTTGAAAAAGTCTTTCAGTAGTGTGACGATTCGGGACGTGCTATGGTTAAGGGGCAGTCCGTCGGGATCGGTCACCTGTGCCGGGTGTGCACACTGAATGATTAATTAATACGAATAACTTCGAGGCCGATCCTCACGAGTTACCTACGACCCCCGAGGTCAAACCCCGCGATCTTAACGTCTTCTCCGACATATAGATAAATAAATTAGCTAACAGACAAGATTGCGGGAGGAGCGGGCCGTGGATGGGAGTTTTTGAGCCATATCTATACTAATATTATAAAGAGGAAACATTTGTATTTTTGTATGTTTGTAACGAATAAACTCAAAAACTACTGGGCCGATTTCAAAAATTCTTTCACCTTTGGAAAGCTACATTTAGCCTGAGTAACATAGGCTATTAAATAAAAATAAAAAAAATAAAAAAAAATTCATTGGCAGAGCGAAGCCTGCTGGGTCAGCTAGTTTTATATATAGAAATATTAGCTGACAGGCAAGCGGAAAAAAAGACAGACGGGCTGTTGTAGCAGTTAGACGAGCAAAAAGGTAGTCGGGGTCCTGATGTATGCTTCACGCTCATAGCTTCATACTGGGATTACCTGTGTCGTGGATGCCATAGACAACACAAGACAAGAACACACACACTCTGTAATGTTCAGTTGGCAACACTGTGTAAGAGACATTGAAGCGTGGCATGCGGCATTCTTCCCATGTATTGTTTCTTTGAACGATAATATTAATATTAAATGAAACTAGAAAGTTCTTGAAGCACTTGAGGTTTTATTTTTAAGATAAATTTTCTTAATAAAAGCCAACTGAACATTACACACTCAGACCAGAAATAGTGATTTAAACTCGTCTGCTCCGCCGGGAATCAAAACCAAGTGACACCGTGCAGCACACCAGGACTATGTAGAAAACTTCGATAGCGTGATTCAGGATCCCATGGCGCCATCTCTCGATGAACGGCGGAAGTAACAAGAAACGAGGGTCGTTCTATGTGCGAACCGGCTACTATCACAGTGAGTGATGAGACTACAAGGTAGGTTACACCAGGCCAGTGGCACCAGTTCAGAAGTTGGTATACTGGCCACGCAGTGTATACAATCGGCTCGGTTGGCGCTCCGAGCCCGTGTACGAGCCCGTGAAGCGAGCGGCCGTCGAGGAGGCGCTCACCAGGCATCGCCGGGCGGAGCGGGCCATGGGTGTGAGTTTGTATGTACAAAGATTAGTCAATAGGTGGACAAGCAAAACACGCTTTGATTGTATTGCTTTGTTTCGGAGGGTATTGCAAACAATTTATTATTATGTCTTTTTGTTTTGATGTGCCCTGTATCTCACCCATTACCCATCAATGACCCACTAAGGGTCGGGTCTCCTTCTCGTAATGAGAGGGATGTAGGCCGCCGTCCACCACGCACCACTACTGCCCGTTGGTGGACTTCACATTCCTTTGAGAACATTTTTTTGTGAACTCTCAGGCATGCAGGTTTGCTCACGATGTTTTCCTTCACCGTAACAGCAGGTGATATTTAATTTTATAGAGTGCACATAACTTTTTTTTATAAAATCATTGGCCATTGGGATTCGAACCCGGACCCCTCGATTCGAGGTCGGATTCTAAGCCACTGGGCTATCACCGCTATGTACCCCACAATACTATAATACACTCGTAATCCCAGGTGCTACGCGTGCTGCAACTGAACGCGCTGCAGGACCGCTGCGTGGCGTCGCGCGGCGACTGGGACGCGGCCGTGGCGCTCATGGACGCCGCGCTCAAGGAGCGACTCGACGCCACCGACAACGAACTGAAGGCGCTCACGGGTGAGTTTTTTTTATTTTTTATAAATGGAGCAAGCAGAGTTAGTGCCCAGTTGGGTTACCCCAAATAAAATAACCCCAGTCGGAACACAGAACCTTCATAGCTGTTTTAAAAGCTACCTCCGCAACCTGGCAGCTAAAATCAGACAACTAAGCCGTAGTCTATGTGTGACCCATTAATTAATTAATTTATTTATTAAACCATGCTCGCAGTGCTTATAGCATAGCCAAGGCGCACTACGAGTCATCCATAATAATATAATAATAATTATAATAATACAACAATATCTCATATAGTTATACATATATCAGTTTAAATTCGAGACAAGGTACATATGCAGGTTTATTAATGACCCACTACAGGGTGTGGTCTCTCGCAATCAGATTGATCAGTGTCAGTCACCACGTTGGCTTGGTGCGGGTTGGTGGACTTCACGTGCCTCTTAAGATTTCTTTTGTCAACTCTCAGGCATGCAGTTTTCCTCACGATTTTTATGTTACACCGTTACAACAGGTGATTTTAAATTTTATAAAGTGAACATAACTTTACTATAAAGAAAGTGTTCGATGCGTGCCACTGAGACGTTACTAATTAATTTAACTTTAGAGACCGCTAACGATAAATTCGACTTTACATTAATGCCATTCACGCCGTGTACGTCAAAGTATTGAGTATTTTTGATAGTGGGCGTTGCGTGCTTTTTAATGAATTTCATGCATTATATTTATAAAAATTTGAATTCGTGCATCACTTTCCATATAAACTTAAATTGTGCCAAATTTCAAACAGCTGCGTTCGCGAAGTGAGCTGTAAATTTAACCAAAAATTTTTGTTTCACATATTAATATAAAGGGTGATCAGTGGACCAAAGGGAAACTAAGGGGATCATTATGTACTGAAATCACGAAATTTTATCGTCCTAGGCCTATATAACAGTTTTGACCATTATTAAAAAAAATCTACACAAAACTTTAAATTTTTTTAGATATTTTTTTTATTTTTGTACTATTATATCTTTTGAACCAGTAGCCGTGGGACGATAAAATTTCGCGATTTCGCTAGACAATGGTATATCGAGGACATGTATAAGATAATAGGACGGATAAGGACGACCTGAGTGGCGCAGTGGTTAAGACGCCGGTGCGCTGCGCGGAGGGTCCTGGGTTCGATTCCCAACGGTGCAGAGATTTTAATGATGAATTTGAAAATCTGTTTCTGGTGTGGGTGTGTGTGTTATTGTGTCGTGTGTGTCCATGGCGCCCGCGACACAGGGAATCCTAATGTGAGTGGCGCAGTGGTTAAGACGCCGGTGCGCTGCGCGGAGGGTCCTGGGTTCGATTCCCAACGGTGCAGAGATTTTAATGATGAATTTGAAAATCTGTTTCTGGTGTGGGTGTGTGTGTTGTTGTGTCGTGTGTGTCCATGGCGCCCACGACACAGGGAATCCTAATGTGAGTGGCGCAGTGGTTAAGACGCCGGTGCGCTGCGCGGAGGGTCCTGGGTTCGATTCCCAGCGGTGCAGAGATTTGAATGATGAATTTGAATGTCTGTTTCTGGTGTGGGTGTGTTGTGTTGTTGTCTCGTGTATGTCCATGGCGCCCACGGCACAGGGAATCCTAATGTGAGTGGCGCAGTGGTTAAGACGCCGGTGCGCTGCGCGGAGGGTCCTGGGTTCGATTCCCAGCGGTGCAGAGATTTGAATGATGAATTTGAATGTCTGTTTCTGGTGTGGGTGTGTTGTGTTGTTGTCTCGTGTATGTCCATGGCGCCCACGGCACAGGGAATCCTAATGTGAGTGGCGCAGTGGTTAAGACGCCGGTGCGCTGCGCGGAGGGTTCCTGGGTTCGATTCCCAGCAGAGCAGGGATTTGAATGATGAATTTGAATGTCTGTTTCTGATGTGGGTGTGTGTGTTGTTGTCTCGTGTGTGCCCATGGCGTCCACGACACAGGGAATCCTAGTGTGGGGCCGTGAGCGTGAAGCGTTAATAAGCGTTAATAAGCGTGAACAATGACAATGGCAGGCCCCGGGTTCCGG
This sequence comes from Erynnis tages, assembly GCA_905147235.1. Classification (NCBI taxonomy): domain Eukaryota; kingdom Metazoa; phylum Arthropoda; class Insecta; order Lepidoptera; family Hesperiidae; genus Erynnis; species Erynnis tages. The sequence goes on from LR990097.1 coordinate 703,017, forward strand.
GAGCGCTGGCTGCACTGGCAGTCCGCCAGCGAGGAGCAGCGGCGGCGGGCGGAGGTGCGCGCCGAGCTGGAGCGGCTGGGCGGCGCGCGGCCCGCGCTCTCCTACGACGAGGTGGTGGCCGTCAGGGACAACCTGCGGCGGCGCGGCGTGGACGTCGACAACGACTATATCAGGGACACCTGGAAACCCGTCTACTTGAAGTGAGTTGTCAGAAAAATACAAAATAATAAATAAAATGAAATCGACATTTAAAAAAAAAGTATGACGGCGCTTCCATAAATCATAGAGTGAGTGGAACGCAAATGAATGACATTTGACGTTCCCCGCTCTGACGCAACTCCGGGCGCGAGTGCACGAAAGCGCGCCAAAGTGAAGATGCGCTAAAAATAATAAATTCGGTGGCGTCGTGCGAGTGCATTACGTGTTCGGTGGAGTGTCGATGATTTTGTGTGATTAGTTCATTGTGACTTTTGTTTGACTATTAGTCAGTGATTTGTTTGTAATACAACAAGGCTGCTTTTTAGTCTCCTCGCCCGATCTACCTACGCCTACCCAATAATATCCGCCGTGAATTGTAATATCGAGCAACAGAATAATAATGATAAAGATACTGATAACGGCCCTGTGCCTTTATGTATGAAATAGAATTTGTTACATAGTTTAGGCCTACTATTTCTCGAGGTTGGCGTCTTTAGTATCGAGCATATTGTTTCTGTTGTTAAATTTTGGCAATGTTGTTTTATTTATTGAACGCTACGAAGAAAACGTACCGATTGTTCCAGAAACTTCCTGCAGCGAGCGCAGACGAGAGCGCGGGACTGCAGAAAGAGTTTCTACTTGTATAGTCAACAAAATGGCACTGGAGTAAGATGAATTTTATAGTAAAAATATAGGCAGTAGTGTTATCTGAGGTGGTTCGAGTAGGGAGGTATTTCAACCCGTATCTAAATACTGTCCACCGGCTGTTAGACAGCCACTGTAAAGTCGGCTCTACTCTCACAATGAGAATAGGGTATTTCGCACCATGCAAGGAAAAATCCAAAATTATGTAATATTGATAGATTTTGTTAAAAGCAAGTGAAAAATGGTGATTTCTGTTCTGAAAAATGTACATATACATTTATTATTTCAATTTTAAAGTTCAGGTTTGTTAATCTGTTTTTCAAATGTCAAAAACGCTATACGCCATGCAAGCTATCGGCGTGACGTCATTAGTAGTGTAAATAAACAATGGAGTATAACTTTCTTCCTTTACTGAGATGTATTGTTTACACTGCGAGTGACGTCACAAGCATGGCGGCAGCGCCGAGACGGCCGAGACCGTGTATTCGCGGGGATTTTTGAAATTTAAATTGAAAAGTCTTTTTTTACATAATATTTGTTTGCAAAAATTTTTTTCCAATTTTTTGTGGGTTTTTATGACTTACGAATTCATATAAAAAGCTTTTTGACATAGGTCGTAATACCCTATTATGTAAGCCTTGGTCCACTGCACTGGCCTAGTGCGGGTTAGTCGACTTCACATGCCTTCAAAATTATCATGGATAACACTGGCATATAGGTAGGTGTTTCCACTTATTTCCTCATAGTTACAGCAGGTATCATTTTTCCACACATATTTTATAATTCAATTAAAACTTAAAATTGAAATGTACTTTTATTGCACAAAAACCTTAATTTTCTACAGAAATATGATAATATATTTCAGACATTTAGACAATAGAAACTTCTGAATACCATGGAAGAGATTTTGAAAATTAGTCACCATGCCTATTTCCAGAAGGAGTGTTGCGAGGTGGTGATGTTCTGGCGCGTCCAGAGCACGCTGCGAACCACTGCCAACGCGCTGCGGCAACAGATCGGCAACCGGGAGGCCGCGCGCCTCGACCGGGAACTGCGCGAGGTGCTGGACGAGGTATGTCCCATTGCCGACCCACTGATGACCCATTACTGACCCACTGCAGGACCCGGCTCCTCTCTCACTGGGGATGTAGGCCTTAGTATAATACCGGGAGGTGCTGGACGAGGTATGTCCCATTGCCGACCCACTGCAGGGCAGCTTCGCTCACAGTGAGGATGTAGGCCTTTGTACAGTGTCGTTGTAACACCCCGAGCTGCGGGAGGTGTTGGACGAGGTGTGTCCCATTGCCGACCCACTGATGACCCATTACTGACCCACTGCAGGACCCGGCTCCTCTCTCACTGAGGATGTAGGCCTTAGTACAGTGCTGCGGTAATACCGCGAGCTGTAGGAGTGTTGCGAGGTGGTGATGTTCTGGCACGTTCTGACGAGGCATGTCCCATTGATGACCCACTGCAGGACTTAGGCTGCGTTTCCACCGGCGCTGTGCTAAGCGAGCCTAGGTGTATGAAGCAATTCTATTGGTTGTTCACAAACGCATCCCTCGCTACGCATCCTCGCACATCTCTGGTGGAAGCAGCCGTATCTATCAGAGTGAAGATGCAGGCCACTATCCACTTTCCTAGTGTGTGTTTGTAGATAAACATGTCGCGCGAGAAGATGTAGCTTATTAGCGACTCCGCAAGGTTTCCTCTCAAGGTAAAGACGTAGGCCTAAGTCGTGCGGGTAAGCCGGTAAGTGGACGAACAAGCCTTTGAAAACAGTTATGGGATCTCTTACGAGTATCTATCTCTTGCTCAATCTTTTCTTTGTCATTTTATAAAAGAAGCTGAGGAAATTTATAAAAGGGAAATCTTCCTATCCAGCTGTGAATTTCGAAAGGTTGATAAAATAGAAAGACCTATCATTGTTTATACCATATTTATGGACAATCAAAACAAATTTTCGTACTCAAGAAAAGTGTTTGAAGTTTATGTTTAACTTAATTTTTGCAGATGGCAGCTGACCCTGATCTAAAGAAGAAACTGCTCTCTGGACGACGAGTCGAATTGGCAGAGGAACTTAGTGAGTTTAATTGACTTGTAGCCAACACATAGTGATGTGGTACTACAGACAACACATAGTGATGTGGTACTACAGACAACACATAGTGATGTGGTACTACAGACAACACATAGTGATGTGGTACTTCAATCGATTCTGATATCAATACAACCTAATAAGAATATGGGCTTTAGTCCATCATGCTGACCTATTATACCTTGGTGGACAATGTTCTTAGCCATAACGGTTACTAGGTGACATATAATTTTGTAAATCACACAAATCTTACAAGTCATTGGTGCGTCACTTGGATTCGAAATCAGACCTCTGGAATAACAAACAAAAATTTTAGACACGGGGCTTTCATCACTTTTATAGTAACCGTCATGAGTCGTGGGCACAGATTATCAGTGGTAGGGATATTGTATACTTTCGGCCAATGTACAGCAGCCGACAACGCGCTGGACCAATAGACGACGCACACTGACGAACTGACGACTGAAAGACCAATCGCGTGCACCGCAGCGCAGTCAATGTCAAACCGACCAATGAAAGTTGTGCTCACACTCGTGACGGCAACTATACTGTACTATAAAATCATATCTTTGCAGAACGAGTGCGACAAGTGCAAGAGAAACTGGAGGAGTTCATAGAGGCGTTGAATAAAGAAAAGTAATAGTGTATATTGTAGAGATTTACTCATAGTTGTACGTTGTATATTGATGTACCGGGCGGATGAATTGTTGCTAATTTAACAGCTTGATCTAAGTTATATTTTTAATAAAATGTTGCGAGAATATGGTGATTTTTTATTTATTTATTTAAAGCACAGTTATGTAGCAATATTAGTAAAAATAACAATCGTAGTTTCAAACTTCTTTTACACAAACAATACTACCGGCGACATAACGATACCTGGCTCGGAACTCGACCCTCCTCCCGCCACCCCGCACGAGGCCCCGCTCTCGTCCTTCAGTAGCGTTAGCATCATGAATGAATATAACATCATTTTTTGTTTTATTTCCGTAAGAAATTAATTGTTTTACCTACTTAATTTATAACTACTTTAACAAGTATGAACTTCAATTTATAAAAAAATATTAATACATTTGATTAACAATATTGAAAATTAATCCAAAAATAGACTACTCCAAATCGTAATTAAGTAAAAAATACTAGATTCATTATAAGTATAGATTTTTTATCTCAGTAGGAAATAAATTAAATCAGCAATAGTTTCAAGACTCTCCATACGGTGGAATTTCAATGGAACTAAATTTATAATGGAAATTGTTATTTTAGTTATAATAAAGCCTGACCAGAAAAATAAAATTCAAATTATATAACCAAATTACATAACCAGAAAAATAAAATCAATTTATAAAACGTTATCACGTCAAAAATTTTTTTGCACTTAGTACCATAGACAAACTTCATTTGAGCCAGGTGTCTACGAGTTATCGCGCCCGAGTTATAGTCGATAGTTATTCACAATCATAGTTTAAACAAGAAATCTTTTACACAAACAAATAGTGTATAATATAATTCTGCCACTTCGAGAATGCTAAAAGTCATTTTCAAATACCTGCATTTACAAAAAATTGTCTGAAGCAACAGTTTTACTTTATTAGTCACAAAAACATTTGAGTTGATTTTTTTTTCTTTGGGGTACAAAAGTTAATTTTATGCATAAGTATTTAGAAAATAATCTAAATCCATATTAAATTTGTAAAAGTTCATATCACATTTCATTCTTTCTTTTAGACTCACTTTAACTTAAGTTAGTGCCCTTATAAGCATAAACCCAAAAACAACGCTGAGAATATTATGAACCAAGATCATACAAATGAATATCAGTGTTAAGCCGCATATATTACGTAAAACATTTACCATGTTTTTCCGCATTCTACGTACTCAAGTCATAAATAACCGACAATGATCTCACTTAAGGTACACTCTTTTTTTTTTAATTACAACGTGGTACGAAGCAGCAAATAGTTTAACGGCACATAATACGTAGTGCCGCTAGCAAGCGTTAATCTGCTCATACAAGAAGAACTTCATCTCATGGTTATCAGAATTTTTCAACAGATTCAATATCTCATTATCCTTGCAAGTTTCCTTCTCGAACATAAATTGCGCTAAAATCAACGAATCGCCCTGGATCTCGATAAGACCTCGTAGTATCGCGGTCACAAACCTCCCACGACTTTCATTATAGTCAAAAGTTTGCACAAACTTGAGTAGTGCGTCCTGATAAATGTCTATAATGGACCGGAAGTAATTCTGCACCAAATCCCTTATTTCAATACCTATGTATTTGCCCAAAATCAACCCAATTGTTTTAACTCCTTCATTATTCATCTTTGAGATTTCAAAAACTTCTGGCTTCTGTTTGAATGCCTGTCTAATCGATCTGTAATACAACATGGTAATGTGGATGTACGCGTATGACCTAAAATGTTTCTCGCGGGGCAGTAATTTAGGAAGTCTTTCCAAAATTTTCTCAAACACAGGTATGCAAGTAACGTATTTGCCGTCTAGAAACGCTTGTGTGCATTTCAAAGACTGAACAAAATCATACAAATGTTCGGTTATTTGAGATTTTTCCTTTGACTCTAATTCTTTCCACAGATCGTCCAGTTTATCAAAGAAAGGATTTAAAATATTATCAATTTTCGTCCTCTGTTCTTCGTCAGTTTTGGACATGAGGAGATATTTTGCAATAATTCTAAAGTAAAGGCATATTTTTTCGGGAAAATCTTTAAGTATGAGGTCCTTTTGAAACTTGTTAATGACGAAATCTGTTACTATTTCCTTTAGCGAATTCTCATCTACTTGAGTGAGTAGGCTTTCCATCTTGCAAAGCATTGGCAACGCACTCATTTCAGATGTTCGTTGAAATGCTTCGAAGACACACGTCCAGAACTCAGCTTCTATACTTTGCACCACATCACGGTTAACGTCTTCAAGACGGTATTCAATATGTCTCAAAGACTTTTTCTTAAAGTCAAGACTTCGTAAAATCGGTTTGACCTGGTTCCATACATTCATATCTACTTTTCCTTTGTGTAGATCAGTGAGAAATAGGTTCAAAGCTACCGTAGGCCTCGCTTCGATAACAGTAGCCAGTACTTCAGACACAGAATTATTTCTTCTTGCAAGTTGTAGCGCTATTCTCATAGTCTTTTTCCATTGTAGGCAAATCTGAACATATTTATGGACAACATCATCGCTACATACAATTACCTTGTTTGAAACAAAGTGCGCGCCAATGAATTGCCAATTAACCACATCAACATCTATTAATGGTCTTGCAACAGAAGCGTTGGCTCTTAAAGCAGCTGCAAACTTTTTCTGAACGACATCTTTAGTTTTTATATCATGTTTAGAACAGTAATCAAGTAAGGATTCACTGCCAACACTGAACAAAAATGCCAATGGACGTGCGAATGATTCCCTAATCTCTACTTGAACGGCTTTCAGTATAGCGTTAAGATGGTGAGCGGCGAGGCCCTCAGTCTCTGAGAAATACAAAACCAACGCGCGTAGAAAACGATCATGGTTCGATTTGTCCCTCGTTAAAAGCGCAGCGAAACTTTCACCGTTCTTCAACACTGACACGTCGTGCCTTAATGCATTCACGTATGCAGCATCCGTTTGAATGATTTTAAACGAATCTTGAAGTAAATGCTTACGTGCGACTCTTAAATTAAAAAGACGCCGAAGTACATCTTCATCATTGCGCGCAGCGGTGATAAGCATTTCTATAGCCCCGGGCACGGACTCGACGCTAACTTTATAAGTTTCAACTACATCCAAAAATACATTTGGATCATTTGCAGACACTAAGAGTTCTGGTAACCGCTTGGATACAATCGACTTTTCTGAAGCATTGAGTGAGTACTCGGTCAGGTTTGAGAAATCGCGAAGGTAGGCTGCAAGGTCATCCGGGGTACACGTAGAACCTGTTAGAAGACAGCGCAGGATTTTCGTGTGCAATATTTCGCGGACGGAAGTGGTCGCCCATTTCAACAGAAGTTCCCAAGTGTCGTTCGAAAGCCGCCATCCAAACGTGCGTTTCACGATCGATCGAGCAACCGCATCGCGTAGATTACCCGGTTCATTGCTGTGCCGTTCCACTAAAAATTCTAACAACTGCTTAACTTTTGCCTCTTTGCTTCCAGCCTTGCTCACCAGGACAAGAATCATGTTCCTCCGACCTTCTATAGTACTCTCCGCTAGTAACAGCTTTCGGAATTCAAAGAAAACTCTATCGAAAGCCACGAAACGGTAGCGGTCGAATAGAGTATCTAAATTGGTTTTATTGCACTCAACACTGTACATCAGTTGGCTAGAATCGCACATATAGCGGGCGCATTTCTTCATTACCTTTCGTTTTTTGCACAAGCCACGAAAATCCAAATGTTCATACTCATGGGGATAATGCTGATTATCTTGTAACGGTTCACAATCTGATACCCTTAATTCCAGCCCTTCAGGTGGAGGATACGGCCACTCCTTGATTTCCTCTCCGAATGATTTGTCGACAAAAATTTTCTTTCTGATTGCTGCCCTTTCTTCTCCACTCAAACGTTTAATAAAAGGTTCCGCGTGTTTGTATGTAAACATTTGTGTAAAATACTTAGCTCGTGCTAATTTTGTCACTATGTCTTCTATTTCTTCAGTGTTCAGAAATAAAGCCAGGGCAGTTTTATTAAGTAGCCAACCAGCATATAACTCAGGTTTGGCAAGGTATCGGTTTTTGTGGTTTTTCATAATATATCTAGTCGCTGAGGGACCTAACGACCTAAGCGAGTTTGTATCGAAATATTTTTCGATTATGTAAAAAAATATGTCTGCATCAAGTTTGAGGACGTTCATAATACTATTGTGGTACGATTTTCGGTCATTACAATAACGCCGCAATGCAGATTCGTTGTTCTGTAACCCATCGAAGTATATTTTAGCTGCTTGCGGACAGCCCTCGCATAATATCCGCAAATATTTTGGGGACAATTTATCTATTATGCTCAGCACTCGTTCTTCGATGAATTCTTTGGAGCAATGCCAAAGAAATTTAATGGCCACTTCGAAATTACTTTTGTAGTATTCATAAAACTCCTGACATCTTCCAGGATCCTTGAGGTTCAGCTCTATGAAATTTTTCATTTTGGTTACTGCAGGTGTGATCATCGTGGGATAAAGTTGGCTTTCGAGATAAACAGGATTGATGATCTGACTATATTCTTTTTCTAAAAGCCACTTGCATTTTAATGCTCTGCTTACATACAACATATCTTTTTCTTTCAAGTTTCTGATAATAAAATCAGTGTCTCTATGCTTTGATGCTAGATCAATCTTAAAAATCCTATCTATAGGATTTACATCGGGTTTGTCTAGTAAAGGTCCTAGGGGGGCATTTTTGTGATAAGTTTCATTCACTAACGAGTTCAGATAGTGATGCCGCCTCCCTAGGTTGTCACCTTCCAAAGTGATTGGTAAAACTTCCATCATCTGCAATGGCAAAAGTCAAGTTATACCATCATACTAAAGGATAGTAAACACAGTTATAATTTATCGCGGTAAGAACAGGTGGATAGATAACTAGATATGAGTATTTGGTAATTATCATAAAAAATTACAATATCTTTAAAGCCTATAACGTCCAATCTGTCCTCGTAAGGCCTAAAATAATTGAATGGACTGCTGTCTATCAGTAATCAATAAAAGTTCGGGACCGGCTGAGTATAAATAAGTAAATTGGTCACGAAATGACGAAAGCTTACACAAATATTTTGAAGGTCATCCGATATAATGTAGATTTAAAAATCACAATGGCAGCTCAAGTAAGAATTTCTTTTTAAGACTACTTCGCAGTGATGATAAATCTAAACGGTAAATATGGCTCAGTAAGTATCTAACATCTAAAAACTAGTAGGTAAAACAACTTAAACAACCGAATGCGAACCCATCTTTTTTTAGTTAAATCTAAAACAATAACGTAATTATGTGCCTTAAATTAATAAAAAATGAACAAAAGACTGTATGCTAACCTTTTGAGCTGAAATCAGCAATTAAAATAAATGCCGGTTAGAAAATAAATAAAACGTTATACCTAACAACACAAACAAGATATTAACACCACACCCGCACGTATACGGATGACTGACTGAATCAAACCTGCATGCATTAACCTGCAATCAAAATAACCTTAGACGTTATTTTTAGAAACGTTTTATTCCTTTTTTTATATTTTCCAAGTCTAGTATCTATGTATCTAACTTAAACATTAAATTGATAAAATAATAAATATAAAATGCATTTAAAACCTTTTCGAGAAAAATTGGCTGTTGGCGTACCAACCTTAACCTGTTACGTAGATTTTTTTTAAATTGATAACTGTCAGTTTTAACTGTCAATTGTCAAAATGAAGTGTCAAAATAATCATAAAATCTGAGCATAATAAAATAAATAAATGAATAAATCTTTTAAAATCGACTTTAAGTTTAAAATAGTCACGAATCAATTGACAGTTAGAAATTAGTAAATATTCAATGTGAAATAAGTCCGCTAATTAATAATGAATGTTTGAGTGCTATCACATAATCAGCACAGTTTAACATTAACTGAAAAGGATAGCCCAATTTTCTTTAAATGGCAATGTATTTCGACGATAAAATAGCGTTATCCGCACTTAAATATGTAAGCGGGGAGTCCGTACATGTGTGTAGATTGTGCTTCGCTTCCACGGAGGCGAAAGAAGTGGCTATGGAAGACAGAGTTCACGTGAAGTCGCCTTTCCACGATGAGACTGTCGCGTATACTACAATGTTTCATTCCTTGGGCGTAAGTATAAAGTGAATATTTTAATGTTGAGATTTGGTGAAGTAGTCCTCATTATTATAAGTTTTATAACGAGCAGGTGTCCACATTCACATGCCCCTCATGTCTGTTGCCCTAATAATGAATACAAGTCATCCTTAACCACACTATTAACAGATTTTTTTTCATTAACAGAAGTTATAGTAACAAAGATCTAACAAATCTTCTAAATTGATTAAATATTTCCTTTTCTTCCAAAGTATTTAGCTAATGTTTTAACTTTATAATTCCAGGTGCCTGCAGAACCGCAGTTGCCACAAGTCCTGTGCACAGAGTGTGCCCAAAACACAGTAAATGGCTACATGTTTCAGAAACTTTGTCAATTCTCCAATGATCACTGGAAGAATGTTTTAAAACGATTGTGCGAAGGCTTATCCCAATCTGATACAGTCAGTTCTAGTGTCCACAGCATATATTTATTGATAAACAAAAGCAACAACCTATTATTTACCAGCAGAAAAGGCTATGGTACTCGGAATAAGAAAGTAGCACTATTGAAAATCAAGGATATAATGAAAAGTAGAAGAAAATACATAAAAGTGAAACAGACTGTATTAGACAGAATTTGTGAGGAATGTGGTGAGCGGTGCACTTCAAGCCTCGACCTTATAAAGCATTTGAAGCTTCATGCCAGGTCCCAGAACCCATGTCAGCTCTGTCCAAAAATCTTCTCAACCCCACTTCAGTTGGAGGAGCATGCTGAGAGAGTTCATTATCCAAAAAGACTGCAGTGTGCGAAATGCCCAAAAATGTTCAGCACAGAAAGAATACTGAAGATTCACGAGAGAACATTCCACGTATCAGCTGTGTGCAAACTTTGCAGCTTACAGTTCCCTTCGAGAAAAGAACTAAAGGTGCATTTAGATCGGCATCAAACACACACCTGTCCAAAATGCGATAAGAAATTCACAAACAAATACACATTTCAGTTCCACATCAAGGTATGTGGGAATCATGAGAAACAACTAAGCTTCTTTTGTGACATTTGTGGCAAGGGTTACGTCCGAAAGAACGGTATAAGGTCTCACTTAAAAATAGATCATGGTTTTGGCAACGTGATGTCGTGTGACTGGTGTGGAAAGAAGTTTGATGCGATAAGCAAGTTGAAGAACCACATAGTGAAACACACGAAGGAGAAGAACTTCCACTGTGGAGAATGTGGTGGCAAGTTTGTGACTCGAGCTGCTTTGGTATACCACGTAAGACTGCACACTGGAGAACGGCCGTTCCCTTGCGATTTGTGTGACGAGAGCTTCCTTTCCGCTTCCAGAAGAACGGAACATAAACGGAGAAAGCATTTTGAACCCACACGGGAGTGTCACGTCTGTCACTCCAAGTTCGCCACCACCCATCAGTTGAAGAAACACATACAAAGGCATTATAACCCTCAAAGTAAATTGTATGTCAGTGAAGATGGGAACCCAAGAGTGAGGTTTGCTTCTGATGTACTTGTATAGCATTAGATGCGCAATCCAAAGCCTATGCCAAAGTGTGGGACAAAAATGAGCCCCTGCCATTCTTTTGTAAATGGAGAGATGAAATATTTGTCATGATGGAGATTTCTATCTAAAACAAGTAGCCATTCCAAGGGTTAAGTGTGCCTTGATGGAATACTTTTCAAAAATCATAAACTTAGTAAACATTGTAATAAGTTCTTTTAATTCCAAAAATTAAAAAAGGACACTGTAGTTCAATGATTTTTTATTTCTTTAATAAAATGAATAAAGGAAAGTAATGTAACATTTGTATGTCTTTAAACTAAAGCCATAACAGGTACTATGTGCTTAATAGTAGGCACTAGCAACAATATATTGCAGTTGTATTTGTTAAAGCAATAAGGATAATTTGTGTATGTATGACTGTATGTACAATAACAATCAAGTAAAAAAAGAAATTGAGTTATCCACATAACATTTGAGAATAAACAATTTGATTACATTTTGTCTTACTATTTTACCTTTAATAAATAATATTAATATAGAAAGTGAAACATTGCAATAAATGAGAATGTTTATTCTGCATGCATATTGATATGAATGTCTTATTCTTTTTATATTGTAGAAAGGCTCAAAGGCAAGTGAAGTCCACTAACCCACACTAGACCAGTGTGGTGGACTAAGGCTTGCATTCTTCTAATAGTGAGAGGAAACCTGACCCTCCAGTGGGTCATTACTGGGTTACAGACATCTGTCATTTATCATCTTCAACTTTGACTCTCATATTTCCTTCACCAGGCATGTTTGGGGGAATCATGTTCCTGCCATAGTACAGCTTACTGCTCGGATCATGATGTCTACTAATATGCTGCTTCAAAAACAAACTTGTGACAAATTTTCTAGAACATATTTCGCACATCAACGTTGGACCAACATGTCTGAACTTTATGTGCTCTGCCCTAGCCGATGCGTTCACAAACCTTTCATCACAAAATTTGCAACTATAAGGCTTTTCACCAGTGTGTCTCCTCGTATGATACAATAACGCTTCTTTGGAAACAAACCTCTTTTTACAAATCCCACAAACAAAATTCTTCTCACCCGTGTGCTTTATCATATGAATTTTTAGATAACTCGGTGCTGTGAATTTTTTGCCACATTCCTTGCACTCATGGTATTTTTCATTCTCATGAGCGAATCTCATATGGACTCTTAGACCTCCAGGAGTGCTGTAGGATTTGTTACACTCCTCACATACGAAGTTTCTATCATACTCACTCCTGATAGGATGAGGGTTTATTTTATCTACGAGACACAGATTCACGTGCCTGTCATAGAATTCTCTCGTTGAGTACTGCTTCCCGCACTTGGGACATACATACTTATTGAGATGCTTCGCTTCATGGGCGTGTAACTTATCAAGCCCTTTGTAGGACCTTCCACACTCCTTGCAAACATGGGTGTTGTGCAAACGGTCCTGATGTTTCTGTAGACCTTCCTCTGAATCCCAGTGGAGCGAGCACTCAGTGCATTCATGTCTGTGATTATTCTTAGCATGAACACGCAGATCAGATTCCGAAAGAAAAATATCAAAGCATTTCTCACATGTGAAGTTATTATGAACGATTAGGTTGTGGGCTCTCAAATCTACAAATTCTTCAAAGATTGTGTTACAGTGCATACATTCTAAAGCACCTTCGTCTTGCTTTCTGTTGCTTGGCTCCTTGTTTACTATAAATATATTTCTGGACGAGCCTTCGATAGCTATATACATTGCTTGATTCTCATTGTTAATATTAATGTCTGAGGCTAATGTATCAGTAAGGTTATCAAAGATTTGGTTCAGAATCTCGGATGAACGTCTAGTTGACGCAAGGAACCTCGCAGCTTGCAAGGCGCTGTCTGCACAGTTCGGACAGCAGCCCTCGATACCGGGCAGCTCACTCGTAAACTAAAACAATAAGGAGTGTTTGAAAAATGTCGCAAATTTTTTCGTTACCTTCAAGTTAGCTCTCTTTATACTTACGTCGGTTCCCGCTCCTCCTGGTAAAGTTTTAAGTACCTCAAATAATGGTATACCTTCCCCAGCGATAGTATCGAGATACACCATATCGTCCAGTCGAACGTAATCAGTTTCGATGTTTTTGAGACATAACCTACAATTGCTGTACCGCTTCCCGTTTAAAATGTTACACATGAGAATATTGAGCTCCACTTCACCTATCATTTTATGATTTAAAATATTTTAATTACTTTTTGTCAATAACTTTATCGAATGCAATCAAACTGCGCGGGTTTTCGTGAATTTTCGTTCAAGAACCACACTTATAATTTTATGTAAGCAAGCAGTATGTCAAAATGCCAAATTAAATTGAAAATCTATTTCAAGACAGAACATTTCTCATAACTTATTGAGATTAAATATAGCTTTCCATTAACGGTGTGATTATAGGTGTACTTTTAGCGCAAGAAAACATAAGAGTTAAACAATTTTAATTTCACCTAATAAAATGATTATTGTTTATCGTCACACTAACTTTTATAAGGCATAGACAATATTAGACAACTTTTATATTATTATTAAGCAACAATTTTGTCTATTATTTGCTGTCAGATGGTGCTGACAGTGACAGTTTTAAGCTTCCCCAATGCATTTTAATCGATTTAAACATCGATTTGTTTTATGCCTTATTTTATACATTTATATTTACTTACACGTTGCTAATAATCAGCAAAGAACAAAACGTCTGTACATAAAACCTGAGTAAATATTTGAAAAATATGTTAATCCGACCAATACGCAACGATATTGCTTAAAAGTTGATTGAATAAACGTCAAACAATCTTTAGAGATCATGTGATCATCTTATGATCTCAGCTCAGGCGCCTACTTGTCTTCTGCTACATAATTTTAAATAAACAGTTTTTTAATATTTAAGTAAAAATACTTAAAAAAAATAGTGTATATTATATTAGTAGTACTTAGTAGTATTAATATATTAGTGTAACAAATTTTATCTATACGCTTTTATTCTATTTATTTTTAATTAAACTTGTAAATTACTAACGGTTCATAACGGTAATAAATCAGTTCACAACCTATCCAAAAGCATTGTAGAGTTAACGAAACAAACCTTGTTTTCTATTTACATAATTGTTTTTCCCGTTTTGTCGATTACGATTTCATTTTTTCGAAAAGCTAGATTTGTGCAGCACTAATTTTTATTCAAATGGCGGAAGTGAGCAGAGTTAGTTGAAATGATGCGTTCAATTTACCAGAAGTATATAAAATTTTGTACCTAGTCTTGAAGTTTTGCTTCAAAAATCAAATTATTTTTAAATATTATTTACATTGCATTGCTTATTTTTATTTTGTATTCAAAATAATTTTACAGGACAATTTCTTTGTTTTTAAGAGTGAGGAGATATCACCCTTGGCCTTTATCAAAGCGCTATCTCTTTCACTCATGCGACAGCAGGCAAAATGGCTGCAACTCGTTGGACTGCGACAGACGTCCCGTAAAATATGCGCTTTGTCGAGTGGTCATCGTTGTAAATAAACATTAATGTGCAAGTGCCGCGTTCTCCGCCGCAGTGTCCTGTGTTAGTGCATACCGTGTTCACTTAAGTGTTAACGTTGTGATAACCATTATACGAAAAGAAGTTTTTGTGAGTGTTTTGTGTCTTGTTTTCGCGAAAAACATCCCCCAGTCATCAGTTTTGGATTTATGTTTACTTGATCACGGTAAGTTGAAGCGTCGCTAAGCACTTTCATTCTTAAAAGTAACTTTTAAAGAGTTTTGTTTTTGTGAGTGCGTGTAAATACTTTTGTGGATTCGTAAAGTTTTGACAGGTCGCTTCGTCACGCTCCTTTTCGCGTTTTTAACGTACGCGTGAGCGAGACGGGTGTTAGGTATGCGGAGTTGTGTCACTCCCTATCCGTAAAGGAAAGTATGCCGCGTATTATTGTTTTGGTAAGCGAGTTATTACGAAATTATAGATTCGTAGAGTAGACGGTTCTCCGTGTCGGAGGTCGTCTGGTGGCGATTTGTCTCCGAAACTATGTTCGATGGTGACATAAGGCGCGTAGGAAGCGTGACATCACAAACGAGTATTTTAGGATTGATTAGACTTATTTTCACTATTCTAATCCAGGTACCACACGTGCGGAGAGACATGAGCTAGTGCCTGTGCCTAGTGCGATCGTAAGCGACCAGTACGCCCATACTGCATAATTTATAACGTTGTTATCAAAGTAGATTAGGTCAGAGCTACGCTATTTGTGTGACAAAGACTCAACTTACTAATGTACTAGTAGAATTCCTTTGCTTGGTATAGTAATCGCGACAGATTATCTATAATTTCAATGTTACTTCTGTTAAAAGTTTCCTTTTAAGTAGAAAGACTCACAATACTTTAAAGTTTAATTCAATAACTATAGTCCATTTTTATTCCCTTGTCATATTTGGTAAACAATCTTAGCATGTCTTTTTATTTTAATTTGCGATTAAAAAATAATGCTGACACAAAATTATAAAAAGTTAAAAACTAATTGTCATTTAATACCTACAGAAACAGATTTCTAGAAACTATAATTTATTTATTTAAAGCAATTTTAATTTTTTTTCCATAAAAATAAAAAGTAGTGCCAAGATCTTTTACCAAATAAGACAAAAGAATAAAAATGAATACTTGTTTATCTATGTGGTAAAAATAGGTTCTTCAATTACATTGTCAGTGATTTTCAAAAGCATAAGCTTATGCTGCTCTGCTGGGAATGGAACCCAGGACTCCCGCACAGCGCACCCTAAGACCCTTGTCTTAACTACTGCACCACTCGCCACATTGCTCGAAAACTTTCGACTTTCAGACACAATATCCTTAATAGAAAAAAAACAATTCATGTTTATCCAAGTAACATGTTCTCTAGATTAAGTAAGATCAGCGCAAAACAATTTACTGGACTTTGGCATCTGTCTCGTAAATCGTAACTGTGATTATTGCACAAACTAGTCACGTGTGCGATATAATTGTGAACTGACAGGTGTACAGTGCAACCTTGGGCAAGTGATGCCTTTCTATTGTTGTTGTTGTCTTAGAAATGAGGATGGTTATGGATTTTGTGGCATGGTTATCAACCAGGTGATGGCACAGTGGCTTGTATTGGTGTATAGTAGTGTTGACAGCCCAATGGCTAAGAATTCGGTTTGTACTCTAGGGGTCCGGGTTAGAATCCCAGTGGCAGACATCAATGAATTATGAGAATGAGTTTGTATGCTTCATAACTTTTTATTGTAAATTTTTTTTTAAGGTCAGTCCAGTAGTTTACATGTCTATTCATGATAAACAAACAAACAAAGAAGCAAATCTTTACGCACTATTATATTAGTTTACAAATATTACCTGAAGTACCTACCTAACAGTGAACTGTGTTTTTATATTATGTGCTTTTTCCAAAAAAGGTGTCAATGTTAATCGACCTTGTAGTTGGGTTAAGGAGGTGTGATTGTCAGAAATGGTAAGATATTTTTGGGAGATTAATTAGAAAAAATAATTGGTAAAATCTTGAATGTTTTTCGTCCCCTCAAGCACAGATATCATAGGGTACTTTGATCAGTATTTGCACATGTCCATGGTATGCAGTGACCACTTACACAAGACGGAATACACATTTGTTTTCTACTGCTAAATTATGAAAACAAAATTAGACAAACTCAAAGCTTATTTATTCACTCACCTCAAATTCTCGTACGCGAACAAACCAGTTCTATGATGTCATTTCCATCATATGAAGTTGTAGTAAAGATTTTAAGTCCGAGGTGTTTTCAAGGAAAAAGAAAACTAAATAAAAAAAATAACAAAAAAATAAGGCCAGAGCAGCCGCCGCAGTAGCCAGGTGTTAGTGGCCCTGCCCCTCAAATAAAAAAAAAACAAAACAAAAAAAAACAAAAGGAAAGTTTCGGGCGCCAGAGAGGCAGGTGCTAGTGATGCAGCGTACTCCACCAGATAGCTAAAGTCGGTTAGACCGTTGGACTTCTAATCTCAATGAGGGTGTTCTGTGTGAGAAGTTGACAAGAAAACAAAGAAAGTATTTTGTTAGGTACTATATTGGCCATCAACATAAAACAAATATCAAGGCACTTAAAAGAAAACCCTAACTTCTTGTAACTGCTTAAAGGTATAATAATAATAAGTTTTGACTTACAGTTATGGTAGTACTTAACAGATTTCCAAACAAAAAGAATAAGTATATGGTTCCATCCAAAGCTGAAGAATATCCCAGAAAGAAAAGTGTGACCAGTCCAGAGGAGACGTCACCCCATCACCTCCGTCGGCATAAATAAAGGTTTCCCATCATACTCATGGAGTAGATGTATAAAGATTCCAAAGAATAAAAAGAATACATGGAGAGTAATATTTTTGGATTAAATTTTTAAACTACAAGTTTGGATTACAAATTTGGAATAATATTTTTGAAATACGAATTTGGAATAATATTTTTGGAGCTGCAACAATAAAAATTCAAATAAGAATCTAAATCGAAAATGTTATTAACTTGTAATTAAACGAAAAAAGTTGCAAATAAAAGTTCTTACCGCGTGATGACGCGCTCCACAAAAGAAAACAAATAGGGATTAAAATATCCCTTAAATATAATAAATCATAAAGGGCACATTCTCCCTATGGTTCAAACAACCACTAAAATAAATAATCTGGCCTGATTAGGCCGGATTAACAAAATAAAAATTCAAGGCAAAAAAAAGAGGTCTTCACATTGTGAAAATTTAAAGAAAAGTGAGGGCTGTCAATTAACACTTGACATTACTCCCAGTAAAGGATGCGATCAGAAATTAGGATTAGAAATCTGTCAAGCAATATGCTTACAATTTTTATATAAAAAAAATAATTTAATTTTAATAAATAAATATTTCTAAAATTATATTTATGTTTTATCTTTCGAATCCACCACAATTTAGAAAATAAGTTTATTAAACTATAAAATAATATTACGTATGTAATTAATAAATTTCTTAACGGGTATTACAAATGACTTTTATTTCACTTCTACCTACAAACCACTTTAGAAAAATATAGAAGTGTCAATGTCAACAGACTAAGGTTAATATGAATTATGGTGAATGAAATAGAAATGTGTCGAAAATAAACAATAAATTCGTAACGAGCGCAACAACGAAAAAAGCACGTTACATTTCCCCCTTTTCTGGAGAAAAAAAAAAAATTCAGAACTGAAGGTTCTGGATTTTTTTTTTTTTTTATAGATTTGAAACCAATAAATGTTACATAAACAAAATATGTACCCAACAAAACAAAAATACACAACAAAAGTTGTACAAACAAACATCTAACAACTTCCAACAAACAAACAAACAAACAAACAAACAAATAAATAAACAACAAAGAAATACTCAGTACTACTGCCATCAGGTCTGGTATGCAACCGGTACAATGGAAACACAAAGGAATCACATTGACGAACCATTCCCAATACCAGTAAGTATGTAAGTATTTAGGACTAAAGTACCAAAATAATACTAACAAAACTAACTAAAGAGAACAAAATTGCTCGGCTGGTATGCACCTGATCGAGGCATTGGACTCAATGGTCATGCAACGACAAACTAACCAAAGCAAAAAAGTTGTGTTTTTCCTAAGAAAGAACACACAAAAGACAAACATCCTATGCAGGACAAAACTAATAAGATTAAGTAATCTTATAACCAAAGACTGGGATAAACCCAAACAAAACAAAATCTTCTGGCTTAGTATGCACCTGACTAACACAATGGGTATAAAAACCTTGTATTAGCAAACTAAACTCAGAAAATAACAAAAGTTGGTAGCAGAGTACCACAAAAGCTACTGGACTAGTATGCAACCGACTAATACAATGGGTATAATAACCTTGTATAGTGAACTAGACTCAGTAAAAAAAAATACCAAAACAAAAGTTGGCAACAAGTACCACAAAGTTAGCAACAGAGTGCTAATAAAAAGTCCCAAAAGAGAAAAAAAAATTACTGGTCCAGTATGCAACCGGCTAACACAAAAGCGGAAAGCTTTGTGAGAGCGAACTGAACGCAGTAAAACAAATTGGTTGGGCATCAAAAAAAAGTGTGCAAAAGCACCAAAAGTCACACTCAGCATGTAGGAATGCTGAGGTAAAAGGGTGTGCGCAAATGTCATGTCCAGGATCTTAAGTCTATGATACCTAAACTAACACAAAAAAAAAACTCCTACTAACCAACAAACAAGAGTACGCACATCACAAAAAAAACAACAAACAAAACTATACTCAACACAAAACAAACAAAATGTACAAAGTACAACAAAGAAGTATGTCACACGAAAGTGTTTCACACAGCAAACAAACAAAAAAAAGAGTCACACCAAGTAGGTATGCAAAAACAAAACTAAGGAGTCCTTATAATGTTGTTGGCTTCCTATTTTTCTCACAAATTTTGATATTATCCCAAAAGAAATTCGAGTATACATGGTTAACGATGGTACACCATAAGTGTTAAAACAAGAATAATTTATTTACCAAGGCCCCTGTCATACATAATATCAGCATACATCATCTAACAACTAGGGTCCTTACAAACATCTACATACATCAACATTCAAAACCCTTAATTGACCTAGGAAAACAAAACAAACACTAACAAGAATACTCAATAAATTTAGACATTTCCAAAAATAAGGCCTAGATTTTAAGAATATCTTTAACATGAAATCTGCCAGAAGTATTTTTATTCAAATCTTTTAACAAGTATACATTATCCGAAATCTTTTCAACAATTTTACATTTAACAAATTTAGGTGCTAATTTAGCAGAGAAAAAATGAGGAGCGTTGGATTGTACAAAGTTCCTCCTCCATACAACATCTCCAACATCATAAGAAATGACTTTTCTTCTAGAATTATAATACAAAGCATTTTTCTTATAAGACTTCGCTAAATTTGCAACAGTCTTAGCAAAAATATCTTCCAAATTAGAAAGAAGCTGGGAATATTCCGAACGACTACTAATAATGATCTCTGATGGATCAGAAATAGAACTAAATTTATATAAGGAACCGTCTAAATAAATCTCTCTACCAAACATAAGAAAATTAGGTGTGTACCCAGTAACTAAATTAATAGTGCCATTAATAGCAGCTTGAATATGAGGCAAAAACCTCGACCAAGTTCTATGATCTGTATCTACATAACATGCTACACAAGTCTCAATTGTCTTGTTGAACCTTTCTACTGGATTATTTTGAGGAGTATACAATGTATTGTAAAATAATTTAGGAATATTATAAGCTTTAATGAAATCTTTGAATATTTTAGATGTAAATTGTCTACCATTATCACAAATTATTATTTTAGGACAACCAAATTTTAAAAATATCTCTTTCTCTAATAATTTTATAATAGCGTTTGTTGTTGCTTGATAAAGAGGAAATATCCAACAAAATTTAGTGAAAACATCTACCACGGATAGAATATTAACATGACCTGAATAGGATTTAGGTAAAGGTCCAATAATATCTATAGACAACATTGTCATTGGATGGTTAACTAATTTTGGATTAGTCATTAAACCAACAGGAGCAGAATTAGAATGTTTATAAGCTTTGCAAATATCACATTTATTAATATACTCTTTAACATCTTTAAACATCTTAGGCCAAAAATAATGTGTTTTTAATTTCTCAAGAGTTTTATGAATACCAAAATGAGCTGAATTTAAATCATCATGATTGTTTCTAATAGTATCTAAAACATGTTCTCTAGGAATAACTATTTTCCAAGCAAAGTTTCTATTTAATGAATATCTAGGTTTAACAAATTTATACAAAGTATCATTTTCTACTTTAAAAGTTTTAAATTTTGAAGGGTGTTTTTGACAATCTTCAAATATCTTTTTGTACCATGAATCATAAATATCTTCAGGACACAAAGTAATAGCTGAAATTTCAACTCTAGACAAGGCATCTGGAACACTATGAACACTACCTTTCTTATGAATTACTTTAAATTTATATTGAGACAAACGTGCTGCCCACCTGGCTAATCTACCAGAAGGATTTGTTAAATTCATTAACCATTTTAAACTAGAATGATCAGTAACGACAGTAAATTCAGTTCCTTCTACATATGGTCGAAAATGTTCTACAGATAACAAAACTGCTAATAACTCTCTTTCAGTAACACTATAATTTTGTTCCGCTTTAGATAATAATTTAGAAAAATAAGCAATAGGATGAGAATGACCTTCATCATCATTTTGCATCAAAACACTACCAACTGCAAAACCACTGGCATCACAATGAATAGAAAATGGTTTATCAAAATTCGGACACTGCAATACAGGTGCTGTCATCAAAGCATGTTTAAGATAATTAAAAGATTTTTCAGCAACATCATTCCACTCAAATTTAATTTTAGCCTTTCTTTTACCACTAGTCAATTTTGTCAAAGGAGCAACATGATCAGAAAAATTGGGAATAAATCTCCTATAATAAGAACACATACCAATAAAGCTACGAACATTTTTAACAGATTTGGGTGTAGGAAAGTTTTTGATTACCTCTAATTTATCAGGATCAGTATGAAGACCATCTTTGTCCACAACATAACCTAAGTATTTAAGTTTTTCTTTACAAAATTCCGATTTAGTTAAGTTAATAGTTAAGCCTGAATCCTTTAATCGTTGATAAACTTTTTCTAAAAGAGCTAAATGACTTTCAAAATCTCTAGAAATCAAAATAAGATCATCTAGGAAACAAAACAACTTATCGTCAAACTCTGGTCCGAATAACTTATCAGATAACCGTTGTAATTCAGCTGGAGCATTTGTCACACCAAATGGCATCCTTGTGAATTCAAATAGGCCTCTGCCTGGAACTACGAACGCTGTCTTTTCTCTAGACGTTTCTTCCAACAAAATTTGGTAAAACGCTTTTGATAAATCAATAGATGAAAGATAACGAGCATCTCTAAGATTTCCTAATATACGAGAAATATAAGGAAGTGGATATGAATCTTTAACAGTAACAGAATTTAATTTACGTGAATCCAAACAAACACGAAGAGAACCATCCTTCTTCGTCACTAAAACAAGAGGACTACTCCATGGCGATTTAGAAGGTTGAATAGTTCCCTCGGCTAACATTTTATCAATTTCCAAATTTAAATCTTTTAATCTAGCTGGACTCAATGGATAATAACGTTGTTTAATAGGCTCTCCAACAGTAACAATTTTATGTTGAACTAAATCTGTTTTCCCTAAACCTTTATGTTCATATGAAATATTTTCAAATAAAGAAGTAATTTTATCCAAACGGTGGCGTTGATCGAAAGATAATCCTGACGCAGGTACAATTGAAGCTATTTCGAAAGGTTTACCCTCACAATTTACAAAAGAAATCTCCTTACTCAATTTAGAAAATATGTCAAAACTAATCCAAAAATCCATACCAAGAATAACATCAATTGTTATTGACGGTATTACATTAAATCTACATAACCTAACACGCTTAGCACACTTCACAGGTAATTCCATAAAACCAATAATTTGCTGCTGCTTACCATCAGCAGTTGTAGCAGTAGAAGCTAATTTATGAACTTCAAAACCAATTGACTCGAAAACATGATGAGAATTATTGCCTAAAACACAAATTTGGGAACCGCTGTCCAACAATCCTAAAAATTCACGACCTTTAACCGAAAATGACATATAAGGACGTCTATCTAAACTGTGAAAAAGAGTAGCTACTTGAGCTTCAATACTATTATTATTTTTGGAAGACAAAACATTAAATTTACTCGCACATTCCTGTTTATATCCCGTTGTACACCGATCACTTTTATCAAAAAGTTGGCTACAACGGAGCCTTACTCGTTTTTTGGATGGGAATTATCCAATAAAACTGCAACACTCTTACCAGGATTGCACTTCTTACAGTCTTTTGTCAAAACATCGGGCTGACCGCAAGTAAAACATTTAACCCCTGTAAATTTCCTACATTCTTTATATGTATGACCAGGCAATTTACATTTCAAACAAACAATTTTGTTAGATTTTAAAAAACTAGGTTCTTGTTTAACTTTTGAATTAATAAAAGAATTACTTGAATTAAGTTTATATGATTCAATTTCCTTGCCTAACTGTATAAGTTCGTTTAAAGAAACGATACAACGACCAATAGTATGAAAAGAATATTCAGGTAACATATTATGTTTTACAATGTCCAACAAAGTAGATTCTAACAATGGAGTTCGCAATTTGGCTGAAAGATCCATGATTTCAATTATAAATTCCTGTAAAGTTTCACCAGGTTTCTGTTTCCTATTCCTAATAGTAGTTTCCAATTGAAAATTAAAGTTTCTAGGTGTAAAATAATCCAAAAACTCAATCTTAAACTGTGACCAATTTAAAATAGTATCTCTCCTACCCCTGTACCATTTCAAAGCAATATCTGAAAGAAGAACTGGCAAAGCCAAAAAGCATTGATAATCACTATAACCTTTAACCGGTTTCAACTCTTCAAGTCTCCGCAGAAATTCAATAGGACAAGTACGACCGTTAAATGTTAAATTTAATTTGCAAAAGTCAAAATGTTTTTGATAATAGTGGTTGTTGTGAATAACTGAACGGTTTAAGTTATTTTCACTAGAAGATAAAAGCTTATTTTCATGTGATTGTGGTGTATTCGTTACATTGTCAACTTCAATTAAGTTCTCAAACCCTAAATCACTTTGTTTATCAGATTGACTACTATCCTTAGTATTAACATCCATGACTACAAATAACTGTTATAACCAAACTATAAAGATGAACTTTAAAGATGAACAATATTACAAAATTAAGAAAATTTAACAATAACTTTTCTTTTCAAACAATAGAAAATTTTATGTAAAGTTAATATCAACAACAAAACACTGAACTCAAATTTACTTTTAATATTGTAAACTATTAACTGTTTCTACTTTAAACTTAAAAATGCAAAAACTAGATATTAAACACTTTAAACATAATAAAGTAAGTTTAACTTTACTATTATAATATAAATTTAATGGTAGTAATTAATATTACAAAACTAATATTTAAATTCTTTACTTATACACAACCTCAATAATCTAAGTTCAAAACTTTGTATAGAAACTTTGTATTTATTACTTCTATGTGATACAAAACAAAAATTGCAAGTTTGCAAAACAAAATAACCAAATATAGAACAGGTCAAAACAAAAATAAGGGAAACAAAATAAAGTTACACAACCTATCAGTTTATTTGTTTCTAAAAACAATACGAAACCAGTTACAAGAATAAGTTTGTCAACTTATCACCTCAGCACAAAAAAAAAATGTCCAATAAAATTTAGTGCAGTACAAATAATCTGCACTCACAAAATAAAGCAAATAAGTCCCCACAGAACAAATCAGTCAGACAGAACAAATCAGTCCCTGTTCGGGTCCGCCAATTGTAACCGGGATTTGTAACAGAGAGATACAGTTACAGTGTCCCTGTTCACAGGTGCCAAATGTAGTATAGATTTTAAGTCTGAGGTGTTTTCAAGGAAAAACAAAAAAATAACTAAAAAAATAAGGCCAGAGCAGCCGCCGCAGTAGCCAGGTGTTAGTGGCCCTGCCCCTCAAATAAAAAAAAAACAAAACAAAAAAAAACAAAAGGAAAGTTTCGGGCGCCAGAGAGGCAGGTGCTAGTGATGCAGCGTACTCCACCAGATAGCTAAAGTCGGTTAGACCGTTGGACTTCTAATCTCAATGAGGGTGTTCTGTGTGAGAAGTTGACAAGAAAACAAAGAAAGTATTTTGTTAGGTACTATATTGGCCATCAACATAAAACAAATATCAAGGCACTTAAAAGAAAACCCTAACTTCTTGTAACTGCTTAAAGGTATAATAATAATAAGTTTTGACTTACAGTTATGGTAGTACTTAACAGATTTCCAAACAAAAAGAATAAGTATATGGTTCCATCCAAAGCTGAAGAATATCCCAGAAAGAAAAGTGTGACCAGTCCAGAGGAGACGTCACCCCATCACCTCCGTCGGCATAAATAAAGGTTTCCCATCATACTCATGGAGTAGATGTATAAAGATTCCAAAGAATAAAAAGAATACATGGAGAGTAATATTTTTGGATTAAATTTTTAAACTACAAGTTTGGATTACAAATTTGGAATAATATTTTTGAAATACGAATTTGGAATAATATTTTTGGAGCTGCAACAATAAAAATTCAAATAAGAATCTAAATCGAAAATGTTATTAACTTGTAATTAAACGAAAAAAGTTGCAAATAAAAGTTCTTACCGCGTGATGACGCGCTCCACAAAAGAAAACAAATAGGGATTAAAATATCCCTTAAATATAATAAATCATAAAGGGCACATTCTCCCTATGGTTCAAACAACCACTAAAATAAATAATCTGGCCTGATTAGGCCGGATTAACAAAATAAAAATTCAAGGCAAAAAAAAGAGGTCTTCACATTGTGAAAATTTAAAGAAAAGTGAGGGCTGTCAATTAACACTTGACATTACTCCCAGTAAAGGATGCGATCAGAAATTAGGATTAGAAATCTGTCAAGCAATATGCTTACAATTTTTATATAAAAAAAATAATTTAATTTTAATAAATAAATATTTCTAAAATTATATTTATGTTTTATCTTTCGAATCCACCACAATTTAGAAAATAAGTTTATTAAACTATAAAATAATATTACGTATGTAATTAATAAATTTCTTAACGGGTATTACAAATGACTTTTATTTCACTTCTACCTACAAACCACTTTAGAAAAATATAGAAGTGTCAATGTCAACAGACTAAGGTTAATATGAATTATGGTGAATGAAATAGAAATGTGTCGAAAATAAACAATAAATTCGTAACGAGCGCAACAACGAAAAAAGCACGTTACAAAGTCACCATCAGAAACGCCATTACAACGGTGCCAAATTGTGCCAAGCACTTGGAAACTATTTATTATATTCTGCTGAATTTATGCTGGTGCAGTTGTCATCGACCTATGAATGTCCTATGGATCACATCTATTTATTCATAATCTTTGTCCACTGTCTGTTTGCACTTCCAAAAACTCTTTGAAATGTTAAAATTCTTCAATGCTGGAAGCGCAATATTTGATAGGTACTTAATTTTTTATTCAGAAAATCAGATTAACCTTAATAAAATTATACAATTCAAAATATTTTAGTAACTATAGTAAAATCTGCATTAGCTATTAGTTATTCCCATGGGACTTAATAATTTTCTTAAGAAAAGCCTTAAAGATAACTTTTAGCAACACATTTGTGTTGCCGGTTCCCATAGCCAACATAAACTGTGGTTTCCACTTATCATCAGGTAGCCTGTTCATCTGATGTTTTGGTCCTACTCGTAAAAACACTTATTTACTTATAATTAGGAATGTAGGAATAATAGTTATCTTTATTTGGCTGCTTGAAAAAGCTTTGTGGCATAATAACCAACAACAATTCGGGTTTCAAAATGGTAAACCAATATAGTACAGTAGTCAGAACTCCCGTCCTACGCGCCAACAACAAACTTACATAACGTTTGCGTTGATATTGATATCATCCAAGCTCACACTCGGAACACAATAGCCGTGACGGACACCCGGCTTCGCGAATCATGCTTCATTGACTAGACAACTTTATATTAACTACTCTTTCTATGTCGTTTAACTACTAGACTATGTCGTCGTTGTCGGGGGAAGACTGTCAACCACGGCAGCTACATAGAGTTCGCGCACTGGTCGCCGACACAGAACACGCGAGTTCTTATTTCAAACCCTATATCGGCGGCTCGCAGGAGAGCTTATTGGTCAGTTTCGTTCCCCTCCCGTACCCCGCAAAAGATGGGAGATTCGCGCTTATTGCGGTCGATTGTTTCACTCCGGCTGACCCTCTTAGAAAAACATAGGTGTTTCAATAAAATGGTCTAGTCGGACTCATCGAAGTACAGTTCAATTGTAGTTAATGCGGCCTCTGTTCAATACCCAATGAGATATTGTTCGAACTGTCGTCAGTTAATTATCCGCACGCTCATTTCATCCTCCTGTAACATGAAAGACACTTGCATTTAAATAAGGTATTATAAGACCGCGTGAAGTCCAAGGTCGTGGATGACTTCATCGAGTTTTCTCAACATCGAACATTTGCCCAAGGTTGCAAGGATTACGCATAACTACGGTTTACGCTCACGATTCTAATCGCATCACTAACTATGACCCATTTCGCGTTGTACAGGGAAAGTTGACACGCAGCCTGCCCCGTGGGATTGGATAAAAATAGTCGTGATTCAGTGTAGTGTACCTACACTAGACTATTAATCTTGAATGTATCATAATTTTGTGATTCTCCTTCAACGTTGTGCATTACTATTTTCAGTGAATATAATGGCATCCTTTTACTTTGGATGGTTCTAGCTTTCGAGGTTTTGACCACCAAGCACACTCCGTTTCCTTCAGAGCTAAGTACTGAGTTTTTAACCAAGTAGGTAAACAACACAACCTATGCGCTAAGATTTGCAAAGCCGTTTGAAAAAGATCGACCTTAAGACTCGAGCAGCAAATGTAGCAAATGCGCAGATTCTTAACGAATATTTCAGAGGTTTTGAGAAGAACATATGGAAGTAATGAACGTGAATATTTTTGGCATAAATCCCCGATCTGATGATCTGCAGGACCACGTACCGATGAAATCTCAATTTGCTGAAGAGCTATTTAGTTAGAGCCTCTTCCATTAGCTTATTCAGAAAAACTGGAAAGATATTAAGCGATATCCCATTGTTCCACCCCGAAACAAAGACGCGAAAACGCCTCGCTGTTCCACAATGTGATCGTTGAAAAGACAATAGCAACAAATTGAATGAATGTGATACAAAACGGTAAAGTCACCCACTTAGCTCTTAGAGAAACTCAAGTTTCCGTACTATTGCCCTTCACGGGCTGTACACACGTGTTAGGGAGTCGCAGTACTTCACAGCATCGTAGCGGTCGAAAGCAGTCGATTAGAAACAGTCAGAATGTGTCGTGAGACGTGCCTTTAAAGTTTTATGACCAATAGCCCCTGGTTGGAGGAGCTATTCCTTTTAAAAGTTTATTGATGATGTTGATCCCGCCTTGTAGTTACTGAGTCTTTGCTGATTTCTTGCTTCCATCACTGAAGTCTTAATGTCTGGTGGCCTCAAGTCGTTTTATATCTAGAATGTATTTTCGCTTAATGTTGTCTTGATAACAAAGATGGGCGAAAGAACCGAGTAGATATTTCTGCCACTTCGATTTTAATCAATCATCATTGCCAATAATGTAAAGGTCTCCAATAAAATTATGCAAAGGTATTGACTTCACATTCGCCTCTTTGCCTCTTTCAAACACACTTCCTGTACCAACAACCTGTAAAAGATTTAAGAGGGTGGTTAGAAGTATCCTCCCTGGCGGACTCCAAGAGCGCTACGATCTATGCAGTCCCCGAATTGTTGCGTCTACGTTTGGGAACTCCCCCTCTTAGACTGTGCGTGTGTGCGTGTGATACTCGCGTCTGTACCTGATGTGTGCTAACAGTTCGGACCTCCGAAAATGGCCGGATTGGTCTCCTTTCGTTTTTATGGCCCTTGCAAAAGGGCATCACGTTTTGAGATTATATTATCGTGTTTATTTCTTAATTGCGCCATTTTAACTTGATTTGCGATATTATATGAAGCACTTTATGGCTTCGAATTTTATTAAAGTAACAATTTTTTCAGCATATTATGTTTGGGTTTTCTTGCTTCTAAAGACTACATTGTTATTTGAAGTTAACTTTGGTTAATCCAAACAAAATTTGTACATAAA
This sequence comes from Erynnis tages, assembly GCA_905147235.1. Taxonomy (NCBI): domain Eukaryota; kingdom Metazoa; phylum Arthropoda; class Insecta; order Lepidoptera; family Hesperiidae; genus Erynnis; species Erynnis tages. The sequence continues at coordinate 732,139 of LR990097.1, forward strand.
TTTATTCAGATTCATTGAAGAAACATACAGTTTATTTCATTATTCATTAAACTGAATCACTGATCTAGATTTTTGTTTGGAATTTAACTGAAACTAAAGTAATTCTCATAACTAATCATATAGTTTTAAGTTGCTGAGTTAATTTCCACTGCTCGATTGAATTGCGGTTTAAAATTTTGACGTCAGCTTTTGTGACCGAATGAATAAATTTTTAGTAACTAATTATTGTTCATTCACAAACCTGAATCACTCGCGTTTGCTTTGCGGTTTACAATTCAACCACATTAAACTGTGGAGCTCGTAAAAGCCGAAATCCAGCTATTATCATCAAACATTGTTTTGAGACGTCGCAGTGCGGAAATATGATAGGCGCGATAAAGTGGTGATCGTTTACTATTTCCTCGACGCGTGGGCGTGTGTCCGTGCGATGAGTAGACCGGCCCCGGCGTCTCTATTGTCGCTTTATTAAGCTGATGTCGGGTTTGTTGTTGAAATTTGGCTTGTCATCTGTAGTTATCGTCTATTTTAGCTTATTTTTTATGTCGTAGAATGAACTTTTCCGGTGGTCTGGTTCAATCGTGGTCTAAGAGACACCTGACGTTGTGACATTGACAATTAGAGACACTTTGTAAAAGGTTTTAGGTCTCTCCTTTGTCTACTTCTAGTCTGTTTGGAAAATTCTTCATTTTGTCAACAAGGAAGGAACGGTCAGAAAGTTTTAGCATATTATAGCGTCTTAGTGGCATGTGAAGTTCAGCTAAGGTCTTCATTCTTCTGACTGTGAAAGGAGACCCGACCCTGCAGTGGACTTATGGGTGAATTCTAAAAGCTGCTAATCGAAAAACAAATGAAAACGCACAGTAAGCTAAAGGGCCAGTCAGGACGTCACTGTGCGTCTGTGAGGATGCGCTTACTGGGTTGTGCGTGTGTGTGTTTAAAGAAGTAAATGAAAAATGCCACTTGTTTGGGATTTAGTGTCTTTGATGAGTTTGCTGTAAACAAAATGCCTATTTCCAGCTGGAAACTTCAAGACGCTGATAGGTGAATTGTAAAGTCTGCTAGTCGAACTATAACTACGAGTAGTTAAATGAAAACGCACAGTAAGCTAAAGGGCCAGTCAGGACGTCAGTGTGCGTCTGTGAGGAGGCGCTTACAGGGTTATGCTTGTGTGTGTGTGTGTGTGCAGACGTGAATGAAATCGGACACCGCCGCCGGACTCGCATTGTGTCGCTGGCGGATTAATAACTGCTGATTTATTGTTCCCTGCAGCACGGTGGAGCTCTGTTGCCTGAGAAAGATGTGGACTTATAACGTCATGCAATGAAATGAAAAAAATGTTAAGCGTTCATCTGATGGCGAGCATAGCATAATGGTAAATTCGTGGCCGGTCTCAGTAGGTAATCAAGTTTGGTTCGATTTTGATGTTTCAATCTCAAGTATCAGTTTTAATGTCAGTCCTAATCTGCAGATCGCTTATTGTAACTGTCAATGATGTAGCGAGAAGAGAATGTATCGTGTGGATATCTAGAGGCTAATTTATAGTTAGTTTAACATACACGAGACTAAAAGACGTGTAAGTGTCCTTTAATGGTAAAAACAGGAGGAATCAAACACCTTATTCATGGTGTGGTGTTTGCGTGCACCACTGCTTTGTGAGTTGTTATTGAGGCTGTCTGCTTAATAGGTGTTGATTGGGTTCAAGCTGTGCTACTTTTTAGAGAGTTAGAAAGATATTTTTTGCTCTTGTCTTTTGCTGGTTTATCATTCAGATTGTGATATTATATGATTATCTCAAATTTATAGATATGTAGGTAGTTAAAAAAGAAGTGTATGTACGATAGATTCATTTTGGGTCTATTTACGATCATTACGATCACAGTTTTTAAACACCGTTCGGACACTTTAGTCATGGTAATATGTATAAATTTAGTTAATAAAAGCGACACCTATGTAAATCTAAAAGAAAATAAACACAAAAATGGCGTAGGGCGTATATCAAAGAACAAGAACCATTACGCAGCCGTTTACAGTGCAGCTAATTCCAAATGCGAAATTGAATTCTTGTGTTCTCTTCCAAAACGTAAATCACCGAGGAAAATTAGCCGGATCGCAAATCACCGAAACAGCAACCGGAAATATCAAAGCGCACACAGAATTTCAATGTCCATATATCCGCAGTAAACCCGTCCGTCTTTGTAGTCGATAGTGAAACGTTACGCAAGCAACTATTATTGAGACTATTACTGGAGACCAATAGGATGGATGCCTGTCTGAGAGTAGCAAACGTCAAATTGGCAAATTTATTTGTAAATCTAAAGGTGCATCTTGATGTTCATATATTACTATTAACTAACGATCTGTTAAAAGTGCATCCCCGATATATCAATTAATTGTAATCATAATTTGAAAGTAAATTTTTTGTCATTCTTATCGACGCTCTTCGCGATATGCTTCTAGTGCCTTCTGTTCGTTGAATATTGCAAAAGGCTATCCATAGTATCCATACGTGAAAAATCACCATTGTTTAACTACACATTGTAATAAAAATAAATATGCAATCAAAAAATGTTTATACTTTTCGCAATTAAAATTTAACCATGCGTATCTTTTTATAGAAGACTGCTCCATCGAAATTAGTTTTTCACCAGCTTAAAACTGTTTCACCTGTAACTAAACTCATATCTGATAGCAAACTTTATTTGCACGCCACGCAACGCTAGACACGCAATGATGTAATTTGCGTTCGGGTTTTGTTAAATGTTTCAATTCAACCTCGCCATCACGATCCTTTTGTGTTGGCGTGTTAGTACCGTACGATTTTCCTGGAAGTAAAACTATTAGTACGCACGGATTTTCGCAATCGTTCGAGCAGGATGTGCACGTAAATAATATAGTATTGAAATTACTGATTTGACTAACGCTTTCGATTTAACTACTGCGCTGCGCGGTTTGAATGATTTATCGAAGTGTAAACTGTAATGTATGCTCTCGACTACTGAATACACCTTGTACCTACTATATATATTAAAATAATATTTTTGTATTCATGTCAGTTTTGATTACGATGTAGTTAATTTGAATTTCACTATTATTCATGTGGGAGTTCCGCAGGGTACTATTTGTGTCCATTCCTATTACTTATTAACCACACAAGCTTTATGTTGAAAAGATATACAAATTTACTCTGTCTGTGTTTTATTATGTTGAACCTAGCGAATTATCCTACTCTGCTATATCGTTAACCGTTAACTATAATGGTTTCACAGGAATACGTAACGTCTTCTATTATTTTACGATATCCACACAGCAGTAACCATTCGTTTCGTGTGCATTTCAAAATCACATTGAAAATATTACGTCATATCTTCAAGTAAATATTTGGCAACCACTTTGTAACGTAGAGTTCTTATTTACTGAAGGAAGACATTTCAATAAATATTGTCGATTAAGATGAGTTTAACGTTGCTTTTTTTTAAATTAATGCGCTTAAAGGGATTTTCTTCTCATCTTTAAGAAATTCTTAATTTTATTTCTGTTTGCAGTATTCTTTACGTAATCTGTTTAAAATAAGCGCGTCTTATATATGTGTATTTTACTTCACATTTATTTAAACTCAAATGTTATGTAGGTAGGTAGTTATCTTATTGAATAGCTTATCTCATTTATTAGAATCTTAGTCTCTCATCCATCAATTAGAACCAGCGGCGATTAAACCGTAAACAATCCTATTGATAAATCTATCTTCACCAATGACATCATTGAGTGCATTTTCTGCTACGCTACGATATGATTGATTCGTTGGATTTGTTAAGTTGAATTAAGTTATCACTAGGAGGTCATTATCGGTCACGTTTTTTGTAACGAACGTTCACTGTCATTGATTTAGTATTCTTGTATTGTGTTGAGTTCGTTTTGTGTTGTCAAGTGACCTTTATTATTGCTATGCGGCTTAATGTCTAAATCGATAACAACTAGATCACTTACAATCACGCATTCTGATTTCTCACCTTGACTTTGCGTTACTTTGGTTAGCTTGATCGTTCGGTTTAGATTGTTTGTCGATTTTAAAATATAGAAGTAGCCAGCGAAAGTGTGTCACGTGTTGATTAGTGATCACAGCTGCCATGTCAACTTCGGAGGTGAAACGTCACTTCTATGTTCGTCCTTCTTTCGTCCACTTCTATGTATCTCGACGGAATCTCAAGAACAGTGCCTCGTGCATGTACTTACGCAGTTTCGTATAGTAATCGTATTGAGCTGCCATTAGTATGAGAAGATGTCAAGATAGACTGACATAATTATACATACACTGGTTTGTTTAATACTTAAGACATCTGGTTGTACAGGCTTCAGCGAACAACAATGTTTATATCACATCTTAAGTTAATCTAAACCTCTTCAGTGTTCTATAGTCACTGCATGATTTTCATGAAACACTGTTTCTTTTTTATCTAAGTTGTATTTATATTTCTTTGCAACAATCCGCACACGTGGAACTTGTTTTGGTATGGACCCACCACCCTCCCTTATCTCTCTGAGTAGGTATATACCATAACAACTTATTCCAATAGTACACGACACGTGTTTCGCCCCAAAACGGAGCATCATCAGGTCATGGGTTCTCCTTTAAGCCCTTTAATGGCAGACATTTTCATGGACAAGTTTGAAAACAATCATATTATTGGACATAAATCTATTTTATATTACTATAGATATGTTGACGATATAATTATATGCTGGACAGGTACTGATAGACAATTAGATGTTTTTGTAAATAAACTTAATAGAGTCCATCCAAAAATTAAATTTAAATTAGAATTGGAGGAAAATTATTCACTACACTTTTTAGATCTCACCATCACAAGAGTAAAAAACAAACATTCCTTTTCTATCTACCGTAAGCCTACGTATACGGATACAGTCATTCCGGCTTCCTCCTGTCATCCTTGGCAACATAAAATGGCAGCATTTCGTTGTTATATTCATAGATTACTATCAATTCCATTATCACCTTCGAATTATAAAGAGGAAATGAACACCATATATAAAATAGCAGTTACGAACGGATATAGCAGGAGGATGATTGACTGTCTTATTCGTAATAAACAAAAATTAATTATGCGGAATCAACTGTATGCGGGGCCATCAAATGAAACTATAGTCAGATGTAAATCTAGTTTGACCTATATAGGACCGATTTCGGAGCGAATCGCTAAAATCCTACGTCGTCACAATATCAATGTTGCATTCAGAACGGATAATAACATAGGATCTATCTGTAATGGCAAAGAAAAAATGGACAAACGTAAACAATCAGGAGTTTATAGTATCGCTTGTCCAGAATGTAACGGTATATATGTGGGTCAGACTGGTAGAAATTTTGACACAAGGTATCGAGAACACCTAGCAGCGTATAGAAATGGTCGCGCAGACAGGTCCAATTTCGCAAAACATTTGATAGAATCAGGCCATTCGGTACCTACTGGCCATACGTATAACATTTTAAATAGATGCGATAAAGGAATTAGGCTCAGTTTGCTAGAACAGCTACAAATTATTCAATATAGTAAAAACAATAGTGTTACATTGCTGAATGAACAAATAGACGTATCTAATTCTCCTTTGCTGCATATTTTTCCACCAAAATCACATGTGACGTAAAAAAGACATAAGTCACTAATATCAAACGTCAAAACACTGACAAGTGACGTTTTATTCGATTTTTGATTACACTCGATGTGTCATAATGGCAGGGAGAAAAGGTATATAAGCAGCTCACTCGAACGGCGACCTCACTCAGCAACCGACCGTTGTAGAGTCCACATCACCTGATGATGCTCCGTTTTGGGGCGAAACACGTGTCGTGTACTATTGGAATAAGTTGTTATGGTATATACCTACTCAGAGAGATAAGGGAGGGTGGTGGGTCCATACCAAAACAAGTTCCACGTGTGCGGATTGTTGCAAAGAAATATAAATACAACTTAAATAACAATGGATTTCCGCAAAGTAACGCCTGATACAATATATTATATAAAATCAGCGAGCACAGCTGTCCAGGCAAAACTCTACATCAAATTAACAAAATTACATCGTATTGCCGTTCAAAATGTATGGTTCAATCAGCAATGTAAACACTTTAATGTTATTCCTAATTACATCAATATCCAGACTAGATCTAGCAATCGAGCAGCAAACATCGCTATAAATAAAGCCCAAAAAGTTTGGCTAAACGAGGAGTCACGTCATTGGTTTACTGTAAGAGATAACCTAAAAATACATTTAAAAGTTCTACATATGGAACTATCTTATAATTTACATAATGTTGAATTTGATTTATTAGACTACAAAGCTAGAGAGTTAGCATCTCTAGAAGCTCATAATAAGTACATTTTACAATCCAGAAAATTACAAAAATTAAGATCCAGCCAAAATGTCAATAATAATGATAATAACAGTAATCAAACCACCCCATCTTTTCATCCACGTTTAAAAAACCTGTCTGAGGTCCAGTTTCCACCTGCTGAAATAAAACTTTTAGAAAAGGGTTTAAAATACAACCTACACTCAAAACCATCTCAAAAATCTTTAGAAAACCTCGCAGTGGACGCAGAGATGGCCGTGGTCATTAGTAAAGGAGATAATATTACTAAACATCTTGTTGCAGAGCAAATCAAGTCTACCTCAATACCTTGCAGCCCCGTTATCACCAAGGAAAATACAATACTAAAATCAATCCGACAACGCTTAGAGTCCAACGATTTGGTTTTGAGTAAAGCGGATAAAGGAAATACTATTGTGATAATGGAAAGACCATCATATCACGAAAAAGTCTGCGAGGTTATAAATGGGGATGACTTTATAGAGTTAAATTCAGATCCCACCAATAAATACACCGCTCAGTTAAAAAGCGTTATAAAAAGTTCACATAATATTTTTAAAAATCCACCCACATCCTTAATACCAATGAACCCTCGTGCCCCTATTTTGTACGGTTTGCCCAAAATTCATAAAGAAAATATACCAATACGGCCAGTAGTCTCCTACATTGGGGCTCCAGCATATAATTTAGCCCGTCGACTTAATTCTATAATCAAAGAAAAAACATCTTTTTCTCCGAAGTACAGTCTAAAAAATAGCCATCATTTAGTACAAAACATAAAGGATATTACATTGCCTCTCAAAGCAAAACTAGTTTCACTTGATGTCGATAGCTTATTCACTAATGTACCCCATTCCGAATCAATTAATATTTTATCCGAACTTTTTGATAAATCAAAATTACATCCCGGAGAAAAAGATGATCTCATCAGGTTAACTAGTTTATGTATGAGTCAAAATTATTTCCAATTTAACCACAAATTTTATAGTCAAAAAGAAGGTCTCGCAATGGGTTCTCCTTTAAGCCCTTTAATGGCAGACATTTTCATGGACAAGTTTGAAAACAATCATATTATTGGACATAAATCTATTTTATATTACTATAGATATGTTGACGATATAATTATATGCTGGACAGGTACTGATAGACAATTAGATGTTTTTGTAAATAAACTTAATAGAGTCCATCCAAAAATTAAATTTAAATTAGAATTGGAGGAAAATTATTCACTACACTTTTTAGATCTCACCATCACAAGAGTAAAAAACAAACATTCCTTTTCTATCTACCGTAAGCCTACGTATACGGATACAGTCATTCCGGCTTCCTCCTGTCATCCTTGGCAACATAAAATGGCAGCATTTCGTTGTTATATTCATAGATTACTATCAATTCCATTATCACCTTCGAATTATAAAGAGGAAATGAACACCATATATAAAATAGCAGTTACGAACGGATATAGCAGGAGGATGATTGACTGTCTTATTCGTAATAAACAAAAATTAATTATGCGGAATCAACTGTATGCGGGGCCATCAAATGAAACTATAGTCAGATGTAAATCTAGTTTGACCTATATAGGACCGATTTCGGAGCGAATCGCTAAAATCCTACGTCGTCACAATATCAATGTTGCATTCAGAACGGATAATAACATAGGATCTATCTGTAATGGCAAAGAAAAAATGGACAAACGTAAACAATCAGGAGTTTATAGTATCGCTTGTCCAGAATGTAACGGTATATATGTGGGTCAGACTGGTAGAAATTTTGACACAAGGTATCGAGAACACCTAGCAGCGTATAGAAATGGTCGCGCAGACAGGTCCAATTTCGCAAAACATTTGATAGAATCAGGCCATTCGGTACCTACTGGCCATACGTATAACATTTTAAATAGATGCGATAAAGGAATTAGGCTCAGTTTGCTAGAACAGCTACAAATTATTCAATATAGTAAAAACAATAGTGTTACATTGCTGAATGAACAAATAGACGTATCTAATTCTCCTTTGCTGCATATTTTTCCACCAAAATCACATGTGACGTAAAAAAGACATAAGTCACTAATATCAAACGTCAAAACACTGACAAGTGACGTTTTATTCGATTTTTGATTACACTCGATGTGTCATAATGGCAGGGAGAAAAGGTATATAAGCAGCTCACTCGAACGGCGACCTCACTCAGCAACCGACCGTTGTAGAGTCCACATCACCTGATGATGCTCCGTTTTGGGGCGAAACACGTGTCGTGTACTATTGGAATAAGTTGTTATGGTATATACCTACTCAGAGAGATAAGGGAGGGTGGTGGGTCCATACCAAAACAAGTTCCACGTGTGCGGATTGTTGCAAAGAAATATAAATACAACGTAAATAACAATGGATTTCCGCAAAGTAACGCCTGATACAATATATCTTTTTTATCGTTTTCTCAAAATAAATAAAATAATCATATTCACTATGCAAATATCGAGTGAACTTGACATTTGTTACCGAATTCAAATGTATGCTAAAGCTTGTGTTTTGCAATGTTTTGTGAATTAAATAAAAATAAAACATTTGAAGGTGTTTCCATATGCATGAGATGAAGTGATATATTATATTTATCTAACAAGTAACTAACTATTAGTGTTTGTTTGACCGTAACATTAGATTAAGTACCTACTCTCTCGCTTATTGTCGAAAGTTTTTAGCGTTTTGGAAATTGTTTTTAATGGTAATCAACTTTCTCTTCCTCCATACGTTATGGAATTGATAACACGTAGACTATCACACAGAGACATTGTGTACCCCACTTCCGTCACCAGCTAGTTTCGTTTCCATCGCATTGGCATTGAATTAGTGCACTTGAGTTAATATTGCATGTCTAACGAACGCTAAAGGTCGCTGTAATTAGTGGTGCGAATGACTTGTAGTCTGAAGAACTGACGGCGTGTTTTCATTACTCTTATATTCAGCGTGGTTTAAGGTCTCGATATCCCACACAAATCTGGAAACATTTCACTAAAAACTAGTTTGTACGTTACCACTGAGTCCCACAGCTGTCTTTTAATTTGCTACTCTTTTCTCTCGCTCTATCTCTATTGCTAACTTGTCTACTCTTTTAAATTGGTCGAAACTCTAGATCAGCACGTTCATCTTCCTTCGGGGTTTGTTCGGAAATCTTCAGCTGTTAGAGATACTTTTTTCTGAGGCGATAATCCAATGAGTAGCTCCTATTAGTAGCGATGTATTCACGTTTATCCTCAAACAGGACTTCAGTAATATTTGTAGTGTAGTCAGTTAACTTATTAAGATCTGACGTCATAACCTCATAACCGATGTTTGACCTTCAACATGTATCTTCGACTTGTGTTTTGACTGTTGACTGTAGACTTGGTGTAACCACCTACTTTAACTACAAACTTTGTAACCGACACACTGGTGATTAGTAAATGAGTAGGTACTCACCGATACCATGGTAAAAGAAGAGAAGTAAGTTCACTTCATACAAACGCACCGCGCGCGGCTTTTATGTGTGCGCGTCTGTACGTATGCGTCGTCGCACGCACACACTAACAAAATATCCCAGACAATCCCAGTGCTCCCTCCCAGGGCTTCCAGTACGCCAGTCGTGGCTAGCTACGATACAAACCGCCCGCGTCTACGCACACTGACGCGCCGCTGCGCTGGCGATCGTTAGTTTTTTTACCTGCCTACCTCCTGTAGCTTGAGAAGATGGCTACAAATTCAGTGAAATATAGAAAAAGAAAATATTGTAGTGTCTACGGATGTCTCAATAACAGTTGTATGTAGATCGGAACTTGGAAGCGTAGTCGGGAGTCCTCTTGAATCCTTGATTTCATAAATTATATCTATTTTTAGTTTGGATTTGAATAAAGAAAGTAACAAAAACAATAGATAAAACGTAGGGTAGGTACCTAGAAAAGCGATGTTATTTCATCATGAGTATTATAATTTTTGACGATTGAGTATAAGCGACAGCCCTATGAGTTTAGGCTATTATCGCTCGCTCGGGCCTCGAGTCGGCCTACTTCTTTCCTTTTACTATGCCGATACACTACATCCTCCAATAGCATAGAAGTCTTATCTGCGGTGTGCTGGAAGTCTTATGTGGGCGCAGCCCCGGATCTTCAATTTTTTTTAGGCGGGGCAAAAACTGAAATATGCCGCCCCCGCCCACATGCATTTATTTTTACCTTTATCATCCATATAATTTCAGCTATCAGATGTCCACCAATTGATTGAAATTTGGACATAGCCTACATAGGCCTTCCGGAAATAATGCATTGATTGCTGTTATTTCTGTGTTAAGCCTATTTATTAACCGACTTCAAAAAAAGGAGGAGGTTCTCAATTCGTTTGTATGTTTTTTTTATTTTTTTTAATATTTGTTACCGCCGCAATCCGTTATTTGTTAACCGATTTGAATTTTTTCTTTTTGGTTTGGAAGGTGTTACTGTGAATTTTGTCCCATATTAAGTTGATGATAATCTGATGAAGAAGATTAAAAATAAACCTTAGACAGAAAGATAAAAATCAATTGTATTTACCTAGAATAAAATGTAGAATTTATAAAAAAAGTAGGTATATATCTGCCATACGCATATACAATCATTTGCCTCCAGAACTAAAAAAACTATCAATCAATAAATTTAAATGGTCTTTAAAACAGTAGCTGGTCAAAGGTTATTATACCGAAAAGGAATTCTTTAACGATAAAATAAAATAACAATCTCAGGAGGACAGAGGCTACATTTACAGTCCTGTAAAGCTGCCGACTACAAGTGCTTCCTTGTGTTTATACCAGGGTATAATCAGAGAGAATGCACTATCACACAAAAATGCAAATAACGAACGGAATAATGAATGGATGGTTCGCAATTTCAATCTAAATTATGTTTATAGATAAACAATTACATAAAGGAATGTAGTAACGCGCGTATAAATAACTAAATAAATTAATTAAAACTGTGTCGAGAGTTTTTTCCTCCGGATTTTTCTCTCTTTGCCCAGTAATGGGCACATTGCATAGCCGATAAGTTCGAATAGGTAAAATATTAAAATAAACAAATAATTTGGACTGCTGAACAAAATAATAAATAAATAAATATAATCTAGCAATGATTGCCAATGAAATATAAAATTAAGTTTTATTTATATAAGACATAATTATTGTATGCCCGCATAGGGTAGACTGTTCTAAACTTATTATAATTTTTTGTAAAATCTTTCTCATGTAACAGTCAACAATAAACGGTATTCTTTCCTTAAAAAAAAGAGTTTCGGAGATACACAATGGAACTCCTCAACCGATAAGAGTTAAGGAATTCGGTTAATAAATTGTTGTTGTTGGTCACATTACCTTTGCAGAACTATATTGACTGATGATAGAGAGGAACTCGTTTTTTTTATATTTCTGACCGCCGCATTCCGTCATTTGGTAACCGATTTGAATTGTTTTTTTTTTTTGGTTTGGGAGCTGTTACTTTTAACTTGGTCCCATATTAAGTTGTTGATGATTTGATGAAGGGTTTCGGAGACACAGAGTTGAGGAACTCCTCAACGGATAAGAGTTAAGGAACCGGGTTCCTTCCTTCCTTTCGGCCCTTAGTAGTCCACTGCTGGACATGGGCCTCCCCTAATCGACGCCACTCCGCCCGGTCCTGGGCCCTCTGAATCCAACGGTTTCCCGCTGTCTTTTTCAGGTCATCAGTCCACCTGGTCGGAGGGCGGCCTGTGCTCCTTTTGCCTAAACGTGGTCGCCATTCGAGGACCTTTTTTCCCCGTCGGTTGTCAGTCCTGCGAACGCCAGCCCATTGGCACTTTAATTTGCAAACTTTGAGAGCTATGTCGGCCACCTTCGTTCTTCTACGGATTTCATCACTTCTGATTCTGTCTCGTAGAGAAATACCAAGCATAGCTCTCTCCATTGCCCTCTGGGCGACTCTGAGCTTGTGGATTAGGCTCACAGTAAAGGACCACGTCTCGGCACCGTAGGTCATCACTGGCAACACACATTGCTCGAAAACTTTCTACTTCAGGCACTGAAGTATATCGGACGTCAAGACGTGTCGTAGATTCCCGAACGCTGCCCAGCCGAGTTGGATTTTTCGAGTGACCTCTCTCTCGAAGTTGGACTTACCCATTCGGATCGTTTGCCCTAGGTAAACGTATTCGTCTACAACTTCGAGAGCAGTGCCGTCAACAACCACCGGTACGGGTGTGACATGGACATTAGACACGATTTTCGTCTTGTCCATGTTCATCTTAAGACCCACCCGTTGTGAGGCACTATTGAGGTCGCTGAGCATAATGCTGAGTTCCTCCAGCGACTCCGCCAGGATCACTATGCCATCGGCAAATCGGAGGTGTGAGAGGTGTTCGCCGTTGATGTTAATACCACGTCCTTTCCACTCCATCAGCTTGAACACATCCTCCAGTGCAGCGGTGAAAAGTTTTGGGGAGATGACATCCCCCTGTCGTTCGCCGCGCTGCACGTGGATGGGGTTCGTACTGTTGTCGTGTACTCGGACTTTCATGGTGGCGGCATTGTATACACACTTCAACGCCTCGATGTACCGATAGTCGATCTGGCATCGCTGAAGAGACTCAAGCACCGCCCAGGTCTCGATAGAATCGAAGGCCTTCTCATAGGAACCGGGTTAATAAATTATATTTTTGTGGGTCACATTGCTTTTGCAGAACTAAGTATATAAATTCCTTCGAAGTTCCTTCTAATTCCTTCCTAAGTATATAAAATCGATTCCTTCCTGCGGGCGAGCAGGCGCGTATTTTGAACTATGCCTACGCGCCTCGCGAATAATAAATGTTCGTGCACTACGTCTCATTCCTCGCTCTGGGTATCGGTCGAGTTGATATGGCTATGAAATTACTGTACTTGTACTATTATTTATTTATTCCGTGGTCAAAGTTAAGTAAATGATGAGTTATCCATTCGTCTCTAAAATGTGAATTTGGCCGCCCTCTGAACTTGCCGCCCGGGGCATGGGCCCCGGCTTGCCCCCCCCTAGATCCGGCCCTGTGTGGGCGCCACTTGTGGAGGGAGACTTATAAACTATGGTCGCCTCAAACAAAGTGGGTATCCCCGGCTCATTACCATGCATCTTATTGTCACCGCGCATCGCGGAGCTGGAGGTCGCTTCAATAAGCGGCGGTGTGCGAAGCGACGTGCGTCGGATCGTTCCCGGAACGCTCAAGGATTCCCGAACGTTGATCGTTTCGCGGTAACTCTGACTGAGTTGCGAGAAATATAATTCTTGATTTAGTGTCGTCAACACAGCTGAACTTAAAATTGTTGTGGGAAACATTTGTACAAATCAATTTTCAATCGCTGTGTGAAAAGAAGAGGGTCAAACTTTTGTCAGTGCTTCGAAGTTCGAATTCACAATCGAAAGTTAACTTCAATCTTGCATTCAGCATTAAGCGTTTGCAATAGTTACTCTTATCGTATCTGAGATCTGTGGGTGAGTTGCTGCATACGAAATATTTGAGAAAACAAGTGTACGCGACTCGCTATGTCATGTACCCATGTTGTTACCAAACGTTGGATTTAACCAAAGTAATGTCAATGTGGTGAAGGTCCATGTTCTAATCACAGTAGCACGCACGAATGACTCATAAAAAGGTCTGTGCGCTACTCAGGGTGAATTTTTCAAGTGTGCGTGGATGGGGAAATCCGATACTATGAGGAGTAGCGAAAATTGCTGAAAGGAGTCTGGGAACCGATTTTAATTAAAAGTAAAACTAGAACTAGAAACAGAGAAGTAGGTACAAGAAACGAAGTGTAAATGAGACAAAATTAGCTAATTAATTAAAACACATGGATTACGTTAAGCAAGATAACTTTCAGAAACAAATTGAATGCGAGACTTATTTGTCTTGAGAAACAATACATTCTTGCACGTTCATTAATATTTAAACAAAGGTAAAAAAAAATTTTTAAATTCTTACCAGACCTTATCATTTATCCGAAACTATTTCTCCGGAACGTGTATTGAAAGCGTAAATGAACATACGGCTATGATTTATTTGTAATTAACATAGCAATAGAAGACGGTATGTAGACCGACCAAACCCTGACGCAAACAGGACCATAGCCCTGTCCTGTCTGAGATTGAGAGCGAATTCAAATTCAAAAGTTTTTATTCATTATTAGGTACAATTTATGCACACTTAATGAACGTCATACAGATAAATTATACATTCTACATTCATCCGCTTTGATCGCCCCTCAGGCAAAACGTAGACTAGGAGAAAAAAGCGGGCGGAAAAAAACTCCCAGCACTCTTTTAAAAATAAGTATGAATTATTGTATGGTGCAGTATGACTAGGCCCAATAAAGGAACACACGTGACAGCTATCGTGTGTGTCAATATCGCCCCATTGCCATCCGCTCACAAATAAATATTGATACATGGTGTACCTATAGAAATAGCCTAGTGAAGTTATTCAATCCCACGCTTTCTTATCGTCTAAATAGTCTTTAGTTTCATAATAGGCCTTTCGGCACAGGACTGATTTGATAGTTCTTCTAAATTTATGAAAAGGCAGGGATTGAATTTCACTTCAGAACAAGATGGTCTCTTCAAATACGTCTCTTCAGCAAGCATGCCGAAAAAAAGACGTGAAGATCATAGACGTACTTGTTTCACCACACACAGGTGATAACCGAGATACTCGTAGTTAGTCCCTTACAATATGGTAGTGAGTGGTTATCGAGCGGAGGTAAAATCAAATTTATTTTCATAAAGATGAAAGTAATGTAAAGATGAAATTGAACTGGGTTTTTTCTCTTTTCTAAATATTATGCTCTCTTTAATTAAATTATAGTTATTTTGACTGGACATCCATCCTGATAAACATATATAATAGACATAACAACATACATACATACATACCTAATAGTAAAAGATATTATGTAGGTAGATAGTAAATTGTGAAACATTCCTAATTATTATTCCACGTGACTGAAGTTGCAGGAGAACCCAGTGCCTTTATAGTGCCACAAATGTCGAAAGCGACTGGAAACTAAGTAGGTACTTTGTTTCTTACAAAATTTCTCCTGGCCGTAGGTACGCCGCCCGATTCTGTCCGTCACCGCCCTTCCAGCCAAAGGTCTAGACGCAGGTGCCTAATTATATTGAACGTTACCAGTGTATATTTATCGCTCGATTATTAATTTCGCAACATTAATCGGTTGGAACTAATGGCTTTAAAAGGCTAACTAATCGCCCCGGGCCGAACCGATGGAACGTGTTTGGAGAACCTAATTTGTCGATACAAATTAGACTGCGATCGAGTTTGGATGTTTGTGAGGTCAATCGATATTGGCACTCGGTTTAAGCCTTTTTAAGCTGATGTTAGCTGTCTTAACTGTCTATCGGATTTAATAAAAAAGTGGCAATCGAGCTGATCCGATGATTGAGCCAGGAAAGTATAGTGAAAATTCGAAGTTTAAGGAAAAAGCTGTTTGAGGTGGTTGTAACTATTTGTTTCTTTGTTTGTTTGTAATTTTGATTATAATCGATATAATTATGATCGATTTTGTTTATCACAGAGGACGAGCCTGTACGTAACCTGCCGTCAGTGGCATAATTATCCGATCCGGGGCAAATGCATTGGATGGGGCCCCAGTTATTATTTATTATTTTTTTAATTGACCGGCCGCCGTTTTTTCGTAGATAAATTTAACATAACATATAAACATAATTTTTTCATTTTGGTATTCACTTTTAATAAATTAATAGTTGAAAATGCTAAATTACTTTTGGACCGCGGCCTTTTGCACTGGGGCCCCTTAGGCTTCGGGGCCCGTGGCATTTTACCAACCTTGCCGCCCTATAGTTACGCCACTGCCTGACGTATCTATCATCTATTTAGCGCTAGGCGTTACAAAATATATGTATAAACGACAATAGTTCTCTATTCTGAACGATAATCAAGTTTTTTTCAATGTGGATGCACAGACGACAGTATTCATCGAGCGAACAATAGTGGTGTCCGCCTCCTATAAATATTGCCTGATTACGCTAATAAAAGTTACGAAGATGCGAAGCTGTTAACTTGTTACATTGTGTTCAAGTATCGATGGTGAGTGATGACGTCACAAGCCGTCAATTGCAACAGGTCGCGAGTAGATGACGACATTCTCAACGTTGATCGTGTGTGTTAAAGGTGGTGCACACACCAACCAGCGTTCCATTAAGGACTAAATAACCAGTGATTTTTACAGTGGTGTTTCACGGTAAATTGACGCATTGTGATTCGATATTGTACTCGTATCTGAATTACTAATTGAATACCAATGTTTAGTTATCAGGATTGATCGGGTGATTAATGATCACGATCACGAATTTGGAAGAAGTTTGGTAAAGCACAGAGAATTTCTTTTCATTGATTGGGGAAATCTTTCATAGTACCTACCGGCCTTGGAAAAACCCTTTATCTGCACTCGTAGGAGACTCCAGTAGAACGCACCCAGGTGTTCTGAGATGACTTCTCATCCTTAAATTTGAAGTTCAAAAACTTAGTTTCATACCTATTACTTTCAAATTTTTATATATAGTAGCCGCACCACCTGTGTGTACCTTTCCTGTGTCGTGGCTGCCATGAACATAGGTACACAAAACACACACCCCCAGACCAGAAACACAAATTTAAACTCATCATTCAAATCTCTGCTCCACTGGGATATAAACCCAGGACCCTCCGCGCAGTACACCGGCGTCTAACCACCACTCCTCTCAGTTCGTCGCATCGCAAGTAGCTACTCACAATTTACTTATGTCATTATGTGTTTCCGTTTCCTACAAACGAGATGTTAATTGATCCGCAGCAAGACTCGAGACAGATAAAAACAGATGATCGCGGATCGTCAATCGCGCCATCCGGTTTTCGATCCGACTGAATGAGGAGGATCGATGATTGGCATTGTGAAGCGTCTTATATATGTCAGTACCCATTAATGACCCCACTACAGGGTCGGGTCTCCTCTCACAATGAGAAGGATGTGGGCCGCCGTCCACCACGCTGGCCTACAGCGGGTTGGTGGACTTCACATGCCTTTGAAAACTTTTTTTTTTGTGAACTCTCAGGCATGCAGGTTTCCTCACGATGTTTTCCTTCACCGTAACAGCAGGTGATATTTAATTTCATAAATCGCACATAACTTTTATTACAAAGTCATTGGTGCGTGCCACTGGGATTCGAACCCGGACCCCTCGATTCGAGGTCGAATTCTAAGTCACTGGGCTATCACTGCTGTCTTATATATATAGGCGATTGTCATACGAGCTGGGTCCATGCCCGCGTGGACTTAATAAATAGATCTAGATCAATGAAGTTATGTAATATGTATTAATGGCACATAATAAAAGTCTAAAGTAACCGACCATTGCCATTCGACAAGACGTAGTAATGAGCGATGGATTTCTTCACGAGAAAAAAAGTATTATCCAGAAGAAAGTATCGAGGATATTTAGACAAACTGACATATGACATAATAATGACTGTCGTTTACTATACTAATACTTTGACGATTGTGTTCACGATTGGGGTCACGGCTCTGAACAACTCACGTAAAAATTTGTGCTCGTAAAATAACTACCATATTTCCAACTATGCAAGGCAAACATTACATACTCGTACTTTCACTCTATGATAGTCTATTTCATATCAAATCTGTTCGTTTGCATAGAAATGTATGACGCAGGCGTACGGTCGTTTAATACGCGAGTATGGCGACCCGGTCGCGTTTATTTATACGTCGCTGAACACCGAAGAAATTGTATAAAATTTCGGTCTCACTTCCGCGTTTCGGTGACTTAGGGAGTTTTTACGTCGTTCACGTCGTTTATACGCCGAATTTCTGTCACAGGTCGTCAGAATCGTGATCTATTTCAATTTACCTCTCTGCTGATGTATTCTCTAAATCGGTTTTAGGGGTATATTTCGGTTTCTACGTCGTTTATAATATAACTTTCAGTGTCGTCAGAGTGTAATCTGACTTCAATTTGCCTCTTTTCTACTATACTTAACAGTTTGCCTGTCCAATTTATAGACACAATAGTTAAAAAATGCGTATGTATCACATGTGACACATAGGTGTATCATATCTTACCGTCTTGTGTTTCGTTTGTTGTAACAACATGCTATAATTGATCACCAATCTGTATTGGAGCATAGTAAAATTTACTCCATACTCCCTCCTGTCGTGGGGAGAGTTCGAGCAACATTATAATAATTTGGACTGCTGAACAAAATAATAAATAAATAAATATAATTTAGCAATAATTGCCATGAAATATAAAATTAAGTTTTAGTTATATAAGACATAATTATTGTATGTCCGCATAGGGTAGACTGTTCTAAACTTATTATAAATTTTTGTAACATCTTTCTCATGTAACAGTCAACAATAAACGTATTCTTTTCTTTTCTTTTCTTTTAGTAACTACTGAATAGGTTACAACTAGGTTCAAAGACCACCTGCTCAAGACATAAGTTAAGAACATTAGCATTCATACCAGTCAGTTTCCAATCCGACGCTTGAAAGTAAATACCTACCTTGTAACGGCTACTGAGTAGTGTAATCGCATTAGAATTTATTACAGGGTGCGGAGTTAGTCAGATTTGCGTTAATTAGTGAACGGATATTTTAAATCAACAAATCGATAAAAAATAAGTAAATCGATTGAATAATGATTGTAAATATATCAGCTAATGGTTACGATTATTATCAGCGTTACTTTGCGTCTAAGGATGGCTTGAAAACATCCGACTCTGTCTATATCTTCACTGATCAGGTTTTAGGGGGTCTTGGTGGAGTATGCTGCACTCGACCTAGGTTGGGAAGGAATCGGTGCCCAATCGTAGGATATAATAAAGGGCTGGCGCAAACCTTCTTCACTGAAGGTTCTGCTCACCGACGATCTCAGACGGTTTCTCAGTTATTTCAGTAGTTAATTATATTGAGTTTTTGCAGCAAAGACTGCAGTTACTTATAATTTTAAGGCATGCTTGCACGTTTCTTTTAATAGGGTAGAAAACCTATCTGATGTTGTATTTATAAAGATGTTCGCCTCAAATAAACTAAAGTGTCTCTTCAAAGCAAGCTTCGATGGCTTTACCATGTTTAAAATGAAAAAAAATTGTCCACAAGAGGTCCAAAAAAGGCTGATGGATGAACCGAACCTCGCCCACGGAAGCGCAAATTAGCTACCTATAACGCCGGGTCGTTCACTGTTCGATTCCCAGGAGGCAAAGACCTTAAATTACTTTAATTGTTTGTTTCCGGTCTGCGTGTATGTATTTGTATGTGTTCTTGGTAGCTCCCTTCCAGCAATTCTAAGGCTGTTCACCCTTGGATTATTTTATTGTATGTCGCACTCGCGGACATCTGTTATCAGTGTAATAACGCTATCAGACTTAGTCCATACCTACTGATTATATTTAACAGGAAATTGTTAGCAAGTAATTCGTTTTCATAACGCTCACCCTACCCCTTGTCTTAATTGGCATGTCGCTAGCAAAAGTTGCTCATGTGTCATTGGTCGCATTTGTATTTTGTCGTTGTCAGTGTACGTATTTCAATTACGATAATAAGGTCTTAGACGTTTCCTTGTGATGCCCAAGCTCTTAAATAAATAAAAATGTCTGTTTTAGAAATCGTGTCCTTCCATATCAAAAATAAATATTACATATTACATTTAAATAATACATGGCCTGTGTACACATTGGCTACTTCTATAACAGTAAATATCTACGTCAAATCAGGCGAGCGGGCATAACGGCCTTGCGATCTTTGATTTAGATAATTTAAAAAAAACTAGTCCGCGGATTGGCGATGTCTTGAATTGTCATTAGCGATGTGCCGAGTCGGCTATTTATAGTATTCGAATACTTTGGTATTCGTTAAAAAAATATTCGAATTCAGACTCGAGTCGGAAGACACGGACAGGTATTCGAGTACTGGCACGAGTATTCGAATACTTTAGTGGACTCGAGTACCTTTTGAATCGAACTTTGACGACAATAACATATCCTAATATTTCATCACAAATCATGTAAGATATTAAAGGTGTATTTTTTTCAAATGTTTCAGTAAATTTGTTGTGTTCCCAAAAGTTACAAATGTTTTTTTGCACTCTTTGCACTCCACTTTTTTACCTTCTAAAATGTTGAATAAGTTCCATATTTCCGATTTTTTTTGGAGCCATCCTATCACAGACCTGGCTAAAACAATTAAACTAAACACTTAATTTCACTATTTAACTGACAGACTAACAGTTTGACTGATTAAAATTATATCTATCTTTATTATTAATCTTAATCTTAATTATATTAATCTTTATTAAACTAACCGTTCGGAAAACATAAACACGTTGAAACCTGCAACGATTCTCTGCAACGAGTCACGCGGCGGGACTAACTTCACAATGCTCTTTCAAAGTGAACGGGGCATTCAAAATTCGACTGTACGCGTAAAGCAGAAGGTTTCTTTTAAAGTACACGACTTAGGATTCGAATACCGTAAGTACTCGAATCCTGAATTCGAATACCGTAAGTACTCGAATCTTGAATTCGAATACCGTAAGTACTCGAATCCTGAATTCGAATCATGTGGATTCGAATACCGTATTTTATGTATTCGAGTACGTGAGTACCTGCTAGGTATTCGAGTAAGTACTCGAGTCAGTCTGACTCGGCACATCTCTAATTGTCATGTCATTCTCTCGCGATGACTCACGCCACGCGGACGTCCCTCCCGCTATGTTACGCTCCGTCAGCTTAGCGGGTTATCGCGATGATAATATTTAGTGTTTTATGTACAAAATGTAAACATAGGGGACATTAGAGAATAACCGAGTAAAAATACATATCCGCTCCATAAAGCGTTCTCCATAATGTTCTCAAAGGCATGTGGAGTTCACCAGCCTGCAATGCAGATGGAGAAGAAAATAGCCTAACTGGGGAACTAAGGTTTCTCAATTTGAGAGGAGACGCGGTTCACCTCGGTCATAGATCTTTTAGTTTTTATTCCCCGGGGAAGTTTGAGCAAACCTCAAATCATATGTGATATGGAATCAAATGATATTTCACGAGTTCTTTGTTAACACTTTGGACATCTATGTAATTCGGAAGCAGAGATTTATTTTTCGTAGGTTTGTTGAACTTATTGTTGTTAACGAATTGGACTGGAGAATTATGACGGGCTATTGTAATGCAAATTTGTAGCTTGCGCCAGTTTTAAGTGGTAATAAAATAGATTTTCCGTATGACCTAGTTTTTAAATTTCCAACCGAAAAATTTAAAATAATAGTTATAGCAATTTTATTATTTTAATTGTGCGTTTTTATTGCTTAGTATTAAATTAATTACTTTGAAGAAAAACAATTGAGGTTCTTTTTAATCTTTGTTTTTATACAAAGCTTTACGTAGAAGAGCCTGTGAGCCAGGTACCTTGCCAGCCTCTTAACCCGTCGTAAAGCAGCATGTTTTCATGTTTTGCGTTTCCGCTGGGAAGGCTCGGTACAGTGGCGTAACTATAGGGTGGCAGGTCTGGCAAAATGACACGGGCACCGGGGCTGAACGGGCCCCGGACTTAAGGCCGCGGGCCCAGAAGTAGGCTTAAAACTTAAAACTAAAAGAAATTAAGACAGTACTGGGGCCCCATCCATTGAATTAGCCACGGGCCCCGGATAGTTTAGTCCTCTTGAGAAGCAAAGAAACCTCTTACAACCTCAAATAGGATTTTTTCTCTGTTTGAGGTTGGGTGTGGGTGTGTATGGACTGCAGATACCATTTAATATCAGGTGGCCTGCATGCCCGTTAGCTACTCAAGAACTATAAAGAAAATCAAAGCATGGAGGTTATAACATCATTCGCAGTTTCTTTATTGACATGTCAATCTTACAAGAATAATAATTATAATTCTAACTCAGTTAGTAACCCATTAATGACCCACTACAGGGTCGGGTCTCCTCTCTCAATAAGAGGGATGTAGGCCTTAGTCCACCACGCTGGCCTACTGCGGGCTGGTGGACTTCACATGCCTTTGAGAACATTTTTTTTTGTGAACTCTCAGGCATGCAGGTTTCCTCTCGATGTTTTCCTTCACCGTAACAGCAGGTGATATTTAATTTTATAAAGCGCACATAACTTTTTCACAAAGTCGTGCGTGCCTCTGGGATTCGAACCCGGACCCCTCGATTCGAGGTCGAATTCTAAGCCACTGGGCTATCACCGCTTTTTAAATTCTAAGTACCTACTACAAATTAAAGATCCATTGTACTAGTCAGGTTTTTTGCAACAACGCATCGTTTCTGATATGACCATTATTCCGAGGGTCGTAAGGTTTTACTGCTATGTAAATACCGATGGCAACACCGGCGTGACCGTGTCGTTAGTGTTGCCTCTCGATGACATCATCGGGTGAGCTATCGTTGATTCGAAATGCATACAAGTTATCTGTAAACACACAGATGATAAATTCTACACCGACTTGACTGTGCGGTATGGGGACGAAGCGATTGCATATTTTATGGTTATATCAATATATTTTGTATTTGTAGTAGTCCAATTTTATTTATTTGTATCTAAGATGAAGTATTTACCAAAAATGGTTATTTTTTAATACGCCGGTCATCGTTTATTAAGAAACGCCACGAATCTTGCTTCCGTTCTATTCGCGTTGCGTTTGCGAGATTTTTTGCACATAAAACAAAGTATTTGGCAAGGAACCATTGCTCGTTTTTTCCGCATCACACTCGTACGTTTTCCCGTCTGGAAACCCCAGTGGTACTTCGGATGTTTTTACGTCGAGATCAGAGACTCCCAAACTTTTTCTTTCTTTTTGTTATTTTTGTCCTTCCAAAGTTTAATGCAATAAAATTTCAATTTTTTTATTATTTTCTATCCTATATCCTACACTACTTTTTGAAATATTAAAAAAGGTCTGCATCGTTTCCATAACACGGTTTAAAATATAAGTGTTGTAGTGCTCGGGACCCCTTTGTCAGGTTCCCTTCTTAAAATCTATTAAAACTTCCATCATTATATCTACTTATTCATGAGACTAAACGCTTTTTACGTTTTCGATATGGATCTACAAGTTTATTGCTGCACATCTCAAGGTATTCTTAAATAAATTCATCAATTTTTCTCTTTTCTCATCATTTATATTTTATGAAATTCCAATTTCTGTTTCTCGTTCATCGCCGATATTTCTGAGGGATGACGTTTACAAGTTTGGGAACCAACGATCCAGACAACCACTGTCGCCCTGCGTTCCCCGGTCCACTCCACTGCACCGCGTTATGCGGTATACGCATTGCAGTTTCGCCTGTTAGTGTTGCCACTGCGATTTATTGCACTTTGGCTCCAGACACTTGTTCTCAGACAATCGGGTAGATAGTTGCTTCTCTCGCGATGGATGTTCGCTCCGTTTTGTCAAGTTTATGCTGCTCTAGCTACGCTGTGTCGAGACTTGTGTTGTGCAACCGAGTGTGAATAGTTGCTATGAATTTTCCATAATTATGTTGCCCTTAAATAACTGAGTAGATACTGAATATTTGACGAAACACGCTGAAAAGGCATTTGCAGTTCCATTTTGATTTTTTACTTATTACTTTATTTTGAATTTTAATCCAATTAGATCTTTGTATATGATTATAAGTAGGTAAACAGCAACATTATTTAGTTACTATGACGTAAATATTTTCACGATTATCAATTTGTTCTAATTTGAAGTATGGTGATTCATTTCAGTAGATATTATTCCTAAGAAAAAATCATTGGCATCTAAATTTGCATTAAAAGGTGAAATGGCTAATGAAAGAACCTATTACTAGAGATATTTACTACAAACGAGTCTTTATCTTTCATAGTTTCTTCGAACTGTTTAAATATAAAATAACCTTATCAATAGAAAATGTCCATTTTTATAGCAGCTGTAAATATCTAGTGCAGAGGTAACTAACAGGACAAGAATTATATCGGTCGGTGTAGTACCTACGTCCGTAAACGCGCTATTTAGTTCAATACACAATTAAATACGTGTTATATCTTATCTCAGTGCAAATGAAACCCACCTATCTTGACCGAGAAGTACTGATTCATTAATGCATTCGGAATAAATGACATTTCTTCGTTTGATATAGTTAGCGTTTGAGTTTTTGCCGTATTTAATGGTTGTGTTTTTTTTTCAATACCTAATACTTGGCTGTCATACTGTGATGCTTAGACTAATGATGATATTCTCCATTCTAACTAAACACTTAAAGAAAGTCCTCTGATAGGTGCATCCGTTATGAAAGGTCCACATTCTTGCATCTCTGAAAAGTCCACATTTGTAAAGCAGCTTTTTTAAAATTTTGATACGTCTAAAATCTGAAGATAGACATGAGTATTGCATGAGTAGGTAACTAATCTGTTGAAATTATTTAGATTCCTTGCATGTTATTAAGAAGCATATTATTTTATTGACACTCTCTGGAAACAAATAAATAAGTAGGAGCGCCAAAAAGCATTCGCAAATAAATTGTAGTGAGACGAGCTAAATCACTTTGAGAAAACATTCAAAAGTTACTCCTGAATAACTACTTTGGCTGCAGCTGGAGGTAATGTGCTTAAAAGCATACACAAATTAGCATTCGGGCTCTTGCCTTGGGGCGTTCTGAGGAAACGGTTAACAAGAGACGCAGCCATTAGCTAATTGTAATGAAAGCGAGCGGGGAACGATTCTACTGCACGTGAAGGTGACAAATCAAAACTTTAGCTAACAATCGCATTTTAGTCTACAGTTAGTTAGTTAGTAGTAACCCATTAATGACAGGGTCGGGTCTCTTCTCACAATGAGAGGGATGTAGGCCGCCGTCCACCACGCACCACTACTGCCCGTTGGTGGACGAACATGCCGCGTGAGAACATTTTTTTTAACTCTCAGGCATGCAGGTTTCCTCACGATGTTTAGCGCACATAACTTTTTTACAAAGTCATTGGTGCGTGCCACTGGGGTTCGAACCCGGACCCCTCGATTATGAGGTCGAATTCTTAGCCACTGGGCTATCGCCGCTGTTCTAGTCTACAGTTAGATCCTGCTAAAGCATTATTTGCGCATCTAGACAGTGAAAGACGAAATTTGCAATTGTAATCTCAGAAAATACTAACACGTCTGTCTATTGCTTCGGCTTTTATTATTCAGTAGTATAATTAATAATAATTCAGTTTCGCCCGTTGAAGGTTTATTGTCTCAGCACTTTACAATTTCTTATGTGTATTTTCAACTACTAAAACGACATGTCTGTCAATTTTGTTGTCGATGTGATCCCGAGGTTAATAGGTTTTTGTGCATGAATTGATATGCGATGACTATACTGAGACATTGTTGATTAAAATTGTTCGCATACTCGAGTATGAAGTGTCAGTCAAGAATCTGGTACTGGTCGAACTGGTCCCATGGGATGGGATGCCACGAGGCGGGCGGTTTCATGAATCAGCGAATAATTGTATCGTGAACTTGTATCGAGACCTTACCTCAGCTCGAGTCGCTGGTCGGATTACGGTAACAGTTCGATAATGTAATCAAAATAACTAGTTAGTTAGCTTAGTTTTATAGTAAAAATGAGGAGTTTTGTTTTCTGTCGTCTTTTCGATAGTATCCAAATTGTTTAGTATTCTTATCGTAGTATTGAGAAATTTTGTTTTAGTTAGCTACGGTTTTTACTTTTAGATTGCTAAATCAATTTGCCTTTTAATTTTTATCTTTCGATATGGCTAAAAAAATAAAAACTTCTTTCTATTGTAACAATTTACAATGCACGTTTTTTGCCTACTGATCTAATCGTAAAGGCGGTACCTAATTCAAATGCCAATCGAAACTAACTTATCGTTGAAGTAAATTTAACATATGAAGCTTTTCTTTCTTAGTTACGTCCACTAGTTTTTACTTCCGTGTTCTTCTTTATCTTCCTCTGTGCCAACCAGTCCTAGCTCTTGAAATGACCGTAAAAGCCGTAGCTTCAGCCATCTGTAGCAACCGCTCACGAGCTCCGAACTCCGTCTTACAGTAGTTAAATTAACTTGCTATTAATGAACAACGAAACGGGTACACAATAAAGCACCAAACCATACCATAGTCCGCTATGTTTTGGGGCATGAGGTTCTCGGAATCGCATGTAGGTCGACTGCACTATTCGTTAAACCAATTATGTGGTGGTTACATAATTGTGATTATAATTAAACGCATTAACAGCCCCGCGTCGGGATCGTGTGAACGTGACTTGTGGTCGGCTTGTGTTTATATTATGACTTCTCCTTGTACGAAAGGCCTATTTTCATATTTCTTCATATCTTCGTCGAGTCGTTAACTGATTTTAATCGTTTAATTTTTTTCTTTTTTATTGTTGACAAATTTCTTTGTATGCACTACAACAGGCAGTGTGCAAGACTTGGCTCGCGTTGTGTTTATGTTATGACTTCGTCTTGTACGAAAGGCCTATTTTCATATTTCTTCATGTCTTTCGTAGTTAACTGATTTTAATCGTAGATTTTTTCCTTTTTCATTGATATTTTTATTCTTCTTTGGCTACTTTACTCTAGTAGACAGCTACCAATATTTAGTTTGCGTTTACGTTGTGTATCTCTAATTGTGTTACGACTTCTACTTGTATGAAAAGCCCATTTTCATACAAGTAGAAGTCGTAACACAGTTAAGTAGTAGTAGTAGTAAGTAAATTCATTTCTTCGGTAGTTAACTGATTTTATCGTAGCATTTTCTTTCTTTTTTGACTACCTATTTTTCTTTGCCTACAGTAGTTAGTAGCAGCAGTGTTTTAAATGTTATGACTTGTACGTAATGCCTATTTTGATATTTCTTCGTGTTTCCACTGAGACGTCATTTGATTTTAATTGCTTCCTAATTTTTTGTATTACATTTGTTTGTCAATTCGTTTAAAGCTTCTGTAATGTAAAACTGACGAGGCACATAAGAGAAACTTTAATCTTGCTGTCATTACGTCGCCGTTGACGAACACGTACTGCATCTTCAGGTCTTTTGATGACATCCAGAATAAAGTTCCTAACGATTTCTCCTCCTAGCTGGGCGTCATTATTATGACTAAAACGAATTATTACCGCAACGCCTCGCGGAATTTGTGGGAATGTGACGTTAGCACTGTTTTGATGTTCTAGAACCGTCCTGACTCACTCGCCACACACACTGGACACAGGTTAAGCTTGAAACAAACAGCTGCGAGATGGATTTCCAATTTCGCCTCAATAAACTGTCATCTTTCACTGTTTTCGACCATTAATATGAATGGTTATGATTTGTTTCTGCCTCTACACTCGCGTCCCGTATGCACGGTGACGCCATGTTCCGTAATTACTTATAATTGTTTATGTTCGCTAGTCAGTTAATTGGAAAGTTAATTGTGAGCATCTCTTAATGTATCTAGCATTTTCTTGGCGATTTTTTTCAGAATTATGGTGGTTACGGTTTTCTCGTAATAGATAATTTCCCTCACTATTTTCCATTGATACGAGTGAATGTTTTCAAGTATTATGCATCTGCCTACACCCGCGTTACGATGACGCCATGTTCCTTAATTATAATTGTTTATGATGGCTGGTCAGTGCAGTGGAAAGTTCAATGTGAATATCTCAACATATCTAACATTTGCTTAGCGACGGTTACGGTTTTCTCTCCTCAAATCATTTCCCTTATAGACTACAAGCCCATGAACAAAATTTACCTGTGAAATGAACCAACGTGAATAACGCTTAGAAGGCTGTTACTATATCAGAAAATAACTCTGAGCACTATGCCGTCGTTTCTGAGCGGTACACCTGGTACCGTGATCAGATATAAGGGTTGCGACCCTTGGCTTTCGAGCCCTCCCTTGGAAATATGTACGGCGTTCATGGACAAATGTACGGCACTTATTGTACGGCATTTGTGACTGTCATTTATTACTGTACAGCATTTGTGTAGTTGCTTTTGTATACATATACAGATACTTTATCCATGAACGCCGTACATATTTCCAAGGGAGGGCTTGAAAGCCAAGGGTCGCAACCCATATCTCTCATCACGGTACCAGGTGTACTGCTCAGATATGACTGCATAGTGCAATTTTCTGATATAGTAATAGCCTTCTAAGCGTTATTCACGTTGGTTCATTTCACAGGTAAATTTTGTTCATGAGCTTGTTGTCTATTACTATCGTCAATGGATACGAATGTTTGTATTATGCATCTGCCTCTACTTGGTAAGCACGGTGACGCCATGTTCCGTAATTATAATTGTTTATGATCGCTGGTCAGTGCATTGGAAAGTTCGATGCGAACCAACACGTCGCGTTTAGATGACGCTTCTTTTTCGTTATTTTGTTTTTAGGCTACTCTAATGACAACTTTACTTTTTTCTTTAATTATTAATAGGTAGGTATATGCGGTGATAGCCCAGTGGCTTAGAATTCGACCTCGAATCGAGGGGTCCGGGTTCGAATCCCAGTGGCACGCACCAATGACTTTGTAAAAAAGTTATGTGCGCTTTATAAAATTAAATATCACCTGCTGTTACGGTGAAGGAAAACATCGTGAGGAAACCTGCATGCCTGAGAGTTCACAAAAAAAAATGTTCTCAAAGGTATGTGAAGTCCACCAACCCGCAGTAGGCCAGCGTGGTGGACTAAGGCCTCATTACGAGAAGGAGACCCGACCCTGTAGTGGGTCATTAATGGGTTACTGGCAAGGTATATGCGGTTTTCTTGACTATAGCTTTGAATATGATACGTCATCAGATGACTTAAACAAACATAATTAAAGAGCCGCCATGAAAGTGGTGAGAGCCGAGCCTAGATGCAAATACATGCGTAGTTTTGTCGTGATGCAAGTAACTGACTTAGTACTTACTTACTTGACATGCATTCCGTGTTAGTATGGCGGCATTCTGGGTTGAATTCAGATACTTTTAGATGTTGTTAAGCCATAGCGGTGATAGCCCAGTGGCTTAGAATTCGACCTCGAATGGAGGGCTCCGGGTTCGAATGCCAGAGTGGCACGCACCAATGACTTTGTAAAAAAGTTATGTGCGCTTTATAAAAAATAAATATCACCCGCTGTTACGGTGAAGGAAAACATCGTGGAGAAACTTGTATGCCTGAGAGTTCAGAAAAAAATGTTCTCAAAGGCATGTTGAAGTCCACCAACCCGCAGTAGGCCAGCGTGGTGGACGGCGGCCTACATCCCTCTCATTGTGAGAGGAGACCCGACCCTGTAGTGGGTCATTAATGGGTTACAGACTGACTGAAGCCATTGATCCAAGGGCCTGTAACTCTGTATGCGCTGGAAGGCAGCCGAGGGGTTTCAGTAGACTTCCCCTACCTGATGGCTAAAGGAAAAGGTAATAGAACATAGTTCGTTATAACAGCCAACCTCTTGACCGGCCGTGACGTGCAATGTTCTTCATGACTTGTGTACCATCGATTGGTGAGGTGTGGTTGTCGGAGATACTTTATTTAAGGTGAGCATCACATTCCTCATGAGTATCAAGATAGCACCGTACCCAAATACAACTTCAGCTAGGATTTTTAGTTTTTTCCCTATTTTAGAATGAACGCGTCATCATGCCTGTTTGCTGCTCAAATAGAATAAAAATGTTTTTATAATATAAAGACAATAGACAATAGCAACACAATAATCAATAATTGTTATATAAATCAAGTAGAAAATATTTTTTGATAAATAAAGGTGTTTGTAATGTCATTACTCATTGCGGTACAGGGCTATTTTATACGAAAAGCCGTGGAGAGTAAACATGAACATTATTATTACGATAGAAATTTTTTATCAAAATAACAGGCACCGTCATTGAAAGCAAGAATTATGTTGGTTTCTTGATACATTATGATGAATTTAATAGCAATGTGGAAAACAGGAGATCATTAACAATCAGAATAAAGTGGAGCAATTATTCACATTAAAGACGGGAATAATTATCCAACACATAAACCCGAATGTCCCCGTTAAAGTTTACGCCCCGTCCAAAAGTACGCAGGTGGTGTCCACAATGTGACAAGTGACAACTGAGTCATCCGTATTTAACATGCGACGGCGACGCGTGGTCTACGACAACGGTTTATAATTACCATCGTTAAGAACGTACGAGATAAGCCTTTGGAGACAGCGGGTGTTATTAAAACAAGCGATAGTCATTTGTAAGCGGCAGGCAAAGATGGTCGTTCCTAAAATGTCTCCTGCGAAACCATTTCCAACTTTAGTAAAGCACACGAAGGACACACTAGATACTTCACGGCGGGATATGAGAGCGGCGGTAGGTATCTGCTCAAAAACGGTTAGTTGACCTTAAAATTCGAAACCTTTACAAACCTCGCAGACTTAAACTGCATAAATCGCGCAGCTGTTCGTAATTGGCATAATTGAGCGTTTCGCTCGCGTCGTGTTCAAAAGTCATGTTGTCGTACCTGATGATGCTTGTGTCGAGAGCTGAGGGTGCGCTTCAGAAGGGGAGCTCGTGAGCGATTACACTTCAGTTTCGCGGTTGCCATTTAAGTTTCGAAGTGGGAAACATATTATAGCTAAGGGGTATGCATATGCATACCCCCAAATGTTTCGTGGTCGTTCAAGCTCAGTGTCTGAGTTGTGTTCAGCTACTCATAAGGTCTAACGTAATACAAAGTGACCATTGAACGGAGTAAACGGTTTCGTTCGTTCGGTATTTTCAGCGTGTGTTTCCAAGAATGAAAGGGGGCGCAACAATGTCCCGTTTCTCGGAGGAATTTGTTTGAGGCAGTGTTTTAATAGAAAAGTGGGAGTTCTATTAAGATAGCCTTCCTCATAAACATGGTAATAAAACGGAATGTCGCTACGCATATAATAAAGGTCTGAGTACATAAACAGTAAACATCAAAGACACCAACGCCAGACCTTCAAACCCTTAAGCCAATTATAAGCTGCAAGCAACTATAAATCAAATGTATCCATTAACCCCTCACTCGTCAGATAAGCGCGACCCGATGGCCCAGTGCGCCGACTATCTCTCTGATATCCAAGTGACTCTTAACTGCGCCAATTATAACGTACTTGCAGACGATGCGACGCCAACGACGCGCTGACTTTTAAATAAACGAGTTTCCCCCTTCGAAACGTTAATGGCAAACGGGATTCTCTTTTAGCGGTAGAAACGTTAGGGGTTTTCTCGCTCCCTAGTAAAGAGGAAGATATAAGAGGTGGCGGGGAAGGGAGATATTCAGATGCCATCATGCGATTTCTTCACAACCTGACACTCCAGATAGGATTCCTGTTTGATGCTAAAAGTGTGTGTGTCTATGGGTGTACCGACTGTTTCTTTGATATCCAAGTGACTTAACTGCGTCAATTATAACTTACTTGCAGACGACGCGACGCCAACAACATGCCGTCTTTTAAATAAACGAGTTTCCCCCTCCGAAACGTTAGTGGCAAACGGGATTCTCTCTTTCGGAACCTGCAAAAATGCTGTACAAATTACTAAGTCAAAGAAGGTCGTAGTATAATAGGTACCTGCTATGTAATTGGTGTGGGTAGTAATTGTAGCCGTTATCAGGGCAGCATGGTCGGCAACACAAATCCCTTATTTTTAAGAAGAAAAAAAAACGGGATTCTCTTTTAGCGGTAGAAACGTTAAGGTTCATCTATAATCGGAACTACGTACTCGTATCTCTTATCTATTTTGAACCGAACGTCTTCGCAGCATTACGGTTATAGTAAACCGTTCGCGGGAAGGACTCAAAAATAGAACTGGCTCATTCATAAAAAGGTTTTTCAAAGTAAATCGACGAAGGTTAGTCATTGGTGAAAAATGTTAAATCCGTCATGCGGATTGCACTCGTTTCAGTTATCATGTAATGTGTATCCTCGAATATCAACATCGTTTGGGGATAGGGTTGCCCACGGAATAGATAAAAAATTCTCATTTATCTGTTCTGTGGGGTTGCCAGATCTGTGATTTAAGGATCGAGCCCTTGCATTTTTCATAGGTAGTTAATGAGGTGACATAATTTTAAGTGGTCACAGCAACCCATGGACACCCACATCCAACCACAAATAGAGAAGAAATCCTATGCGAGGTTTTATACTTGTATACGGGTGATTTGCTACTCATGATGACTAAGATTTTCGCCTCAAATCTATCTGCGGCAACCATACCTCCAATATTTCGATCCTTAGTCGCCATTTACTCATCAGATAAAGTAAGGAGGACTAGAAAAGTCAAGTGAATTTACTCGATTTTGTTCGCGGTGTTTGTGATTGTTTTTGTGGCAAGACACATGTTGACTGTCTGTGGGAAATTTACGAATTTCCATTCATTTAGTAGTAACTATCTATCGTTGTTGTTTTAACCCATTAATGACCCACTACAGGGTCGGGTCTCCTCTCACAATGAGAGGGATGTAGGCCTTAGTCCATCACGCTGGCCTACTGCGTGTTGGTGGACTTCACATGCCTTCGAGAACATTTTTTTTTGTGAACTCTCAGGCATGCAGGTTTCCTCACGATGTTTTCCTTCACCGTAACAGCAGGTGATATTTAATTTTATAAATCGCACATAACTTTTTTACAAAGTCATTGGTGCGTCCCACTGGGATTCGAACCCGGACCCCTCGATTCGAATTCTAAGCCACTGGGCTATCACTGCTGTACTATTAATGTAACTATCTATTAATATCTTAGATTTTCCTAGATTATTTGTGTAGTTTTCTTTAAATATTTAATTACTTCGCCTTAGAAATCTCGTCTTTTTCAATAACCACCGGGTGTCTGTCAGCCCTATTTACGTAGACCGCTAGCATACCGCTGGCCATCGAGACGGCACGTCAGCGCGTGTGACGCGCCGTCCCGTGCGAACCGTATAAATTTACGTTACTGACGATCTGGTAACTGGTATTCACTATTTTGAAAAATCTGATGTATGATCTCATAGATTTTTCTATTTAGAAACCATAATCCACGATCTAAGTGGTGCGTGGTCCGAATAAATCAGCGTCAGGTTTAGCACTGCTTCGATAGAGGGAGGCCTTAAAAATAATTAAATTTTAATTCTATTATTTGAAAATTAAAAAAAAAATTGTGTAATTGACTAATTGTCACACGCAAAAGTTGCTGGAACGACAATTATGTCATTTTGACGCATACTACTCGTACATACATATTGACGCAGATACAGAGCCCTGTGTTTCAATTTTGTCGTGTCGGTTGGTCGGTCGGTTATGTCAACCAATTAGGACAAAGCCTTAATCGAAACTATCACTGTATTGATGAAGATAAAATGTAACTTTCTAGTTGGTTTGTTTAAGTTTTAACCCATATTCGCTTGTGTTGGCGACCCTTGAACTACTTAATTAAAACTTTGAGCGAACTTTTCTCAGTGGGATCAAACAAAATACAGCAGAAAGCTTCATTGTAGTTATAGTTCTGGTTATTGGATAAACTTTATGATAAAAATACATTTTATTATTCATTTCATTAGTCTATTTTTATCGCATCCTGTGATTCATGGACTTTACTTGTTAACAAAGTAAAAGGTTTGACGTCATGAGTTTTTTTATCATCAACTTTAGTTTTTAATTGACTAGGATTTTGTTGGACCTTTTTTCTCTCAAAACTCGATTTGAGCTCACAGAAGTCTCATGGACTTGTTCTAATAGCGTTCATGTTTATTGTTTTTTTTAGTTTCCCCCGGTCTGTTTCAGCCTAGCCTCTCTTCGTAGTTTCTCTGGACATAACCTCAAACAGGACGAAAAGGTAATTGAGGTCGTTGGTAGATGCATTTCTTCTTTATATTATCTGTAGCGGCGCGATGAAATGCTGAACACGCATGACGACGCAAGAAGCGAATGTTTTAAGCAATAGAACACGTCACACGCGGCATACCGAACTGGTCAATCGGAAGAAGTATCCTCAAACGCGCTATCAAAGTTCCATAGAATCTCTGCGTATATTCAAATGGTCCGAAGCTAACATTCGGATCGCGGTCCCCAAGCAGTGACATCGCCTGGCGAGAGATCTCCGCTTTTCCTCCAAATACCACTCCACATTTCCCCATACTTATTTAAGGATAATCTTGAAGCAAAAGTAGATGATAAGCATTTCCATTTTAAATACGGGGCCCTGAACATCTACAGACTACATTAATTTGTATGTTGTGTGCGTCATAAAATGGCACTGAGTATTAAAATTCCTGAACAGTTTGCTATGAAACCTGTCAATCAGTGGTCTGAACGTGAAACTATTTTCACACCATGCAGATCGTAACAGCCAACAGCCATCTTAAACCCAATCTTGTGTTGACTTGTTGAGTGCCTCTAGTCTTGTGTTTCATCACTAGAAGTAGATTCTTGGGATATCTTGTCGAGATATAGATATTTTTTTAAATACTCACGTAACTAATTTGTAATGTAAGACCTTGTCTTAATTGGCTATCGAAATACAATCTACTAACCCACCGATGCGACAAATACTCGTAGAAAAACAAAAACGAAACGATCGACCAACAAAAACTTCCTCATTGTCTCGAGCGGATAAAAACGTAACATCTTCATCGTCAGAGTTTCGGTTTTAATTAACCGTTTCAGTTACAAAGGAACTGGACTGGCGTAGCGAATTGGGCCGCATCATAAACAGGAAGCCGAAACCACACCGCACACTACACCTATCGGATCAGACACAACTCGGATTTAGCGGAGCTTTCGATTGGATGTGACTCATGGGATGTTGGGCATTGGGTTGGTGTTTCATTGTGCCACGAGAAAGGTTGGACGTCCTGTGGGATCGCTGTGCTGTCGGGAGCATAGCATAGCGGCTCGATGGCTTCAAACGAAAAATTGACAAAGTTGCGGCGTTAAAGCC
The DNA here is from genome assembly GCA_905147235.1 of Erynnis tages. NCBI lineage: Eukaryota > Metazoa > Arthropoda > Insecta > Lepidoptera > Hesperiidae > Erynnis > Erynnis tages. Next base: position 767,461 of record LR990097.1, read on the forward strand.
ATCATGTTGTTAGAAATAGGGTAAGTTGCAAGGGAAGATCTACGAAGACCATCCTTAGCAAGGCAAAATTTGGCATATTAGTCCTCAAGAGGAAGCAATTTACTTTAAAAAAACCGGCTTGTAGGTACCTACCTACTTCAACGTTAACAGTGATTTTGTTTAAAGGCATTGTGCGTTTCATTTACAGTGGAATGAAAATAAATTGGCTGTTCACGAAAGTTACGTAGAACCTCGATTGCTAATAGTAAGGTGCATAATTTCCTAAAATATCGCCCGTCTATGAGACATCACACGCGCGCGAGCGTGAAATACGGCGGCGCGGTGGAAATAAGGGGGTTTACAGAAAGATTCTGAAATTTATCATCTTTGATTCGAGTTCTTTAAAAAAAATGAAATAACTCAGAAAACAGGCTAAAGCTCACCTGATTTTTCATAGCCCGTTAGCCACTGTTGTCTGCAGGGGAGGTACTGGTGCGTTCTTCGGAGATCCCAGGCCCTCCTTGAATACCTCTCTGGTACTCTGTTCTCAGCAATACCAGAAGGGCCGCCAGGGTTTTGCCAGAAGTAGTGGTCTTATCGTGGCTTTTAGATCATATCTAAGTTAGTGAAAGTAGTTATTCTGTTTAGAGCTCTAAGTTTTCCGGAAAGAAAGAAGAAAAGAAATAAAGAGCAACGCCGTCGTCCGGCGTCCAATAGCATCATCAACATATAAGGAAGACAAGGAATTGTGTCCATTTATAAGGTTTACTACCCATTATTTGGCCCTTTTTTTTTGGTGAAACAGATCCGTTTCATACGTGTTTGGCTATTTCCCCACATTTCCTTGTGGATTCTTAGAACCCATGTGAACCCTCTTTTTCTTATGGGAGTATGGGACAGACTGAGCGCTCTTAACACGGACGCGTCTATTTCCCCTTCTCGACGGCCACGGGCCACGGGGCTCTGCCAAGCGTGACTTCATTAATCTGCGCGACAGTGTCACTGTCATCGCGCCGATCATAGAAAACAGAATAGTAATAGAACGGCTATGTGGGCGGGGCACGCGTACCCCAACATGAGCACAACAGTTCTTCTATAAGGCAGAACGCGTGATCAACCGCTCCAGTCGCTTTCGAGCCTTCGCGCCGTAACTGTGGCTGAAAAAAAGGTTAAAATATGCCGACTTGTGCAGTTATTACGTGCTGGGCAAGGAGCAATAAATGAAATGTCTCTAATGAATGAATTTCCTATCACCAGTTAGTGTATTTTCAAGTGTTTTACACTTCATAAATACATAAATTTCATAGAAAATTAATCAACTCATCGCGACATGTTACGATACGATCACCAGTGTTGCCGCTCTGCACAATTTAAAATTCCTCGATAATCTGAAAATTTCGCAAGGTAAATATGGGAAAAAATTTTTGCTTTTCAAGTTCGAATGCCGGGTAGGGCTATTTACTGCAATAAGTGGAGGCCTCAATTCTTTATATTAACGCTTATACAAGAGCGGTCTTGTAGTTCATTTGCGCAAAATCATATACTAAGATATGAATTAGATATGGAAATGTTTAAGTTAATATTTTTACTAAAGTACTTTAGAATAAACTATTAATCTATTTTAGTAAAGAACTATATTAGTAAGTTGTTAAAATTGTCAATTCTTGAATAATAAAAAGATCACGAATCATAAATTAACTAGGGGCCTTAAACAACGTTTTGAGAAAAACATCTACAATACGGTTCAAAATTCTCCAGAAATTGTAAAATATTTTTATTCCTCGAAAACTGAAGTTTTTCCCGCGAATTAACTAGTGAAGTCGCTAAAGCGGCAACATTGACAAACATCGACCATGGCATAGTACGACTAGGGATGTACGACCTAGGGCATCGAAAATAATTTAATATGATTTAATTTATAAAGATTATTTTAAGTGAATTTAAATGAAATATAATAAAATAAATTATGTGATAAAATATTTTGTTAAAGCTAATGTTATTTTAAATGAAACGAGAAATAAAAGGCTTATTTATTAATTTATTTATTAGAGTAAATGTTCTCAGAAAAATAGTTGTGATTATATAATGGCGGTGGTGGGTCCATACCAAACGGCAGCACTCAGAGACGTCATTTCATGTAATGTTCATTAACAAACAAATAAAATCGTCTTTATTCGTTTTGACATTAGTGTCATCGTTATTTTGATAATGAACCATTAAAGTTAATGAATGTCTCTGAGTGCGGTGGAAAATGTGGAAATGTGGAACATCCACATATGCGGATTGTTGCAAAGAAATATAAAAACAAATAAAATATAAGACATCTTGCAATTACGATAAAAATCTAAAATATCGATATCGATATACAAGTTCGGAACTCTCTAGTTCAACAGAATGATTTTCGAGCGGGTGAGGGGGGGCGAGGTTGGGGCGTGTCGCCGCTAGCCGAAAGGGCTACAGTGGACTCGGAGCAAATACGTTATTATTTCCTTTCTATTACTTATTCTGTTTTCTATGGCGCCGATATTGTGATGCTGGAATATGTATGGAATTCTGTATTTATAGCGCGCGAGCGAGCTGCTCGAAAATAAATTATTTAGTGAGGACGCGGCCGGTAAGTCTAGGCGGTATCATTTTGGGGTGAAGGTTTTCACTGATATTGAAAATTATTTATGGATATGATGACTTTTTATTGCTGAATGTTGCTCTTCTACAACATTGTGTAAGACTATATTTCTCTTAATCGTAGGTCGTATCGTTAGAAAATGAGGCTGTATTCCGGTCCCGGTCCTCGTACGAGTATAAGGGTGTCAGTACAATGCGCTGGTTCGTTGCGTTGCAGCACTGCACGATGCACGTTGTTCATTTTTAAAAGTAGGAGGATATTTGCAATGCAATACGTTGGTTGCTCTAATTTTAGGGAAAATTTTTTTAGGCGGCAGAACCAATAGCATCTTTTAATGCTCTTACACATCGTGAAGCATGCTCATATCTGATTGAGGTGTGGTGGTAAAAAAATAACCATGAGTCTATAATCTTATGCTTTTAAACTCTAAAGCATGTTACGTAATTCGCCTACTAGGGTTTTAAATGATTGTTCATAGATTGCAGTGGCAAGCTCGTCTGCTTTTATTTGTCAGTAACCCATTGTCCGACCCACCATAGGATCGGATCTCCTTTCACAATGAGAGGGATGTAGAATTGTAGGCCTTATTCCACCACGCTGGCCTAATGCGAGTTGTTGGACGCGTAACATGTAAATCTTTCAAAAGTTAGACTTATGTATTTTTTCATTGGTTGCAGGTGATGCTAGGCGGGGCGGTGGGAGCGGGCTCGCCGGGTGGCGAGGGCGACCTGCTCACCGTCACCGTCGTGCGCGACGAGCATGGCTACGGGATGAAGGTGTCAGGTATGGTGACCACTGTGCCTGTGTAAAGTAAAGATGGATGGTAGATAAGAAGAAACTTGGAAACGTGAAAAATAAGAAAAAAGAAAGCATTGTCTACCGGGAATAATTCCGGTTATGTTCGACTTGGTACTTAATAAGACGAGCGATTAGCATGTGATCGTGTACATGAGTCTTAGTATTGTCATACATAATACCATAAGTAGTGTCGTGATCATTGGTCATCAGGTTTTATTTGACTCTAGTGGCTGACTGTTCTTTAGAGACTCATGCCTTACAGTAAATTTAATGCCAAACAGTGAATTTAACCCTTTTATGGGCCCAATTGGCTCTATGAAGGTTCCATTTTTATTATACAATTTGGTTTCGTATTTGAGGGACGAATGAAGGTTTAATCGGGCTACGACACATGAACGTTTCATTTAATGTTTTTCGTTATTTTCTTGTTTAAATTTTTAATTTAGGTCAAGCTATTCAATTATGCATTCACTTATAACATGTAGGCGACGATAAGGCCAGCAGTACAATCAATAATTTTATAATCGTACATATTAACACTAATGCCGTTTGCTTCGTTCACCCGCGGATGGCCTATAAACGCATGTTCGCATCGTTTATCACCCTCTTGGCTATTTCGGTCTCAAAGCAACGCGCACTTTTCATCCCTTACAGCTTCAGTATTAATAAAGTGCCCTAGGTAAGTCGACGTGGTGTGAGGTAGTTCTAGACTGATGAAGAGGTGCCTGTCTTACTTGGATCGGTCTAGATTGCATTCTGATAATGCATCAGATGGTGAGTCATGCCAGGAAACTCTACCAAACACCCGTAGTTAATAGTGTCCAGCCTTCCTCCTTCGAAGAGACATTTATTACTTAGTTCTGTTCTGTCTATGCAACTTATCAGGGGGATCCTCGCTTGCTTGCTGTTTAGATACAAAAAACATATCTCTACCGTCTTGTAACGGAGCGTTCTCCGTCAGAACAGACAAGGGGTTGGTTTTGTGGCTTTTTTATTTTGCGTGAGAGCATTGCCTTGAAGGGAGGTAGGGGGTGGTTCGCGTTATCTGGCTGGAAGATCTTTTTATAGACGGGTGCAGTATGAGGTTTAACAACTACTACTATCTGTCGTCGGGTTCCCTTTCAAAGAAACCTGCACACACTTTTTGACGTGACAGTTCATTGTTCGTGTCGACTCGTTCGTCTCGACGTCTAAAGAAGTTTTTGGGTGTTTTTTGATTTATCTAGCTTGGAAGTTTATGCATTTTTCTACTGACAAAAGAATCGTTAGTCTAATAACTCGCCTTAATAAAGTTGTTTGACCTAATCCTGTTTGGGCGAATATCCATACGATCATTGCATAATTTATGATGACACATATCCATTTGTGAAATTGATTATGAGTGAGACCTGTAACAACGGTGGGACAAAAGCTGTAGCCAATAATACTGAATTTTACAACTGTGTTACACCAGTCAGGCTTTGGGTGCGTTTCGTAAGCTATATTCCCGTTTACTACTTAATTTCAATAAAAAATCGTATTGACCTATCTGATCGATGAATTCTCGGCAATTCCAGGTGACAATCCGGTGTACGTGCAATCGGTGAAAGAACACGGGGCGGCGTGGCGCGCGGGCCTCCGCTCCGGCGACAGGATCCTGAGGGTAGGAGCGGTTCCCGTCCATCATCACACGCACCAGGACGTCGTGCACATGATCCGAGGTAATGCCCTAGCTTGGACGACTGGATCTGCCAGAAGTAGCAGGATCTCCCACCCGTATCGGGTAGGGGTGGAAGATTTTGCATAATTCAAACCGTTCTGCTGAGGGTTTCAGAATCAGCTGTGAAAAGGTTTCCCAGACAACAGCTTCTATAAGTTTGAGTGCCATAAAAACTGGACTGCAAGCAACTTGATCTCCAGCACTGCTCTCATAGTTAGAGAGAGGATGTCAGAGGAATCTTGAAAACACGGGTAATATACATTGGGTAACAGCTTAGGAGTACCATAAAATAAGAAGCAGGTTACTCTCCGACCAGGTTGACTCACGTCCTGAAGAATACAACGGGATACCGTTTGATTCAAAAGACCCAGGACAGGACGAAGTGATGTCTTCGAAGGGAGGCCCATTTCCAAGTAGCCCAAGGGCTGAAAGGAAGGAATGAAGATCACTTTAGTTATTATTTTGTTTTTTATAACTTTAATTCCCAAACTAGAATGAAACTCATGACCCGCTAGAGAGCCTAGGCAAGGGTTATGTAAACGCATCTTAAACTTTATGGACCATCCACGAGATTTCATCGAATTATCGTTCGGTTTTATGCGAAAATCCATCCAAAACAAAGAACCATTATTTTTGTTTATTCACCAACTAAAGTACAAGCTTTTGCAATTTTCCTGTGTTGCGTTGCGTATAGTTTTCAAGCAATTAATGGGTATTTTATGAGGAGTTCATGTCTCCATATTTCAATTCATATTACCCACACACAATAGTTCTTCTCAATATTTTAAATGCAGCTTATGTCTGCTGTGCTTAAAAGGCTAATATTTTCCAATGCCTTTTTCATTCCAAAAACCCTACACGTACCGAGACAAATGTGTTAGGAGATACGGTATTAGTTGAAAATTCGTATCTTATTTCTTTCATATCACGATCATCGTTTCAGTGTAGATCTTTAATATTTGGATGAGTAATATACTGGTCCAAAACACCCTGGATGATCTTAGGGAAAAATATCTGTGCTGCTCCTTCCAAAATTGACGTTTGCTGGACAAAGTGTTTGAAGAATAGAACTTAATTTTCCATTTCGAGTTGGCGCAATGCCCAGAAAAGAGCCTCTTTTTTAGAGGCCATCGTCAAGGTGTCATAAGAAGGGAATTAAAAAACCATCAAACATTAAAGAACCTGTAAGTTTTAACAATTTTTTTAAGAGCTGGCTCATACATTATGTCGAATTCTTCGACCAAAACCGGAGATCAGCAAGTATCTTATAAAGTAGCCATTAGTCTCTCGCGGCGTAAGAAATGATCGATGATGGGTCTCGCATAATGCCGTGATAACGGATGACCCACAGCCGGTAATGATGTAACGTAACGGTGAGGCGATTTGCATTTATGAAAGGGACTTTTTAATTGGGTTGAGTAGAAAAATTATGATGATGTTGATAGTGTATAGTTCAGTGATTTGGATTGTTTTTGAAAATTTATTAGATATCCGCTATAAAGGAGGTAGTGGTGGATGGTACTTCGTGCCTCAACAGGTGTCAATAGGTGTCCACCAACCCGCATAGGCCAACGTGGTGGATTAAGGCCTACATCCCTCTCATTGTGAAAGGAGACCCGACCCTGCAGTGGGTCATTAACGGGTTACTGACAACAGGCGTCATAGTTAAAAAACTTGTATCATTCTTTCCTGAAACCCGATAATTCTTAAATACATTGATGCAAAGAAAAAGTGGATTGGTGTCGATCAGGGCGCCCGCAACTTATGTAAAGGAAAAAGTGCGACTGTTTATGGCGAATTACATCCGGGTTTCCGTGCTTCAAGGGGCTCTTAAAGCTGTCTGTCCGAGTACCTTATTAAACTATTCGATAGAGGACAGTTGTCAAATCTGATCGGTAGGTCTCTGGGCGGATTGGCGGATTCTGGCTATTAGCGCGTAATTTTGAAAACCCCTGTGTTGCAAAAAAAAACACTGCTGGAGTTTGCTATAGGCCTTCCACTCTGCGGAGATATGGGCGACACGACCCGGCAGTTGGATACAAAAAGGTTGCAGCCAGGATACCTCAGGGTAGGTGTGCTTAGGGCCTAGTAGTAGAACACAATGCCGCAACACCGCACACCGTCCACCAACCCGCAGCAGGCCAGCGTGGTGGACTGAGGCTTACATCTCTCTCATTGCGAGAGGGGATCCGACCTGACAGTAGAACACAAAAGGCTGCCTACCCTGGGTTGTCTCTAGATTGTCTTGCTGTTACGTCGCAAACTCCGCATTGATTGATAACTAATGATGTGCCTGTTTCCATTCCAGCCAATCCCACGACAGTGCTGACGGTGCAGCAGAACAGTTCCCGGCAAAAGACCCCAATCACCGCGCCGGTGCCGGTTAACGTGAGTATACTATGCCTTTTATCCCTATTAATTTATTGCAGCGGTGATAGCCTAGTGGCTTAGAATTCGACCTCGAATCGAGGGGTCCGGGTTCGAATCCCAGTGGCACGCACCAATGACTTTGTAACAAAAGTTATGTGCGATTTATGAAATTAAATATCACCTGCCGTTACGGTGAAGGAAAACATCGTGAGGAAACCTGCATGTCTGAGAGTTCACAAAAAAAAATCTCAAAGGCATGTGAAGTCCACCAACCCGCAGTAGGCCAGCATGGTGGACTAAGGCCTACATCCTTCTCACTTTGAGAGGAGACCCGACCCTGTAGTGGGTCATTAATGGGTACTGACAATCTATTAGATAGTACTGTAGTAATAGATTCGATGGACCGACCAAATCAATGCTTCTGCCGTAAGTGTCGACACCAACTGTACTGCTGATTGTATAGTAATCGTATCGAACTGCCATTAGTATGGGAAGACGTCAAGACAGACTGACACATGACATGCTAATTACTGACGTTTACTGTACTGATATTTCGACGATATTATTCATATGCCGGTTCCGTTCCGTTCCGTAGAATGTCCACAAACTTGTATTTCCAAAATGTCGCCTTCATAAAAAAAGCCGATCATTTATGGGAATGTCCGTGAGAATATATAATAAAATTCCAATAGAAATTCAATCCCTGCCTTTTCACAAATTTAAACAAACTATCAAATCAGTCCTGTGCCGAAAGGCCTATTATGAAACTAAGTACTATTTAGAAGATAAGAAAGCGTGGGATTGAATAACTTCACTTCAAGGCTATTTCTATACACCATGTAACAATATTTATTTGTGAGCGGATGGCAATGGGGCGATATTGACACACACGATAGCTGTCACGTGTGTTCCTTTATTGGATCTAGCCATACTGCACTATATACTAAGTTTTATTTACTTTTAAAAGAGTGCTGGGAGATTTTTCCGCCCGCTTCTTTCTCCCAGTCTACGTTTTGCCTGAGGGCCGATCAAAGCGGATGAATGTAGAATGTATAATTTATCTGTGTGACTTTCATTAAGTGTGCACAAATTGTACCTAATAATGAATAAAAGCTTTTGAGTTTAAGTTCATGAGCACTAGGATTCCCTGTGTGGGTGTCATGGACACACACAAGAGAAGAACACACACACACACCTAGACCAGGAACAGAACCGCATCATTCAAATGTTTGCTCCACTGAAATTTGAACCTTTGGGAAAAGACACATCACGCCAATCGCATAAAAATGTTTGGCATTTGGCATAAAATACAAATATTCTAAACCTCATGGTATGTAAGTTCCCTAAAGCGTACAAAATGCCAGCACACGTTCACATTAAATACAAACAGTGAAGTTGAATATCTCGGGCGTGCAACGATTTATGCAAACACAGTGTCACCGGGGCCTTGAAATATTTCACTCGCATCTGAACAAATACCTAGTTCTTCTATCTGAGGTTGTGTCGGTCACGTCATAGAGGCTCGTTGACATCACTGTTTAAGTTATTACTGAAATTTATTCAACCTTTTTGGGGAATTACTAGACAGTTCCTACTTTGCGGGGTTGAACATCTAAATTAGATCAAAGCCTTTGAATCCACATTCCGTAATATGGCTGAATGTGGTGCGATATTGTCTGTGAAATTAAATATCACCTGCTGTTACGGTGAAGGAAAACATCGTGAGGAAACCTGCATGCCTGAGAGTTCACAAAAAAAATGTTCTCAAAGGCATGCGAAGTCCACCAACCCGCAGTAGGCCAGCGTGGTGGACTAAGGCCTACATCCTTCTCATTGTGAGAGGAGACCCGACCCTGTAGTGGGTCATTAATGGGTACTGACATGACATTGTCTGTGGATGTCAAGGACAAAGATAGCTGCTTCACACTTATCTCCTGGCTTACGAGTTACGACCATATTGTGTATATACACACCCTCAGACCAGTGATAAAAAAATATTTTATTTTTGTCACTAATTATTTAATCTTCACTGGGAATCAAATCCAAGGCACTATAACGTACGTACTGTCGTTGTTAAATACTTGGCCATCAAGTGTGTATTGTAAAAAAATACCCATTTTTCCATTCCATTCCTATTTTTTTTAAGTTATCCAAGTAGCCTTGACTTATTCCAATGTATTTGTTACCGAGTTATGGAACACCTTACTTAGGTATTATAAAAGCTATAACACTGTTGTATAAATTTGGCCTTTCCCCAATGATATGACTGTACATTGTACAATTAGTTAATTTCGTTCATGGTTCAGAGGATGTGTAGAGTACTATCGGTCTGTTGTCTGCCCTAATTTATCGTGCTTACTGTTAGTGTTATTACTTACTTCATACTGAAAGCACTTGTAGGAAGAATTAGTGTTCAAATTAGTGTTAGTACCGTTAGTAATGGAGTGGTCGGCTGCTTGTGTCCTACTGAGAGGTCTCTTACCACGATAGAGACATTCTGTATCATGTTCCACTGTGCTATTCTAATTGCAATGGTTGAGAGTGCTAAAGTAGAGAGAATATTTTAGTACCTTTTGGTGGTTTTGCAAGTGGTATTTTATCGTAGAGAAAGGATTTTTAGTTGGTCAATCATTCGTTACGGCGTTGCGCATGTAGTTTTTGACACCGGAGTTTTGAAGTGCAACAATAATGTGGAAAAAATCTAGTAAAACTCAGGTAACGGTTTCAAGTTAAAATTTTCCACATATTTTTACCAATGGGACAGACCTTACATGATTTGAGGCAAGATTGTAATTCAAATGTATCTTTTTACTGGTTCTTTTTTTATCATGTGCTTTTAGGCCTTACAAAGTAAAGCACACAGATATAATATCTTAGGTATTTGTCAAGGACAAAAAATTACAACAACAAATATTTCATGACCATAAACTTAAAAGATCGTAAAACTGAATTTAAGTTATACATAATTTAGATAATAATATATTTGCTTTCTTATTCTTCAGTCAGAGAAGCAGCGCCAACTCGAGGCCTCGAAAGTGCACACGGTCCGGCTGATGCTCGAGAAAGAACAAAAGTACATCAGGGATTTGAGAAGTGAGTAGACTTCACAGGATTTCGAGTACGAACCAAAAGCGATGTATCTGTATCTCGATATGGAAAGATATGGAGAGAGATAAAGAAAGACAAAATTAATATATCAGTTGCAGTCAATATTTGTTTCGGTGGACATATTATGTAGTTGGTACAAGCTTCAGTCATTAAACATTACCACCATTATAAATGCGAAAGTTTCTGAGGAAGTATGGAGGGAAGGATGGATGGATGTTTGTTACTGTTTCCCTTAAAAGGGCTGAATTAATTAAGATGAAATTTGGTACACAGATAGTTTATAATCTGAATTAAAATATAGAATTATTTTTAACCCTCTGTGGGCCAAAGTCTTCAGTGGACTTCACATAGACTGAAGTCTTATATACCATAACGGCCTGGCCACGTAGACGGGCTGGGCTAAGCGCGGGCGCGGGTGACTTCTACGGGCGCGGGTGGCATGCCACGTACATTCAGTAGCGGCTACAGCGGCTGGCTAAGTGGACGTATTGAGAACCTGTAATAAATGCCTCTGTATCCATAATAAAATCCTACCGCCCGTAGATTCGTTTAAAAAAAATTGTTTCGCTCGATCCGTCCCCCGCTAGCCCTATTCAACCGCCTGAAAAACCGGCGCGCTCCGTGGCCAGTCGTAAAGCCGTAAACTAGCCCACAGCATTGTTTCCACCCGCCCCCTTCGCCCGCCACCGCTGGCGCCGACCGCCGCCGCTCTAGCCCGCCGCGCGCGCGTCGTGGCATGCTTTATACATTCTCATACATTTGTTCAATTAGCCAACCGCCGCCGCCACCCGCAACCGCGCCTAGTCCATCTCCGTGGCCAAGCACTAATGCTTCAAGGTTGTAGGTTTTACATTTCAAACATGTTTCCGGCTCAATTTACCATAATGTTTCACTTCAAAGTGTTATAAATATATTTAAAACATTATTGAATGTTCAAATCATAGAACACAGAATACTAAATAGAAAGGAAATAATAACATATTTGCTCCGAGCCCACTGTAGCACTTTCGGCTAGCGGCGCCACGCCCCAAACTCATTCTATCACTCTCACTCTTACTCTGAATCTCACTCCCGCTCTCTCTCTCTTTCGAGGATCGTAAAATGATCGTAAATCATTCACGGTTCAAAGGAACTAGAGTTCGGAACTTGTATATCGATATCGATATTTTAGATTTTTATCGCAATTGCAAGATCTTATATTTTATTTTATTAAGTACTTTCCTTAACTTCAGTAGATAGAGTCGAACACGAGGCCTCATTTGTCTGAAAATTTTTTTCAATATCAAAAGCGCAGTAATATCTCAAAAGTAAATCTGAAACAGTTACACAACACGACTACTACTACTAGGTGAAACAGTTAGGTGACAAAGAATTCGGCCTCTTACTGGCCGAGGGGTCCGGGCACGAGTGGCACGCGCCAATAAGTTTCTTAAAAAAAGTTATGTGTGATTTTTAAAATTAATATGCATGACTGAGAAGTTCACAAAAAAAGGTTCTCAAAGGCATGTAAATTCCACCAACCAGCATTAGGCCAGTGTGATGGACTAAAGCTCTTCAGACTTCTCACAATGAGAAGAGACCCGATCCTGCAGTGGGTTACACAAATTTTCAAAGAAAATTTTATATGTACATAAATTAAGTAAATATTTTCCTAAATATTATTTATTCAGATGTAAAGGAATATGAGTCGTATTTCGAGAAATACATAGCATAATATCGTTTTAACTCACGAAAGTATTAATGCACACAATTTCCCTCAGTGGTATTGCGTCATCTTCTAAAAACCACTTCTTAGATTTTTTAAGAATAAAACACTTTCCCTAAAATGTCTTGAACATGTAGTGCTTGTTTTATTAGGAAATCAGTCTTTTCTACCAGTTGAATTAATCCATTTTTCTTTGATATTTGGCTTCTTAGGGAAACTGTAATAAAATCATAAACTTAATAAATAGTTTTATTTATTATTATATATATTTAGAATGTCTAGTACGAATAAATTTACTTATTATATTTATTATACACATTGAATATTAATAAAACACAATAAAAAATTGTGTACATAGTATTTTTTACTATCATCATTTTAATACTAAATATCGATAATCGAATGCGAAGCGGTACATCTCTAGGGATTTCCGCCTCTCTGGTGTTGCCGCTTTAGCGACTTCACTAGATAATTCGCGGGCAAAACTTCAGTTTTCGCGGGATAAAAATATTTAACGATTTCTGGAGCATTTTGAACCGTATTTTTCTCAAAACGATGTTTCTAAACGATGTTTAAAGGCCCGAGTTAATTTATGATTCGTGTTCTTTTTATAACACACGAATTGTCAATTTTAACCATCTATACTTTAGTTCTTTACTAAAGTAGTTTAATAGTTTTTACTAAAGTACTTAAGTAAAATAATAACTCAAACATTTCCATATCTAATTCATATCTTAGTATATGATTTTGTGCAAATGAACTATAAGACCGCTCTTATATAACCGTTAATATAAAGAATTGAGGTCTCCCCCTATTGTAGTAAATAGTCCTGCCCGGCATTCAAACTTGAAAAGCAAACATATTTTTCCATATTTACCTAGCGAAATTTTCAGATTGTCCAGGAATTTTAAATTGTGCACCACGGCAACACTGGTGATCGTATCGTACGTACCGCGATGAGTTGATAATTCTTTTATGAAATTTATGTATTTTCAAGTGTTTTATACAAACCGGTGATAGGAAATTCCTCCATTAGAGAGATTTATTTTATTGCTTCTTGTCCGGCACATAATAACCGCACAAGCCGGCATATTTTTAACTTTTTTTCAGTCACCGTTACGGCGCGAAGGCCCGAAAGCGACTGGAACGGTTGATCACGCGTTCTGCCTTATGTTTGATCCGTTGCACTCATGTTGGGGTACGCGTGCCCCGCCCACATAGCCGTTCTATAGTATTCTGTCTTCTATGGTTCAAATATTACCATTTTCCTTCAATACTTCCAGACGAACTGCTAAAGGTTCCAGATGTAAGGAAACAGGCGCAGTTGGAGTCGGCGGAGCAACGCTGCGCCATCTTGCAGCATGAGATCGACACCATCATGGCCGCACAGGTGAATGTCAACCTTATCCACTACCAAATAGAGTCTCATTCACCTTCACAGTTTGTGCCATAGATATAAGAAGTAGTAGAATGGTTATTTGAGCGGGACAGGCGAGTCTGCTCACCTGAGCGCATATTAGCTCATTCCATCGATCGTCGCGAGTGAGTGTGATGGGGTGAGTTTGGGTCGTGAGCGCCACTAGCTCGGAAATAATAATAATGTAATTATTGCCTTTCTACTTCTTTCTTTCTATGTTTACTACGATTTTACTAAATTATTCTTTGCTCTATAGTTCTCATCAACTGGGCATTTTTTTCAAATAAAATTTTGTAGATTAGAGTCGATGTTAGAAGTTCACAATTTTTTTTATTGTTTTACGGTGGAATTCAATAACCGATCTTTGGATAGGGATAGAGATATATACTGTTTGTTTACCGAGATACTCATTTGAATTTCTTTGAAATATAACAGGTGTTACCTTACAACCAAGTATCATTATCCATGTCCAATGGATTGATTATTGAAACCAACCATTAATCTTTTTTGCGGCAATTTTTTTTCATGTCTTTATGAATATTTATGTATTTTTATGATGCCTATTGTTTTATTTTATGTGCAATGTTTTGTGTTACAATTGTGGCCTAGAAATGTTTGTCTTTGATTGAATAAGTTGTCGTGATTTTTTTGACATCTTAGTTAATTTTTGGTAATATTTTTTTTATTAATAAAGTTTATTTCTATGCCACAATTGTTTTAAGAGGCGAAAGTGAATTAGTCGTCGTCAAATGAAAACAAATCCTGTGTTAACTGTTTAATGAATTAATGAAACTAACATGTCTAATGTCGGGACGTGTCGGGTGAATAACATATGTCATGTGGTACCATGTCCGCTTCTGTGCATGCTTGTTTTATTATTTATCTGTGGCGTTATAGTTTGGGATTTTTTTTGTATGTTTAATGTTTGTTTTTTCAAAAGATTTTGAATGGGATGCGAACAAAAAATATTTTTTTTGTTTATATGCAATTGGAGTAATTTTATTTTTATTTTATTTTATTTGTGGATTCTTGTAGTACCTATAATTTGTTTAAATTTGTTGGTAGGTCTGTTTGGATATTATTCAGTTTATAATAAAGCAAGAATGCGTAGAAACGAGTATCATCGAGATCATTTATAACGGAAAAATTAATTTTCGCCTCACATACGTAATCAGAGTTGCTCTGTCGTGGAATACGTTGCGCTCTTTTTTATTTCGTTGTTCTAAAAGTTATGTTGTATGGAGATATAAAGTTGAATAAATTATGAAAGTTATTAATCTGAAAGCAATTGATAGCTTTTGAGAAACAATAGTAGATAGAAAGGACAATAAAATTGAAAAAAAAAAAATTAGATGTCATGCAATGAACTAAAAAAAAAAAACAATTGTCAATCTTTAGATTTTGAATCAATTATAAGCCTTTAGGCGCAAATCTGTACCGTTGACAACAAGCCTCCATACAACATAACCCGCCAACGCGTACGACACACGAAACATCGCCCCCGCCGCTCGCAGCCGGCGTCCCCGCCGTCCACGCCGCGGCTGGGCGCGCTCAAGCACCCCGCCCACCCCCACCCCGCGCACGCCGACAAGCAGCCCAACACCGGCTTCCTCAGCGGGCTGCCGCGCTCGCTCAGCAACCTCACCAACCAGAGCCTGCGCAACCTGCGCCACGCGCGCCAGACCAAGACCCAGCAGGAGAACCAGCCGCCCCTGCTGCGGCAGCACTCCGACGAGGACAGCAAGCGGCGCCACAACCACACCGTGCCCATCGTCCCCACCACCTGTCTGGACAACACGCCCCCGCCGCTGCCGCCCAGGTCCATCGAACGGCCCAAGCGCAGCCCGCTCGGCCCGACCCTGACGCCTAGTCCGGTGAACCCGCTGGCGAAGCCGAAGCCGGCCCACAAGCAGCACCACAAGGGCAAGGCGTACCCCATGCACCAGTCGATGCCCAGCTACCGGGAGGACCCCAAGCTGAGGCGGTCGTCGCACTCGCTGGACGGCGAGCTGGACGGGCCCCAGCCGAACTCGATCGCGCTGCAGATGAGCTATCCCCTGGTCAATGCGCCGCCGCCGCCGTTGCAGGTAAATGCGATTTGCTGGTTGAGCCTCTTGTAGGGTTTTGACACTAATAATAGGGGGGTTCTATATGGGGTAGGGGGGGTCAGTTTTAAAAGGTTCAAAGTTAAAGGCGTTCGATGTTTAATTGTGTTGATAAGGCCCGTGATAATTATTTTTCCTAAAACTAATAAAGGATCCTAAATGGTTTCTTAGTTGATACTGTGGAAAATTATAGTTGCAGTTAGAGAAGAGTCAGTTATGAAAAATATTCGCTCGATGTTGTGGTAAACTAAAATTTAGCAACAATGGGCCCTGTATTTTTTATGAAATTCAGACTACATCAAGCTTAGACAGAATGTATAATGCATAACTGTCATTGATTGAAATGTCTTGCGAATAAATATATTTTTTAATTGGAATTATATTTTTTAATTCGCGGTTTAAGACTGAAGAAATTAAAATTTATTACAAAAATATGGTAACTCAATTGGCAAATCGTTTAATTATTCTACACCAATTTCAACTTTACAAATAGACACCAAACGTAAGTATTTCAAGACACCTGAAAGTCTTAATTGGTTTTCAAAACTAGATGTATAGCTAGCTGTGATTCTTTTATAAATTACTTTTAATTGCAAGAGCTTGTTTTACTCTTTTTTATTTTACACTCTACGCTTTGGTTGTAATATTTATGCAAATTATTAGTCACTTAATTTAGTCTTATAATAAAATAATTCATTGACTTATTTATCAGTAACGGGGTATATGTTCTTTCTACAAACTATTCAAACACACTTGAGAACACTATAAATCTCAGGCAATAAGAACTGCTCACGTCGCACACAACATAGAAAGTTATTGGTTCGTGCTTACGGTAACTGAACACAGACCTTTCGACTTAGAAATAATAAACAGACTCGGTTTGTTTCCTTTTTGTTGCGCAAATATTACAACCAAAGAATATCATCATTAGTAACCATTTAGGGTCACAATGCTATTTTTACGATCAAATTTTTTACACATTCACTGAATTTATTTTTAAACTTGGGGTTAATTTATATATACTCTATACCGTACCTATATGTTGTATTTGTCTCACATATCGCCTTTAATAACTTGACCCGAGCTAACCTTCTACGGTGACTAACTTACATGTGTTATATATTGCAAAACTATGCAAAAACGTCTGACATGTTGTGTGTCTTAAACATAGGTTTCGATTAAACTAAATTTTCAGAATAATTCTTGTATCTTAGTATTAGAAAAGTAAACATAAAATTGCAGCGGTGCTAGCCCAGTGGCTTAGAATTCGACCTCGAATCGAGGGATCCGGGTTCGAATCCCAGTGGCACGCACCAATGACTGTAATAAAAGTTATGTGCGATTTATGAAATTAAATATCACCTGCTGTTACGGTGAAGGAAAACATCGTGAGGAAACCTGCATGCCTGAGAGTTCACAAAAAAAAAATGTTCTCAAAGGCATGCGAAGTCCACCAACCCGCAGTAGGCCAGCGTGGTGGACTAAGGCCTATATCCTTCTCATTGTGAGAAGAGACCCGACCCTGTAGTGGGTCATTAATGGGTACTGACAAGACAAACATAAAATTGTTGATCTTCCGCTAATATGCTATCTGTCTTATTACTTTGATGATGAAGCTCTGCCACTCGTCAATAGATGGCGTCATGGCTGAATCACGTTATCGAAATTTTCTAAAATTAAATACACCTCATAAAGCGTTGAAGCAATTGCAGTTACCTTCAGTTACTAGCTTCGATCAACAATACACTAGATATCGGGTCACGTACAAAATCAAAACTTATACTGTCCGCGTGAATACAAGATGTATAAGTATACATCTTCATTTGTTTACTAACGAAATAAGACAAACGTTTTAAAACAGTTGTAAGTTCAACCTAATTACAACCATGACGCCTAGCAATAAGGTAGCAATTCTTCAAAATATTCTTTTTCTTACAATCATTCGTCAAGAAAAACGAGCAAAGCAATAAATTACTCCCGTCACTTAGAAATGAAAAGACATAAGTTAAACAACATTTTATGTGAAATCAACCTTAATGGGCTATAAATAAAGTACTTTTTCCCGTTATTACCTTGCGAGTTACATCCTTTGGTTTCGTTTCAGTTTGCTTCCTCAAATTTAACTACAGAAGGTATGGAGTCGCGTTGAACACTAAAATAATTTAGTATATGCACGAAAGTTTAGTTAAAATTATTTATATTTTGGGCATCTACGAGTATGTTTGATAGTATACATACATATATGTTATTTTGTTACCGTTTTGTTGTATGTATGTTTATTTATGTGTATGTATAATATGTTTTTGGCCAAGGTGTCTATCGCTGTTGTAGCTAGTAGGTACCTTAGTATTGTAGTCGTATTTAGGCATACTGTGTACAGATGTGGATGAATGTGAACAAAGGGATTCTTCTGGGTTTTAGAGTATCACAAACCGTAATATTAAAAGTACGGTCGTGTTTAGACATACTGTGTGCAGATGTAGATGAATGGGAACAAAGGGTGGTAAAAGTGCGAATCGACAATAGTTTTTTGTCACAAATAAAAATATCACTAAATTCCACAATATCTTTATATTCATGTTTACAATCTTCATAAAACATGTACAGTTTAGTGCAATAATTAGATCAAAATAATAATTAAATATCGGTAGCTTTTTTCCATATATAATGTAACCTGACGTCAATAAATTTTTGAACCACTGATTTGAGTAAATTAATTTCGTGATTGTGTTTATCTCCTCCAGGAAACACATTCTTGTCAATATATAATTTTAAAACTGAAGTCCATAGAATGTCGAGATCCATTCTGCACACGTAAACGGATTGCTCGGAAAGCTAAAATAAAAAAAGGAAAGCTAAGTATCTTATGAAAGTCCAACAAACAGACACAAAGTTTGTATTAACCAATTTTAAAGATCTAGTAACAAATAAATTATTACAATACAAATCTACTCCATGCATCTATTGTTCTGTTACACACAATTTTGCGCCAACGTTGGTCAAACATTTGTAGCGGTGGTATAAAATCGGTAATTTTGATTTAAATTTGATATTATTTGTTAGTTTAAAGCATAAAATACAACTTATTCTACATGTACTTACCGAAAGTAAGACACTCCGGCCGTTAAATTGTTCCTTCGGGCATTATTTTTGCAACTTTTGAATGCACATTGCGGCATTGTGACACGTGTTTACATTGGCTCTTTTACAAGCGAACTAAATAAAATAAGAGCTCACATTTCAAGTGAGCTGTTATTCACCGAGACGTATTTTTTGCGCCGACCCGAAATCTAGTGTATTGTTGATCGAAGGTTACTAGGTAATAGTGCTAGTTACTTGTCAGGTATTGTCTGGATACTTTTGCTATAACATCACACGACAGGGACATTTATCTTACCACCCACATATTATGATCAAAGTTAAACGTTGATACAATAATTACATCGTGTTGGTGACAGACTGACAACCGAACCGGCGTGCCAGTCGTGCACGTGAGGAGTCAGTCTTCTCCGGAACACCTCGACCATGAGCTGCCTAGAGGTATGTATTTATTTACTTGTATAACATTTATATATCAGTGTATATACAAACAGTAATATCCTATTTCACTGTGAGCCTCATTCACAAGCTCAAAAGGCTTGGGAGAGAGTTATTTTTAGAGTTCCTCATTGCAACGGGGTCTGAAAATGTGCAATCAATCTAAGCGGTGATAGCCCAGTGGCTTAGAATTCGACCTCGAATCGAGGCGTCCAGGTTCGAATCCCAGTGGTCGAATACCAATGACTTTGTAAAAAAGTTATGTGCGATTTATAAAATTAAATATCACCTGCTGTTACGGCGAAGGAAAACATCGTGAGGAAACCTGCATGCTTGAGAGTTCACAAAAAAAAATGTTATCAAAGGCATGTTCGTCCACCAACGGGCAGTAGTGTTGCGTGGTGGACGGCGGCCTACATCCCTCTCACTGTGAGAGGAGACCCGACCCTGTAGTGGGTCATTCATGGGTACTGACATGACAAAGACATACCTTCCTAACAACATCTCCAGAAGACGGGAGAGACTGAAAATCTCCTCCGTGAGGTAAAATCTACAGACAGCATTAGTTGAGTCCATTCCTTTTGTCCCACTTAATGTTGTAATTTTTTATCTGGTCTGTGTTACATCTTAAGGCAATAAGCTGTGTTGGTGATAACGTTGATAATAAAGTTGATCTCGGTGTTGTTCCCAGGTAGTGTCGGTGCGGCTCTTCAGGCGAACCAGAGCGGCGGCGCGTGGGAGCGTGGCACTCCGCCGCCCGGGACTCCGCCCCCGCCCTACGCACACAACACACAGGTACTGTATTCTTTCGTTAATGACGGTTGAGCAGCAAACGGGCATGCCTGCTATTAAGTGGTTACTGCTACAGTGGACACACAACCTGTAGTATTTATGAGCCCCTATTGAAATAGTAATTACGAGTATAATGGGATTATTATCAAATATATAAATATAAATAACGCTTCACACTCACAGCCCCACACTAGGATTCCCCGTGTCGTGGGCGCCATGGACACACACAAGACAACAACACACACACCCAGACCAGAAACAGAAACTCAAATTCATCATTCTAATCCCTGCTCTGCTGGGAATCGAACCCAGGACCTTCCACGCAGCGCACCGGTGTGTTAACCATTGCGCCACTCAGGTCGTCAAATAGGTTGTCTGTAGCCCATAAATTACCCATTTAATAATCAAATAGGTTTATGTAAGATTGAAGTAATAGTGTAGGTAGGCTCTGTAGCAGTAGCACATTTGATTTGTTTCCATAAACACTGAATATTGATGATTGAGTATTTGTTTGCTAGACTTTGTCTGGTAAAACTCCTTGGATATGTAATAGTCCGGGAGCCAGGTGCATTTTCCTTCAATCATTTGCTATATAAACTATAATCTGACAAATTTTCGAATGAGAGGAAATGCCTGAAAAAACTTTTTTTTCTGCATGCGTGGGAGGCTGCCACTGCCAGACCCACCAACGGAGTGGCAGCTGACGGTCGCGAGTACGCATAGTATAAGTCCCTTATGCATTTCACTGATTTTCGATCGGGAGGAAGTTGGTCATGAGAATCTGTGACTGGCTCCCGGAATATAAGAAGTAATCAACATTAAAAATGTATTGTTACATTTTTACTTTCCAGCCCTGCGCCGACCCTCAACGAGCCATCATATCAATGGAAGAAGATGACTCGCCAGCATCTGTAAGCATAAAGTTTATTCTATTTATAGGTATACTTTTGACAGCGGTGATAGCCCAGTGGCTTAGAATTCGACCTCGAATCGAGGGTTCCGGGTTCGAATCCCAGTGGCACGCACCAATGACTTTGTATAAAAAAATTATGTGCGCTATGAAATTAAATATCACCTGCTGTTACGGTGAAGGAAGACATCGTGAGGAAACCTGCACGCCTGAGAGTTCATAAAAAAAATGTTCTCAAAGCCATATGAAGTCTACCAACCCGCAGTAGGCCAGCGGGGGGCGACTAAGGCCTACATCCCTCTCATTGTGAGAGGAGACCCGACCCTGTAGTGGGTCATTAATGGATTGTAATGTAAATGCTCTCAGGTTCGGGTGTAGTGAAAGACGTGTTGATGGTATGATGACTTTAATGAGACTGTTCGTATAACTAAATGTTTCTTATAATATAAAGTGCTTAGCTCCACACTACAGGATTAATCATGATACATATGTATTATAAAATGTAAAATCATTGTCCGTTTTGTTGTATTGTTCCAGGACAATTCCACCTACTCCGGCCTGTTCTCCAACCTCCGTTCCGTGCGGGAGTCCAAAGCGAGGACGGCCGTTCTGCTCAACTGGCTACTGGGTGAAAGGAGGTATGTTTTTTTTAATAACGCTTCACACTCACAGCCCCACACTAGGATTCCCTGTGTCGTGGGCGCCATGGACACACACACGACAACAACACAACACACCCACACCGGAAACAGAAACTCAAATTCATCATTCAAATCTCTGCTCTGCTGGGCATCGAACCCAGGACCACCCGCACAGCGCACCGTTGTCTTAACCACTGCGCCACTCAGGTCGTCGAAAGTTTTTCAAAAGTTAGGATTTTAACGTTACCAATATCACGTATTCCTTGTCTTTGGTGGTTTATTTTATCACGTTGGTCTTTTGTGCGTTGGTGCACTTTATTGGGAGAAATCTCAGGCATGTAAACCTTGTATTCGATCGGTCTGGCCTCGCATCTCAGTGCCAGATATCAAAGTTATCTTGATTCATGTGCGCTTTTTAAAAATTGAATATCGTCAAACCTGCCTGCCAAACAAGCGTACTTAAAGTCTCCAAGGAATCTAAAATCCACCGACCCGCACTGGGACTGTGTGGTTGACTAAAAATCTATTGCTACAAAATATTTAATTAAGTATTCGCTATTAAGAGATAATTATTGTATGTCGCCGTAAGATAGACTGTTCTAGACCATTCAGAATTTTTATAACATCTTTCTCGTATAACAGTTAACAATAAACACTTTTCTTTTCCTACTCATTGTGAGAGGGTGACCTGGATTTGAACGTTCGGCTTCCAATCCAATGCGAACTTTTTGTGAGCTATCATCATTATTAACAGCAGTACTGACCTGATATAATCAGTTGTGAATCAGCGGTGATAGCCCAGTGGCTTAGAATTCGACCTCTTTATCATGGGGTCCGGGTTCGAATCCCGGTGGCATGCACCAATGACTTTGTAAAAAAGTTACGTGCGCTTTATAAAATTAAATAAATATCACCTGCTGTTGCGGTGAAGGAAAACATCGTGAGGAAACCTGCATGCCTGAGAGTTTACAATAAGAATGTTCTCAAAGGTATGTTCGTCCAGCAACGGGCAGTAGTGGTGCGTGGTGGACGGCGGCTTACATCCCTCTCATTGTGAGATTAACCAGTGGGTCATTAACGGGTTATAGACAATCAGTCGTATTGTATTATACCGTTGTCTATATGTATGAATATAATCAATAATAAGTGGAACGGCCATTCCAGATGCGCGTGCGCCAGCCTGGTGCTGGTGCTGACGGACGCGTACCGGTCGGCGGCGGGCGTGTCCACGGCCACGCTGCGGCGCTGGGCCTACGAGATACAGTCCACCTTCCTCATGCCCAACGCGGTCGGTATTCGGATCTAATCAAATCAAAAGCTTTTATTCACTAGCAGGTCAATTGTATCGTAAATCAAATTATGTATTAGTAAATAGTTTCATTGATTTATTTCTTTGTAAGACTAACATACATTACTTTTGTTTTAATTTCTTTTATTCTGTATAATTATATCTAATTTGCATACTTGGAAATGTGAATGTGGTATGATCAAAATGCCCTGTAAAACTAAAAACGGACCCATATTTGTGTAAATAAATAATTTTCATTTATTTTCATTTTCACACTTACCCCCTCCGGCCACGTTGCCGTATCGTAAGCGTATCGTAACGCGCGTCTAATGTAAGTGCTCGTATTGTCAAATTAGGCCACGCAATGCGATGCAGCGAATTGTATGAAATTCGTATGCGTTTCGCACTTTATCGAATTAAATTCAATATTTCATTGTTTTATTTCACAGGTACTGCAATTGAATGGTGTCGATGAACACATGGCAAATGAAATTGAACACGTTTTAGTAAATGGTATGTTGTCTTTTTTTATAATCCGAGATTTCTATAATTCGACAAATTTGATAACCAACATAGCTCTGCAGAAAGTTGTTTGGGTTACTCTATGTCCACCGAAGTCTGTATTATTGTCTCAAGTTAGAATAAACTACTTATTTTACATTTTATAACAATTTACTATGTTGTTACAACCTACATTTTTACATTTTACAAAGTTTTATACAATTTACATTTTTTTTACAATTTACAATTTTTTATACAATTTACATTTTTAATATTTTACAATACAATTTTTTATTCATTTTACATTTTTTTACAATTTACAATTTTTTATACAATTTACATTTTTAATATTTTACAATACAATTTTTATTCATTTTACATTTTTTTTACAATTGACAATTTTTTATACAATTTACATTTTTAATATTTTACAATACAATTTTTTATTCATTTTACATTTTTTTTACAATTGACAATTTTTTTACAAATTACAATTTTTTTACAATTGGTATTTCCCCCATCCCAGAATTCGACAAGGAAGAACTCCTGCGCAACGTGTTCCGCAAGGCGCGTCTGCAGGCCAAGGAGGAGCTGGCGCGGCAGCTGAGCGAGTTCCAGGTGAAGCGGCAGGTGGGGCTCGGCTCGCTGTACGGGCCCGACGACGCCGTGCTCGAGCGCTGCGACGTGGACCGCGCTCAGGTCAGTCCCGAACACGACCGGTCACCGCACACTCAGAACCATCGTCATCTTCGGTATTGTCCGATACTGGACCCGGGCCTCTCCTAATGGACGGTCAGGTCACTACTTAATACGACCGGTGACCGCACACTCAGAACCATCGTCATCTTCGGTATTGTCTGATACTGGACCCGGGCCTCTCCTAATGGACGCTCAGGTCACTACTTAATACGACCAGTGACCACACACTGAACTGAACAGAACCATCATCATCTTCGTTATTGTCTGATACTGGACCTGGGCCTCTCCTAATGGACGCTCAGGTCACTACTTAATACGACTAGTGACCGCACACTCAGAACCATCATCGTCTTCGGTATTGTCTGATACTGGACCCGGGCCTCTCCTAATGGACGCTCAGGTCACTACTTAATACGACTAGTGACCGCACACTCAGAACCATCATCGTCTTCGGTATTGTCTGATACTGGACCCGGGCCTCTCCTAATGGACGCTCAGGTCACTACTTAATACGACTAGTGACCGCACACTCAGAACCATCATCGTCTTCGGTATTGTCTGATACTGGACCCGGGCCTCTCCTAATGGACGCTCAGGTCACTACTTAATACGACTAGTGACCGCACACTCAGAACCATCGTCATCTTCGGTATTGTCTGATACTGGACCCGGGCCTCTCCTAATGGACGCTCAGGTCACTACTTAATACGACCAGTGACCGCACACTCAGAACCATCGTCATCTTCGGTATTGTCTGATACTGGACCCGGGCCTCTCCTAATGGACGCTCAGGTCACTACTTAATACGACCAGTGACCGCACACTCAGAACCATCGTCATCTTCGGTATTGTCTGCTACTGGACCCGGGCCTCTCCTAATGGACGCTCAGGTCACTACTTAATACGACCGGTGACCGCACACTCAGAACCATCGTCATCTTCGGTATTGTCCGATACTGGACCCGGGCCTCTCCTAATGGACGCTCAGGTCACTACTTAATACGACCGGTGACCGCACACTCAGAACCATCGTCATCTTCGGTATTGTCCGATACTGGACCCGGGCCTCTCCTAATGGACGCTCAGGTCACTACTTAATACGACTAGTGACCGCACACTCAGAACCATCATCGTCTTCGGTATTGTCTGATACTGGACCTGGGCCTCTCCTAATGGACGCTCAGGTCACTACTTAATACGACCAGTGACCGCACACTCAGAACCATCATCATCTTCGTTATTGTCCGATACTGGACCTGGGCCTTTAATCGGCGCCACTCCGCCCGCTGCTGGGCGCTCTGAATCCAACGGTTCCCCGCTGCCGTCTTCAGCTCGTCACTCCACCTGCTCGCACGTCTTTTTCTTCCCCATAGGTTTTTAGTCCTGCAAACGATGTGGACAACTTTGAGAGCTATGTCTGTACGTCTTCGTTGACCTGATGATGCTGTGAAATTTAATCTAAGAAAGTGACGAGTTTTTTTAAATTTTTCCCTTGTTTACGAAGATAAATACATAATATCACTCTCTCCATCTCAATTCGGATCTGAGCCGGTAACACACGGGTGGGAGACCAAATTCACAGGGATCTGAGCCGGTAACACGTGGGTGGGAGACCAAATTCACAGCTACTGAGCTATCAGCAATTAATTTGAAGTATTCAAACGTTCACGAACGTCCACCAACCCGCAGTGGGCCAGCGTGGTGGACGGCGGCCTACATCCCTCTCATTACGAGAAGGAGACCCGACCGTGTAGTGGGTCATTAATGGGTTACTGACAATTCAAACGTTAATTGTGTAATAAACTCGAATCCAATACTCACATCGTATTGTTTTTTCACAGGAGCAAATAGTGGTGGAGCGTTTGATGTGTCAGCAGCTGAGTGCGGTGGCGGGCTCCAGCGCGGGCGGCTGCGGCGGAGCGCCCTCGGCGGAGGCGCACTCCGCGCTGTTAGCCGCTTTAGTCGCCGCCGCCTTGTGTTTGCACTGCCGGTTGGTACCACTCTCACTTAACGATTTACTCTCGTAGCCCCACGCTAGGATTTCCTGTGTCGTGGATGCCTTATTGGACAGGCCTATTATGAAACTAAGGACTATTTAGAAGATAAGAAAGCGTGGGATTGAATAACTTCACTATAGGCTATTTCTATACACCGTGTAACAATATTTATTTGTGAGCGGATGGCAATTGGAACGATATCGACACACGCGATAGCTGTCACGTGTGTTCCTTTATTGGACCTAGTCATACTGCACTATAGAGTAAGTTTTATTTACTTTTAAAAGAGTGCTGGGATTTTTTTTCCACCCGCTTTTTTCTCCCAGTCTACGTTTTGCCTGAGGGGCGATCGAAGCGGATGAATGTTGAATGTATAATTTATCTGTATGACTTTCATTAAGTGTGCACAAATTGTACCTAATAATGAATAAAAGCTTTTGAGTTTGAGTTTATACATGTAAGATACGACCGCACACACCCAGACAAGAAACGGAAATTCAAACTCGTCATTAAAGCTCCGCTCCACTGGGAATCAGAACCGGGACCCTCCGCGCAACACACCAGCATCTAAGCCATGAAACAATACCTCACATCGTCAAACGACATGTTTTATTTGTATCTATGACATAGTGCCACTTGTGCCTCCTAGCCATTAATTGCCTATTGCATCTGCAAGGCTGTTCCAATGAAAAGGTTATAGGACTTAGTCCATCATGCTGGCCTAGTGCGGGTCGGTGGTAGACACAGAATCCGGTACGGAGTGGAGTCGTTTACATGAGGCCTATGTTTAATAGTGGACTTCCAAAAGCACAAGAACAGATGATTGGAAACATAGAATAATTATATCAATAAGATAATGGTAACACGACTAATAAAACAAATATACACATATCAATTGAAGAAACTCAAATATAGCCTCGTACAGAGACTAGTGTTATCGCAATTACGTAATTAAGCAACTAAAAATTATCCTGCATAACCACACTACGAGGAAAAACAGCCGTATGTTCATCGTTTGCAAATAACTGTACAATTTTCCCTGTATACAGTTGTTTTCGTAGCTACCAGTATGAGCTGTGATATACTGTGAACATGTCACTATGATATAATGGTCAATCACACTGAAGTAAGTGAAGTGGACGCGAGGGAGGTGCGAAAGAGATGGTGGCAGTCTCCCAAGAAGAAGAAGAAGATTAAACAGAGCAAGTAAGAGTGGAGTTGAGCGAGATTTTAAGGGGAAACCCCGATGTGACGTGTTGTAGAGTTTTAAAAGTGTGTTAATTCAATAGCAAGAAAGTTTTTCCTCCAATCCGCATATCCGCTTGTTGTCGGGAGATACCCGTGGTCAACAGTGGGCCACGAAAGTGTTTTTTTTAAATGACACATATCTTTGTTCCTATGGTTACAATGGTTGAGTTAACGGATGTTAGAGCTGCCAAAACTTTTGGAGTTTTTTCTTAAATTGAATAGGTTTTAGGGTGACGACGTATGCACGATGAGATATTAATATGCGACATATGTAGGTGTTGTATTATATCATGACATGTTTCTGTGATCACTGTGAAATTAAAGTCTAATAAAAACAAGTCGTTGCTATAATACATATATAAAAACAAAATGGTTAATCTCGCTCAAACTAGAGAGAACGGCTTCACCAAGGCCAAGGAAAGTTTTAACAATGAGAAAATTTTACAATAACGCGGGGAAGATTGTAAAAGTTTGTTCTATTTTAGAAATTGTATGAAACTCCGTAATAGTATTTCGCACCATGCAAGGAAAAATCCAAAATTATGTAATATTGAGATTTTGTTAAAAGCAAGTGAAAAATGGTGATTCATGCAAGCTATCGGCGTGACGTCATTAGCAGTGTAAATTAACAATGGAGTATAACTTTCTTCCTTTACTGATATGTATTGTTTACACTGCGAGTGACGTCACAAGCATGGCGGCAGCGCCGAGACGGCCGAGGCCGTGTTTTCGCGAGGATTTTTGGAATTTAAATTGAAGTCTTTTTTTACATAATATTTGTTTGCAAAAATATTTTTTCCAATTTTTTATGGGTTTTTATGACTTACGAATGAATTCATAAAAAAGCTTTTTGACATAGGCCGTAATACCCTATTATTTTAATTAATGTTTATATTTGTTTGCAGGCCGGCGTCAGTGGCGGCCGCGGTGGGCGGCTCGCGGGCGTCTTTCCTGCAGAGAGACAAACTGTACAAGCAACGAGTCAAACAGATCACCAAGCAGCATCCACAGCCCGTGAGTCGCTTATTTCTTACACATTCTTCTTTCTTTATTTCTTTCTTATAACATACGTGCAACATCTATGTAGTTATACGTATGTACATATATCGAATTACATCAGAGAGAAGGTTCATCATATGCTTTACATGCAGTTTCTTAAAATTTATTGTGCAGTTGCGAACTTGCGCGTTTCCAAATTTACTGACCGCAAACCCATGTATGTATGTAACATTAACGGAATTTTACAAAATATACATAATATGGTTGGCCTGTAATGGCTTCCAAAACGGAGCATCATCAGGTGATGTGGACTCTACAACGGTTGATTGCTGAGTGATGTATATCACCTGATGATGCTCCGTTTTGGGGCGAAACACGTGTCGTGTACTATTGGAATAGGTTGTGATGGTATACACCTACTCAGAGAGATAAGGGAGGGTGGTGGGTCCATACCAAAACAAGTTCCACGTGTGCGGATTGTTGCAAAGAAATATAAATACAACTTAAATAACAATGGATTTCCGCAAAGTAACGCCTGATACAATATACTATATAAAATCTCGCATATCTCATAAAGTCGTTGTCGGATCGTGATCGTTATTCTCTGTGTGTTATCCAGTTCGTGGTCCGCGGGCACCACCTCCAGCTGCAAGCGTTGACGGCGCTCGCGCACTGCCACCTGTGCGACCTGGTGGTGGCCGGCCTGGCGCCGCAGGCCTACGTGTGCACCGGTGACGTACTCGCACTATCTTGACACTGACACACACCACAGCTGGCACGTGTGTTCCTTTGTTGGACTTCCGGCCGCACTCAGACACGTCATTCAACGTCATTCATTAGCAAACGAATAGAATCGTCTTTATTCGTTTTGACATAAGTGTCATCGTTGTTTTCATAATCTTATATCTTTAAACGAGCAATTCTTGCATATATATATATATGTATATATATAATCTGGATCTCGGAAACGGCTCCAACTATTTCCATGAAATTTGGTATTTAAGGAGTTTCGGGGGCAATAAATTTTATCTAGCTAGGTTTCATTTTTACAAAACCTTTGAGAACCTGTTTTTGTTCGTGTTTTCGAACATTCGAACAATATAAATATGCACCATCTAACGCCATCTATGCATACAACAATATAACTAAATTTTGATTTACCGACGCAGCAACACTACAGCTACTTGACATAGATGGCGTTGTTATTCAGTACTAAATATGTAAATATTTTTCCCAATAATCATCGTTTACAAAATTAAATACCGAGCAAAGCTCGGTCAACCAGTTACTGAACCATTAACGTTAATGAACGTCTCTGAGTGCGGCAGTTAGTCGTACTGCACCGCATTGTTCCGACACGGATTGATGGAGAAACGGGCCGGTGTCCAATCCGTGGCGAATGTTTTGGACCCGCCCATACGGCCGCCATCACTCGGCCTGACATTACGAACTGAGTGGCGCAGTGGTTTAAGACAACGGTGCGCTGCGCGGAAGGTCCTGGGTTCGATTCCCAGCAGAGCGGAGGTTTGAATGATGAATTTGTATTTCTGTTTCTAGTCTGGGTGTGTTGTGGGGCTGTGAGTATGAAGCGTTATTTATTTATTTTATTTTTATTTTATCAAGGTTTAACGACCGTTACCCGTTATCTGACTGCCCTCCGAAACACGTTTGCGCGCACAAATTTCTCCACAAGCGGTCACCCCCTGAATGGGTGGGGAATTGACCGCGCCCGACGTTGCTTAACTTTTTCGATCGCTCGCGATCCACTCAAGCAGCGGGGCTATGCGCGTTTCCCTACCGTCTACTACATTGTTTGTTTGGTTTTGCTAATAATGCTCCTCTCTGTGTACAGACTGCAAGCTGAGGGTGCACCGCGCGTGCGCCAAGGCGGTGGAGGAGAGCTGCTGTCTGGACGGCGAGCAGCACCACAGGACGGAGCAGAACAGAATCTCCAGGTTCATGGAGCGGATACACCCGCAGCCCAGCGGTGAGTGTGGGACGCCGATGTCATGAGATGGCGCCACAAGTGTATATATACAGATCTGAGTTCACTTAAAGTTCGTTTTTTTATACTTGCCCAATTTGGTTATCAATCTTTTTGTACGAATTTGCGATTTGAAAACAATAAAGCAATTTCAAACTTTTTCTCAACAAAAAGTAGTGCCAAGATTTTACACCAAACAAGACAATAAGTGTAAAAGGTAAAGTGTAGTCGGAACGCGCGTGGTCCGCTTGCTTGACTGTAGGCGAGATGTGGGTCCCCAGTGGAATAGGGTATTTCGCACCATGCAAGGAAAAATACAAAATTATGTAATATTGATAGATTTTGTTAAAAGCAAGTGAAAAATGGTGATTTCGGTTCTAAAAATGTAATATACATTTATTATTTCAATTTTAAAATTCAGATTTGTTAATCTGTTTTTCAAATGTCAAAAACACTTTACGCCATGAAAGCTATCGGCGTGACGTCATTAGCAGTGTAAATAAACAATGGAGTATAACTTCCTTCCTTTACTGAGATGTATTGTTTACACTGCGAGTGACGTCACAAGCATGGCGGCAGCGCCGAGACGGCCGAGACCGTGTTTTCGCGGGGATTATTAAATTTAAATTGAAAAGTCTTTTTTTGCATAATATTTGTTTGCAAAAATTTTTTTTCCAATTTTTTATGGGTTTTTATGACTTACGAATTCATATAAAAAGCTTTTTGACATGGCCGTAATACCCTATTATTTAAACCACACGTCCTCGCTAGTAGCGATATGTTCGCTTACAACTGGCCTGTTGGTCTAGTAGTTATCGCCTAACCACTACGCCGGAGGTCGTGGGTTCGATTCCCACCCAGGACAAGTATCTGTGTGATGAGCACAAGTACTTGTTCTGTGTCTGGGTGTCAGTTATCTATATAAGTATGTGTTTAAAATGTATAGGTAAGTTTATCAGCTATCAGGTCACCATAACACAGGCTCACTGCCTACTTTGGGATCAGACAGCCCTGTGTGAGTTGTCCCACAATACTTATTTATTATTTATTACAACTTCATATAGAATCTTATCCTATTTGAGATTGCATATGAGTGCAGTGGTTGTATGCAGTGACCTCATGAGTGAGTAACATCATGAGCACTTTTGCTACTCAATTGCTATGAAAAAAATACTAGATTTTCAAAATGATTTGACTTTTTCAACAGGTCAAGATTCTAGTGACAAGAAATCGCGGAAGGCGTCAAGCAACACCTTTCTGCACAGTGAGTATATTATATTTCAAATCTTAAGATTTTTGCGAGGTGACATGTGTTGTGAGCACAATTGCACTATCGTCAAATATTCGTTCAGTAGCGTCATTAGTAGTAAATGAGCGGTAATAGCCCAGTGGCTTAGAATTCGACCTCGAATCGAGGGGTCCGGGTTCGAATCCCAGTGGCATGCACCGATGATTTTGTAAAGAAGTTATGTGCGCTTTATAAAATTAAATATGTCCTGCTGTTACGGTGAAAGAAAACATAATTAAATCCACCAACTACTAGGCAATACTAGGCATGCTTCACATTGTGAGAAGAAACGATCAAAGGATAAAAATTAACAAATAGTATTAATTGCAGTGGAGAGAAGTTTTCGAAAAATGGAGGACGAGCAGCCCTGGGACCAGACACTCACTCCAGCCTCCGCTCTCGGTAAGTGCTATTTATATATGAGTTAATATATTTAACATTATTCATCAAAATATTACTCTGTGGAAGAATTGGACGTTTTGCTGCAATAGCGTCAGGAGTGAAGCTATAAAAGTTGTCTTGTGGCAAGCCCGTGCTCCGATTACGTCATGTCTGAGTTTTGTATATATGCCAGCGATGTAGAAAACTTCGATAGCGTGATTCAGGATCGTGTGGCGCCATCTCTCGACAGGTGGTGGAAGTCGGTTCAGACTTATATTTTTATTACGTAGAGGAAGCAAAGGTACAGAATTGTCTTTTATTGTAAGGACGTATTGCAGAACAGTAATTGGTCAATTGAAATCACGTACGACGCTGTGATTGGCTTACATTGTACATTGTACAGCACGTATTGGAAGAGAACATCAGTGTATCGACCCAGCAAATAAAATTAAAAAATAATGAGTTTGAGAGCTAAATACAAAACTATT
This sequence comes from Erynnis tages, assembly GCA_905147235.1. NCBI lineage: Eukaryota > Metazoa > Arthropoda > Insecta > Lepidoptera > Hesperiidae > Erynnis > Erynnis tages. The sequence goes on from LR990097.1 coordinate 800,021, forward strand.
GTGTTCTATATTATTGTTTACAGGCTTAGGACCTTAGTCTTAAAATATATTTTTAGGGACAGTTTTCAATCAGTTTAAATTCGGTCTAATCACAGAACTATCTAGATATATTTCTGTGGGTCTTATCGAATTAAACGTTTATGAAACTCTTTTTTGATTGCATTCCTTGCGGCCGCCAGTAGTGCAGAGACGGCTAGTTTACGATGAAAGCCGGCTCAATTTATTGCAATGTTAGCAAAATGTGAAATTTTTCGTTATTCTCAATACCGGCGTGTGACATTTGGGCCACATCCAGTCGATCTATATCGGTCGCGGGCAACCTTGACTCGTGTTTTGTATACCAACAACATTGGAATTTTATTTTTATTTATGTTTCACACAAAAGAGTATTTGAGAAAATATTTTTATTTTTCCAAAGTACCCACGTACAACAGATAAAATAGTTGGCGCTCTATTTTTGTTAGATAATGATAATGTTAGAGTCAGTAGCGCGCATAGCCCCGCTGCTTGAGTAGATCGCAAGCGGTCGAATAAGTTAAGCAATGTCGGGCGCGGTCAGTACCTGGATGGGTGACCGCTAGTGGGGAACGTATTAGTCCTCATGAGTAGCAAAGCACCTTCATAACCTCGGATAGAATTTCGTCTCTATTTGAGGTTGGATGCGGGTGTCCGTGGGCTGCAGTGAACACTTAACACCAGGTGACCTGCGTGCCTGTTTGCTACTCAATTACTGGACTGGTACGGGAACATACCTAGACCATCTAAAAATAACCTCCTTTTTTAAGTCTATTAAGAAGGGTTGCGTTTTAGAACAAACAGGTCCCCCGAATCTTACTGGCTTCATTCATAGTTTTAAATGTCAGTAACCCCTTAATGACCCACTACAGGGTCGTGTCTTCTCTCACAATGAGAGGGATGTAGGCCGCCGTCCACCACGCACCACTACTGCCCGTTGGTGGACTTCACATGCCTTTGAGAACATTTTTTTTTGATCTCTCAGGCACGCAGGTTTCCTCACGATGTTTTCCTTCACCGTAACAGCAGGTGATATTTAATTTTATAAAGCGCACATAACCTTTATTACTAAGTCCATAAAGTCCAAAAAGTCCAAATCTCCATAAAATAACTACCATTATTTTTTTATGATTTATTAGTCAAAGCAAAAGATGGGCCACCCGAAGGTATTCAAAGTCAGTTTAATTTAATGAGGTTTATGTCAAGAAAATCTTTTTTTTTTTTCAATATTTTCCGAGCAGTAGGCGTGATATTAATTGTTGAAAACACTTTGGCGCTGTGCCTGATATTGTGTGACAAAGAAGCTTTAGACTGGTTCGCTTCCGGTCTGAAGGTTTTCAAGGGCGCCCCACTGAAGCGTAGCCAAGTATGAGAAAATGATGACTAATCCACATAGTATAATAGCGGTGGTAGCCTAGTGGATAAGAACGAGGGAGAGAAGCATCGAGAGGTCCGGGTTCGAGTCCCATTAGCGACCCTAAAGTGGGCCACTAATGGGTCGCAGAAAATCCACGTACCTATGTCATATGTCGTCATTACTTTAATATTTCAAGTCAACCAATTAAGTTTTTATAATTTAGGTATTTACATTATATTGACAGTTGAGCTGCGTTCACAGACGTTTCTGAAAGCACTCTTTTATAGCAATTACATTTGAACATTAATTATATTAACGATGGAAACACTGGCATTATTAGATGCATTATTAACGAACAAACGCATAGTGTACACAACTGGTAAACATTTAGATACGCAGGATCCACTGAAAGTTCGCCCGGCACGCTTCCCCTTTCAGTTTCGGGAGTTTACGAGTAGGGAGCGTCGCGCGCGGTCGTCCCCTGTCTGTCTGTGTGCCCGCCATGTGTGTTACGATATTTACGTGTCGACGTGTTTTAACGTGTGCGGATTTCACGTGTTTAAAGCGGTTTTATAGTGGAGTAAAAGTGTTGTAACTAAAATGGAATGACGCAAAAATAGGTACACAGAAATTTAAAATAAGCGAAAAGTGAGCGTAAAGCATGCGGATTTCATGTGTTTTATAGTGAAATGTATGAGTGTGGTAAATAAAAAGGAACTGTAGTATTAGTTTGTTGATTTTTGTTGTTTAAATAAGAATAATAAATAACAATACTTAAGTATAATGTTAGGTTAGTGTCTCTTTTGAATGCCGGCGATGTACGAGTATGTTACGATGTTAGCGTGTTGACATCTTTTAACTTGTGCGGATTTCACGCGTTTAAAGCGGTTTTATTGTGGAGTAAAAGTGTGGTAAATAAAAAGGATTGTCACAAATAGGTATAGGCAAATTCTGAATTGGTTTATCGATGTTTTTGTGTAAAAAAGACTACGAGAGGTAAAGTTAGGTCTCTAATACAAATGTAGTAAATTAAAAGCAAATTTAAGAATAAGTTTGTTTACATCCCTTTAGTTAACCGTCGTTTGTTGAAAAACATTTTAAAACTACTTATGTTACTCTACTATTTATTATTCAATAACCTAACATGTACAAACTATTAGCTGTAAGTAACTTTCAGTTTCAATAAATCAAAACCGAAAAGTGAAGTATTAATTACGGACAATTATCGAATCCACTCGTTAACACTCGTTAACAACAAAAACAGTCTATCGAAACTAGAAATGATTCAGTGAATATAATTTTGGTGTAAAAAGTCGTTAACAGTAGTTATGATTATACTATAATTGTTTCGCGTTTATTGTTTTTCAATTTCAAGTTAAGTTTCCTACATGCGATATTAATATCGAATCTGTATAAATATTTATCAATAAAAATTGTTAATTTTAACTGAACTTTCGTATGTCACTGAGCTATGCGTATTGGATTAATGTTTAATTAATAAATTCGTTTAAATGATTATAAATTTAATTTAATAATAATAAATAATAATTCATTTTGTAACAAAACAGAAAGTATTATAGCGGAAGGTTGCGTATAGTATAAACGAATTTATGATTTGAAGCGAAGTTTCCCTGCGATGTGCATTGAAATACTTCATGTACTCGTATTTAGTGAAGTAACGTATTTAGTGTGTTGTGTCGAAACGTGTGATCGTGTTGTGTAAATGTGTTTTCCCTTCATTAATTATTGTCAGTGTCTAAGGATTGACGATTCAACAGTTTCGTAAGTTTTTGTGGAAGCAACGGTATATTTACCAGCTTTCTTATATACCTACAAGTATTGTACGGACCTATGTATTAATGAAGGAATTTTATTAAGAAGTGTATGCTACCTGCTGACAGAAGTCAATGCAGTATATCCATCCTTACTTTCAGCCCTAGGTAGTCCACTACTGGATATGGTTGGACCTCTCCTAATCGAAGTTTTATTTACTTTTAAAAGAGTGCTTGGAGTTTTTTTCCACCCGCTTTTTTCTCCCAGTCTACGTTTTGCCTAAGGGGCGATCAGAGTGGATGAATGTAGAATGTATAATTTATGTGTATGACTTTCATTAAGTGTGCACAAATTGTACCTAATAATGAAGAAAGGTTTTGAGTTTGAGTTTGACGCCACTCCGCCCGGTCCTGGGCGCTCTGATTCCAACGCTTCCCCGATTCCAAAGTTCCCCGCTGTTCTCTTCAGCTCGTCAGTCCGCTTGGTAGGAGGGCGCCCTGTCCTGTACTTTAACCCCGACGCAAATGAAGGGGTGTTATAAGTTTGACGTGTCTGTCTGTCTGTTTGTGTCTGTGATTCGGTAGTGGCACCGTAGCTTGCAAACGGATGACGTGATTTCAATTTATTTATTTTTTTGTATAAAAGGTGATTTACGGGCGAGTGTTCTTAGACATGTTTGATGAAAATCGGTTGAGTCGTTTAAAAGTTGTGGGGGGTGAAAGTGAGGATGAATAACCGAATGTCTTCAAATATAATCGAGTGGGGTCTCAAATGAAAGCGCATCACGTGCACATTACAAAATAATATGTTCAATGAAAATTGTCGTTATTGTGTCGGGGGTTTTTATTAATTTTCTATTTTATGGTTATGTCTAAACGTGGTCGCCATTCGAGGATCTTTCTTCCCCATCGGTGGTCAGTCCTGCGAGCGAAGTATACGGTCAATAACAACCTCAAAGATCGATCGAAGCACTGCTTGAGGTTGAGTAAGCAATTCATGCAATTGCTAGTCACTTTGAAAGAGGTCAGATGCTAGTCTCAGTTCACAACTCCCCATCTGAAACATGGAGAACATGATGCTCTACGGCGGATTGCGAAGAAGGCGGTAGGACCTTTTCCGGGGGAACTGAAGCTAATGCTACCTTCGTAAAGTAGAGGTTTAGCCTTAATTCTCCGCCCGACGGCAATTCATTCAGATTATTCGAATCCAAGATATACCAGTCCGCAATTAACTAGAGTGGCGGGCTAATCTTAACTTTTCTTGTTTTTGAGAAAAGCCAGAGCCAGGGGGGGGGGGGTAATCTCCCCTACATTCACCGGTTTAGGTTCAAACGCGCTCCCGTTAACTCATTAGACAAAACTTTTTTCGCTTAAAGAATTTAGTGAACTATCGTATGCTAAACAGGCACAGGTACTAATTAAAAAAAGTTAAATGAAAATTTCACGCGTAAAAATATCTTTTCGTCATTCGTCAAAGACTTTTATATGATCGGACGCAGAGATACTATATTAGAAAGTAAAAAGGTCCAGGCGCCCGAGTCACAATTGTAAGGAAATTGCCCTAGGACTTGAAAAAAATATGTTTGTGGAGGTTACGTATCAGGAAAGATGGACATGACAGCAGTCCTGGCCAAAATAAAAACAAAATAAAAATAAAATGGCGCTTATTTAAGGCATTCTATGTTTGATATCTTCACATATTGTAATCTTTGTTTTCGATATGAGTTTGAGTATGTGGTCAACATTTTAAAATTAAAAAAGTTCGATATCAACATTTATCTCGTAATATTTATAGGAATACAGACAGGAAACTGTCTGTGGTCAGTGTTACGGTTTGTTGTATTGTTATTTCAATTCTGTTGTAATTTTTAATAGCTTTTTTATTTATAAAATGATATTTTTAAGTTATTTATAATTTTTTTGAGTAACAAATATATATATTTTTTTAGGTTATTCACTCGTACGATTTGCATACCAAAAAAGTGGTGAGAATTTTTTTTATCAATATAATTTGTAAAAACTTGTTACCTATATTTGTGCATAAAAACGTTTTTTTTCTTTCTTATAATAACGAGTAAGTACTTAGTATTTTTCCTTGCATATATTGTAATACTCGAACAAAAATGTTCAAAAGACAACAGGTTACTTACATAATTTTATCGGGGCTCCCTTTAAATAATAGAGAATTATCTATTTTATTATAATAATAGACACTGACATTTTAAGTGTCCCATGCGTCACCAATGCGTGTTCATTACGGTTCAAAAGATACACTATTGTCGATAGCCTTTATTCCGCTACTACTGCCCTTTAGAAACAGAACCTTAAAAATATATATTGCTTATTAGTATACTAGTTTTTATAAGAAGTCCAAACAAGTAGACGAGCCACCTGGTGGTAGTATGTAGCACCTTTTTTTTTTTAAATAACGCTTCACACTCACAGCCCCACACTAGGATTCCCTGTGTCGTGGGCGCCATGGACACACACAAGACATGAACACAACACACCCAGACCAGAAACAGAAATTTAAACTCATCATTCAAATCTCTGCTCTGCTGGGAATCGAACCCAAGACCCTCCGCGTAGCGCGCTGGCGTCTTTACCAACTGAGCCACTCGGGTCGTCTTACCAACTGAGCCACTCGGGTCGTCTAACCTTTGAAATGAGCAATTTACAAGCGTGTTAAAAAATCTTTTGATATCCATCAAATTAGCTAATTATCCATTAAAAAAACTACTACGTACTAGTAACGATAGAAAAATCCAATCAATTAATTCTGCTTTTAAGTCCTTTCAAGAGCTTTTTATAAAGCACGTGCGCAGGTGTATATTAATCACATTATAACATCAAAGGGACGTCCGGGCGTGTGTTTGTTTAGGTCGATATGCGTCTGGGGGCTGGCTGCCGGACTAGGGCCACCCCCTCTCTACCCCTCGCTGTTATGCACATTGGTGGAATTACCCATAATGGTAACTGTTCTTCGAGTGTGATCGTGGAGTCAGTTGATAAAGTGAAGTGGAAATATCGCAAAAAGCGAATTTCTTGCGCAAATTCGTGCATTTAAGATGGTCCCTGAATGGGTCACCGCTATTGGTCATTTAATGCGCTTCCGTGATTCGGCGAGCACGGAAGCGCTTAACCGTCGGTCCTGGTTGTTATCGATAATGAGCTTCAGTAAAAAAGATGATCAATATCAACAATGATCTAACTGGATCAAGGATGTTCTAAAAGATTGTGCATTCTCTGTTTTCGGATTGTCGTTTGTCACTTTAAAAGGGCACGTAACATCCAAAAATCGATTGCTATTGGATTTAATTGAGGATGTAATTGTGGAGGAGCGAAATATGGTTTTCGTTACACGCAAATGACAATAACTCGGAACTGGGATTTTCTGTGTGTATGCAAACAAAATGCGTGCGTCCGTCTGCACGCACAATCTAACCGGCATAAAGACAATTGAACTATTTGACGCAATTGACAAGTCTCAATTACAACGGCAACCCACAATTTGTTCTACTGATAATAATAATAATAATGCTTCACATTCATAGCCCCACACTAGGATTCCCTGTGTGTGGCCATGAACACACACAAGACAACAACACAACACACCCAGACCAGAAACAGACGTTCAAATTCATCATTCAAACCTCTGCTCTGCTGGGAAGCGAACCCAAGACCTTCCGCGCAGCGCACCGTCTTTACCACTGCGCCACTTGGCTACCATGAAGTCCAACGATGGGAGGTAGTGACCATTTGAGTGATGTGTTGTCTGGAAAATCAGTTGCCGTCTCTTGTAAAAAACGCAACTGGATTCTGGATTTTGGAAACGATATCCCACTATATTTAGATAGTTACCAAGTTGGAAGGCGTGTATGGTAGAAACAAATAAAATCTGAAGTGAAATCCGTACGATTTCTGCGGTGGAGCATTTCGCTATTAGTCAGCAGGCGAGATCCAATTATAATCTTAACGGCTTTTTAATTCGCCTCGGTACACCGGTGTGCGTTCGCATTGGCGGCTGTGTGTTGCTGTCATGGTACAAAATTTACATCCCAGCAACACTAGTAAATTTATGTAACGTTTCTGGATTTTATTATTGCGAGTGTTGTGTTTATTATTCGCGATTTCGAGTGTTTTTACTTTTTTTTCGAGATCTATTATTGTTTCGTCGGAGTCACGGTTTAGAATGTTTTGTAGAGTGTAAGTGAATGTGGTAAATGAAAAATCGCGTTGCATTCCAGTTAGTTGGATTTGATTTATTTTTACCATGATGGTCAAATCCTGATCGATTGCTTTAGTCAATTTTTATATGCCTTCTTATGTTCATGATTTTTCTGGCGAAAAGACACACACAAATCAAGCACGTCTACCCATAGGACACCCGGATTTTAATGGATGCACAATAATAGTTAAACACCCGAGTGTTTTTCCTTTTTTTTTTAGTAATTCAACAGCAAAAGCAGGCCACCTGCTGTTAATTGTTCACAGCAGCCCATGGACGCCCGCATTCAATCGCATTCAAATAGAGAAAAAATACCTTTCTGGGATTGTAGCGGGTGCTTTGATACTCACGAGGACTAAGCCCCTTCGCACACATGGCTACGTAAGTCCCCGATACTTATGTCGTATACGACATCAGTATCGACGCCGACCACGAGTACGACGCGGGACTAACGTCGGCGACGCGACTAGTGTACGAACCTTCATGGATTTGTATGGCGGTAGTCGTATGGAGATTGCAGTCGTCGAGTACCGAACACTTCCAAGGGGCTAAGATGTCTCAAATCCGCCTCGAATAAAGTATTTCCAGCAACCGCACCTCCCCAGCTAAAACAAGACACAAACATGAACATTCTGCGTCACGGTGTTTTAAAAGGCTGGCGGTGAGACACCTCCCCGGACGAGCTACTCTGGCTCTACCTGGTAAAGTGTTCTCCCTCATAACCATCGTCACTATTCACGACCGAGACTAAAACGCTCACGAACTGTACTGTATAAGAATAACTCTGAACTGCAATCCCTTTGTTGTAACGGCCGCCACTCAGACTGTCCATTCCCTTTGATCACCCATGGGTTTCCCGTCGCTCTACACGCTCTGTCTAATGGATTGCCGACACCCAAAAGTATACGTGAATCATCCACTCTTTCACGTTTAATTATAGGACGGATGCTTCATTGTTTATTGTCAAGGTCGCGGCGATGATAGCCCATGGGCTTAGAATTCGACCTCGAATCGTGAGGTCCGGATTCGAATCCCAGTGGCACGCACTGATGACTTTGTAATAAAAGTTATGTGCGATTTATAAAATTAAATATCACCTGCTGTTACGGTGAAGGAGAACATCGTGAGGAAACCTGCATGCCTGAGAGTTCACAAAAAAAATGTTCTCAAAGGCATGTGAAGTCCACCAACCCGCAGTAGTAGTACATCCCTCTCATTGTGAGAGGAGACCCGACCCTGTCATGGTTACGTCTGAAAGATATAAAGGTGTGAATGATAGCGCTGACGACGTAAATATTGCAATCCCAAATGTAATACTCGCCTTTTTATGGTGATTAAAGGATTTAGTTGAATTAATAGATGGAAAAGCTACTAAAGCTTGTCAAGAGAGGTAGCTGAGCATCGTTTAGCATCATATTCTATTGCGTTATGTGTCGTATGTTACAAATAAAGTTACAGTTGCAAGTCCACCAACCCGCACTAGGCCAGCGTGATGTACTAAGGCCTATAGGTACCCTCATTGTGACAGGACACCGACCCTGCAGTAGGTACACTAATGAGATACAGACATGTATGTTCCGATTGGGGAAATGGGGCGGACTATTCAAATTCAAATTCAAAAGCTTTTATTCATTATTAGGTACAATTTATGCACACTTAATGAACGTCATACATTTAACATTATACAAACACTACTACTATCTTATTGATGATCTTATTGTTTGCATACACTTGCATAGACAGTGCTCTCCAGATTGGCTACTGTCTATTGAACATATGTAAGTATATTTACGATACCTGTCACTCATCGTAATCACACTTGAATTTCTTTTCCTCCTCCAGGGGTAGTCTCACATAAAGAATGTAACGTAATTCATAAGAGTCAGAATACACTAGTCGTAGGTTGTGGTTGAAGTCCAAACAAAATATTGGCAGTGAAAATATAGACAATCTGAATGCTTGGCCTTTACAAGCCAGTTGAACTGAACAGTGCTTGTGTTTATAGCGCTTTTAACGCTGGAAACGAATGCCATAAACTTGTGTTTTGTTGTTTTATTTAGCGGTCATAAATATTTTATACTTTGATCAAAGAGCCGTTCGGGTCTCATGTGACTGCTGTATAAGAGTGGCAGAGAAGTGAGAAGTGACGCAATGATTGCAATCAACTGTATAAACAATTGCTTATTGAACTAATGATTATGGTGTTTGAGTGTAACATAGATGAGCGTATACGGTCTTTTGTTATTGATTAAAAAACTTCAACGTCCTTCAAAATTTAATTTTCACTATCTACTGAAATGGTTTTATAATAGGTGTAGGACGACTTTCCGACTCAGTATCACTCCTTTTCTCTTTATCTTTCTATCTTTGGGCATCCAAACGAAAATAAATAATACCTAGGTGCAAATACTGTTCGAATCGAAACTGTTTCTTTCCCGCTGTCTATTTTCAAACCAAAAAGCCCTCTCTTTAAAGCTGATGATTAGGTTGTCTTATTGAGTGAATTAAATTGTTTTACCTTTTAAAAATATCAATAACGTTCCTATCATCATCAGATTGAAGTCTTCATAAAGGTCGATCTCGCTGTTCTATTTGTAAATCTATGGATAATATTGTAATGTAATCTGATTCATGGTGGGTTTGCGAACAAGCCAAACAAACAAACAGCTTTATTAATTGCGCTTTTAATAATCGCGGTCCTTGGCCGTTGTTTGTTTCCATCGTTTGACATTTTCACGGTATTATCGTGTTTCCATGGTGGCGTTTCATGGCTCGAAGTTTTTATAGTTCTTCCCGTTTGTGGGTTCTTTCTTCGGATTTGTTTATTATATACTCGTACTTAGTGTTTGAGGGATATCTGAAATATCGTCTCTATTGTTCGCCCAACACAACATTGACGTTTCTCATTTCTTCTTTTTCATTCTCTGCGTGGCCAGTCGTAGCTCTTGAATTGACCGCGAAGGCCGTAGCATCTGCCATCTACATCAGTACCCTTAGTCTGAGTTTTAGCAGTTCCGAAACGAAACGCACACATTTACAGCTACCAGACGAAAATGCACAGAGTAATAACCAACAGAGGTAAAAGATTTTTAGAAGACTTAAAAAATTATTAAAGCATTAGATAAATCATCACAAAAATTGCTTTATTTTTAATTAACACTCTTTCAATGTTTAATAATATTAATTTCATTAATAGTAACCGTGAATTGGCCGTAATGCACTGTAAAATTTCTAACTAATTATTATCCCGTAGGTATTAAATATTTGTTAGTATTATAATGTAAAACGATAAGTATTCATATCTTTCACTGCATACAAAAATTTGATTTTCAATTTTTAACTCTTCTAAAAATCTTTTACCTCTATTTGTTATTACACTGTGGACTCCTGTGTAGTAAGTTGTGTATGTATTACGTATCTATTCGAAACGAAACGCACAAACGTTTCGTTTTTGTATCGCTAAAACTCAGACTAAGGGTACAGGTAGAGTACCTCTTGCGCCAGTGTACCACCTATTGTGTAGAGAGACTCGTATCCAGTAGTGAGATTATAAATAGTATTGCAGCATATTACAACTACCGGAAACACTTAAGATATTTATAAAGCTAACGAAGTTAGGGACATAAACTGGTATATTCCGTTAGTCGCTTCTGATGTATCACCAGTGAGTCAACGGCAGGAGGTGTCACTCCAGCGGAAGGATATTCATCATCGGGACACTTTTGTTGTTCCAAAATACTCATCGCGAAGCTCAACACGAATTTCCGTTCGAAATCCATACATCCAATGTAATTTAGACACAGCCGAGGCTTTTGATACAAATACACTCTCGTTTGACACAAAAAAGCACATTGCTCGTTCCATATTTTTATAGATCTGTTATTGTTGAGTTAATATACTGTATTCAAACCAGTGGGTGCGCTGATGTTTCAAGTTCACGCCATTCTCGTTTCTATGTCCAACGTGAAAGAGTCGAAAGCGTACCTCAGGGTACCACCAAGTCGCCGGCATTGTACGTGATCCTGTTTAAAGATATTTATGCCTCATACCATTCGTTCATCTAAATTTATTGCGCTTCTATTGTCTATACTCCTAACGCCTGTTTATCATGCCGCCGGTTCGATGTGGAAATGTAGTGAAGTTTTTATTTTCGTTCGTGTTTTACAACCAATCTTCTTGTGATACGGAACACAAATAAGATTACGTGATTCACCTACGTACAATTCGCATAATTATATCAAAAATTCTGAATGGTGTTCCTATATTGTTATTATATGTACTTTTACCATTGTATGCAGTTTGCTTGGGGTTTTATCGTCTGTCAAATTTGAAATTTACGATAGTGTAAGATTTTTTAGTGTGGTTGAAATGTTGAAAGTAAAAAAGGAGACGTAAAGAAAAAGTTAAAGACTTAAAGGCAAACCGTCGTAAGACTAGAAACGCATCAACTTCGTTCTCATACATTTCCTCATTGCTATTAGATGTAAATTTCTACGTTCCTTCGCTTCTTTTATCCGATATTGTCCGATTGTCCCTTTATAGTAATTGATGTCTTCATGTAATGTCTCGTCTCCTACATTATCATTGATCAATCGAATTGAGTAATCGGAAAAATTTATCATGCATTCACGAGGAGCTAACCGCGTTCATCAATTCACCACATTCGGAAGCATTAGGTCAGTCAGTTAGAGGGCATCTGTTAACGGTGACAATTAGTACGGCGTGTTTGAACTCCACTTGTTACCGGGAGTGAAACAGGATGGGACAATAAACATGTTTCACGCGTGAAAAACTACCAATGGTGGAAGTGTCGCATGAACTTGAAGATGAATCACCGTTTAGTTGTACTCCATGAAATGGAAAAGGTTTTTGCGCATATATGTCGTAGGTTTTACAACGGTGTTTAAATTCAGGATAGATCATTTGTTTTCTTAGTCAATGTTCATCGTAGAGCTTCCATTGTAGAAATTGGCAGAGATTTCGAAACCTAAATCCATACCTATATATAAAGACGCAAAGTTTAACTGTTAATTACGGTTCTAGACTATGCCCGCGGTTTTTGCATGAAAGAGTAACTAATATACATCCATGAAATATAATTTAATAAAAAATGGCGTATCGGTACTCTTCATAAGATTAAGTTCTGAGCATGTAATAGTTTATCAGAATAAAGTTCTGTGTTTGTTTTTATAGACTGAAAAATCACCAATTGTTTTTCATCAAAATTTGCTAAAAAATATTTCTTGCGATTATTATCGGTTAGATAGACAGTGAGATTACCGTAAAAATACATGTTTACTGTTCTGTCATTCTCAATGGTAAATCAAACAATCTGGATTCTCTTGAAGCGCACTTTTAGTGATTTTTACGATGAGATTCACAGACGTGCAGAGATTTCAGGAAGTATCGCACACAAACATACAAAAAGACTGCTAAATAATTAGTTAGATCGATCATCTTCGACGTATAGAATGCTCGCGCGAGGGATATTATCGTTTATGTATGATTTATTACTATGATTAGATATTACATTTAGCTTCTAAATTCTGATCTATTCGTATAGCCACTATTAACTACTGACTGATGATGACTTTAATGTTTTATATATCGTTTTCTTCAGCTAATTTTTTCAGTCGTTAGCACTCCTCCTAACTCGTTGTCAATCGCAACGAGGAGGTCGTACGACAATGTCGTTTGGTCCATTTGACGCATGTCCGTGCGAATTGTCAGGTACGACAGGCAGCCACAACAAGCCATACAAGACAGCTCCATTCGGAGATCTGTGTTCGAATTTTATCGCGTTGGTTGGTCCAGTTGTGTCGTAGTGTGACAGCCAATTAGGATAAGGCGTAAGCCGGGAACGTGCTAGTGATTCTTTGGCTGTGTTACTTACCATTAATTTACCTGGTTTAATTTTATATATGTATAAACTAGCTGACCCCGCAAACGTTGTTTTGCCATATTATAAGTAACTGCCTAGAGTGAGTTTGACGGCGAAATAAGAAAATAATTTGAGTTTTTTCCCCGAAAATTTTTCTCTTAATTTTTCCCAATTTCAACTAAAACACATATAACTATCATAGTAACACTGCCTAGAGTGAGTTTGACGGCGAAATAAGAAAATAATTTGAGCTTGTTCCCCGAAAAATTTTTTCTTATTTTTTCTCAATTTCAACTAAAATGCATATAACTATCATAGTTACACTGCCTAGAGTGAGTTTGACGGCGAAATAAGAAAATAATTTGAGCTTGTTCCCCGAAAAATTTTTTCTTATTTTTTCTCAATTTCAACTAAAATACATATAACTATCATAGTTACACAGTGTAACTATTATCCCGCTCGATAACTTATAATTTATAAGTTAACGAGCGGGATTAAAAATTATTATAGTACTAAAACGACCATTAAAATAGGGATTGGTGATAGAAGGGTGAAAATTTAGGGTTGTATGTATTTTTTAATGCCACGTTATTGAAAAATAAAAGTTAAAAAACAGTGTCCACAAATAAAATAAAAATGTTAGGTGTGGACATCCCTTATCACTTAGGGGTATGAAAAATAGACAGTAGCCGATTCTCAGACCTACTGAATATGCATATAAAATTTCATAAAAATCGGTCAAGCCGTTTTGGAGGAGTATGGTAACTAAAACTGAGACATGAGAATTTTAAACATAAGATTTTATCTATAACATTACCCTGAAACAATATTTCCGCAAAAGAAAAATTACCATAGTGATTCAGTTTACATTGAAAACAACAAAATACTAAATCTGTTTACAGAAGCGTGATGGCAGTTAGCTAATGGAGTGATAGTGGGTAAGGACGGAGATTTCGGTCGGCGGGCGCGGCCCAAGGGCGTGCTTTGATATGTGGAGTGCCGCGGCTAGTGATGAAGCGGGAAAGGGGGAGAATTCATGTTTACTTTTCACCATCAATCATCTGTCAGTTTTAGTATTCGAGCATTCGCTGAGTGAGTGATCTGCTGGCTGCTAATCATGCTCATCATTTCAGCCCTTCGTAGTCCACTGCTGGACTTGGGCCTCCCCTAATCGACGCCACTCCGCCCGGCCCTGTGCCCTTTGAATCCAACGGTTTCCCGCTGTCCTCTTCAGAACGTCAACTCCACCTGGTTGGAAGGCGGCTTGTACTCCTTTTGCCGGGGCGCAGTTACCATGCGCTTAGTATGTTATTATTTGTTGTTGTTGTTCATAGACTGGTTCCTTATTTAGTGCACCATTGTATTGGTGTTGTGGTTGTCAAAATTCATGTCTCAATAGTTCAGCAATATTGATTGTTTTCTAATACGTTTTCGAATGTAGAGCAATTTTAATCGATCTTCCTTTACATTTGTTATCGTTGTATCTTTATTTTCTTCTTTGAAGTGAGTAAAAACTTTAGTTAACGTTTTTATTTTCTTTTAAACTGTTAAACCTAACCTATATGTGTTAGTATCTAACATACTAACACAATTTTTCTACCTAAATTCCCTAAAATATTCTCAGTTAAAGCAGTTCATTACAAAGTTTGTTGCTCCACTCTCTCTGCGGCTCCAACGCTGTCGACTTATCAAGAGTCACCTTTGATCGTTTTCTTTCGCCGCGTGTAACGTCAGCGGGGTGGTGGATTGGCGCAACTTACCCCTGCGTACCTAATACTACTAAGTTAAAATTTGTGTGATTTTGGTAGAGGATTTCTTTTTCTTGATGAAAAACAAATAAGTATGTACGTAATTTGGTACGTACGTACGTATAGAGGTGATAGCCCAGTGGCTTAGAATTCGAGCTCGAATCGAGGGGTCCGGGTTCGAATCCCAGTGGCACGCACCAATGACTTTGTTAAAAAAAGTTAGTGCGCTTTATAAAAATTAAATATCACTTGCTCTTACGGTGAAGGAAAACATCGTAAGGGAACCTGCATGCCTGAGAGTTCACAAAAAAAAAGTTCTCAAAGGCATGTGAAGTCCACCAACCCGCACTAGGCCAGCGTGGTGGACGGCGCTACATCCCTCTCATTGTGAGAGGAGACCCGACCCGCCAGTGGGTCATTAATGGGCATAAGTGGGACATGAATGTAATTTAAAACCTGGATAAAGCATACTTTTTTCCCTCGCCGGACCAAGTTCTATGAATCTATAATATAATCCACGCGGTCAAAACCGCGGGCAAAGTTTGGTTCGGTAATATTTCAAATGTCTGAACTGCTATAGATAATGCGTATAGTAGGTTCATGTCTTATGTACCTACCCCATCGTCTGCCCGTCACCTATAGTCCAGTCATTTTGAACATTCAAAATCGAAAATTTAACAATAATTCCAAAAGTTTTCAAACTTCGGTCAAGTGAATGGTACATTGGGACGACAATAAATCTCATTTTGCAACCTTGTCCGCAGTCCGGAACATTGCTAAAATTGCAATTAAATTAATTTTTGCTATATGGTCGTGAAAAAATTCCAAAAGTTCTGCAAACTTGGAGTGGTGTTAAATATATTATTTTACATCACGTGTCAAATTTGCAACCAATTTAAGTATACGGAACATTCTTTTTTATTAAAATTAATGTTTTTCTTTATTAAACTGAAGGAAAACGTTCCAAAAGTTCTGCAAATTTGACAGATATATCGGAAAAATATACCGAACGATTGTATAAATTTGCAACCTTTTACGTTGACCGGAACATATTTATTTATAATTCTTTTTAATTCGTGGTCATTTTTTTGAGTAAGATGGTCTCGGAATAATTACAAAAGTTTTGAAACTTGGTTGCAAACTTCGAAAACATCTATTCTGATGCATTTGCAAATTTGCAACCTCATACGCGATCCGGAACTTAATGCAATTTGCAAAAATGTAATAAGGTGAGAACGGACTCAACATCATTTCCGGCCCCAATTGTCATCCTCACCTGCACGCGTTGGTGGTTCCGCTCAACCACCAACGGCGGTAGTCTTTTTGCTACCGCGGTCCCCCTGCTAGATAACAGACGAGGCACTGGCGACCGAACAGTGGCGGTATAACCACACATCCGACTAGAAGTACGAAGAGGCTTCGGCGGCCTTGGGATCCAAATAATCCCAAAAATGTTCGGTGCAGAAGGCAAGGGGAAACCACTGCAACTATATTCCCAAGAAAATCGTCATGGTAGTACAACAAGCAAGGTTGAGTTTTGCATGCGAACCGCTTAGCAACCGGCGTCGCGCTGTGTCCGGGACACGCGATGTGAAATTGGCGACCGGCCACGGGGCAGTAGGGAACCAGGCCCCTCGTGGAAAATCTGCTACTGGAACCACTATGAAGCTACGGAAAATCCAGATGATAGGAACATGGAATGTCCGAGGCCTCCTTGCTCCAGGAAAAATAACCATCTTAGAGAGGGAGATAACCAGATGTGGTGTAAACATCTGTGGACTGAGTGAGACCCATTGGAAGAACAGCGGACACTTTACCACCAACAGTCATGTCATTTACTTTTCCGGAAATGAAAACACCAGCCGTAATGGAGTAGCTTTCCTCATTCCAAAACACCAAAATAAATGTGTTATGGGTTACGAACCTGTGAGTGACCGAATAATTAGCGTCAAACTTAGAGCAAATCCAGTCAACCTCAACCTTATCCAGGTATATGCACCAACCAGCACATCAAGCGACGAAACCATAGAGAACTTTTATACTGAGCTTGAGAACACTATTGCTAAAATCCCCAATAGAGAACTACTTCTAGTCTTGGGTGATTTCAATGCCAAAATTGGAGCTAACTCTCGACAACTCAGTGGTTGTGTGGGTAACTTTGGTCTGGGAACGCGCAATGAAAGAGGTGAACGGCTTATACAATTTGCTACGGAAAACAACTTTATTATTACAAATAGCTTATTCCAACATCATCCCCGTAGATTATACACCTGGACTTCACCCGATGGCATGCACCGCAACCAAATTGATTACTTTTTAATACGGGCACGGTGGAGAACATCCATTCAGAACACCCACACCTTACCTGGAGCCGACTGTGGGTCAGATCACCAACTATTGGTCTCGAAGCTACGGTTGAAATTGAGAGCCGCTAGAATTCACAAACCACAAAAGCGGCTAGCTGTTCAAGATACCTCAAAGTTTTTGGCATCTGTTCAGCGCAATTGGGGAGAATGGACTACCGCAGAACACCGCGAGGAAACTACTGACAAGCTTTGGGACCAAGCAAAACATCTAATTATAAATGCTGTTTCAGAATCCATACCACCTGTGACAAAGAACAAAAGGCAGCATTGGATGACGGATGGTACTCTTTCTTTAATAGATCAGAGGCGTGAGATGAAAGGGAAAGGTTCCGACGTAAAAGACTTGAATCGCCTATCTGCCCAAATCCAAGCACACTGCAGACGGGACCATAATGCCTACCTTAACAACATATGCGATGAAATTGAGAGACACGCCGGAAGACACGAATCTAGAGACTTATACCGCAAAATTCGCTTTATCGCCAAATCTCTGCCTTCTAAATCGTGGGCAATTGAAGACAGTGAAGGCGGGATAGTCACAGAACTTGAAAAGGTCTCGGAGACGTGGATGAGTTACTGTCAGTCTCTTTTTCAAGACAAAAAATCGCAAAATTTCCCACCAACTGAACCCAAAAATGAGGAGCTAGAGCCGGATATACTTCTGTCTGAAGTACAAGCTGCCATCAATCACCTAAAGGAGAAGAAGGCTACGGGGACAGATGGAATTCCCATTGAGACTATAAAAACCTTGGGTGAATATGGTACTCGCATCTTCCATGTCCTATGTAACAAGATATGGCAGACAGGAGTTTGGCCATCCGAGTGGACTCATACAATCTTCACTCCTCTGCATAAAAAGGGTTCGACGAAGAAATGTAGTAATTACCGTCTAATTGCACTCATAACACACGCAAGCAAAATTCTGCTACATATTCTCAATGAGCGATTAAAGGCCTACTTGTCAAGGGAGATTGCACCAGAGCAAGCTGGGTTTGTAAAAGGCAAGGGAACTAGGGAGCAAATCTTCATTGTACGTCAAATCATAGAGAAGGCACGGGAGTTTAACAAGCCCGTCTTTATATGCTTTGTGGACTTCTCCAGAGCCTTTGACTCTGTGAAATGGCCAGTCTTGTGGACCACCTTACTGCAGATGGGTACACCAAAGCACCTAGTTCACCTTTTAAGACGCTTATACGAAGGGGGAACAGCATCAGTGCGAATAGAAGACACCCTGTCGAACAACTTTCATCCCAGCGCAGGTGTCCGCCAAGGGTGTATAATGTCACCACTTCTTTTCAACGCTTACACCGAACTAGTAATGCGTATCACCCTTGAGGACTGGACAGACGGTGTTACCGTTGGCGGCTACAAAATTGCTAACTTGCGTTACGCAGATGACACCACCCTGTTCGCCTCTAGCGCTCAACACATGGAAGAACTTCTCCAAAAGATGGAACGTGTCAGCCTCGAGTTCGGATTAAAGATCAATCGCACCAAGACGAAAATGATGATTGTAGACCGCGCCAACTCTAACTCGCCAGAAGTAACTAATATTGCGCAGTGTGAAGTGGTCCAATCCTACACTTACCTTGGAACTTTAATCTCGAATAACGGTGGATGCATTGAGGAAATAAAGCGACGTATGGCCATAACCAGGAACGCCATGGATAAGCTTAATAGGATATGGAAGAATCGGAATATCACGAAGGCCACTAAGACCCGGCTTACTCAAACTCTCGTTTTCCCCATATTCCTGTATGCTGCGGAGACGTGGACGTTGCGTGAGGTGGAGAAGAAAAAGATCGACGCCCTGGAGATGTGGTGCTGGAGAAAAATGCTTGGAGTATCGTGGACGGAATTTCGTACAAATGCCTCCATACTCGAGGAACTCGGCATCAAACAGCGACTATCGGCTCTAGTACAAACCCGCATACTTAAGTTCTTCGGCCACGTCTCTAGGAGAGGCAATGACTCCATTGAGCGTCTGGTGGTGCAAGGCAAAATAGAGGGTACCAGGCCACGCGGTAGATCGCCCATGCGATGGACCGATCAAATCAAATCTGCTGTGGGCGGTCCATTGCATGAGTGCACCAAAATGACGACCAACCGAGGAAAGTGGCGAGAGATTGTGAAGAAAATAACATCTGCCACAAACGCGACTACATGACGACCACGACCGCTCTGCCAAGAGCGAAACGATTAAGAAGAAGAAGAATAAGGTGATAAAATAAAAAAATTACATTTTTGCAAATTGCATAAAGTTCCGGATCGCGTATGAGGTTGCAAATTTGCAAATGCATCAGAATAGATGTTTTCGAAGTTTGCAACCAAGTTTCAAAACTTTTGTAATTATTCCGAGACCACCTTACTCGAAAAAATGACCACGAATTAAAAAGAATTATAAATAAATATGTTCCGGTCAACGTAAAAGGTTGCAAATTTATACAATCGTTCGGTATATTTTTCCGATATATCTGTCAAATTTGCAGAACTTTTGGAACGTTTTCCTTCAGTTTAATAAAGAAAAACATTAATTTTAATAAAAAAGAATGTTCCGTACACTTAAATTGGTTGCAAATTTGACACGTGATGTAAAATAATATATTTAACACCACTCCAAGTTTGCAGAACTTTTGGAATTTTTTTCACGACCATATAGCAAAAATTAATTTAATTGCAATTTTAGCAATGTTCCGGACTGCGGACAAGGTTGCAAAATGAGATTTATTGTCGTCCCAATGTACCATTCACTTGACCGAAGTTTGAAAACTTTTGGAATTATTGTGAATTAAATGTTCAAACTGACTGGACTACTACGCGTCAAGGACTCACGGTGTGTCTATACGGCTATACGGGTCACACGCACCCCGTCTACGAGTATAGACCGAGGCGCGCAGACGAGTTGAGACGAGCCGTCGGTCGGGGCGACGCGCGACTGACCTGTCCCCGCTATCTGCGCGGCTATCGTATCCGGCCGCGCTCTACCCGATCACAATTCGCTGAAGATACGCCTGTTGTGGTTCAAATGTTGATATTTTTGATGTAACTTTTAAATTATTATTCATTCGTTTCTCAAGGTTTGCTATTTGCTTTGTCTTACACAGCACGGCGGCCACAAATCTTAAGAATATTTTACTCTGTCCTACCCCGTATCCTAATTGCCATGTAGCACGCAAAAGTTGCTCGTACGACATCATCATTGCATACATTTTGTTGCATGTCAGTTTTTGCTCATCTTCAATTAGGACAGTTCGATACTGAGCCCTATGTTTTGTCGTGTTAGTTGGTCGGTCCGTAGTAGATTGTAGTTATTTTTGATGTATCTCTTATATTGTTAATGATTAGTTTTGGAAAGTTTTCACTTAATTTTGTCTTAGGCCTACCCTTATAGGCTGACACAACCGATCGTACAACTACCATGACGAAATTTAAATACTAAGGGCTAATGTATTGAGCTAACCTAATGACCTGCTACAAATGTAGGTAATGACGGTGTCGTGCGAGCAACTTTTGCGTGCGACATGGCAATTAAGACACAGGGTTAGTTTTTACTTCGCAGTGAGGTACGCAACTTATTTTTCGTTTGGGTATTTCTTTATGTCGTCAGATAATCCTTCAGTTCTTAGACAATCATTCAGATTTCTTGTTGTATGGTTGTGTCTTAAAATTCTATTAAATCTTCAATTTTAATACAGAAAACTTCCATTTAACGTTTGCATCCGAATGCGCTTTAAATAAGATCTTTCCTTTGTACGTACAGAGATACTCGTTGAACTGCATGGGAAGTTTTTATCAGCGATATGAATTAAAAATTCCTTGGATTTTCTCTCTAGCTGCAAAGAGCACAAGCCTTGCGACAGAGCCTTTAGACAAAGGCAAAGGAAATGTTATACAAACGCTATATTGTTTTAAAGAGTTCCGCTGCAAGATATCCAAAAAAAAAACTTTTTTCGCGTTTTTTGTTGAAAATGAGCACCAGCATTAGTAGCAGACAAGGAGAAAGTCCGTCGAATAAATCAATTTATACTAAATTCTAAAACCCATGCGGACCAAGTGGCGGACAAAAGTTACTTATATTAATTAATTATTGTTTATACCAATGGGCTGGTTTAATTCCAGGTGGCATTTATTTTTTATATTTATGTCTATTTGATTTGTCCAAAGTTTTCTTTAGTTAAAAGACTGCAAAAAGCGTAGTACAATTCTGTTCACTGTTTCCCACGAAAGTTTTTCAATAAATACTCATTTCGCTTAACTTACAATCTAGGATTTCACTTCGAGACCGACTAAGTCCGAAGTTAACTATTTCGGCCATTCGTTCCGATGGAGAATTTGTTCCATGAAGGCAGTAAATATTTATGGGCGCTCACGGATACAGTCGTAATCCTTCAGTCCCTTTGTATGTGATAATCCAGCGGAGAGCAATCGCTCAATAACTCATTCGGCTACTGTTACACAAACATCAGGTAAAGGAATAAATAAATATTGAGGGGCAATCACCCACGGCTTTCTGATCCCAAAGTAAGCTGTGTGCCTGGGTTTTGGTAATAGCCGATAAAAGTACATATACATATTTAAATACATACTTGTTATATACATACATACTTGCCAGCATAACTAAAGTTTTAACAAAAAATTTGAAAAAATACTTTTCAAAATGTCAAGCTTTACCAATTTTTTAATTTTAATTAAACTATGAATTAATCTTATAGTCCTTTTTTATTTCGATAAATTAATCGCTACCCTTAATCATCGCTTCGTTGATTCGAAGTTTAATTCCTCTTTCAGATTCTGTGAGACAAGTACCTAAGCGACAGATAATTGTGGGGTTGTAGAGATTGCTCCCTTCAAATTAATGGACGTCCTCGCAACTCGGAAGCGTCTTATTAATATTATTATTATCAAAAGCGACCGTTTGTTTTTTCACGAGCTTTGCAAATGAAAATTTTACCGTTGCAGCGTCTTGACTGTTATTATCTGCTATGTTTGTATCTTTATTGTCTTCGTTTGTTTTAATATTCGTGTTGTTTACTTAATCCTCTAAGAAATCTTGTCCTATGAAAGGATTTTCGAAATCTTGTTTACTTTATCTTACGATTCTGTTAAGAGCTTTGGATATAAAAACATCTCGTTGCTTATCCTTCTTATCCTTTGAAACTCTTAATACTTAATTATTTTTATAATTAAGAAGCGCCTGTTTGTTGTTGTTGTGGTTTATGACTAGGTACCTATGCAGGTTTCATGATCTTCATCGTCCTCGTCTAATTCATTAGATATTTCAATAACTATACGTATTTATTTTATATACGTCCCGTACCTACGTATGTAACAGGACAGTTTAGTCACTTTCAAGTAGGTAACCTTTGTCTATAAAATCTATGGGAAACATACTCTGGCGAAATGTCAAAAATTTCTTGACCTATAAGCATTAAATGTGGTGGAGAGATAGGTAATGAAAGTTACTTAACCGATGAACATAACATTTGGGTAGGAGAGATCTAAAGGAATTTCAGTTCGAAATCTGTATGAAACCATATCATTTGGTATTTCGAAGCCTATCGAATAGACCCAGGCTTTTTCTTCCAGCTGTTCTTTCTTTCTTTCTTTCTTTCTTGATTATGTTACATTTGTCTTTATCATAACAGCATTAACGCAATTACGAGCTGTGACGTCAAAGCATCGCCAACTAACGATGCTTTTACGATAAACACTGAAGCGGTAAACATTATTGTCGGCCATATTGCCGGACAGGAGTGTAAAGTCATCAATACTAGATATGTTTATCTCTGCTTTAACGGTTGATTCATTGATATCATCATCGATCCGTTCTTTTCCTTGTTCTTCTATTCTAACAATTCTAACCATGCATATATTGACAAATAGATCGTCCACTTATGGCATCAAATAACAAATACAGAAACGTTTGGCACTGAAAAGCAACGTCAGTGTTATGTCAAAACATTGAAGTGTCAATAAGGCAACTAATATGTGTAGATTTGTGTGGTTGCTTTATACGACATAAATCATCCACACATGGCAAGTGACGTGTCACCATAAAAAGTTATTTCAAATAATTTAATCTGTTTGCAATATTAGAAAGAACTTTTGGGTCCGGTTTGCACTCTACCGGATCAGGGTACAATAGTCGTGTTTAAAATCGATGTTGTTGTATATCAGTGGCGTTATGGTTCAATATTACCGATATTGACGTTGGTCGTAATAGAACTGTTGGCAAAGCAATAGTTGCGTCACGAACTTAGCGTGCGTACGTCATCGATGTTGACGTCATTGAAGAGTCATAACTCATAAGTCTCCCCTTGTATTAAGAACCGTTTTTTCCTCCATGCTTTAATCAAGACCAGGTGTCCTTTCGAAAACCTTTCTTCCCAGGAGTATCAGGATATCAAATAGGACAATAGGATGGAACCTTTATTTTTAGGTCGCTTTTATTTTAGCGCGAATATTCTTCTCTTTTCTTAATTCCTGTTATATCTCTTTTAAGTGATACGTAACCTCTACCAACGTATTTTTCCCAAGTGTCAGGGTAATTTTCTTATTATGGTGCTCATATTAATCTGGGGCCTCTTTTGTGAGCTACTTTACTTTTTTTATTTTTTTATTTCTTGGTGATTTGGACGACTGTTCAACTAAAACACAATTGAGTTTCTCTGTAAGCAAATATACGACATTAATTAATGCTAATAATTGCAATGTCGAATCCAAAATCACAATAATAGTTAGGTTTTTTCTATAACAAAATACACTTATTATTTATGATTTTTTTTCTTTTGACAGTTTCCATAGTTACCATACAGAGTGGCGCCATAACCCGTTACGTTACGTTACGTTGCGAAGCGGTTAACCCTCCCATAAGAAGTTATCACTTCAACATGTTCAATACAAATTTCTCCCTCCTTTGTCGTAGCGTGCGCAGCGCATTTACGTCTATTTACGAACTTCCGCGAACGCGCAAGTAATAAACTGGACTAAGAAATTTGAACATAAGTTACGAGCTTACTCACTACACCCTTTTGGTACAAGGAACTACTCTAGGAGATGTTATATTTGCTCTTGATAAAATCGTATTTAGGTCTATACGAATATTACCATTGGAAAATGGCAATATTTGTAAGAATTAAGGATTTTTTTTGGTATTATATTTTTTCATCATTATATTCTAAAAGTCCACATACGAGTACATATGCTTTGTTTAATAAAGTTGATTGAGTATGTGCTTGTCGCGTATTGAATCTATATCAAAATATTTGTAGCCCATTGGCTAAGTATTCATCCTCTTATTTACTGATGGGGTTCGGATCCCAATGGCAAGCACCAATGACTATCTTTAGTTATGTCAAGTGCACTTTTAAAATTAAATATCACCCGCTGTAACGCTGAAAGGAAACATCCCGAGAAAGCCTGAGAGTTGTTCTTATTGTTGTCAAAGGCATGTGTTGTGTTGTCTAACAAAGAGTTGTTGTTAATGATCTCAAAGGCATTCATAACGCGCACTAGATCAGCGTGGTGGACTAATGCCTGCATCCTTCTCACTGTGAGAGGAGACGCACCCTACAGTGGGTCATTAATGGGTCACAGACCGTCTCTAATGAGCCCTAACGTTGATTTCCTTATGCCATATCCCAATACAAAAAGTAGGATAATGTTCCACTGAGAGCGGCGCGGGCGTTTTAGAAATAAATATACAGACACGTGTCGCTCGGAGGAATTGAGAGTAACGATAGCAAACAAACTACATTATATTTTTGATCTGAATAACATTTGTGACGAAATATGAATGAATTGCACAGTGGCTTACAATTCGACCTCTTCATCGAGAGATCCGGGTTCGAATCTCAGTGGCACGCACCAATGACTTTGTAAAAAAGTTACGTGCGCTTTATAAAGTTAAATATCATCTGCGGTTATGGTGAAGGAAAACATCGTTAGCAAAATACACTTATTATTAATGAATGTTTCCTTTTTAGTTTCCATAGTTACATTCTAGTTTGACGCACTATGTTTATGAATTTTTCCTTTTGACAGTTTCCATAGTTACCATCTTACGGATTTTCGCTTACGATCCGTGAATATAGTGTTCAGGCTCACGGCACTGATCAATCTTACAAGAATCACGTCAGTAGGCGACGGTGACCACTTACCATCAAGTGGCCCGTCTGTCTGTTTGTTTGCTTTACTTATAAAAAAGTGAACGTGATAATTATACGTAAAATGTTTTCGCTGTCCGTACAATTAGTTGCATTACGGGTGTGTTCCGGTCGGACGTTGGACCACAAACACACGATCTATTTTAGTGTGGGTACATAGTGAATGTATATTGTGTAAGGGCATGCACACATATTGAACGGAATTGATTTGTTTGTTTGATTGAGCGGTTACTTTTGGAATTGGGCGGGAAAAGAGATAATTTCGAGATAAGTGTTTTGATTTTTTTTAGGTATAGAAAGTGTAGAGTGGATTACGTTGAAATACTTATCTACTTTCAAGTGTAGATAATTAAGTATTTCAACGTAACCATTCGGATTTTGTTCTTCTGTTGTACTTTGATGTTTAGTTTCTAGGATGAGTACCTAGACTCTAGGTTTTTATCGATAGCCTTAAAATGTGATATTTCTCAATTTTTTCGAAAGTCATTGAGTTTTGAATCGGGCTTTTCCCATGTTATAAACCATTGCTTTTGACCTTATCCATACGGCCTTTAAAAGTAACGATGCTTTACTAATCAACCTGTATATTTATACCTATTAGTATAAATTAAATATACAGTGCAGTAAGTCTTGTATGTACCTACCTACACGTATAGTTCAGTACAAATCGCATATTGATTCAGAGTCACCCCTCGCAAAACGCACGCCGGAACGGAACCCCGGACGGTTTCCCTTCGCCGTCAAAGAATAACAAATTGGGGAATTATGCGCGAATCCCAGAGTTATTCCTGAATGTCATGACAGGTACAAAGTCAATTCAAACCGACACTAATAATTTTATCTGCTCGCACGAAATTGAAAAATTCAAAGATTGTTAGTCATTGTCAGGTGTAATTTGTGCATACTTAAAAAACCTTACCTCCGGCCTCTTAACCCGTCGTAAAGCGCCATGTTTTTCTGTCCTTTTTGTTCTTAATTACTTTAAGAAATAAAAAAGTATCCTTTGGTCTAAAGCAGCTGAGTCACGGGGAAGCCTGCGCAGTGAGTCAGCTGACACGTCTTCGTTGTGGCCTAGTGCGGGTTCAGTGCCGACACTGCGATCTGCCTACGCGAAGAAACCTAAATCTGGAAGTATTTCGTGAATCACACGATATGATTAGTCGGCATTAGATGTAGCCTTTATTATTTTTGCGGGGATCCTTTTCCGGGGATCCTGGTTTTCTTACAGTCCCGTACTATTGAGACTACCGTTACGTTCCTACAGAACGTTTTCAATCCTACTACACATGGACACACAATGCAACCACACTAACACCCACACCTTTATGTTTGGCTGGAAATCGAACCCATAGCGCACCAGCCCGTCAACTACTGTGCCGCAGGTTGTCAAATGGGCACATTAGCATCGGTTCTCATCGCTATTTCCTTTCTGAATAAATCGGAATTGAAACAACGGTAGAGTATTTTCCAGACGGCCTCTGCATTGGGCGAATCCCTTATGATGAGATAAACCTACAGGTAAGAGAGCACTCAAAAATTTTCGCAAGCAAAGCAGCATAAGGACCTGGTCCCAGGCAGGCCCCTCTTTCCCAGTGGGCACTTTGTGCAAGTGCCCAGGGCACCGCGATCGATAGGGCCCCCCTCAGATCAAATACAAAGTCCCTAGTTCCTGTCAGATCACCAAATGATAACCAATGTTTATAACAAAAAACTTATATAATTCGAAGAAATCGAACCTTAATTACCGACTACAATATCCCATTATCCTAATATGCTTAGTATTGCTCAAGGCCTCCAATAGGTTAAAGACGGCCCTGGTCCCAGGTCCGACATTCCGTCCGCACAATTCGAGTGACGCGCGAACGCCTGCATAGTTTCGGTGCACGTAAAGCTCCAACTATTACGAGCTCCCGGGCTATTTTCATCTCGAAATATTTCCACGCCAACTGGTCAGGGGTGACTCTCGTCTAGTGCATAGTGTAAATTAGAAAATCTTAGAAAATCATTGACGCTTGCCGCGGGGACTCAAACCTTCGAATAAGCGGCCAAATATTAGCCATTGGGCTATCACCGCTTTATTCAAATGAAATTTCTTAATACCACTGTGCCATGGGTCTATTGTGTGTTCTCCATCTGGGCACTGAGATAACTACCTCTAGATTGTATATACAGTCTTGCAATTTTCCCACTCGCTGCGTTTGAGAATAAAAAATGAAAGCTTGCTCTATCAAAGGCGCTTGCTTCCTTTGTGCGATAGTTTGATAGCGACGCGAACTCCCGTGTGTCGTTTTGTTTAAAGTTTTATTTTAAAACCAGCGCATCTGGCAGACGCTTTCTTAAAATAATGAAAATCTAAAAAAACTGCACGCTTTAATTTTTTTTTAATTGTAAGTCGTTTAGTGAAGCATTGATAAATACAATACAATTCTAAATTACCATTTAATTACCACAGAGGATAGCTAGCCAAGAAATCGAGAGGTCTGGGTTCGAATGTTTACATAATTACATGCTGTAACGGTGAAGAAAAACATGACGAAACCTGCACGCCTGAGAGTTCTCTATAATGTTCTCAAAGGCATATGAAGTCCACCAACCCGCATAAGCCAGTGTGGTGGACTAAGCCTACATTACATCCATCTCATTGTGAGAGGAGACCCGATCCTGCACTAATGGGGGTGCAGTTAGGCTGTAATGAGCCTGTATGGAACTTTGATTCTGTATTAACTAAGTACCTACACCTGCAAAGATTTAAGTTTGATTCTCTGTTTAGTGTTTTTATGCTCTCCAGTCGACGTAGCAAAACAAAATACATAGTAGCGGGGAGTGGAAAATAATAAAGGGTATTGGCACGCGTCCAGGGACCTCCTCATAGGGGTAGTAGGGGTACGTTAGGGGCGGGGAGGGGGTGTGATTGGTTGATTGATTAATGTGGTAGGTACCTACGAGAACTTTGGACTTACTACAGGGTCGGGTCTTCTCTCACAATGAGAGGGATGTAGGCCTTAGTCAACCACGCTGGCCTAATGCGGGTTGGTGGACGCCTGTTGACACCTGTTGAGGTACCAAGTACCTTCCACCGCTACCTCCTTCATTGCGGATAATTCATAGCAACAATGTATTCTCTGTTCACGCCAATATTGAGGTTAAGCAATATGTCAGTGTAGTATTTCAAGCCATTTAAGCAAAAAGCGGTGATGGCCCAGTGACTAACCCCGTGTCCTTATTGCAATGTCGCTCACAAAGTGCGACAACGTCATTGCGCACATTTGTCGTAGGCAAGCTCCATAGAGCCCTGTGTTAAAATATTGTCGTGTCGATTGATCGGTCGGTTATGTCGGCCAATCAGATCAAGGCCTAAGAATTCGGCTTCTCACTATCAACGCGCATCAACGGTGAGGGAAAACATAATGAAGAAACCTGCATGAATACAGACAGACGACATTGTTGCTGTGGAAATTGATATTTTAAAATAAGGAAAAACATCGATGAAATATGCATCGCTTATGAATAAAACCGTCACCCAAGAAGCTAGTGTGACCTTAACCCTTATTTACCGGATTCGTTGCCAACCACTGCGACACTAACGGTCCAGTGACGGATCGATCCATTCACGTGTTACGGCATTATCCTAAATCAGAGCCGGATATCCGCGGATACTTGGCAACCCGACGCGCGCCAACGTAGTTTATCTGCGATTAAGGGGCTGACGTAACCTAACGATCAACCAACACGACAAAGATAAACACAGCGCTATGTACGGAGCTGCTGTTATTGAAATACGCACTGATATGCGACATATAGCGGTGATAGCCCAGTGGCTTAGAATTCGACCTCGAATCGAGGGGTCCGGGTTCGAATCCCAGTGGCACGCACCAATGACTTTGTAATAAAAGTTATGTGCGATTTATAAAATTAAATATCACCTGCTGTTACGGTGAAGGAAAACATCGTGAGGAAACCTGCATGCCTAAGAGTTCACAAAAAAAATGTTCTCAAAGGCATGTGAAGGAAGTCCACCAACCCGCAGTGGGCCAGCGTGGTGGACGGCGGCCTACATCCCTCTCATTGTGAGAGGAGACCCGACCCTTTAGGGGGTCATTAATGGGTTACTGGCATGCGACATATGAACGCTATGACGCTGTCGTACGAGCAACTTATTTCTGAATCACAACCGGATTATTTCCACGGATATTTAGCGCCATTATGGCTGCGATTGACTGGCTGGCTGGCTGCAACCTTTATATGTCTCACTGTTAGGCTCGGGTCTCTCCACAACGGGGGAGGCCTGGAGCACACTCCACCACGCTGCTCCTATGCGGTGCGGTGGAGAAACGGGCTAGTGGCCTACCCGTGTCGGATGTTGTCATACCGCCCATAGGACCTCCGACAAAGTTTAAAGATTGCCAACCGAGACAGACGGTTAAACGTGGACGGAAGCTCGCATGTAATTCGCCACTAGCGGTCACCCATCCAGGTGCTGACCGCGCCCGACGTTGGTTTACTTTTTCGATCGCTTGCGATCTACTCAAGCAGCGGGGCTGTGGGCGCTTCACTACGAACGCGCCACGTAGGCTTCTTCCTTATTGGCTGACATTACCGAACGGCCAACCAACATGACAAAATTTAGACTCGGGGTATGGAGCTGTTCTCATACAAATAAGCTCGGACAAGCTACTAAATGTGCGCTATCACGTTGTACGAGCAACGTTTGCGAGCGACATGGCAATTAGTATTACTTTAGTTATAAGTTTTCAAT
Organism: Erynnis tages; assembly: GCA_905147235.1. NCBI lineage: Eukaryota > Metazoa > Arthropoda > Insecta > Lepidoptera > Hesperiidae > Erynnis > Erynnis tages. The sequence continues at coordinate 830,309 of LR990097.1, forward strand.
TGTAATTAGTACTAACATTAGTTTTTATTTTATTTTTAAATTATTAAAATGTAATATAACTTCATAATTTGCATACCTGAGAAGGTGAATATGGATTGATCAAAATGCCCTGTAAAACCAATAAATAACGCATATTCGTGCAAATAAATGATTTTCATTTCATTTCATTTCATTAGTACCCGGGCTTAGATCCATTACGCGACTGAAACCATTTGTATGGCGGATTGTATTAATCGGATCCTTCGTTAGTGAAGATTAACTGGATGTGGACGAATATGTCTCTCACTCGTATGCCCTTTAAAAAAATCAATAATGGAGATAAATTGAACTTTACACGTGTCTACTGAAAACCGGAAAAGCCTGTTAGTATTCGCCTAAAACAGGTTCCGTAGTTGCGTAAGCAATAATAAATAACGCTTTACCCACATAGCCCCACACTAGGATTCCCTGTGTCGTGGGTGCCGTGGACACATACAAGACAGGAACACAGCGCATTTAGGCCAGAAACAGGAAGTCAAATTCATCTCTGCTCAGCTGGATATCGAACCCCCTCCGGTGTCTTAACCACTGCGCCATAGTTAACGAATCACACTACTATTATAAATGCGAACGTTTGTGAGTATGGATGGATGTTTGTTACTCTTTCACGCAAAAACGGCTGAACAGATTTGGATGAAATTTGGTACACAGATAGATCATAACCCGGATTAACGTATAGGATACTATTTATCCTTCTCTGCACCAAGTTCTAAAATCCACGCGAGCGAAGCCGCGGGCACAGTCTAGTACGAAGTATTAAACAGTTAACCGTGCAACACGAAGCATGAACTATCGTCAAAGTGTATTCGTACGGTAAACGTCAGTCATTAACATGTCAAAATAATTGTCGGTTTGTCTGACATCTTCCCATACTAATGACACACGTTGACTATGCGAATACTTTGACGATAATGTTCGTGTTCGACACAGATTTCGATTTTACGAAGCCATATTTTGTATTTTATTAATCGCATCCGTCCCTATTATGTCTAATTGAACGTGAACATGTCCGACCCTCGCGCAAATACCCTTTTAAAAATCCCTAAAGGGTTTACCGTACGCTACACCCATCACGGAGACATCAGGATTTTGGACGTGTTTGTTTACGCACACACACGCACACGCACACGCACATTTGAGCAGAATCTAGCGTCGCTTAGTGGTTGACACTATCCATCCAAGGTTTTTTGATGAGGGACGCCAGGGGAAGGACGCCAGGTGATGGAGACGTTCCTAACCATAGAAGTAGGAAGTAGATAGAGCGGCGGGTTGGGCGAGGCAGGTGTATCCGAGACTCTGCTAACTAGCTCATTTTATCACTCTCATAGCAACTGAATGAGGGTGATAGAATGAGTTTGGGACGTAAATTCTGTCAGCTGAGCAAGCTTCATTGAATTTTGGACAAATATTTTAGTATTGCCGCTCTATTCACTTGTATTTGTATGGCTAGGATTGTCTCCATCCCCTGTCGTGTCTCCCCTGGCGTCCCTCCCCCAGAGCCCGTCTGCGGTAGCAGGCCGTGAAATGCCGCGCCGAATGCATGCTTCACTTGCCTTTCTGTTATTTTCGGGAACATTTTAAAGGTCAACCTTGACACCGCCGCATATTTGTAGACTCGACTGCCTTCCAACCCTGTTTCTCGGTTGTGTTCAGAGGGAGCTTTCTGTAGAGATAAATATATCGTGACATTTGGAACTTTTATATCCGTAGTCGCTTGCGATTCAACGAGTATATTGTTAGAAGTTACTAGTTCTGAGAAGAAAAATATAATTGAGCTTTTATTTAAAAATACATATTTTCTTCAGCTGTCTTGCCACTGTAGTACAATGATATGTTTGGTTTTCAATTTGATGATAAATTCGTTGAGAAAACTTGAGCCGGGGAAATGACATTAGCTCACTTGATACAGGTGATCTCAAAATCTACCTCAACATCGCTGCATTTTTCCCAATAAAGAAATTTCATAATATTGTTAGAAACAACAAAAAATATTTTTTTAAATTAATTTAACTCGCATTCTTTTCAAATTTTCTCACCGTTTAAACATTCCTTGGACATGAACAATTAGAAACCAAAATTAGCCAAATCGGTTGAGCCCTTCTGGAGTTTTAGCGACTCATAAACAGCTTTTCATTTTTATTTATATTCATATAAAAGATACATAGATCTATAACATATCGGTAGCTATTTTCGTCGAGAATCACGAAACAATCTCTGGTATTATTCCAAAACACGTTAATTGCGCGCTCGTAACGCAAATTTTTTGGAACGCGCGGCCCTCAGAGCGACCTGTTAATAGAGCCATTAAAACTCTATAAAACACATCGGAGCTTTTAGATGACGTGTTAACATGCCAGGGGAGTGATGTGGATGGCGGTGTGAAATTTGTTTATTGCGATAACTGTGAGTCGTTTCCAGGGAACGGCTGATGGGTGTTCTATGTCGTGTTGTTGAAAAACAGCTGTTTTGTGTACTGTGGATCAGGACTTTAATATGTCAGAGGTTGATAACATTTTTTTTAACTTCACACTCTTAGCACCACACTAGGATTCCCTGTGTCGTGGGCGCCATGGACACACACAAGACAAGAGTACAACACACCCAGACCAGAAGCAGAAATTCAAATTCATCATTCAAATCTCCGCTCTGCTGGGAATCGAACCCTCCGCGCAGCGCACCGGTGTCTTAACCACTGCGCCATTCAGGTCGTCATGTCGAACGTCAGGTCGTCATGTTCGACATTACAAAGGATCATAAAATTCCTTAAATTTTAGTCATATAGGTACTAAAAGAAAATCGTTCTGATGATTATCGGCATTATCTTTTATTTGGTTTCTATGCCTATTCCTAACGATATATTATGCTAAGTTCTTGGCATTTAGAACCATGTAGGCAACCTTCTGCTGTTATGAAACTTATATTAAATCTATATGCGCGTCTCATCTCGCAGAAATCACACTATAATGCCACATTGCGCCCTCAATCAGACGCGGGATCAGACGCGGGATCAGCGCGGGATCGCCGCTGTCCCCCCGGTCCCCTCAGATTAATGTCGAGTCTCAGTGGATTGTAGTGATGTATTCGTTTTGGAATTGTATGATATTGAATATTGTGTGTTGACGCGCATATTGTAATATTGTCTGGTTGGTGTATGTATAATGAAAGTAGGAGTATGTTACCTTTTTATTTACCACTTGAAATAACCTTAGTTACACGTTCATATAAATTAATTTGTATATTTCTTTATTATTACGACATTAAAGCCGTTAATCTACAAAAACTCGTGAAAGCAACAAGTATACCAAGATATTTTCTTAGATAATTGTTCGTTAACAAACCATTCAATGAATGAATAAATTGAGAAGTGCCATTGCCGTATTATCCAATTGCGATACGTGAAATAAAAAAAATACAAACCAATGAGTGCAAGTGTCAGTGCAGAAAGCGTTACTAACAAAGAATCTACGTGAATAGTGCTTAAACCTCCCTGCGGAGTCCGTAGATCTCGTTGCGGAGTGCTTAGTTCTTCGTGCGGAGTCCGTAAATCTTCTTGCGGAGTGCGCAATTCTCCGTGCGGGGCAGTTGTCCCTCCGTGCGGAGTGGTCGGGCGGGCGCGATGGCGCGATGAGCGGCAGCGAGGAGGGCGGCGGCGGCGTGCGGCGGCGGCGCAGCATCAAGCGGCTGCTGCGGAGCCTCACCGCGGACCGGCTGCATCCAGGTGACGCTCGCACACCAGAGAGGATGGATGAGAGATTTAAGTTTTTATTATAGCACAGTAAACTTTAAAGCCGCGGTTTTCCGTGCGTAAAGTTTTCTTGCGCCGCGTAAAGTTGTACATGTTTTAAAAAAAGAAAGAAACGCGCGGGTTTTCGAGGGTTTATGTCAGTCGTGCTATTAAATAGGAAAGCATACTCGTGTCTGAAGTTAGCCAGTTATAGCAAGATGTTTGGCGTCTCTGTTCCGCTCGGGCGCTAATTTCACGCCGTGCAATAATAATTCTCTTTAACAGCACGTATCGTAAAGCACAATTACGAGCAGCAAAGATTTGTTGACACGATTCTTCATAATAAAAAAAATATTAAAAGGTCATTAAACCTTCGTGCGGAGGCCGTAAATCTCCGTGCGGGGTAGAGTGACCGTCTCGAGTCGTGCGTGACCTCTATTCCCAAACAGGAACTTGAGTTAAATTGACATGCTGTCAAGAAGATATGCTTCTTGATGGTAGCTTATGAGGGTGGCAGGCAGTAGAATACCCAATTACCCAGTCGAAGCGCAATGATTCTATCATCCATAACTACTTTGTGCCTCTATATTAAAGGAAGTTTTAACAATATATAGGTATTCAACGTTTGTTTTCACCGCGGCGAATGACGTCTATCCCAACATTGATGTCTGTTTGCGTCTATACTGTCGATTGGGGAATATTCCTGTATTCCCGCGTTTCATTCAAGCTTCCGCGATATAACTGATGTTGTTTATTATTTATTATTATGTTGGGGAATTTAACCGACGTTGCGCGGATGCCAAATGTTATTGTTGTTTTCTTGTTTAATTAAATTGAAGATTTGTTTTCGGCCGGATCGGTCGGACTTCTACTAATTATTTTCAGTCCATTTCGTAGTCCACCTTCACCCCCCTTTTTTTCTACAAGGATCTTTATGTGTATCTTAAAAAAAGTCGAATAAAATTCTATATATATTACGCAGTCGATATCAATAATTTTTTTAGAGCATCTTCAATGTATTAAAAGGTCCCTTTTACAATTTATGACAGTAGTAAAAATAAATAGATAGTAAGATCGAATCGAATGCATCTCGCGTACCAGTCTTCCGGCTGATGTATTCCCGCAGGACTATGACATGGGGTTCTTCAAGAAGGGCATAAAAAAAGCTCTCCTTCATAGCCGGAAACGCACTGGCGACCCCCCTGGTGTTGCACGTGTCAGTAGGCGACGGTGACCACTTACCATCAGGTGGCCCGTCTGTCTGTTTGCTTGCTCCATTTATAAAAAAAAAAAAAAAAATAAAGGTTTACGCGAATTTGCGTTTAACGATAGTTTAAATGTAGATCAAGTGCAGTGGGGCAAAAGCGCGCCAACGATGCGTCAGAGTGCAGTAACGCATCGCATGTGCATACTGCGACCTTGCAGTCGTATGTACACCAAGTATTGCCTCGGAATTTCCGTGTATTTAGGTTAGAATTGGTAAAGAGTATCCCACAAGGCTGGAAGCGGACGTGCATTCATTGTGTCTATTCGCCCTGATGTCTAGAAAACTTTAATAGCGTGAATAGCGCCATCTCTTGCCGAGTGGTGCAAGTCACTATTAACCATATTTCGAATCTAGTAGGAGTAATGTCTGGAACATACTTGACGCTACTCTAAGACTGATTTAATGTATGGATAGTAGTGTACGGCCGTCAAACGATATGTGAATAAACAAAACGAATATTTTACGCGAATGTTTATCGTATTGCCGTGTAAACGTTTCGTCGCATATTTCGTTAAAATATAGTTCAAGTTCAACTCAAAAGCGCAAAGTAGATCAGTGTGCCAACACTGCGCAGATTGCAACAACCCATCGCCTGTTCAAATTGCATTCGTATGCAACACTAGGATATACACGCGAGTTTACGTGGATTTAGATTAAGGTTAGGTCTATGGCAATGTGAGATGATTTATCAATTTCTGTGAACATATCTTGGAAACCTTTCTTAGACTATGCCAACCTGTAGATTGGAGCCAGACGTTTAAAGAACATTGATAGCGTGATTCAAGGTAGGTATCCGTGGCGCCATCTATGGGGCTATGTTATTACGAATGAAAGAATCCTAAATATGTCTCTACATAAAATCCTTTATTAATATTTAAATGTGAAAGTTTGTGAGTATGGATGGGTGTTTGTTATTCTTTCAGACAAAAACGGCTGAACAGATTTAGATTAAATTTGGTATGTATACCTATAGTTTACCCGACTTAACATATAGAGTACTTTTCATCCCTCCCTGGACAAAGTTCTACAAACCACGAGGACGAAGCCGCTGGCATAGTCTAGTTCTTCAATAACCCAATGCTTCGTATCGTTTGATACGAAGTGCATAGTTGCAATAAACAAACTAACAATTTAACTGAAACCAACAGTTATAATTATTAACGTTACCTCGACATTATTATGTGAAATATTAAATTGCGTTTACGTTACTGACGCAACTCTCGACTACTCTCAATAAATTGCTCAGATATCGGACGGTGTTTATTGACGAAAACGCTTGTTGATTTACGTAGTGGAGTAATTCATGGCGGTTTATTCGTGACGTCATTTCGGCTACGCGTCTTTTAAACTAGTACCTACGACAGGAGAATAATTTTAAACAGCTACAGCCCATCGCATCCAACCTCAAATAGAGAAAGAAATCCTATAATGAGGTTGTATGCTGTTATGTTCGCTTCCAATAAAGTATCTCCGGCAACCATAGTCGAAACACAAAACATGAGAAACATGCTGCTTTTATGACGCTGTTGGTATGGTACGAGTACCTTCCGAGACAAGCTATTATGGCTTTACCACCTATAGTTTCTAATACTGTACCACTTATAGCTTATAGCTCTGCCACCTATTTGCTAATGAACACCTCGTATGATTTGGGTTCTCGAATTGCCGTCTATTTGCTAAAGAACACGGAATTCGTACGATATGGGTTCTCGAATTGCCGAGTGAGATCTGCCCGATGTGAAACCTACCTTCCAGTATAAACTAAGGGAGTCCAAACAGTGGGTAGAATCAAAGATGCAACACTCAAATTTTCAATCCGCTAACAATACTCGGTTAAGTCCAACGGCGACTTAAGGCAACCCACTTTCAGTAAGTGGCGCAGTCGGGAGATATGTCAGAATATGTCTTGACCTCTTGCGTTACGAGTGCGTGTTACTATCACTCATAAATCCCTGCTCCCCCCATGATATGTAAGGGACGGAAATATTTTAAGACCGGAGCCTTTTAAAGCTTCAAGATACAAGTATAAATGAAGATTTAGAGAGAACTATGTGAGTAAGATTGTGCCACTGAATGCCGTTTTAGGAGTTCTTTTGAGTTCTGACCAAGTCACATCTATACTTGAACATAACCTACGTACTTCATACGAGTATTTTGAAAGCGTACGATTGGTGGCTAAGATAGACGCCTTACATAGAAATCTCCGGCAAATGTACCTGCCCAAACGGAATACGGTAATCTTATCGAGCTGCCATTAGTATGGGAAGATGTCAAGACAGAGTGACTCTACTCACTATTCACTGATACTAATACTGATAGTAGCGCTGATAGTAGCGCTGATATTACTATAGATACTATAGTAGTAAATTTGAAAGCATTGCTGACTCGAACCCATCAAAGTCCTTATCGGATGTGCGGAAACTCGTACTCGTATGTCACGTGTTATAGCATAGCTGTCGAACAAAAACGTGTTCGTTACACACCTTTTTCCTTCCTCACCCGTATTGTTCCCTGTATGTGACAGCCGTTTATTGAATTTCGTAGGCCTTGTCCCAATAGGCTGATATAACGCTTATCATCAGATGGCCCGATTACCACCTTTATTAGATCTTTCTTTAAAAGAAACATGAGATACATTTATGACTTGACTCACTCAAAAGCTTTTGAGATTCACAGTTCACGATTAAGTATAATTTGGGCACACTTAATGAACGTCATTAAATATTGAATTATAAAATTAAATAATACATTCATCCGCCTTCATCGTCCCTCAGAAAAAACGAAGACTGGGAGAAAAAAGCGGGTGGAATAAAAGCTCCCAGCACTCTTTTAAAGATAAATAAGACTTATTCCATAGTGCAGTATGACTAAGTAAACACATCTTCCACTCTCTATAGGATAAATTCTGGGAATCGGAAATGAAGTAGGGAGCGAAAACTACATAGTTGCCATAGTTACAATGCGCTGAGTAGACTACATTAATAAAATAATTTGGGTCGCCTCGAAAATGGGTTAACAAGTTGCCAATCATGAAAGTTCTCATGAATTTGAATTTTAAGAGATTTGTAAACAAAGCACTTGTTTAGCATTAAAAGTGACTTCAATTTGCATTCTGGCGCCGTATAAAATTTAGGTCAAGTCGCTGGTAGGCCACCACTTCTGTAATCCACTAAAAGGCATGGTTCTGAGTATCGGTACGTAAATTACGCACCTTGATACCAATTTTATTGTGATGAACAATTTATGGCATGCAGTACCGCCCTGCCGACAGTTAAATGGTAGAATAGCGACTTCCGCCACTCCCCAAGCGATGGCGCCACGGGTGTCCTGAATCACGCTATCGAAGTTTTCTAATAGTCTGAAACCTAAAGGAGTCTACTTTGCGTACTTATTAGCTTCTTTCTTATTGTAAAGAATGCCCTACTAGGTAGGTAGATACTCGTACGTTAAATTACGTAGAAACTAGCGTGGAACATGTATGACGTTCATTAAGTGTGCACAATAATGTACCTAATAATGAATGAAAGCTTTTGAATTTGATTTTTTGATTTTGGTATCTGTGGTGGTAGAACCATTCATGTCTGAGGAGGTAGAGTTTGTTTGACAGGCTTAGTATCAACGTACGTGTTATGGTAGAGTAGCGGTTTTCGCCACTCGACAAGAGATGGCGCCACTGGTGTCCTGAACCACGCTATCGAAGTTTTCATCAGGTGTACATCAGGTGTCACGCACACTCGCTTTTTTATTTAAAAAATGTTACCAACCACTGCTGCGTGAGACTCAATTAAAATCTCTAGTCGAGAACGTTTGAAGAATTTGTTTGTTTTGCTCATAAAAAGAGGTTAACCGCATCTCACTCATCAGTTGCACGCCTGTTGGCGTTAGCATATCAAGCGGCTATTTATGGAATTACAGAGCTAGGATATGATATACTCCATTTCGTTTTTTCACATCGTTTTGCCAATGTATCCCAATTATGTGTATATTGAGATTATGATTACAAGCACCTTTTTCTATTTCTTTGTTCTTGGCACTAACTTTTCTTGACAAAATTAGACTACGCATTAGAACTTAAATATTTACTCTGCTGGGAGTCGAACCTAGGGATACACTTTAAACTACTGTGCCGTGCACGAGATTCATTTCAATAGCTTTCGCCATCTCGTTCGTTCTCATGCTTGTGTTAGGAATATGGTTGACGGACATAGAAATTAAATTTCAAGACGAAAAGGTTCTAAGCCTGTACACAACACTTTTAGTCAGGGGTTAAAACTGTTTTTTATAGAACTAATCTGTCGTTTTCTATAGCGTTATGGGTACTAAAGTAACGTAGATCCTATAGATATATAGAGCTTGATGTGTAGGATTCAATTAAGCCTAGTAGAGGCGTTCTAGCGGCTTGCTTTTGTTGTGGATGCACCATCGCTCCTACCATTGTTCTGATATATGATGAAATAAAAATAGAACTCGAATGTCTCATAAAAAAAGTGAAGCATCTTGAATCTAGAGCGCAAGAAAGAAATATTTTGGATATTATGTTTGTTGATTTGTTTTAAAACAATGTAACATAGAAATTAATGCGGCCTCACACTTACAGCTCTACAAGTCATTGCTGTCAGTTAAGTCACCATAATCTTCAAATGGAAGAAGGAGCTATCCATAGCATAAGGTGAACAGTTTTCAAAATAACGACAGAAACAATGTTTAAATAATATTTTAATGAATACCTACGTTGTCTGTCGGTTCTTCTCTCACAATGTGAGAATATAGGCCTTAATCTACCACGCTGGAGATCCTTCTTTCAGTTCTTGGCACTCCAGTGTTGGATAGCTTGGATAGCTGTAGCTTGCCACGCACGGATTATAACTTGTCGATAAAAGCTCAATTCCCCATCGACTTACGTTCGAGTTCCGATAGTACGAACGTTAGTGAGTTTCTTTTATTTTCTATCCTCTACCCCGTTTCAATCAGCAAAGACTATACGGCCTCGATTGTAGCATGTGGCAAGTACTCTTTGTAGGCTTTCACGTACCTTCTGATTTAGTTTAGTCGCCCTTTGTAGGTCGTCAGGCAACGATCTAGTACTCAAAAGTTACATCAACGCCACAAAAAATTTTTAATATCAAGATTTCTTCCTCTGCAACTTATTTTTTGTGCTAATACGATAGTCGACTAGTGTGAAGCTATAGTGACTGATTACAGATTGTTTTGGTAAAAATAGAAATTTTGATAAACTTTCGCCAGTATGGTGTGTGGGTTGAGCTGTTAGGCGGATATTCAGCGGTTCAAAGTTCAATTTCGAATATCGTGAAGGGACGTGATATTTATTTTTGTCCAGTTTTTCGACAGTAATCAGATGTGCGGTCAATTGAATTTTTCATTTCTATTGTCCTTTAATACAAAATTGGTAGAATGAACAATAAAATTAATGGTTTTAGTGTTTTTTGGTGTCCATTGAGTTTTTGCCAAATTTTTTTAAAAGTGAACTTCTTTTTGTTTTGATAAAAGTGTAAATTGCGGCTAACCACCTTTCGGGATATTTCGATAATAGTGACAAATTTTTTTCAGGTTTCGGTTATAGTGATAGGTTTTCTTTATTGATGGTTTTTGACAAAAATTATAGCCAAGCCTGGGGTTATCCGGAATCTTGATGCAATCCATTTTCGAATTCAAATGAAAAAGAAATTTCTGGAACGTTGCTTCTAATGTGAATAATGTGATGCTCATTTTTGTATTCGTGACGATCGCCAAAATGAGAGTTCGAAACAGATTCCGTCGTAGCCACCTCTTTGGTATGTCCTTAGTATTTGTCGTATGATCTCATATTCATGTAATTTGGTGGTTTTGTTTTAAATATGACTTGGTATTTTTGTCATGTTTTATTTTTATGTTATGTGTTAAATTCGAAAGATGATTTTTGTTGGTCTGATTGTTTTGTTCCAATTTTTTTTATTTTTGTGAAGCGACAAGTTCCTTTTTAGTTTATGTTTTCTGTTAGATTTCTGAAAAACTGAAAAACTGCAATTCATTAAGAGTTGTATGCATTAAGAAAGTGTTTGTGTGATTGATAATGATAATTATTAGTCTAAGTACGCATCTTTATATAAAAATGAAGTAGAATTTTTTTGAAAAATAGCTAAATACGAGAAAAATTGTTAAATTGAACCTCATCTCCAACTTTATTTTTCTTTGAATTTTAAGCCTTAATCTGTTTCCATGATTTGGCGTTAGGAATCATGCAATCTTGCCCATAATTTATATTTTATCTTGTTACTTATTTAATTTCAATTATTTTGTTACAGGTAAGTCAACACTTTTTATCGTTTCATCTCATCACAATTGAAAAATAAAAAGGTAAGAAGACACATTCTGAGCCTCGCGCCATCTACTGGATCATTTGTACATCGACGTGAGTGCCGTGAATCCTAAGGTTAGTATGAAATTAATTCCGCTACTCCCCGCTAGATGGCATTACGCGTATAGAACAGTTTATGCCATGTATTTATAATTTATTTAGGTATTGTATTCTACTCCTGTTAAAGCTACAATACGATGATTATTTTGATCATTGAAATATTACCTTATATGGATTTTTAGCCTTCTTTTCTTTTTTTCTAAAATTAATTTGACAAATGAATAATTATCGACGGGGTTTAAAATTAATCTTATTATTACCCACATTACCTTATTATTACCCACATTACCTTATTATTTCACCATGTCCATCAACTCGCAGTAGGCCAGCGTGGTGTACTAAGGCCTACATCAATCTCATTGTGAGAGCAGACCAGACCTTGTAGTGGGTCATTAATGGGTTACTGACATTACCGTTTCTATTTCTTTGACTCTACTTTATTTACTAGTATATCAGCATAGTTTGCTGTTGGTTGGATTTAAAAATACACCAAATTATCAACTTCCATACAAAAATACTTTCTTTTCTGTTTCTGATCAGGGCGTGAGTTCTTAGCTTGTGTGTGTCCATGGCACCCACGACACATGGAATGTGTGTGAAGGGTTATCCTATCTTAGACTGGACCTAGTTGTCAATAGGCACTAGTGACCATTCATTATCAAGCAGCTACACGGTCGCTGCTATTTCCTCATTATAAAGAAGCGAATGTAAACAAAACAGTTGAGATTAATTTTAACCGTCGAGTTATGATCGGGCATTCTGACGTCAGCACATTCATAGTTTATCGCGCATGGAATTATGAACGGCACGTAACGCCGTGAGTGGAGATGTAATGCTTGCCTTATGTAACGGCTGGTCTCGTAGGATTTGAAGCCACCAATCCTTGATATAGATTTTAGGTGGCCTGCATTCTCGTTTTTTAACTGTTTTATGTCAGTAAATATAAGCGGTGATAGGCCAGTGGCTTAGAATTCGACTTCGATTCGAGGGGTCCGGTTTCGAAGTGGCACGCACAAATGACTTTGTAAAAAAGTTATGTGCGCTTTATACAATTAAATATCACCTGCTGTTGCGGTGAAGGAGAACATCGTGAGGAAACCTGCATGCCTGAGAGTTCACAGACAATGTTGTCAAAGGTATGTGAAGTCCACCAACCCGCAGTAGGCCAGCGTGGTCATCCCTCTCACTGTGAGAGGAGACCCGTCACTGTAGTTAGTGGGTCATTAATGGGTTACTGACATGTAAAAAAATTAAAACGAAATTCTGACTGGCATTTATAAATAAAGACGTCTGGGATAATAAATAATCGGTATCGTATTAACTTTAACGTCGTTTGCATTGATTACGTTGTGAACATCTGGTAGCAGGTGTGAGGACCTTTTCATATTATAATAATTTAAATATTAAATATGCAAGGATTTCGTTTTGTACAAAAAATGGGCACCACCACCTTTTTGAAATATCAAGAACTTTTACTTGCGTTGGAATGTTGACACTTGACATGTAGTTGACGTATTATAGTTTTTTTTATTGCCATTATTATCCATCGATGAGAGGGAAGTCAATTGATTTACAGATAGTTTCAAAATAAAAATGACCGTCTTAACGATCAATTCGTAAACGAACATAAGACCTCGAAAGTAACAACTTAAAACGGGACAGTGGCAATGATTGACCATATCGCTTTGAGGCAGTTTGAGGATTAGGCGAGACCTACTCGTATGGTGATGATATAGATGGATAATTGGATATTAGCAATGGACTGACCGTGTTACTTTGAGGCAGGAGGCCCAGGAGGAGCAGTCGACTAAAAATGGTGAGATGGATAATTGGAAAGCATGCGATAGTTTCGTCAATTGCACCTTGAAATTATTGGTTTTTATTTTCACGTTCTACTATACAATACTTCAAAATCAAAATCATTTATTTGCACGAATATGGGTTAGTTATTGGTTTTACAGGGCATTTTGATCAATCCACATTCACCTTTTTAGGTATGCAAATTAAAAAATAAAAAATAAAACTAATGTTAGTAATACAAATTAATTAAAACTTATAAAATATTAAAACTTATTACTAATATACAATTTGATTGACATGTTTTGCACAATATATTTGTCAATTAAGCCAAGTATATTCATTTTTATATTATTCAGTTGTTATTTTACCTAATCGCTTTACTTACTCTAACACGAGAAGAAAGCTTTATCAACTAAGCTGTAAACGATGTCGGCTATATTTTGCTACAATAAATCGATACCAATAAACCGCGCTCTCACTAATATTCCTCGGGATGTTTGAATCTGAAAAACGTCTGACGGTTAATGAGATAGTAATATTATTACGGCAGGTGAGGTCGACTGGAAACATACGGACGGGATTTATGCAGTTCAACTGCGCGATTGTTCGTTGAAGTGGAAATAGTGAATAGGATTTATAATAATAGATCTTTATTAGAGGCACTAATGTTAGTTTTGACTTATCGTTATGGTGGTGTTGATATTAGTGAGCTTTATAAAAAAAGAAAGAAAAACACTTATTTTGAAATAGGTATACTTGCGGAAAAATACTTTTCAAATATTAATGTTGAAAAAAGATGACAGCTGAAAAAATCAAAATATGTCCATAATAGTAAATCTCAGATTGGAGTTGACTTTCATCATGTTGGTACATGACATATTTGAATGTGAAGGTTCCGAGGTTCATGTTAATACTAACATAGAATAAATAATAAGTAGTACCTGTTAACGTTGTAATGTAGGTGGCGTTAATGTGATGTTTGGATCCAATCAACAAAATTTCCGCGTTACCGAGTAAAAAACATTGAAACTAACATTTGCAACGCTTTAGCACGTTGCTTCTTAAATTAATCTATAGTTAAAAGCGTCGCTTCCGTACTTAACAAGTCCCCGTATACACCTACCTCACCACTCACCACCTGCTACAGTTCGACACACGTGACGTCACGCTCGATGACGCCATGAATAACGCCGCGGGAAAGTGCAGACCTTTGCTTGGAACTGAGGGCTGTAGGTCTAACGCTATTAGTTTTTGCCTGTCTAAGTGACGATCGTTACGTCGTTCTGTTACAGTTACGGTATAGGGTGGAGGTGGTTGACATCAGTGGAAAGTAAAACAGTGGTAGTAAAATAAGATACAGTAAATTCATGGGATTACTTAATTATTAAAATATTCTTTATACAACAAAAAAATTCGGCAATTATTTTTTGTATTTTTTTTTAAATAAAACGATACAAACCAACAAGTAATTATTTTTTTGTATAGGTACAAAAAATAATTACCGAATTATTTCTTGACATTTTCAGTTTCGACAAAGCAATATATCGCTGCTTCAATTCAAATGTACCAAAAATCGAAATTTCATATAAGTACACAATATTTTACGATACACATAAATATTGAGCACATAAAATAAGGGAGCCCAAGGCAAAAAACAGATATTTCTTTCTTTGATTTGCTCTCCTGTAAAAGTGAAATTTTTGTTTATGGTACTTTTGAATTGAAGCAGCGAGATGTATGTATGTACCCATGTACGTATAGTATATTATGTATATGTATGTTGATATTCAAAGCACCAAACCCATTGGACCCAAAAAACAAAACACCGCAACTCTAAGGACAGGTGTGAGAGATATTCGGCTGTTGGTGGCAGATGTGATATTCGTACGTGTGCCGCGCTTCGTCCCAAGCAGATGTGCTCGGCAGATTGTCGTCTGATTCTGTTGGTGCTGTTTCGATGTTATATACCTACCAGCGTGCCATATATGTGCCATAAGTGCTGGGCCCTGATTATGTAAGTCCCAAGAGATTTCGTGCCGATATCGTGTGACATCAAACCGTACGTCATTTCATGAACTCGGCACGACAAGGAACCTTAATGTCTGTTCTACACACACACACACACACACACACACACACACACACACACACACACACACACACACACACTCACTCACTCACTCACACACACACACACACACACACACACACACACTCACACACAAACACTCACACACACACACATACACACACACACAATAGATTGTTTTTACACAATAGATAGATTTGACTTTTAAGCCTTCTTTGAGTTTTTATCACGGGCAAGACACGACATTGCCTTGATACGAGTGTGAATAGTCATACAGAATCAGGGCCCTGGTTCGATTGTAGTATAAATTCGTGCCTTAAAAAGGACATTAAAACATCTGACTGATGAGATGAGAACTTTGCACCTTGCGGTACCGTTGCTTATTTTTTGATTTTTAATTTTAATTTGGTATCGAAAGTGTGTAAGGTAGCAAGGTTTTGCTATATACTATCGTGCCATAAGTGGTGAATGTCTGATGAGATGAGATCTTTGCAGCTTGCGGTGGACCGCTATGTATTTTGTTTGCCTCAAGATGTTTTCCTTCGCCTTTACAGTGGGTGATATTTAATTTTTATAAAGCGCACACCATCTTTCCGCATCGCTCTAATTTTCTTCTCAAGTTTCTCCACCAATCCGCATTGTAGCAGCGTGGTGGAGAACAATGGGAGGTTCCAGGCCTCCCATTAGTGTGGGGAGAGAACTGTGCCCAACAGTGGGCTATAAAGGATTGCAGCCAAAGCGTACATACGTTTAGGAAATTCATTGGTGCGTGCTACTAGGATTCGAACCTGAACCACTCCAGAAAGATACCGAATTATTAACCACTGGGCTACCGGCAATTGACCAACGGCTTAAAATAACCCCGACCGATTGGTACCGGTTCCGAGAACAATTGCTTTGGTAAATGCCCTCTTTGATCTCGACAACTGAACGGATATTGTTACTTCCAGAGTTCGTGGGATTGACGCGGTTATAATTAGAGATACACTACACGCGACGCGATCAATGGTTTGTACGTAAAATGTGGTTTGTAGGTCATGGGGGTGCGTTTGTAAATGGTTTTAGCGGTGATGACTTAAGGTCGTTTTGATGGTCATATTGAATATCTTAAATACAGAGACTTCTATGGGAGTTTTGGCTTTAAGTGAAGACATTGAAAAATTGTTTCATTGAAAAATTATAATACATATTATAATAATAATAATAGAACTAACTTTGCCTGCGGTTTCATACGCGTACATTTTAGGAATTAATACTAGCAATAAAATGATACTGTACACCGAAAGTTGACCATACGTCGATCAGTCATGTTCACATCGCGAATATGAAAAATGAATGAATGAATCGTTCTTATTATTTTCGGAACATTTCTGTCCTTTGCTACATCACTTGTCATTATTATCACTGGCATTAAAAATATAATGTTCACCGAAAGTATTACAATGTCCATACGTCCATCAGTCATGTTCATTTCGCGAACGTATCCGGCACCTGCGAGGTGTTTATCGCGTCCTCTCCTACGCTCAATACGAGCGAGATTAATAACGCCATTCGAAACGAAATGTTACGAGTACATGCACAGGGGGATGATTCTGTATGACCATTCAGATTTCGTGCCGATATCGTGTGTCATCCAACCGTATGTCATTTCATGAACTCGCCACGACAAGCAACCGTAATGTCTATTCTATAAGGCACACAATAGATTGTCACGATATTTGACTTTTAAACCTTTTTTGACTTTTTATCACTGGTAAGACACTACATTGCCGCGATACGAGTGTAAATGGTCATACAGAATCGGGCCCCAGATGTAGAGCTAAATAGATCCAGCTAATGTATGTACCGTGTCAAAGTATCACAAATGTTGACGCTCTGTTTTTACACGATTACGGCGAAGAAAAAAAGGAGTTATGATTTAGTCTGCACTTATGAATTAACCGTTATTCATAAGGGACGTCAGATTGCTCATTCCTCCAATCCAATAACTCCAATTACATCGATTCGTTTGGAGCTTGTCATTATTATAATGAGTTTGAATCGATTCGAATGATTGTGAATGAATAATAAATCGAATAATTCATATTAGGTATTCGTATTGGTGCTTTTGATTCTGCTTCGGGTCGATGTAACATTCCCATCATGAAAACGTTTTCGTATTGTCTCTGTTGGTAACCAAAAAGCGTACTTCATACTGATGGGCGAGCTTGTTATCCATTTATATCAATATCTGTGGTTACATGAATGAAACTGTTCTAATTAATATATCTTTAGCTGTCTGATTCATTGCTCCAACCTGGCGAGCCGCTGAAATTACGCTTGTTGTTGAAACCGACCAATGTCTCATAGACTTTGATTAGATTTTTTTTGCTGTTGACTTTGTTTGTGGGAACATCGTAGAGAATTCTCAGGCACGATGTTTTCCTTCACCGGTTACATTAGATGAATTTAGATTTATAAAACGCACATTACTTTTAAGAAAGTCATTGGTGTCATTGGGGTTCGAGGCCGGACCCTCTTATCTGAGTAGGAGTTCGAATTCTCAGTAACTGTACTATAACTGCTTATTTTACTCTTCTCGAATTAACTTTGGCTTTTTTCGGGAAACCCCGGCTGATTTCGATAATTTAATATATTCGAAGATTTCCTCATCAACACCAAACACCAATCAATGTTTAATATTTTGTCGAGTTATTTTGAATGTTTTTGCAAAGAGAGATCTGCCTGCTGGGTGATGATGCCTGGGGAGCGGCCGTGCTCCGATTACGTCACGTCGTAGTTTTGTATATATGCCAGCGATGTACAAAACTTCGATAGCGTGATTCAGGATCGTGTGGCGCCATCTCTTGACAGGTGGCGGAAGTAACCACATGTTAAATATAACTTTGGCATTACATACATATGTTTAACTTCTATATAGCTTACCATACCACATTTGATTCTATAACAACAATAATCATACTGATTTTTCATATGGTTTGTATTCTGACGGGGAGATATGGCTTTATGTCAAAAGTTATCAGCGAACAACTGGACTTTTGGTGTTAGTGATAATGTGGCTACTGTATGTACTTGACAATGAATAATATTTATATTAAGCCGTGAACTAACACCAAATTTAGCATCTTTACCGAATGAAGATGACATCATGTCTCGGTGAAGACTTGTTTTCGTAGCGCTAGATGTGATCTGGTTTTTGACTGCGATTTATTCCTTGGCTCTTAGATTGATGATAGCAGCTGGAGACTGATTTGCCTTGACATTATGATTTCGTTGCTTTAATTTGTCGATTTTCGAGTACTCTTATGTATGTGATATTATCAAGACTTGTAGAATTTATATTGGAATTTTGTCCAATCATTTGTCTTGCTTCACTTTTTTTTTATTTTTGTGCAAGAATGAATTACGGAAGGTTGAGAGGATAGGAATTTTCTACTAATTCATAGTACGTTTCCTACTCATATTGAAACATTTTCAATTCTGCAGTAATATGGACGATGACAGAGCATAATGATCGTTAGTCAGAAGTTGATGAATAACTTCATGCTCTCCGACGTGACCTCGAATAACCATGGAGCCGCGGACTTTCCTTGTCCCTTTGTACTTAGTGGTATTGTTTTTCGACCATGGAAAGATCGTTTACACCCTAAGGTCCTTGGAACCCACTGTTGGAGGCCATTGGATTAGTGATTTAATTTTGTACCACTTTACAAATCTCAATGAATCGCTTAACTCCCGTAAGGATACAAACCAATATACCGACCTTAAATGGTATTTGTCAGTAACCCATTAATGACCCACTACAGGGTCGGGTCTCCTCTCACAATGAGAGGGATGTAGGCCTTAGTCCACCACGCTGGCCTACTGCGGGTTGGTGGACTTCACATGCCTTTGAGAACATTTTTTTTGTGAACTCTCAGGCATGGAGGTTTCCTCACGATGTTTTCCTTCACCGTAACAGCAGGTGATATTTAATTTTATAAATCGCACATAACTTTTTTTACAAAGTCATTGGTGCGTGCCACTGGGATTCGAACCCGGACCCCTCGATTCGAGGTCGAATTCTAAGCCACTGGGCTATCACCGCTGTTGATAATGGTATTTATTCGGATAAAAATATTTAAGGATTTAATTAACTGAATTAGGTGAACAGATGATCTAAGAAAAGCAATGGGAAACAGATGGATGAAGGTCACAGGCATAAGTGGAATATGTACAGAATAAAACTTCAAAAAGATAACGTACACACTTAAAAGACAAATCAAAAGTGATAATTCACGTGTTATATTCAATGTGGTAACACATTGAAGTGCTGTGACGTTACCACTTGATAGAAACTTGCCAAAGCAAACATTGACATCAAAACAGTTTTTCTCTATCGAAAGAAAATTTTAAATATATACTAGCTTACGCCCGGGACTTCGTGGCCCTAAGAATCCAGGTTATAATCTAACCGTGTACCAAATTTCATTCAAATCTATTTAGTCGTTATTACGTTAAACAGTAACAAACCTTATCCTTCCCTACATTCTCACATAATGATAGTAGAAAGAAAAGATGCTGTTTTTTCGACGACCCAAGTGGCGCAGTGGTTACGACACCGGTGCGCTGCGCGGCAGGACCTGGGTTCGATTCCCAGCAGAGCAGGGATTTGAATGATGAATTTGAATTTCTGTTTCTGGTCTGGGTGTATTGTGTTCATTGTCTTGTGTGTGTCAATGGCATACACGACACAGGGACTCCTAGTGTGGGGCTGTGAGTGTGTAGCGTTATTTATTTATATTGATTTTCTCAAACAGCGCACTTGTGATATCCAAGATGGCTTCTCAATGATCAATCCTCGGGTCCGATGAAGTCACCGCACCGGTCGCTAGTCATTTATTTTCCGTGTCCGAATCTCGTACAATGGCGGTGATGCCGCGTGTAGCGTCATCGCCGGCCCCAAGGTAAACACTCGGCGGATAAACATTGAACATTGCGCAGATATTGTTTATAAAGATAACTCTATTGGGTGTATAGAGCTTGACAAATGACTCAAACATAATAATCTTGATAGAGAAGGTGAACGGGAAGTTGGAGCGAAGTATAGAGGCGTGCGATTGGCGAATTTGCTGGAGCTTTGGAAGGTTATTGGTCAGTTCGAATTTGTATTGCTAAGCGATTGGTTGACACCTTTGGTGCCACACAAACAGTAACATTATGTCGTTACCATGTTTCTTATTGACGAATAGAGAAGTTTGTAAGAAAAGAGAAAGAAGATTTGTGCTAATTTATCATTTAGTGAGGAGTTCGTGACTCCATGAATACTGTCGGTCTTCATAACCCACCGGTAAATATGTCAAGTTCATGCTTGTTACATTTACAGAGTACAAGTAGGTTGTAAATGGAACTCATGAGTGGAAAGGCACTCCCATACAACCTCAGATAGGATTTTTGTGTCTATTTGAGGTTGTAAGCGAACGCATTGACCACTCAACATCAGGGGGACTACAAGCGTCTTACTTTTTTTTCTTTTATTAAGTTCACTAAACTGGACAACACATTTCCAAGCATGTACAAAAAACTAAAATAAAAAAGACAGTTAGGTTCTGAGTCTTCTAACACTGCATGCAAGAATAAAACACTTCGAGGATACAATTTGTGAATATACTTATTCTAATAATAATTGAAACACATTGCGTTATTGCTGTCTCAGTATGTGTGATCTTAAGAGATATTTAAAAGAGAAGGTTGAAGAGTCAAATATGTCCACAACATTACAAATTTTGTTATACATGTCGTCCATATTTTGTGTAGTAGAAGGGAAGTTCAAATGTTATTCTGTTTTGGAGACGGCTATTTTGACGTGGATTTTCTGAGCAGTAAATCAGGACTATCTATGTGACTAGTAACTAGATTAAAAAAAATTAAATTTTTTTAGCTTGAAAAAAGAATTCAAAATTAAAACCGCAATCGCACCACAAACAAGCGACAATAGGTATTAGTAAACATCATTATAAAACCAAAACGGCCTCCGGTGCAGCGGCGCATTCTGTCGGAAAATGTTTACCTTGCAGCGGACGGATGACGCGGGCGACTGCATCACCGGCATTGTTTCAGCGATTCGGACTGGAGGGAGCGGCCAGTCGCCGTATGATTCCCCTTTGAAATCAAATCTGTCGAACCGTCACGCTAATTGAATCATTGCCGTTTAAATGTTAAGATACACAAAATGTCTGAAAGTATCCTTACCCTGTGTGAGCCCGTGGCCTTATTGCCACGCCGCTCGCAACAGTTGCTCGTACGAGAGCGTTACTGCGTACGTTTGTCGCGTGTCAGTTCGTATTCCAATTAGGACAGTTCTATACAGAAGCTTTGTTTAAATTTTGTCCTGTTGGTTTATGCCAGCCTAGTAGTATGCCATCAACCTATAGGCCTATCATCCAGGCCGGTTTTATTCTCGGAAGGCCTTTCAATAGAGGCTTGGTGGATGGCAATGGGGCGATATTGACACACACGATAGCTGTCACGTGTGTTCCTTTATTGGGCCTAGTCATACTGCACTATAGACTAAGTTTTATTTACCCGCTTTTTTCTCCCAGTCTACGTTTTGCCCGAGGGGCGATCAAAGCGGATGAATGTAGAATGTATAATTTATTTGTATGACTTTCATTAAGTGTGCACAAATTGTACCTAATAATGAATAAAAGCTTTTGAGTTTGAGTATGGGTATGTTAACAATCATCTGTTCGTAAATGATGTTGTGTTTGGCCCGAGTTTTGGTCTTCCGATGATCGCGATGTCTTCGTCTGCAACAGGCTTGATATCCGATACGACTTCAGTGGAAATCCTCTCGGAAGCTTTCACGTGGAAACCCTTTGAACTCGCGAAATTGGAGTGTTAATGGTCAGATGATGCAATGTCACTCGTTACGCTTAACTGGACTAATTTTAATAAGGAAATTACTGTAATGAGGTTCGAAATAGAGATGACACTATAGTGTGAGTTAGTGTTACAGATGTAAGGTATTATAAGACCATTGCCCCGAGCATGTACGATATCGTCAAAGTATTCGTATAGTTAACGGGTGCCATTAGTTTGGGAAGAAGTCAAAACAAACTGACATAATATGGCATACTAATATCTGACGTTTACTGTACGAATACTTTGACAATGGAGTTCATGCTCCCGGAACAGGAGACGAAAATGGAAGTAAAAACGAGACTTTGCCGGCGGCTTCGTCCGCGTGGATTTAAGGACTTTGTCCAGAGAAGGATAAAAAGTATCCTGTATATTAATCCAACTTGTAAACTACCTGCATACAAAATTTCGTCCAAATCTGTTTTTGCGTGATAGTAACAAACATACATCCATCCTCACAAACATTCACATGTAGGGTAGGATTTAGAGAGGTAACAATTTAAATTAGAACCAAAAACTCCACACAGCTAAGTAGTCTGCAATATTTCCCTTGGCAACATTTTAGATTTACTGCGAATCTCATTTGTAGGTTAGAGGAAAACGCAGAAATTTACACTTTAACGAAGAACCTCGCCTTGATCCTTAGAAACTCGTGTATATAATACTAGCTGACCCAGCAGGCTTCGCTCTGCCAATGAATTTTTTTTTTCTTTTTTTTATTTTTATTTAATAGCCTATGTTACTCAGGCTGAATGTAGCTTTCCAATGGTAAAAGAATTTTTGAAATCGGCCCAGTAGTTTTTGAGTTTATTCGTTACAAACATACAAAAATACAAATGTTTCCTCTTTATAATATTAGTATAGATAATATGCCATGAATTATGACGTTAGTTGGATTAATGTTTGACTCGGATTAAAATCTAATGGATGCAGTTCATAGAATTCTCCTTAGCTTCCTGCATTATCTTCTTTGGTTTATCAAGAATCTCGATTTCCATCTCATAGCGGTTTGTTTTGTAAATATGTCTAACCTGGCGCCTCACGCCCAGTTCTTTATAACGAATTTATTATCTTTCGTAGTTTTCTGCGTAGCTTTTTAGTTAAATCAGCGAGAGTTTATTTTCGACTTCTTCGGAAGTGATTGGTATTTACGGAGTAGTACTTATTCTGTTTTTTGTGGTAATCATGTTGAAATAGATATTCTGACAATGATTTTCGTTGTCTTCAAATTTATTTCCATTACCTTCACTATTCCTTACAATTTATATTTCGGAATTACGTTTACATTGCTTTATACGTATGTTAGGATTTATGCTGTAAAATTAATGATTTAGATTTTCTTGTAGGCGATATATTTAATTCCTTTCACTATTTATATGCTCCGAAATGAGTTATGTTTAAACAAATTCTCTCATATAAATTGGAAATCCAAACATTACAGAGGGCAATGTATCTTTTCACACGAAACACTAGTTCGTGAGAATTCGTTCGATTTTTAGTGTTCACGGGAAATATCTGGTGTGTGAAGAGATACAGACAGTTTAAAGATTAACACGAATGGGGTATATTTCAGCTATAGAAATAGCGTGGATTCTGATGATTGGCTCGAGCGGGCTCATCTCGTTACTGTCACGTCCCTTGCTTTTAATTCTTGGTTCCGTCTCTGAGAGTTCTCCGTTCTGTTCTCTGAAGTGTGTGAAGTCCACCAAATCACACAAGACACGCGAAGTAGGTAGACTAAGGCCTTGTCGTAATTGACTGTCAATCCGTCCGATATTATCCGACATTGAAATTATTAGGATATATATTGTGTAAGGCCTAGATCTTCTCGTTGTGAGAGGAGACCCGACCCTGCAGTGGTTCACTAATGGGTCACAGACACACATGGTCTGCAGCGACCACATACTACAGGTGGACAGTCCAGTTTTCTATTTCCATATTAAAGAGAATGTTTATGTTTACACATGCAATCCTCGAATACTAGGAAATCCCGTCGCTTGTACGGTTGTACCGCACACTTTGATGTTCGCGTTATGCGATGCGATTGTTTGACGCTGTCCGCGAGTTTATGATACTTTTGAGATGTCAGGTTTTGTTGAGGTGGCGCTATGTTTTTTCGTGTTGTTTACATATTTGAGACAGCTTGTTGACTAAACTGAAGTAACCTTCAGAGCTTTTGTAACGTTCTATTAGCATTATTTTCGATCATAGCATACTTGATTTTAAGATATGAAGTAAAAAACTAAGAAAAACATTGTGTTGCCAATAATAAATTAGCCTAATTTTAACACATGACATCATTTGCATAAAAACATTGGAAAACAAAAGAAAACCCAGTCAAAGGCTTATCTATTGCAATTACTAAAGCCAAACTGGTAATGGCCGAAACGAATTCTACATACAATTGTTCACCAGCACCACCCCATCACCATCATCGATATGGAATTTGGCCAACTCGTACGTGTACCTTTTCGCCATATGTTGACCCTGACAATAAACCCTATTGTGCATTACCAAGAACGATAAACACAAGACCGCAACACTCAAAATGCAATCTTACGTATAATTCGTTGAGGTTGAAATCGCTTCCATCGTAGTTATTAGTTACGTCGTTTTGGTGTACAGTCATTTTAAACTTGTTCGCTGACACCGTCTCGCTCTATTGTTCCCGTTGTTTTATCGCTCTCTCGCTCTCTCGATCATTCAGTTTTAAGTGCACAGGTGCACGCTATCGGCTTCTCGCTTGCGCCGCTTGTTTATATCGCTCGCGTCTCGCCGCCAGTCTCGCGGTACGTGACGGGCGCGTACGACGTCTGTGTTTTTTTGAAACGTTCTAGAATTATTTATTTAGAAAGTGCTCTTTTGGAGTTGGTGCGTTTTTGTTTTTGTCGTGCGCGTGTGACAGTGACTTTGTGTGGCGTAAGTGAAGTGTTCGGTTGGTGCTTTTGGCGTTCTTGTGACCCGTGTCGGGTTGGGATGTACGGTGCCTTTGAGGTGCCTTCATTGTGTTGTGCCGGAGCCCGACCGGCTAGTTCCCCGTAAACGGTATTGTTTGCGACTTTTAGTATGCACAACTTTACAATTGTTTTCTTGCGTTTTTTTTTGGACTGGTCGTCTGTCAGAAATATTTTGAAGGAATTTTAGTCGGAGACACTTGCAAGTTTTAAGGTTTATACTAAATTCCGGAGTAATTACAGTATCGACTGATAAGAATGCAATAAAAGTAGGAACATGAATTCTGCATAGTCATAAAACTTAATGTTTCAAACTTTATTTTGCAATGATAACATATCAAAATTAGTAGCAATTCACTATAAATAAATATATTCCTCAAACGTTATACAGTGTTATTTAAGTTACATAAATTACCACGCTAAAACTGGCAAAAACGCAAAATCTTCACCGATTTTTTGTAAAGCTCACATTATTTTAGTCATATTTAGACCGACTAAACAATCATTGCTTTCATGATAATTTTAATGAATGGTTACAATTAAAGTCATTTAATTGTCAATGTTTGTCTTTCTTTGACGTTGTATGGCCCATTCTTCACCTTTCGTAGTAGATCACCCTAGTTCACAAATCAATTACGTACGACTTAGGACGACTCTACATGTTCTATATCCTTATCCGATCACCAATATTCACCCAATCATTAAGTAGGTCTACATCCTTCTCATTGTGGGAGGAGACCATACCCTGCGGTGGGTCACTAATGGGCGGCAGACAGCCATATACGCATAGATGTAGTGGTACAACATCATTCACGTTTCAAGCATCGTAAGACAATATCAATTCTTTATCAGCACGTTTGAAAATAACTCCGTTTTACGATAAGTGAATATACGTTTCAAACCTTGGTATTAATACATCCCAATCGCAAATATCTCTCTGTGTGTCTGTTTGTTCAATTATTACCACCATAACTTGATACTCTAGTTTTAAACATCAATTATTGTAGAAGTAGAGTATTCAACTTCAACGAATGTGAAGCAATTTCTGCAATAATTCCTTACGAAAATCACATTGTCATATTCATTCAGGTTAATTGGACTTAACACCAACTTGTTGGAAGTTCAACGGTACAGTGACCAAGTCATTAGGCCTGGATGCTATTATACAAAAAAAATATTGTTGCACCAGTCTTAGGTATCAGAAATAAATTCAATGTGTCAACAGACATGAACCCGTTACGACGTATGTCAGTAACCCATTAATGACCCACTACAGGGTCGGGTCTCCTCTCACAATGAGAAGGATGTAGGCCTTAGTCCACCACGCTGGCCTACTGCGGGTTGGTGGACTTCACATGCCTTTGAGAACTTTTTTTTTCTGAACTCTCAGGCATGCAGGTTTCCTCACGATGTTTTCCTTCACCGTAACGGCAGGTGATATTTAATTTTTATAAAGCGCACATAACTTTTTTTATAAAATCATTGGCCAATGGGATTCGAACCCGGACCCCTCGATTCGTGGTCGAATTCTAAGCCACTGGGCTATCACCGTCACGACGTATAATAATATAAAATTGAATCGACAGATTCTCGGTAGCACGGTAGCCGCATCGATAATGACAATAAATCAATAAGTTATTGCTAACTGTTTTATTGTTGAAATTCTTTCTGATTCCCGATAAGCTTGCTAGAAGTGATTGACACAATAACTGCTGTCACCGCGTTATCTGTAAGTATGAACTTCCCCGTTTTCATCGTGCTGTCGGATATTGTGTTTCTTTCAATTATCTTTGCTCTCGATGCTTCTTTGATTTATTTATTTACTGCTATTTGGGTTTTTGCTTGTTATTCTGCGTCTAATTACTTGGCTAGCATTATTGCGTGCACATTCTTTGGTTACCCTCGGTATCCATCAGACTTATAAGTTCGTTTCCTGGATATTGTGTTCCCCTTTCGTCAACCTATTAGTGACCCAATACGGATGATCTAATTTTGTCGCCATTTTATAAAAGACAACCGTTATTCGAGGGCTTTTATTCTGTATAGTATTACATAGTTTATATTTCGAACGATGTATAAAATTCATTAAAGCTTAAGAGCTTTACAATCAAACATTCATTCCTCTCAATGGAATTATCCATAGCCATTGAATCACCGTTTTGGATGACGTTTATTTTCTCAGCGATATTAACTAGTGGGACAACAATAACATCATCGTCTAGTCAATATTCTGAACTGAAACCAGCGGCTGTGACGCATGTAGACCGCAGGCGAATTCAAGAGAACTCCGTAGTCGAGGCAATGTGTTTGAGGAACCCTATACCAGAGTAAGTTGGACCCGGTCATTACTTGAACGTTGTATGACGGTTATAGACGTTTCATGCATCTGATTCTTGGAATTTTCAAGATGTGTCTGGATAATAGTATGTTGAACTTTTAAATGTATCAAATTGTGCTAACTAACAAAATTTTGGTGAATAAAGATCGTTTATTACGGGGTAAACGTAAACGTTTATTTTGATCAATCCCTATTCACCTACTTAGGCATCAAAATTTATACAAGAAAGGAATTTTACCCATAAATTAAACTCTGTAAAGCCGACTCAAATATCTGCAAGGAGACTTCTTATTAATAACGATAAGCCGATTATTCTAATTTAATGTTCCGGATGTTTCGGATCTGAATCAATAACCATCAGCTGTTGAGATAAATTAGAAGTTTTTAAATACATGGTAATTTTCAAATCGACACACATATTTGGTGAATAATCATTGGTCGTGATATATCTTACCCCGTGTAGTACTAATTGCTAATTCGCACGCAAAGTTGCTCGTACGACAACGTCATTGCATACATTTTATCGCATTTCCGCGTATTTTTTATTCAGACAGCGCCATACAGAGCCCTTTTTTTTGTAACACGGGGGAAACCTTCATAGGTACACGAGAGCCGTGGGAGCGACTCCGGGTTATGTGGGATTCTTACCCACTAAAACCCCCTCGGTGGCCTTCTTCTGCGCATGCGCATCTCCAGTGGAACGCACCGGCGGTGCCCCCTGCCATACAGAGCCCTGTGTCCGTTGTGCCGTTGTCAGTCAACTAGGACAATTTCTGAGAGGGTGTGTCAAGCGACTCAAGCGCCTCTTATAAATCTGCGTCTGTTAGCGCACGTAAATAGTCTCCATTAACTTTTCTTACCTGAGATAAAACGTCCAATCGAGACATGAACGTTGAACGTTGATCCCATTTTGCAAGACCGCCCAACAGTGGGCCACGAATGCCACGGTCGTTTAGGGATGCGAAAAAAATGTGTTGTATCAATATATCGTATAGTATTTATATCGCATAAACTTTTATTGATTTGCGAATTTTGCGATTTAATTAGTGTTTTTTAAAGAAAGCGGACACTTTTATGGTGTTCTTTAATTTTTATATTTACAAAAAATGTATTTGTTATTAATAATAAGAATTAAAAAAGAGGTTCAATGTCACTAATTATCATCATTTAGCAATGATGTTATAGGAATTTTCAAGTTTCAAAAGTAAAAAAATACGGTACAATATTTTAAAGTGATACGACATATCGAAACATATCGTATGGGCAAATTATCGTATTAAATATCAATATATCATATTATTATATATGGTGTATCGATATTTCGATATATCGTATCGTAATGTGCATCCCTACGGTCGATACATCGTGTACTGGGGGCACATGATCTCATGCTTTATTTATGTTTCGGTAAAGCGAACGATATGCGCGCCTGTGCCGATTGTTAGACTTTTATGCGTTTTTTTTCCTATCGTTACTAAATTTTCAATTTTTGTTTGGATAGTTTGGGCTGAAATTTCGTTCTTGTTACGCTGTGGAATGTGCAAACATTAATAAAATAACAAGTCGTTTTAACATTGCCTTTGCCTTTACATTGCGTTTTCTCTGAGACCTGTAAAACTGTATTCAGCGAGTGAAGCATTTCGTTACAAAATTTGATAGATATTATGCAAGCTGCATTATTCCGTGACTTCTAAAACTATACTACTCATAAAATTTACAGCTTTTGTGCAGAAGTCCTGTAAAAGACTGTCAATCATTAACTACTCTATTTGTTTTATGTAAAACTAACATAAACTACTGTTCTGTCAGTTCCTCTTAAAGGGAAGTGAATTATTACCGTTACACCAACCAACTAACTCCATTACGAATTCGTGTCGCCATCTAAAATGGAGATCAGAAACGAGAACGCAGCGACAGTCCCACATATCGCGTCGCGGTTCAGGAATGCACCAATGGGACCCACCGGTGGCTTCCTATTAGTTCCTATCGACCCTCGCTTCAAGCACCGTTAGAGTTACACTTCGAACAGGATCCCATCAAAGTCCCCGCTTGATGGAGCGCGGTAATTATACCCGACAATACCCACTTGCGGGTGATCCGTCACGTACTATCTCTTGAGTTGTTATCGGCCTCGCCTTTGCCTCTGGCTGCGCCGTGAGTTATATCTTCAGGGTCTTGGCTTTTCCTTTTAAATGCCGCTGAGTGGTCTGTTTATTCATATTTTGTATTGTTTGTATTCAGTTCCGTTAGTTAATTTTCAATGTTCTCGTGTGATTCCTTATCTGTTTGGTTTGGTTTTAAAGATTTATAATTTAATCCTACGTGTTTAACGTTAATAAGTATTTTTCGGATTACTGTCAAAGGTTTAAAAAAATCTTGATTTCCGAATACTCTCAGTTCGAATTGTTCTTGAAATAGAACATGAAATACGAATATCTTATTTGCTGTGTAACCATGGTGATTACATTAAACGATTTTGTACTTGTCTTTAAATATGTAGCTCATCGATTCTGCATAGTCATCATACGAAATAAGAAGGAAAAAGTTTCTTGATATAAGAAATTTACCCTATTACTAATAACTTTTAACATATCCTTTGGGAAATCCGCTGTGGTAAGTCCACACGATATCATTACATATTCCCCTACCCTTTGATTTTTTAATCTGCTCGTTCTCGGGCTGATATTGTGGTCATTTGTAATTCCCACTCACATTTCACTATCTACAGCGACTGCCATTGAAGACGCTGAATGCGAATTGTATCACGTTTCCAACAATGAACATCACAGAGCGCCTTCATATTCCGATCAGTCCAATCGCCTCTGCATACAGAAATAGAGACGTAACAATTCTATGTAAACATTCAATTCCACAAACAATTACGATCCTTAACCGTGGCGATGTGTCACGGCTGCCATTTGTCGAGATGAGGTCACCCCCACGCCGCGGCACATGTGCCTGCCTGCCTGCTTTACTAGATCAAGATCCCAGAGCCGCTAGACGTCACATATTTTCTGACGAACGAAATGTGGACGATTGAGCAGTTTTAGTGTCGTACGAAGATCGCGTGCCTACCGGCTAGCTTGTTTAGACGGCCCATATACGTGAAAATCAGCTTGGAGAAAATACGTGACGTCAGTAATGTCTTCATGTAGCTTGATTACCTGATACCTGGAAATTGACAGTTTAAGCAAGCGAGCTGGTAGGCGTGTGATCTTAGTACATACTAAATTCGTTGGTCAGAAAATACGTGACGTCTGGCGGCCCTGGGATCTTGGACTATCAGCGATTGTGCTAATTCGCCGGCTATGGGAGTTCTGGGTTCGCTAGTCTCTAAATTTATCCCACCCAGTTGTATTGCAACAAAAATAAGACCATCCTTTGGTATGCTTTTGATCCTGCTGCCCGTTTTTAATTAGATTTGTTCGATGTCCAGATTGGATGAGGATTGTGTGATTTGCATTGGTGTCGTCTGAAATTCATCCAATATGGATTTATTATTCGTATTATTTGTCGGTCGATTTTCGGATCTGTTTCTTAAAGCTCTTCTAACATGATTATTGTCTTGAACTCGTCAGCACGGGATGTTTATCATGACGCATTCTCCTCGTGGGCATATTGCATGTAACTGCGCCTTCATATTTGAACCTTGAATCAAAGACAAAAATAATTTACATTGTTACCTTTATTTTTTTATAGCCCAAATTGACAATTATATATTTTTGGCTGCCCGATCGCCTGCAACTCTCTTGATCAAAATTATGACCCACATTTATCTTGACAGTCTTTGACGAGCTGAAGAAGACAGCGGGAAACCGTTGGATTCAGAGGGCCCAGATGGGTGGAGCGGCGTCGATTAGGGGAGGCCCATCTCCAGCAGTGGACAAAAGGCTGAAAGAAAGGAAGTACTACAATACTCAATCTCTCCTCACAGAGATATAATGTAAATTGTTTGTGTGCTATAAATCTTAGCTTTACCGGTCCACGCCATGCCAAGATAGGTTTTTCCTGGTCCGCCAAGAATAGATGCGTTTATCCAATTGTCTCTCAATGTCAAATTGTGTGTAGGTGGCAAGACAATACACCTGCAATGTTCGCTAATTTTATGCATATTTCGCCACTAAATTTCACTGTTTAAATTATCGCCTGTAAATTCTAATAAAAGATTTGTAGCCGTTTTATCGTTTCTTTTCGCGCGCGCGTACCGTGTTTTAAGATTTTTAAACCTTAGGTAACGATAGAGTCCTACTATCCTAGTACTATTATAAATGCCAGTTTGTGAGGATGGAAGGATGTGGGTGAAAACTAGTAACTCATAAAGTTATAACCGCTTGATTCTTGTCATTAAAATGTTTTGAAATTTTCGGACTACAATATCCTGAAGCTTAGAGGGAGCCTCTTCTAAATTAAACCGGAAAGCTGAGAAGTCTTCCATAGGATGTCGTTTAAAATATCCGGAGCAATTATCTTCCCTTCTCGGCTCACGATAAATTACATCGTTGTCTAGTTGACAACATCTGTTAACGAAGTTGAGATTTAGATTATCGGGAGCTTCCGTTTTTCCGTG
Source organism: Erynnis tages (assembly GCA_905147235.1). Classification (NCBI taxonomy): domain Eukaryota; kingdom Metazoa; phylum Arthropoda; class Insecta; order Lepidoptera; family Hesperiidae; genus Erynnis; species Erynnis tages. Next base: position 862,402 of record LR990097.1, read on the forward strand.
TCTGTTAGTAGTTTGTATGTTTTTATGATAAATTATTTTAAAAATTGCAACTTCAACAACGAAAACATCACAATGTCGATAGATTGTAATCAGGGCTTAGGTTCGGAGCTTTCACGCAGTTTGCAACAAGCGGCAATTCTCAGTGATACAGTATACTATTATGTATTCTGTGGTGATATTATTAAAAAAGCAATAATCTGTTTTTAAATTTTAATGTCTTTAAATCTCGCTATTTTGTTTGCGTTATTTCTGCGACCACATACTTTTTGTTTGTTTAATGCGTGACTGCTCAAAACAAAGAAACAACTGCTCGGTGCATTCCTTTTAAAGAGAAAAGAATGGTACCGGTTCGAATCGAACCGTGTAAACACTCATTCACGTCATCATTATCGCTTTATGGCGCTAAAACGTACGTTTAATCCTTTAAAAGCTCCATTTCTTGAATGTCTTTCCGCATTCTTATGGATAATTTGTTTTCTATATAGATAATGGAATAGAGCCATTTTTAAAAATCTCATTCCTAAATCCCACGCGTAAACCGAAGTCGTAAGTTATGCACTTTAAATATTCATTGTCTGTTTTGGGATTTTCTTCCAGTACTTCCTCTCGATCGAAGTGCAATGAACGCTGCGATACTCGTTTATGTTGCGATATTATCACTGGTGTTTTAAATTAGTGTCAATTTGTATTCGTTTTTACTTATTTTAACACATACCTTGTTATTAACACCACAATACACTTTCACAGATCAACTTTTGGTACTTTAAAATATTTCCTCTTTTTAAAACCTCTTTTTAAAACGTTTCCTCTATAGCCCTCCGCGTTGACTTTCGCTTAAACCAATTTTGTAATATACGAGCACATTAATATTAAGTTTTGTTTCTTCGTTTCTATCGTTTAGGCTCTATACGATCGGTGGTCCGTATCTATCTCTAGGTATCCGCCCATTATGCTGAAATCCCTGCGCTCAGCAGTCAGTGACATTGATTGGGTCGCAATTAAAATCGCAGCCAAATATGAAATCAAAAGAGGAATCAAATTTATTTGCACATCACGGCCTTGTCTGATTCTTTCTTAACGGACCGGATCGTATTCACGTGTGTTGTTGTGAGCGGCCCGCTCCTCGCTAACCTCCAAACTGATTTGTGCGTTAAATCTCGAGGAATGTGTAGTTGTTTTTTTATCTTCATCATTATTTTACTCTGCGTCCACCTCGATGAAGTTTTATTATTATTTCGCGTCTGGAGGACTTTCCGTCTGCTACATTGTCGTTTGATGTGGCCTGTTTCGGTTTTTAGATTTATGAATAACTATGTATCAATCGCGTCATGCTCGCTAGTTTTTGCGTGTTTCAATAGATTTTGTAATCAATAATGTTCTCTTATTTCTTTTAAATCGTCACCTTTCATTCAATGTTAACAATTGTAATATAAAAAATATGGATTATTGATCATAGTCATAATCCTTAGCTTCTTCGTAAGTTTATCACTGGCGATAAGCTTTTGTTTTTAAAAGAGTTTGTAATTAAAAAACTTCTACTCTTAACTTCTATTGAGGGTCACCTTCCTATTCAATATTAACAATTGCAAGCTGTACAATATGTAATATTCATATCATAAATTCATAATCCTTCTCTATAAGTTTACAGTCGTTCAAACCAGCTTTCAATCGTCATACCATTGTTATCGACCACATGTTCTTTCAACTGCCCTTCCGCATTCACCGTGGCCACCACCCCTCTCTGTTCACTTGTCACCTCACCACCTGTCGTGTTATTGTTGGGAATTAACGGTGTATCGTCACGTGCTATGTCTGTTGTGGAACGGGGTAGGTACTTCACTTGCATTGTTGTATGGGGTGTTCCCTCTTTATAAATTGTTCATTCAATTATTTCGGTCACTGGTTTTTGCTTTGTGCTGTGATAAAGACAATTTGTCTCAATTCAAAATGTTTATAATTTAATCTAATAGCTAATAATTATGTCTTTTAAGCGTATTATATCTGTTTTAATTATATCTAACCCCGTATTCTAATAGTAATTACCATGCAAAAGTTGCTCGCACGATAATAAGTAATTGAATACATTTTGTCGAATGTCATTGCGTGTTACAATTAGGACAAATTCGTATATGTATAGTGTTTAAATGTTTTCGTTTGGTTCGTCGGTTATGTCAAGCAATTAGGACCAGGCCTAACGGTAACCTGAATTTCATATTCGTGTTGTGTATCAAGCTTACTTGCTTAGCTTTATAAATTGTGTTTCCATTCCTTTGAAATCATGTATTGGGTGCAAGTTATTCAGTATTGCATTTCCATAAATTTACTTAGATATGCTCATCTTCTTTGCGCGATGGATATTCGTTTCTTCGTTACGACGTAACATCAAGTCATTGTCCCGCGCCAAGATAATTTTTGTTTTCATTGGAAACCTACCAGATTTCGGGATATATGAAAAAAATTACGTAGTTTTGAGTTTGTTTTTCTCGACTGTTTATATTGGTGTCAGTATCATTCGTCATTTTCTATTTAGACTGGTCCTTGATAAAGTAGGCATCAATCAAGTCAACGAATTGGTTAAAAACCAAACACCTACCCGCATTGTGAGAGGAGACCCGACCCTGTCGTGGGTCACTAAAGGCTTACAGACAAATATAATAAAAGTATTTTTATATTTAAAATGGATACCTATTTATCAGTTTCCGTTTTAGTAAGTATTGAAAAATTGCATGACTTAACCCTTTTGGGTTTCTATTCATTTCGAATCTTTTCTCTGTCCTGTATGTATAGGTACTTTCTTAAGGTATAAAAGAACACTCCAACGTAATACTTCAAAGGGTTCGGATTTAATTAAACTCCATGTGATTGTCCACATATGTTTGTTTTTATTTTTTAATATCAAATCCAGTCGAGTCCTTTGTTTCAGTTTTCAGCGCTCCATCTCTGAACCTTTGTTTCCGGGCTAGTCGTCTGTTTTTTTTTCATATCATTCACGATGCCTTCTCTATTTTTTGTGTTGAGTTGTATTATTTATATCACCTCCGTGCTATCTTTAAATAGAAATTCAATTTCATTGGTTTTGTTGACACATATAAGATGTATTACACTCGTATTAATGTGTTCTGTTCGGCTAAATATAAACTATGACTATACTTGTCTATTTTAGACTGCACTGTTAAGCTCATGCTTGGATAGTATTATTATTAGGTGCAAAAGCGTCCGAGTCAAGTGTTTTTTCTAGATTTTGACCACAGATTTAATTAACTGTTTGTTACATTTTACATCCCACTGAATGTTATCTTTCTCCATTGTTATCTATTTTGCAAACCAAGTTTAACTATCTAAGACTTTCTCTCATAATTAAGTTTGCGATCTTGATAGCAACGTTACGTAAATCTTCGCGATGCTGGTTAAATTGGAGGTCTTTTATCGATTACGCTTGCCAAAATCAAAAGATGTATATCATTATTGTGTACCGAAATGACATTGACTTCGTGAATAGTTTCAAATGTATTTTGATCAACGTCGATATATTCACCAGATTTTTTTGGATATAATCTTTAACCATTGTATAGTTCATATTACGTCTGGTTTCTATTGCTTCGTCATTTCTTACGCGGTTGCTGAGTTCCTTATTACCGTTACCTAAGACTGGTTATTGATTGTCTTTGTTAAGTGTTAACGTCCGCATTGTGATGCTGTGAGTCGAGATGACGGGCCGTCAGTCAGGATGTGATGGACCGTGATCGATGCCAAATATATCGCCTGAGACTGTCGTCTGACCGGCGAGCATCAAACTGGCTAATACAACAAGTAGGTTTTTTTATCTGACGAAAAAAGATGTAATCTGAGGAAAGAGAAAAAAGAATTGTTCACTTTTATTCATTTGGATACCTTCTTTGGCTACGCCGCCTTACCCTCGGTTGAGGTATGGCTTAAGTCATGCTCTGTCATCTTATCTACTCGTATATGTGTTCATGTGTGTTCAAGTAGCTTTTCAAACTCATTATCTTCGAGCTCAGTAGGTATAATATTTTTTCCTTCCACAGATCCTCGGTTTGTGCTTTGGTTGCATTATTTCGAGTGGCCCTGCCAAGGTCGTCCGGCCCCGCCATCTGGTCTGTGTACGTTGGTACTGCGTTGTTATTATTATACCTTTGGGCTCCGATATATAGTTCTGCTGTTTGAGCTCCGTTACTCGATGCGTTTGAAATATTTCGATTGCTGTTACCGTGCGGTGTTAAAGTTGTTCTATTTGTTAGCTACATTTTTAATGGGTATTTTTGATGGGTATTTTTGTGTTTGTTAATTGCGAATTAAATTCGAGCTTCGGAGGGTACGTTAAGCAGATAGAAGTATCATAGTAGTATCATAGTATAGAAGTCATTACTTGTTCATGGCTTGTCGAAGGCCCCATGGAGTGCCATGGGGACTAGCCCTTTTCTCCACAATCCGCATTGTAGTAGCGTGCCACCTCCAGCGACCTCCCCTTGTGGGGGAGACCCGTGCCCAACAGTGGGCCATAAAGGGTTGCAGCTAAGCATTCTACAAATTATTTCCTTGGAGGAAACTGGTCACGAGAATCTGTCGCTGGCCCACGGACCATAAACACTAAATAAATAAGCACTTACAGTTACAACACAGGCATTCCTACGTTTAGCCGTTTCCTGTCGCCCATCGATACGCTGAAACGTTTCTGTTGTGGCGTTTTCGTGAAGAATCGTGGTCTATTGTTGTCCACAACTGTTTCAATGGAAGCTCACTTGGTCAGGGGCGATTTTGATTGTTGTCGTAACTTATAGTTTAAATTTTTAAAAATATTTTGTTAGTTACCAAATTCTAATACTGCTTAGCCCTCTATGGCGTCTCATAGAGGAGATCTATGGCCGCAATATTTTATCTTTGTACTTATTCCTCCCGTTTCGTTCAGAAAATTTTGGGATCTTGTTTCTCATACTGTATGTTTTGTCTCATGCATCTAATTATAAGTGTACTACGCCTTTAAATGTTATTACGATGATACCCCTTTCCATTGTTTAAAATATCCTTTTCATGATGTCTCAAATAAATAAAGTGTTTACCAATTTAATTCATCCTTTAATTAATAAGCCGTTCGAATTTTCGTACGAAAATTTCTTCCTTCCTTTCAACCCTTCGTAGTCCACTGCTGGACATTTCCTGGCCCCTTTAAAAACATCAGTATCCTATTAATTTTTCTAATTTTGCTAAATACTGGGGATCGACACATAAAAAAAAAGATGTCCAACTGTGAATAAAAAGACGGCTACCTCTTAAAACAGAACATCTGTGTGTCTTAAACACATTTATTAAGTGTTCGGTCGCGCCATTACCTCTGTAACTGTAGTTGTTTAGCATAATGGCCACTTAGGACAAATTACTGTGATCGCGTTACGTCCACCGGTCTATTTCATACGAGAGCGCGTCTAAAATGGCTTCATCCATTATGAATTCAATAGTTAAGGTAGGCTTACCATAATCGTGTGGCTCTAAACCGGGACTGGAGGCGAGGTTAGGACAGACAAAAACATAAAAATATATGTGAAATAAGAAAGCTTTAATGAAGTGTTTTTTTAGATTTTTTTACATCAGTAACAGTAAGGCCTTGTCCTTACTGGCTGACATGACCGACTGAGCAACCAATACGACAAAATTTAAACTCCGGGCTCTGTATGAAGGTGTCCAAATTTAAATAGACACGAAAATGCGACAAAATGTTTGCAATGACGTTGTCGCACGAGCAACTTTTGCGAGCGACATTGTAATTAGGAGACGGGGTAATGGCAAAAATGAAACTAAAGAAAACTTTGTCGTTGTTGGTTGGTCGGTTGTATCAGCCAACTCGGAAAGGTTTAATAAGTAACCTGGATAAATGATCCGAGGATGAGGCCCGGATACCAGGTTACCGTTTGAAACCGGGGCAATCCCAACAAATCGGAATCGTATGGTGAGCCCAGCAATAGAGCAATATCGCTACCACTTGCCGGCGGCGCCCCGTGTGATTTATCGTCGTTATGTGCAAAAATGTTTTTATCTGGTCTCTTTATGCCCACTGAACTTGTGTCTGTGTGTAGTCTGCATCTTCCGCGTGCCTGCTGTAGGTACGTAGGCAGGCATTAATGCGTTGTTTTTTATTTATTTATTTATTACTTAATTCTTTATTATACCTATATAAAAATAAAGGTACAAAAGGTGGACTTAATGCTACTTTTAGCATTCTCTGCCAGTCTACCTTTGGGCTAAGCAGAAATGTCAGTAGGCGGCATAAAATAGTAATTAATAACAATAATTGTCAGAAATGAAAATAGTGAAAGATTGTTTTATTGTTTTCTCGTGTTTGGATTCCAATTTGTCGTTTGAATATTGTTGTTGAATAGGATGTGTTTATTTGCTTTGAACAAAGATGATACAGTAGATAGTCATATTACTATATTAAGCCAAGATATACGATTGTCATTTTGGACGGGGTGCGGTCGATTAGAGGAAGAGGAACCCTTTATCCACCTGAAGACTACGGAGATCTGAAAAGAAGAAGAATATGGTTATTTCTCTTGATTTTACCGTATTAATTACGAATCTATTTACGCAATCGTTTCCATTCGAATTCATTCATCAGTTTTCCAGTCTCAAACTAAAAAAAACGTAATTAGAAGAATATTGTGTTGTGTGTGTTTGTGAAAAATACCATATATTTTAGTAGGAGATTTTCGAGACTCAACCGAGCAGAATAAAACTACTAAATATAATAAATAATGGAAAACATTTAGACACAAGTAAATCAGTTAATACAATAAGAAACCAAAAACATTGAAAACTGAAATCGACACACCTTCTCAAACTAAAGTAAACAATCCAAATATTGATAGACAAGATCTCAACAGAGTTAATTTACTAAACGATCAAGATCAAGAGTGGTACAAGTAAGTAGGCGTGGCGCGTGATCGATACGATCTTCGCATCGAGAGCGACGATCGACACGCACCAAGTGCGTGCTTGCCAATCGCAGAATTAGTAACGGAAGCACATCCTGTGCTCTCCGGCGACCCCTCGTGAACGAAACGCATCCCTTGCACGGAGGGAGGAAATATAAACATCTCTTAATTTCGTTTCAACAAACAATCTTAGTCCACATTTTCAAGTTTCAGAAATAGCTAAGTCCCAACTTATATTGACTTTATATTTTATATTGTAGAATGTACATATTTCATTGCCATTCAGTTAAATGCCTTGTGCTAGTGACGTAAAGCTAGTAAAGCGGCCTGACACGTAAACCAGTCACAGATAAGCTCTGTATTAGTTCCTTCCTAAAAAAATCATTAAAATTCGACTTCATTCTATTATTTACGTTTAATCATACTAAGATACTGAATTTGTTAGTAATTACAGTTGTTTTATTTTAGTAGTCTTTAATTTATTGATATCAATATAGGTTTCAATAAGTTGGCTTGTTTCAAAAGCTTATTAATTTTCAGATAGGCTAAAATTTGTGAACTCTTAGTTAACTTAGTAAGTTTTTACATCTAGCCTTACTTCCCATGTAATCCTCATGTACATCATTCTAAATATTATGGCCAGTTATTTAAATCCTTTTAGCTTACGGTTATATCTATGTAGATATTTTTCCGTCGGTTATATCAGCCAATTGGGAAAAGGCCTGAGTAATAATTACGTATTATTACAATTATTATTATTAAATCCAGTACTGTTGTCTCGTCCGCGAACCAACCGGATGCTGTTTGCGGCCGGGCCGTGACTAATTCCATCAATGTCATTGTCATGTCTAGGCGCTTTTTGTATTGCTATTTAAACACGAGTAGTTATTGAATAATAGTCAGCAGTATGTTGCTGTTATAAACGACGATTGCTTGGTTTTATCGGTTAAATGTTTGTATTTGTACGGATGTTGTGTGCTGAGTGTTTTCCTACCTTTGGTTTCCTTTCGATAGCCTTTTCAAGAATTATGTACATTTGCATAGGCTTTAACTTCTTTATTAAAATGAAGAACATAAATAAGAACGTAAAAAGCTTTCCAAAGTTGGCAACACACTGGCGATTCTTCTTGTTATCAGGTCGTCTGACTGTTTGCCTGCTTTTTCTTATAGAAATATTAACTTTGCTATATTCACCAATCATTTATTAGCTTTCGTATCTTCCGACCATACAAAGCAGTTTTAAATTTATCCGACGACTAATATCGTCAAAATTAGAACCGAAATGTGAAATCTCTCAATTTATTCATCACATAAAAAGTGTATAAAGTGCGAACGACCTGTGTGAAGTAACGACAATTGTCGAAAATGACTTCATCTTATACAGAGCTGTGCTAATTAAGATTTAATGTATGAAGTTATGTTTTATTGTCAGTGTCTTCAATGTGCCTACTTTGCGTCTAGTTAATGTTCATTTTATGTCTTGTATATCCGAATATTCAAGGTCTAAAATGTTTTTGTTATTTAGATTTTGAAATGAAGTGCTTATGTTGCTTCACATTGCAGAACCCATAAATCAGAAGAATCATTTTCATGAATTTACAGCCTACCTTATGTATACGTTTCGGAATAGCCAGACTAGTTTCGGACCTACCCGAGGTTCTTTATCATAAACTCCCGTTGCAGCTAGGTCGCGTCAGAGACTGAATCTGAATCACCCATAATAGTTCTGAACGGTCGAGTTGTTGCGATTTTTCGTGTATTGTTCTTTTTTCAATCTTTTAAAATGGGTTGGGTTTTTGACTGCCTTTGTTTTGCGTCGAGTGATGTTCCAGTTTGTTCATGTTTTTTCTGTGTATTCAATTGAAGTCTATTAATGTTCTTGGTAGTTGGTTATTTCTTTATATCAAAATGTTTCAATTTTGTTTTGTTCTTCCTCATACACCCAAATAAAGCTGAAGTTCAAATTTGAAGGGCAGGAATGTTGTCTTTGTTTTCCTGTTTATAATGTGGCAGTGGTGCCCTCTGTTGGTGACTCCATATTTAACTTCAAGTTAAATATGTGGTCTTGTTTTCTTTTTCTATTCATTCATTTTTTTACCCTACACCTACTTTAAAACCTTCTTAGTGGAATTTTTACATTAGTATTTCCTGAGATTGTCAATAAAAATGTAGGTAGGTACCAACTTTGCCTAACAAATGAGATGTCGAGCTAACACTTAATTAAAGTAAATTAATTGGTTTATGAATTATTTAAATATCGCTTCGCACTCATGTCCATTTCCACATGGACATCTCATTTGCAACTGATCATAAGTAATTAGTCTAAAATTAAGAAAGTCTTTAATTCCCCTACTTCTTCTTTTCTTTTACAATCACAAGCATTCCAGGTGTAATTGAGGTATTCTTTCGTTTTACTTAATTAGGTTCTTAAAATATCAAGCTGCCTCTGAGACGAAAGCACGGTCATTACACGCCTACTTCCATTAGAACAAAGAAAGGAAGACCTTAATTTAATTATAAATTAAAGGTTTTTTAATTTACTCGTGATTCTATTACAAAAGACTATAAGATGGCAGTAATTAACGTGTCAAAAGCACTAACAACGTCCTTTGTTGGATTTTTCAGTAGAAAATTACTTTACGAAGCCCAAAGAAAAATCTTGATCAGCGTAAAAAGTTCTGCTACTAAAAATACCCAACTCTAAATTTGAAGACCCCTTGTCTTCAAATTTCGTATTACTTATATTTTCCTATCTACTAATTCAATGAAGATAAACATTGGAGTCGCAATAGACTTCAAGTTCAAATTATAGCACTTATCATATTATAATGCCTGTCAAATCAAATTTATGATGTACCATGGTATATACTCTACCACTAAAGTAATCAATACATAAATTGCCACCGTTTAATACCAACCCTTGGGGGTTTTTTCATGTTTTCAATTCACCCTCACCCCAAGACCTACCCCTCCCGTCTGCGAGTAAATGCAGTTAGCTGGGAGAGGTTGTTTTTTAACTGAAGTGCTTTTAGAGGGTTCAGAATTTTATAACGACTTGCCTTGCAAAGAGAAGCTTAATTTTGGTGTGTTTTCAAATATGTACTCATCTAGGGGTAGTTTATAAAAGAAATGAAAATGAAAATAAACTACAAATGAAATGAAAATGAAAAATATATTATATATAATTTTCATTTTCATTTTCATTTGATTTGTAGTAAGCAATTGGTTAGGTTGCTTTGGATTGACTGCTAAACGCTTTCTCTCAATAACACCTTTTGAAATGCTTTATTCGTGGTTATGTAATAATCTAATCTCAGATTATTGAATGTCCTTAAAATAATTTTGGTATTACATCCCGAAACCTTTAAGTCCCTTTTGGGCCCTTTAGGTACATGTCCTAATTCTCTTTAATAAACTTCCTTTGGTAGGATTATTTCCATGGATGCATACTTTAAATTGATAACTCATAAATTGTAGGATTATGGAAAGGTATCCTCATGAATTGTAATTATGTTATTCATATCGTTTAAGCCTCTGAACGAGAGGGAGAGCTTTACGAAATTTATAAGAGTTCCTTGACTTGATTGAAATTGAAATTTTGTAGTCATTTTTATTTAAAGAATTTTTAGTATTTCATTTAAGCATTTTCTTTCTTACGTATACATGATTAAGATTGGAAATTTACTTTTCTTAGGCGATTTCCATTTGGTGTGGAGATTAAATGGGTCTTTGTATGGATTTTCTTAATCCGTATTGGTGATTTAATAGTCATAATAAGGAACCAACTGCCGGACACACAATTTCGAAAACATCATTACGCTCTGACCTTCTCATTATGTTAGGCATCTTTTAAACAAGTGAATAAGATATATTCCAAGGTTCGTCTTTCAATAAATCACAAGCACTAAGCGAGTAATCAATCGCCCGCGCCGGTCGGCTCGCGGTCGTTCTGTATAACTACGTATTGATGCATACGCTTTTGAATTAGTAGTCGTGGTCGTTGTAAGGTCGATATTGAGAGTTTCCTCTCGACCGAATGCGGAAGTGGGCTTTGGATGTGTGTTGCGCTTGGGAAATTTAAGTATAACATTTTATTGTCTTTATTAATTTCTTCTTTCTGTAACTACCAACCGGTCTACTACTGGTGTTTCCCAAGGATCTGTTTTACGGCCGCTCTTCGATTCTATATAAAATTTCGACGATCAGGGCTTCTTTTTGTATTTGAATGGCTGGAATGATAGCGGATAAGGAAATTTTAATGAAAGGTGAAGAATTAAAATTGTTTTTATACACCTAAACCTAAACCATGCCCATAGCCCATGAACGTTTTACCTCCAAATATATTCTGAGCATTTTTTGAGATTAAAAGAAGATGTGTTGTTACTTCATAGGACTAAGATAGTCGCCACATTGAGCTGTTATTTGTCGGAACTTTTTGCCCGTCGGGAAGTAGCATCATTATATTCACCAAGTAGTTAATGCTGCTTCATCACGGGCTGTGAGGTTGGTTTGGGATTTCTTGACATTCTAATACTTAAAGGGTGTTTGACTGCTGAACATTTTTAATGTAGGTTTATCCACTTAGCTGTCCCGTGAGTCAAATGTGACTCATACGCATTATGTCTTCTTACTGGATCAGGCTGCAACGCTTTTATGGCCCACTATTGGGCGGGCCTCTCCCAAAAACAGGGGGAGGCCTGGAGCATACTCCACCATACTTCAATGCGGTGCGGTGGACGAAGTGTTAAATTATAATGCGTGTACAACTGTACATTTATAAGATAACACGTTCGAATTACGAAACGCTGACAAGGCGCGGATCGGTGCCGCAATCGGCGCGGAAACGCGGACCGAGACCGACATCCGATCCGCTTCCGGCCCGCCCTCGCACGTCCTGCGTGCCGACTTCAGTCGCTCAGGTCGCCCTGTGATGGGCTGAGATGGCGGATCTTTGCCATCAGTCAGACTCCTTACAGAACCTGCTCATTCGTTTATATCTTATTTGAGTAACAAACGGGTGTGCAGGCCAACTTGGTTTTTGCTGGAATATTATGCTTAAAAAAATCAGTATCGTTTGACTATACATCCAGTGCCCATCTGATCTCTCTGTCTTCTGGTCATGTTGGTATGTGAGGCAGAAGGAAACTGTTGTATATTGAGTTCAGGACCAGGCGGTGAGTGACTATTAAAAAGGCAGAGAAGAAGACTATAATGGTTGATTAGTTGATTCATTCTGCGAATTATTTTCAAACGCAAAACTTTCATCGGTTATTAATGAGTTTTGATAAATGGAGCAAATTTTAGTTTTGAAGAAGAAATAGTAGAATACCTCTTTACCCATAAAAACTATCAACAAAACCCTCAAATAATATAGAAAACGTCGTCGGAAACAACGACATGAATCAACGTGCCTTAGCTGCAACAAAAATAAACAATTCTATATATAACGTAGGTAACGTATGTAACAGTCTTTTTGTACGCCGTATGTACCTACATATGTAACTATACGTAGTGCGTACGCGCGACGTACTCGTACGTGTGTTGTATTATTAGACCGGCGCACACGAACGACAATTACAAAAATAAGCCACCGTCTATATTTGTGAAAAGAGAAGGGTTACAAAGTTTACAATTAGTTCCTTAATTTGAGGCGAACATTGTAGTCCTCGCGAGTAGCAAAGCACCCGCATACAACTTCAGAATGATAGATTTTTTTCTTTATTTGAGGTTGGATGTGGGTGTCAGGTGGCCTGCATGCACGTTTGCTACTCAATTACTATAAAAAAATTGTGCGTCAAATTCGTATCAATATAGAGTGTATGTAAACATTTTAGCCGCGGCTGTTTCAAAAGAAATGGTTTTGAAATATGCAATGAAAATAATAACTGTAGACGCAATAAATAATGAAAGATATTCCAGTATGTTGGCATCGGCATTTTATTTATAAATCAAGTAATGACATAAAAATATATGTCAGTGTTGATAAACTGAAAAACCTTGTATCACTTTCTGCCTTCTCCGTATCAACTCCTGATATTGTAACATTATATGAGATATTTATACGGAATACCTATGTTTCTGATTTATAGTATAAAAGTTGTAATAAACAATGAAATGACATGCGACCTATCCTTTCTCTATAATATTGAATTTTTTATTTCATAATTTATGTGTTGTAAATTCATTGAGTCATATTTAAACAAAGCAATTAATAATTTCTCACCATACGATTTACTGGGTTGCGACGAATGCCAAGAGCATCATTGTTATAAATCAAATTTCAGTGAACAAGTGCACGCCAACTAATAAAACACGCTTACAACAAGATGAAATGTGATCAAAGTGTAAATAGAAGTGTGACACAAACGTAAAAGTGTATTGTTAAAGTGTTGATTCGACGGAGGAATCATTGAGTCAACGATACCGTTGAACGCCTGATTCGTACTGGAGGTGCGGTTTCGTGACCGTCGAGGAGACGGTTGACGATGCGATTAGTAAACCGTTGAGCGGTTGAACTTATGATTCGTACGCATGATTGACTCCATGGTCGGTATGATGTGGTTCAAGCGGGACCCCAAGCCGGTCTCAGAGAAGGAGAACGGGGTGGTGAACAAGCTGAGGAGGAAGAAGGCGGTCCTCTTGAAACCAACGAGAGAGTCGAGCGAGAGGGAGACCTCAACGGAGAGCGATAAAGAGAGACGGCGTTACTCTGATATCCTCGACATGAAGGTGTCGCTGGGTATGTACTGTTTCTTTCGATTACCTTATTGATATCAAGAAAATAGAACGTGTAAAATTTCAGTAGTAAATTCATGTATGTACATTAATTTATATTTTACTTGTTTTGCAAGTACAAGTAGGTACCTATGTATTTACTACCTTTTTGAAATTTTAACATGGGCTATGAGTATTTGAGAAATTGTACGGTGAAATCTAAGACCAAATTGAGCTTTGTTTTTGACTTTTTTATAATTTATTTTTTCTTGTAAAATCTTCTCGGTAACCTCAAACATGGGTCGCAAGTTTCTAAACTCGACTCGACTGTTATCTATAGGTATTATGAAATAATCATGAATAAGTTATGAAGAAGTTTTCATGAATAATATTCAAGTATGAGTGCGATAATAGTTATGCCAGACGCATAATAGAAACTTCATTATTCATGTCGACGTGGCGAAATTGTACGAATATTTATTTGCATACGTCACTCATTTTGAGTGATGGTCGCCATACAGTTTGGGTTACATGACAGCTACGTGCTTATATGTGTAGTTTTCAAATTTTTACATACACATAAACAAATAAGAAGCTTATAAAATATCCACCCCTTCACTGCAGTGTTACACCGCAAAGAGCTCTGGGTTGGACTCCTGTAAACTCTTTTTAAATATAATTCATAATTTAAGGTTCAATTTGGTCTAAATTCAATAATATAACGTTGTCATCATAATATGTTATAAAGATTAATTTATTTTTATTTTTCTGGGTTATCTTGCCATTCGATTACTATTTTTGATATTATTATTATTAAGCAATCGATACAAGTCAGAAACATGCCAAAAATATTTGTTCACGGCTAAAAGTTGTTATTTGTTATTCTTCAGTTTTTCAAAAGAATGTTCCAAAAAGACGTAAAGCGAATTACAATGACTCTTATAAATGGTTTAGGTTTAATAAAAGCAATCATTTAATAGTAATACATATTAGCAATTTATAGTTTTCGCAATAGAAGGAAAATGATGACATAATATGAAATAGATTCCTTAATAAAATATCTCCAACAAATGTTCCGCATAAAAATATTGCCGAAACGTGCTGTTCTCCTGTTTATTTATATTCTCTTTATTTGAATATATGACATCATGTCTATAAATACATACATACATGGGTGACTTAATATTTTCCTCGTACGATTTGTGACAATATTTACACAAAAAGGTCGTGACCCTGACACAATGATCGCTAAATTTTTTTACAGCTTATTCTATATAGTGACATAATATACATATTAGTTTTTAGGTATGAGATGAAATTAAACCCTTTTTTACCCGAATATGTGGGATAATTTAAGATTTTACAGTTTATGTTTTCATCGCACCATCATTGGTAAAAATATTAATCGCTTTGCAAATCTGATTCATTTACCTAAACACTACAAAGTAGATTACATTCAAGTTGTAATGGTTGAACAATATAATGAAAAGTCATAACTCATTAAAAGAAAATTATCATTGAATATCAGCCATTGTCATGAAATTACCATAACGTATACAATACTCGTGGACGCGTTTATACTGTTTAGTAAGTTTAGTAAACTTACTAGAATTAGTCGAATAATAGATAGAATTGTTGAAGTGATTTATTTGAGCTGCAATGCAGTAGGAAGCGGCGAGGTCGCGAGGTTCTACACTACAAAGCTTTTTCTTTTAATTACTGACGACGTTAAGAAGTTAGACTAAAAAAACATACATAGCAGAATTTTAAACTTTTATTTCCATTCCATTGATGAAATCACCATTACCTCCTAAAATGAATAAACGTAATAACTAGGTTGGCTGCAACCCTCTTATGTCCCACTGTTGGGCACACAATAGGGGGAGTCCTAGAGTATACTCCACCACGCTGCTCCAATGCGGATTGGTGGAGAAACGGCCTAGTGGTCAAACCGTGTCGGATTTTTCCACCCGCCCATGGGGCTTCTGACAAGGTTTAACGACTGCTATCGTGTCGATGACAACTGGGGCCGACGGCTTAACGTGCCTTCCGAAGCACGGAAGCGCGTGTAATTCGCCACTAGCGGTCACCCATCCAGGTACTGACCGCACCCGACGTTGCTTAACTTTTTCGATCGCTTGCGATCCACTCAAGCAGCGGATCTATGTGGCTGTGCGCTTCATGTAGTTTAGTTATATATAAAATTCTTCTCCAAATAAAACTTAACAGTAGATACTTAACTATAAGTAAGTCCGATTTAGTTATCTGTAAGTAAGACCGGGTATTTGCCCCCTAAATTCCGATCTGCAATAAAGTTATTCAAACATTGGCACAGGTACGAGATTAGCTCGAGATAACTGCAGATGAAGCTCCCACCTGCTTAACTGATAACAGATAAGATTAAAGTAAATATAGTAACGACTTTACGCAATGTTTTCGTTCTTATCTATTGTGTTGTGGATTATATTAAGTAGCCTGTACTGGGTTAGGTTTAATTCTCACTTAGCATAAGCAATGTCTTTTATTAATATTTTTTTATTTTTACTACAAACATTTTAGGATCTATATTCCATTCTATTCCGTTTTATTCCGTCTCTTTTTATGTCAGCCGTAATGACATAAATCTGTCTTGATCCAATGGACGTTGTAGTTGATGGCGTTATGACAATTTAGGCCCATCACGGCCCTTGCTGTCGCTTGGTTAATACAATATTAGCCAATCACAATAGCACATTCTGTCACCTAACTCGCCAACAGTATAACTACGAGTATGTTAATCTGGATCTATCCCAACTTTTATGAATATTTAACATCTATGAACTCTTGAACTTGTTGAAATTAGTGATGTTTTATGCTTTTTTTGCGGCCTTCGACATAAATTTGTACTAATAACTACAAAAATTGAAGCAGATTTTCGATCGTTGGGTGGACCACTTAGTTCGTCAATTCGCTTCGTTAAATTCGCCAATTCCAATTGATTACACCCAAACCTTTGAACGCCACTAGGTCTAGATCGAATCGTGAATTAATTAACTAACTACCATATTACAGCTACATAAATATCAGAGTGCGTGTCATGGTGTATAGATAATGCGAATAATTAGGTTAATTAGTTTTTATGGGGGTAATGGGGTCGGCCAGGAGAGTGTTTGAAATACGGCCGACGATTTTCGTGGTTTCTGATCGTTTATAAACATCGAGGTTGAACACCTGTCGATGGTTGAATGATTGATTTATAGGCTTTTAGTGACTATTGCGTAATTTGCGAAAAATAAATCATTGCTGTAAATTAACCATTTGATAAATGAGAGCACTTTATGTTCTTCTTAAATTATTAATATTATTATATATTTGAATTGGAATTGTAATACGAGGGTAAATTCCGAAATGTTTAACTTTTAATATTACTCTTTCCCATTACCATTACCCCACAATTCACCCACAAAACAAACCAGCTGTAGTTTCACTAAGTGCTTCACCTAAACGAGAGCGAACTTGACTTTAGCACAAAACGTGATTGCATTTAAACGCGTCTTTTGTTGATGGTAGAAAGTGGTCGTGGCTCGCGCGTTTATTGTGTGTTAATTGTTATCGAGGGAACGATGGTTACAACATTACCCGCCGTACGTATGTAGTAGAAATTGTGTATTTTAAATCGTTTAACGACGAAGGTAGAGGAAAAGAAGGTGAAAGTAAACGAAGGTGGAGAAATTTGTCAAGTATTACAAAAATAGGTAGCTGCAGTAGTAATAAGTAGCTGGGAAGATGTCAGATAGACTGACATCTTCCTATACTACTGGCACACGTTAAATATACGAATGCTTTGACGATAGTGTTCATGCTCACGGCAACGATGTCAAAATGTTGGAGATATGAGAAGCTAATGAAAATAAAGATAAAGTCGTTGTATATTTGAAGAAGAAAAACTTTATACTAGGTTCGCATCTACATAAAAGGTAGAGAAAGAAAGGTAGCAATTCGATAAAGCCGGGAGTTGAAAAGGATGAAAAGCACACTGTTTTGTACAAAGGAGCCTTATTCCAAGAAGTCTTCAAAAGTTGTTAAGCTCCTTAAAATTGTTCATGATAATGCTGCTTATAACTATTTCGTTTCCAAAATGCTAAAGCGTGTCAATCGCTCTTAACAACACAGAAAAGAGAAGAATTAGAAACTAAATTATACGCAAGAGTGTGTAGCGTAGAAATAATAATATCACTGCAACTTTACACAAAACATTCGCCGTAACTAAATCATCATAATTTGGAGCGTAAACACAATAATCTTCATTGTCTCCGACATGATTGCAATTGAAACAATGTGTTTCGTTTTTGTTCTTATTATCATTGTGCCACTTCTTTCGACCTGTTCGATCGTCTGTTGATCCTCTAGGAGGGATATTTTTGTCATGTTTCGTGTGTGAATCTGTTGAGATGATTCCAATGTAACTTTAATGTGGATGAATTGAGATGTGGACACCATTCATTATTAATTTCTAAATGTTATTCCCTTTAAATAGTGCTTTCAGAAACCTCTGAAAAATCAACTCAAGTTCCAATATCTTTGAAAATTGTTTTGTTTTTATTGCGTGCGAAAATAATGAAGTCAGTTGACTTGAAGTAGAGATGACATTATAAGTCGGGTCTTTTAGACAAAACATAGATTTTGTATGAAGTACCCGGCTTATGACGTCATTTTTCGTTTTTGACAGTTCAAAAGTATCTCAATTGATTATTATGACTCCAAATCCGAATTTAAATGTTGTTATCAGACTGTTCAGAAAGCTTTTCATTATTCGATGTCTGATGTCGCGACTCGACGATCTGCGAATTGGAGCATGTCAGATCTATCAAGTAGCTTCGGCCCGTTTTGAATGGATGAGGGCCAATCGAATGTTGCATTAATTCGGGCTATGTAATCCGAGCTGTTTTTTGTTATATCTTCGATATATTTTTGTTACAAATTTATGTAATGTTTGTTACGTTATACAATAATGTTTTGGAGAATCGATTGGTAAAATTGTTGATCAAATGGCAAGATAACTCGTAGGTTTAAACGTAGGTATATCTTTAATAGTTTTTGATAATCCCACAGAACGAAGAGACGAAAGCGACGAATCACTATACGAATCTGCTGATTGCCATAGTGACGCTATTTCTGCAAGTGACGACGCTTTACCACGACTCGGTAAAACTCCAACTATAAGTAAAGAATCTCTTAAATTAGCCGTTACCGATGAAGAAGTTGACGCAAAAACCAAAAAAGGACACAGAAAGACCATGTCGTTATCCAATCCACTGGAAATGGTCAAGAGCTTGGGTGACGACTGGTTCGATTCAAAGAAAGATCTAGAAAAACACTGTGACAAAAAGAAGTCCAGAGAAAGTCTCTGGAGCGAAGAGGACAGGGATTCAATACACGGGTCCACGATGAAATTGGATCAGATCAGAAAGAACAGTAAAAAAGATGACAAACATGACAGAAAAAGCAGCACAGCCGATGCACCGAAACGGAAGAGCAGTAAAGGATCATCGGTCAGTGCCTTGAACTTTTTGAGGCGGAAAAAGACTCCCACCTCAATGAAGGCAGTCGAGGCGGTGGTTGAGGTGATGGACAAACTTATCAGTGCAGATGAAATCCTGAAACACACGAAGTTCTTTCTGGAAGAGGAGAAGCGTCACGCGGCGATCTGCAACAAGCCACCAGCGGAAACGGATTCAGATGAAGATGTTCCCAGCCCTAAAGTAGTAGGGGAACACAGGAGAAGACTCAGCCGGCAGACGTCTAGAAGCAAGAGCAAAGTGAGAGGGAAGAGTCAGACGGTGAAAGTGAACACACTTCGGAAGTCCCACAGCGGGACGTTGAAGAAAGCGAAGAAGAAGGGAGCCAAGACTCCGCTCGCGGGACGCAGTAGACAGGCCAGCATCGTGGAACCGAGTCCGCTAGTGAAGAAGAAGAATTCGGACACGTTCAAGCAGAACTCTTGGTCTTTCATGACTTCTAGAGGTGAGTGCGTCCATTTGATTTTTCAATAGAGGAACGGTGAAATCTCAAGGTAATTGTACGAGTATTATAATGAGTATGGGTATAGTTACGTTAACGTAATAGCGGTTACGTCAGTCTCAGGTAAGTATGAAATTATTTATGCATTTCACGGAACAATATCATCATTCAATATCGCGTTTATATTACACACATTACTGTATGTAGCTACTATAATGTTTGTACTATAAACAATAAGGCTTATTGAATAAGCTCTGTTGAGAATATAGGTGGATTGTTTGGTGGTGCGCCTGATCGAACAACGGGGATTTTTTCGCATTGGTCCGGTTAGTCGGGACCGTGACTATGTACGAGTATTTTATAAGTTAAACGAGAACCTAACGATTTTGATTTGGAATATTTAGACTGATCGACAAGAAAATAACGTATGCGGACAAAAATTATTACGCTGTTTAAAAATGACCGTCAAAATAGTCAGTCCGACGAGTTTCATGGCATTTGGAGACATGCAGGCCACCTGATCACTGCAGCCTGTGGTCACCCACATCCAACCTCAAATAGAGCTACTTTGGCTCTACCTACCACCTGGTCGAAACAAACCTAATTTCGTCTACCGACCGTATGACTTTCATTAAGTGTGCACAAATTGTACCTAATAATGAATAAAAGCTTTTGAGTTTGAGTTTGAGTTTTGAGTTTGACCAACCAAGCAACCACACCAACCAAACTGGTTGGGTGAAACTGTGAATTTTGTGAAAATTCTTATATTGCGAATTTTGAATTGTTTAAACACACGAAACGTTAAGTTTGCTGAGTATGTTATTTAAAATGTAGCGTTCACCCTTGTTGAGGAATTTGATCTACAATTCCTTGTTGCAATTGCAACCGACTTCGATCTCAACGGTAAGGGAAAATCCGTTCTCACATAAACTAAGAATGATAATAACTTCCGTCAATCGCCTTGTCCTTCGAGTGAGATCATTTCATATTCGACGCGTACGTTTATATGTTCTGATTGCGACTGGCATTAATATATGATAGAGAACCTTCGATTCTGTTTAATATTGACTTGAAGATAACTGGGTGAGTACTCGTAGATTTGAATCGGTGCGCATTTGAAAGATGTTTGACTAGTATAAATAGTAGAAGTGGTCTAAGTTAACTGTGATAGGTACCTACTAAATGTTTTGAACTAAACTAATCTAGACTCAATCGAAACATAAAAACACGCAGCTTTAGGGACCAATAAAATTCTTTTTGCTTCCCATACTCTGCACTAGTTCAATCGCACTTGATTTCACGCACTTTCTTGCCTTGTACGTGCAAGCTTTGGAATGGTCTCTTGTTATTTTCGCAAGACTATGAGATGCCATGCCATACCATAAGGTCCCATAGGCTCTTTGTGAGAGGAGACCCTACCCTGCGCTGGTCTGAATGATTTAAACATGAGATTCTTCAAAATGGGTGTTTAAGGACCATGACTACGCAGTTATTTTAGTATGGGAAGATGTCAAGACAGACTGACATAAAATCAATTTAAAAGTAATATTTTCATTTTTAATTGTCCGTAATATTTCTATTACAACCTCCTTCCCTCCCCCCTAAAACATAAAAATGGCGCAACCGTCAAAATAGGCGTAACGATTTTGATGGTTGCGCTACCAAAAATGGTTTTACCGTTTCTAAACACAATAGGTGTTTAGAAACGGTAAAACCTACATATATAGATATTCTTACAATAGAGGTTATTGATAGTAGTTCAAAGATATATCTCGACAGGAAATCGTACTAATGAGCCTCGATATTCGCCACCTCCGTCATATCTCGGAACGACACTCGCGCCTTGAATTGTCGAGAGACTTGATCGATCGTCGCGCATGTAACTGTTGGTAATTATTGTTTTAATGTAGGCATGTATCGTATGTGTGGACTGAGTTGTAGTGTCGACGAGTTGACGATGAGCGATGCGGGGCGATTTAGTCATTGATTAAAATCTAACCATCTCCCGAGGGGAACTCCGATGGTTTTGTCTCTACCCATCCACTGTAGAGTCGGGTCTCCTCTCACAATGAGAAGGAGGCCTTAGTATACGACGTTGGCCTAGTGGGGCATTTTCAATATCACTGTCATATTCTTGTGTAAGATATTATTTATGAGACACTTAAATCTTGTCGAAAACCAAACGGGTGGGCTAGATGAAGGAAACATTCGTTACGAATTGGCTACTAACTCATTCATCTTCCCAAGCGACTTCCTTGAATACAACTGTTTTCCGCTGTCTTCTTTAGGTCGTCAGGCCACCTGTAGGGCGGCCTGTGCTCCTTTTGTCGAGGCTACTAACTCGCTCTCTATCATTGTATATCATATCTATCTATCTCTATCAAGCGACATCTTGGAAGATCAACTGGAATTTTTCTCCAAGCTCTAGACGAGTAATAGTCGAATCAAACAGATTAGAAAAAGTCCACTAATCTTATGAAACCTTGCGTATATTTCTTCTAACTCGCCGATCTCCTTCTCTTCATTAGTAAGACAATTCTTTATTATTATTCGTTATTCGTATTCGTCCGATTGTAATTGGGCGTGCGAATCGAGTAACGGTCACCTCGCATAGCGTAGTGGGTTTTTCGAAGAGACGATTTCATTGTTGGTTATATCTCTTATATGGTAACTGGACAGCTTTCGCGAACATTTTTTTGATGGACACAACTGATATGGTGCGGTCGATAAGATGTGGCGACTTTTGATGTTCGATGCTCTTGTTGGTGACTGGAGTAACTGTTCATATTTGTACTTAGGTTGTACTATCATACCGAAATGCGGAAAATCTTACGATATTTGAAGCTTTGTAATTCCAAAAATGAGTTTAGAAATTGTAATTATTTGTTCCTTTCCAAATCCTCGACAGAACTCTTGAGCATTACTTAAACCCATAAGACGCGTAAGCTTTTAAAGCTCGACATTTTTTGATTCAGTGGTTTAAACGTAGAACTTTCGTGACACAAAGTTCATTTAGGTGGCCATTTACTCTGCCTATGGTCTTATAAATAAAATTCTCAACTCTTATTTACTACCTTAGAAATCTTACCATGTAAGATCTATAATGTTTAAAAATGCTTCACACGAACCGAGCCTTAAAATTTAACGATCCAACCGACACGTTTTATTAGACTTTAACGTGTAGCGCAACTTTTAACGCGTGTACAGTGTCACGCGAAGGCGTTTCGTGATCTATGGAAAACGTTACAACGCGTTTAAACGACTTTAATAACAGCAATGACAGCAGAATACATGATTCATCTACTAAAGTGTAAACGATAGAAATAATTGTTGGTTATTTGTCATCGACTGATCGACGGAGGCAACGCTAAAAAGAAATCCTAAATTTAACTTATGAAGTACTAGCTGACCCCGCAAACGTTGTTTTGCCATACTACTTATATCGAGCGGGATGAAAAATTTTATTAATAGTGAAAATTGAGGATTGTATGTATTTTTAATACCACATTATTAAAAAATAAAAATTTGTCCAAAAAATAAAATAAAAATGTTAGGGGTGGACAACCTTATCACTTAGGGGTATGAAAAATAAATAGTAGCCGATTCTGAGACCTACTGAATATGCATATAAAATTTCATAAAAATCGGTCAAGCCGTTTCAGAGGGGTACGGTAAGTCGGTAACTAACATTGTGACACGAGAATTTTATATATATATAAGATACGGTTGATCAATTAATAAATAGACAAAGTCCCGTGCTACAGTTAGGTTAGCTACAGTTTATAATCGCGAGTTGATCGACCGGGGAGAGCTTTTATCAGTTTTATTGTACCTACCGTCGGTGACAGCCACTGTGCTGCCTCTGTGCCGTGTTATCAATGAACGGGCAAATTGTTGATTCAATTATGTTTAATACAAAGACTTTTTTATCACCAGATGGTTAAGTGAAAAAGCAACAGTGGGCTCAAGCTTTTTTCACTTTAAGGTCACCACAGACAGTAAATTACCCTAAGATTTGGGAACATGTTGGGAACCCAAAAACATGTTGGTAAAGCCGACATAAAAAGTGACATTAACAGCATTTCAATATGATAGTGGTTTGTTGTTTTAACCCATTAATGACCCACTACAGGGTCGGGTCTCCTCTCACAATGAGAGGGATGTAGGCCGCCGTCCACCACGCTGGCCTAATACGGGTTGGTGGACTTCACATGCCTTTGAGAACTTTTTTTTTGTAAACTCTCAGGCATGCAGGTTTCCTCACGATGTTTTCCTTCACCGTAACAGCAGGTGATATTTAATTTTTATAAATCGCACATAACTTTTTTACAAAGTCATTGGTGCGTGCCACTGGGATTCGAACCCGGACCCCTCGATTTGAGATCGAATTCTAAGCCACTGGGCTATCACCGCTGTAGTGATAGTAGTGTAGATAGTGGTTTAACAATGAGAAACCCTAATTTTAGCTATTATTTCTGTATGTTATTTACTAGTACCTACAAGAGAAACTTGAGTGTCTTTAGGTATTTCCGATCGATAACAAAGTGTTTCTATTCGTTTTTTTGTTCAGCTATCACTGGTGACACCATTTTTTTACCAAACACCCGTCAATAGGTCGAAAAGACACCTATAAGTCCTATAATAGAGCCACATTCGCAAATTAAAACCGCGCCCGCATGTCACAGAAACCCGTTTAAACCATGATTAATACTTAACCGTAACCCCTCCCCCCTCGACACTTTCCCCCCTAATCCCCGCTACGCATTGATATGCGCGTGCGCGTGCCTACAGGAAGTATAGACATACGGGTAGGTATAGGATTATGTTGCTGCACAGGTATGGAATTAGGATTTGAGTGATTGTTGGTTTTAGTACAAGTTTTGATGGTCGGTTGGTCGGTGGACGACTGGTCGATCGATCGACGACAGATTTGAATTGGGATTGGGTGTTACACTTTCAGTCGATAGTGGCAAGGAAATAAAAGCAGTGTTAGCCCAGTGGTTCAGAATTTGACCTCTTAATCGAGGGGTTCGGGTTCGAATCCCAGTGACACTCACCAATGACTCACTAATTGACGGATCGTGATCGTTGTTTTTTGTTTGCTTAGGGAATGGTAAAAGTTTCATTAAAATCGATTCAATAGGTTTCGTGATCTCGACTTAAAAATAAAAATTGGGAAATAAAAATATTTTTCGAGAAATCGGTTTAATTTTTTTAAATTATTTTATTGACATTTCTCGAAGTGTCTTAAAATTGTTTTGGACGATAACTTTACATATAAATAGTCGGCGTATCCTCGCACAGTGAGTCACGGTGACCGAATCGGCGCGGCATTGTCTCCGTTCGGTTCCCGGCTGAGGCTAAATTTGGTTTGTAGGATATCGCTGATATGGACGCGGCCGATGCGATGGAACGATTGATTGGAACGCGTAAGTACTTTCCGTACGGTGTTGTTCGTTGGTTGTTGGTGGTCTTTTTAATGCGTTATTTCCTGTTTATGTGATGGGAAGTTGATTTTTTGTTTCGGGATTTTTGAACCTCGAAATTGCATTTTACTGTAATTCTTTTAATGTGCCTTTGACGTATAATAATGAAAAATTTATTTATTATCTTAAATACTCTTGTTCGGGGATTCCGAGTTTGAATCGCGTACGTGTAACTTTCTTAAAAACTAAACTTTATAAAATAAAATTCACCTGTTTTAACGGTGAAGGAAAACATCGTGAGGAAACCTGCATGACTCTTGAGTACACCACAATGTTCACAAAGGCACGTGAAGTCCACCAACCCGCACTAGGCCACCGTAGTGGACTAAGACATTCTTCTCAGTGATCACAGATCAGAGAGGAGACCCGACCCTGCAATTACAGACATCCAAATTAAATTAAATAGAATCTCTCACATTTTAATTATCTTAAGATGTAATTAAGCTTCGTCTCAAGCGGAAAACTGCGTCCGTGAATACGTGTTTCAAAAAACCGACTCGCACCTCGCGAAATTCATCTCGGCCGGGGTGAACGACCGGCGTGACGTCACGAGACGGACGGTCGCGGTCGAGGTCCCCCGGTGGTGAGTCACTGTTGATACCCCCTATACTACCCGTATAGGGGTAAGCCCTCATATAGGAAAAAAGTTTCTATGGTGTTTCTATGGTTTTAAGTAGGAGGCATTTTTTGTTTTATGTAATCGTGAAGCTTATTATTATTGTATGGACTGGATTTTTTATGGCCCACTGTTGGGCACGGGTCTCTCCTCAACAGGGGGAGCCCTGGAGCACACTCCACCACGCTGCTCCAATGCGGTGCGATGGAGAAACGGGCTAGTGGCATACCCGTGTCGGATGTTGTCGAACCGCCCATAGGCTTCCGACAAGGTTTAACGACTGCTATCGTATCGATAACAACCGGGACCGACGGCTTAACGTGCCCTCCGAAGCACGGAGCTAGCGATCACCCATCTGCTCTTGAGTAGGAGAGGCTGTAGGGGTTGCGGGAGAATGCGAAGTTCAGTTTTTTTGTTTAGTTCATGTGTTCATGCCATAGAGGAATTATACTACAGTAGTACAGACATACGGCCTCCTGTAAGTGGAAATGTCCGACACTTACAGATGTAAGTAATGTAAGAACTGTCTATCTACATTAAACAATTTCAATACCTAAAATTGTTTCTCGCTAATTGCACATGCGCGAGAAGAGAGAGATATAGAAGGTACCGCAATCTTCTCTCTTTTTAACCGAAGGACAGTTGGAAGCCTGGCTTCCCTGCTCTAGTATAATATCTCTATGGTTCATGCTCACGGCACTGATGACCGCGATAAAAGTAGGCGAATAGCCTTCAAGTTATGCAAAAACATTTTTTAAATCCGACTTTTAGATATATATAAATTCACAATAACCCATATCGTTCGCATATGAAGCCATATGTTGAACATAAATAAAATACATAAATTATGGTCCGACGAATCTTAGTTCCCGATCTAGGTCATATTGATCTAGTTCCCGCATGCTTTCGACTGGCCGGTCTGGATCGGTCTTCGATGAATTTATAGTCGAATTTTTAACATTATATTATCGTTTGTTTATTTGATTTGAAATTCGCTGGCATGCGTTTGGCGTTTTTGTATAATGGTCGGGAGTTATGTGGCCTACTTTTATAGACTTTTAGGATTTTTTTATTGATTCAAAACATGTAAAAACTGACTTTGGTTTAAGAACTACTTAGTCTTATTAGATTAGGTATATAAGTCCGAAAATGAAGAGTTGTAAAAAAAATGTTTCTATTGATTGACAATAAAAAATAATGCTTCACACTCATAGCCCCACACTTAAATTTCCAGCGTGTCGTTGGTACCCCTTACACACAAGACAAGAACAACACACCCAAACCAGAAACAGAAACTCAAATTCATCATTAAAATCTCTGCTCTCCTGGGAATCGAACCCATCACCCTTAGCGCAGCGAACTGGTGTCTTGACCACTGCGCCACTCAGGTCGTTAAAATAAATAATTACAAGTCCTGTTCTAGTTGACGATAGCTTTAATGAGTCGATGACGATCGTACGCAGGACTTGCTCTATGTAGGTAGGTAGGTGGCTAGATCTAGAACAAATAAATCATCTCTCCAATCATAAACACTAAAGGAACAATGGGCGGTTTTTTATTTCCCATTGCTAACAAGTGTTACGTAAATACAACGTTTGCACGGGCCCGTGTGTTTTTGTACGCGTTTATTAATACGAAATTATTATGCACATATAAAGCGATGATCTCACACCTCGCTTATATACGTATGTACTCGTACGTATTACCGTGGAAACGTGGATTATTTGCGCGGTACATAATGAGGGTGTTGAGTTGATGCTATAATAAATTGTGATTGGTTTCTTGTTGTTAATATCTTTTTAAACCATTATGTCTATAATGAAATATATCTGACAAACCCAACGAGGCCAAACTTCTTAGAGAAGATGCATGATGCAGTCAACCCAGTGTTAAATTGTCACTACTAGTACTATTTTAATATGTATTCTGTGCTACTAGTCACTGGTTACTAAGTCGGCTTTCCAGCCCCATAATCCGCTATGAGGCAAAGGTCTGATTTATGTCAGAGAAACTAAGTTTCTATGTGTTAATTAATATAAGCAACATGAAAATTTTTTTGTCTGGTTTATAGTAGTAGTATTTACCGTATCAATATTTCATAAGAAATACAGTATACTTTTTTCTGCACTTTACGCCATCTAGCGGCTGGTAGCGGAACCAAACAGGAGCTTTTGCGAGATTCTACGCGAAAAGGTTTGAATTGAATTTTTATTTTATTATATTATTCTCCTTATTGAATACATTGCAGAGGTAAGTGATTTTTTTAAATTATGCTTTCTAGGAAACATTTCGTTGATCAAGAGTTTTTACTTTGATTAAATTTTTTAATCTAAAAATTTCGATTTGATTAAGTAAATTCATTTTGATTTAAAACGTAACAAAATTGATGAAAGTTTTTATACAATACTAAATATTTTTTAAAATCTGACTTAAAACTACAAGTAATTTTGTTTTTTTAGTTAATTTTTAATATTTCATACTTTGTTTCTTTGAACTTCAGTAGTTGCCAAGCTTTCCTAGACTTCATAAATATGTAGTTTGAAGACCACGTTGTAATTTACATATTTCTGTCCCCACAGCTGAGTCGAGGCGGGAAGGGTCGACGGAGGAGCCCTCGGCGCCGGACCTAGACCTCGACACCAGCGACAACACCGCCAAGGAACAACCGGAGAAGGAACACAAGTGAGTTGGAATAATTTCGTTGAGAAACGTTTGTTGGTGACAGCGCCATCTAGTGAGATACGGCGGAGGTGGGTTAATTCCGTTGATGTGTGATAGATGGTGCTGGATGGTGCGGGAAAATTAGTGGGATTGTTATGCTATTGCGCGGTTGGTGGCGCTGTAATTTTCAAAATTAACGTTTAAATGAAATGTTATCGCTCGATATTAATTAATATTTTCAAAATATTGAAAGAACCAAGAAACCAAGAAAGAAGAAAGTTTATTTAGAGAAGCGGTGATAGTCGGAGAAACATTAAAATATTGAACATCCTAATTCTCTGAAAAGACCTTATATTTATTCTTGCTCAGGAGTTAGACCAAAGAAATTAAGTGTGAGACTAAACAAAATGCGGATTTTAAATTATCGCTAATTCGAGACCGAAATTCATGGTTGAGGTTGCGTTACAGTGCGACTAGCGCGGCAAATTTATGCTCTACAATTCGTTAATAGGTACATACCTATTAACATCATCGGTGCTACAGAATCGGAGATAATAGCGAAAAATTGATTTAGTGACATTTGACCTTGAATAACTTAATACGATGCCGAGACAGCCTGTTTACAGCCTGTTAGCCGATCATTTGGAGACGAATGAGTCCCTTATTTGACTGCGGGACTATAATAATAATAATATGAATGTTGTCTTAGCTGGCGCGGGGCCGTGAGCGGCGCGCGCGGCGTGAACCGCGCGGAGAGCTGCCGCGAGCGGGACGCGCCGCGCCGCGGAAAGCACCGCAACGCCTCCGACCCCAACCGCCTCACCGCCCACCACAACCAGTGAGTATCCAGCTTTACCGCTCGTCTTTGCGATGCGTTGCACATTTTAGGCACCTTTATTGTTTACGAGTCGAGTGTTTTGTACGATGAACACAGTAACACAGATGGGTTCACACAGCCGCTGTGAAGAAAATTTAACCGTTAAAAAAATTAAAACGTAATATGAATATAGTAAAATTATATGTAGAAGTATGTAAAACTACACAAACAAACGAAAATTAATATTTCGCAAGGCATTTGTATAGATATTGTTACACGTATGAATACAAGTTACGTCAGTTTCATGCTATTCGACAAAAGATGGCGCCACTAGTTCATGTATGATTGTATGTGTTCTTTAAATATATCTATGTATAAAAATACCCTAATAATTTTATACGTGTATAATTTGTTACTTATCAAATAAAATTAATTTGTTGAATGGGTAGAAAACAGTTATTTAATGCCAATAGACCTATGTAAATAAAGGTTTATCAATAGCTACTCCACTCTGGAGGATTACGGTAGTCACAAGCCCTCCCCTAAATTGTGGGGAGATCGGCCAGCTGTGATACGTAGAAAAGTCTTAGGCAAATCCTGAACCACAAATTGTATTATGTAATTCACTTATACATATACGTGTGTACTTTTCATTCGCTATGAATAACGAGCACACACAAACCTTTTTATTCTCTTTAAAGAAGGGAAAATTAAAATTAAAATAAGATATTGACGCCTTCCAGTTCCACGCAAGACGGAGGAAGGTAGAGGAAATTTAATTCTCTTCCGTGCATATTGGAATATTTATAACGACACAGGGGAGTGACAGGGCTGCAGGGGGTGGAAATGCGTGGGTGTCTTTTTAATTTTCTAAAGAAACTCGATCCGTTCTCCGTAGGAAAGTATTAAGATATTTGTATTAATGTTGATGTGATTATGTAGACAGCTTTCAGTAAATAAATAATCTGCGGTTTTCCCTCGAGATTATGATGTGGGGTCCTTTTGTGATATTGATCTTCGTTTTAATATTTCATTTGCCCCTTGGCTGCGACCCTTATATGGCCCACTGTTGGGCTCGGGTCTCTCCACAACGGGGGGAGGCCTGGAGCACACTCCACCACGCTGCTCCAATGCGGTGCGGTGGAGAAATGGTTTAGTGGCCAACCCGTGTCGGATGTTGTCAAACCGCCCACAGGGCCTCCGACAAGGTTTAACGACTACTATCGTATCGATAACAACCGGGAGCAACGGCTTAACGTGCTTCCGAAGCACGGAAGCGCGCGTAATCCGCCACTAGCGGTCACCCATCCAGGTACTGACCGCGCCCGACGTTGCTTAACTTATTCGATCGCTTGTGATCTACTCAAGCAACGGGGCTATGCGCGCTTCTCCCTATAAGTAGAAGTAGCGCCACACTAGGATTCCCTGTGTCGTGGGCGCCATGGACACACACAAGACATGAACACAACACACCCAGACCAGAAACAGAAATTCAAATTCATCATTCAAATATCTGCTCTGCTGGGAATGTGGTGGCAGTGGTTATGACCCGGGGTCGCTCAGGGCCCCGATTCTGTATGACCATTCACACTCGTATCGCGGCAATTTCGTGTCTTGCCCGTGATAAAAAGTCAAAAAAGGCTTAAAACTCAAATATCGTGACAATCTATTGTGTGCCTTATAGAAAAGACATTCCTTGTCTTGCCGAGTTCATGAAATGACATACGGTTGGATGACACACGATATCGGCACGAAATCTGAATGGTCATACAGAATAAGCCCCCAGGTCGTCTTATAAGTAGAAGTAGTGTGAATAATACGGGGTGTTCACTAAATAAAGCGGAATATCTCGGATTCCGACGCCCAGAATAGCCACACCCGACCAGCAGCCGTTCATTACGGGGGATTTCTCTTATTTCCAAACTATCACCAAACTTAATTCAGCGTTCGCACCTAGACATTGGAACGTTATAATTTAAAACCATCTCCAAACAAAAACCTACCTTATGTATAAAGATTACAGTTGAAAATCTTTTACACGACCTCTGCTACAGTTTCAGCAATTCATCAAGTTATATTCACGCGAAATTCGACTCTATAAACTTAGAAACAAAGTACTCTTTACAATGAAATGACGTTTATGTATATAAGTGCATCGTATTCCGATCGAAACTGAACTATACTACGCATGCATTATAGCTCATATTACAGTGCGCGCGAAAACCAGTCTATGTTGAGCTGTTTTCAGTTGACGGTGCTATACTATCGGAGGTCAGAATACACGTCCAATCCATCCATGATGTCTTGGTCTCCGGTGTCTATGGTCGGTGTTCAACGAGACGGGTCTCAGGTGGCTGGTCGGTGTTCTACAGGAATGTCTAAACGTTTCGGTTTTCAGTGTCGGTTCGGACGCGACCGGAGACGCACTGCGGTCGTTTCGGAAAAACGAAAGAAAAGTTTTTTGAAAAAAGTAGTCTCATTTTTGACATTAGTTTGATCGCGTGTGTTGCTATATATAGTGTTTTTTGAGAATTTGGTGTGGTAACTTTTGCATTATTTATTTATCTTGCACATATGAGACTTATAAATAATAGGTATGTTTTTATTGTAGGTGTATCATTATAATGTAATAAACTGAAGTAATTAATAATTAAATAAAAAAGTAATTAAAGTTTTACGGACATGATTAAAAAAACCTGAAAAATACGAAATACGATTTAATTATTAACTTAATTATGATAATATATAGATAAGTAAATAAAGTGACTTAATTATTCCCATAAATGGGCACTTTATATTCTGTAGGTTTTAGGTTTGCTCTAATTTTAGGTTTGCCCTTAACACAAACTAAACGAATAATGTAACTCTTAAGACCATACATGGTCGCCATTAAACCTATCTTTCTTAAAAGTAACATCTCCCAAACTGAAAATCTTTCTTTCCAGGAACAATTATAAATTTAGCCACAAATATACATTTTTGATAATTTCGGCGAACGCATTCTCGCGTAGGACTCATCTTGTCAATGAACTGATTTGCAACCCGGAGCTACTCATATGAGTGTAGGAAGCGCCGAAACGATGACCCACTGGCGGTAAATACCGTGCTAAATATGACTATGATCATTAATATTGAACGTGTTGCGGTCCTAGCCCAGTGTCGTAGAATTCGACCTCGAATCGAGGGGACCGGGTTCGAATCCCAGTGGCACGCACCAATGACTTCGTAAAAAAAGTTATGTGCGCTTTATAAAATTAAATATCACCTGCTGTTACGGTGAAGGAAAACATCGTGAGGAAACCTGCATGCCTTAGAGTTCACCAAAAAAAATGTTCTCAAAGTTTGTCCACCAACTCGTGAGTATTGTTTAACATTTTAATATAAGGCTTGCCTTACTTATTTTATCGGGAAAAAATGACATTTCGAACCTAATCGGGATCCTTAATCTGGATCTCCCGTCTTGGCGAGGTTATGTACCTATAGGATATCTACTCCATAAACACAGGTAAATTTTATATCCATTAACTATCGTTAATTCAATAAAGTTAATCTACAGCGCAAACCTGAGAGATAAAACATCGCAGTTTGTTATTATCATAATCGTCCATTTAAATATAGATGAAAACACATAACTTTGTCGTAAAACATTCAGCTTTAGTGCATGAACGTCCATATCCGCAGTTATGTATTAGTACTAACTGTTCGCAATTAAATGTTCTCGGGCTAAATATAAATGGATACATTATATGGCAGTAACTTGAATACATTATATCTATTAGTTTTGCAGTCATATATCATAACGGTAAAGCTATTTACATCTCCCTACTTGGATGATATGAAGAACCTTTTTGAAGAAGGCTTTGTCCTTTAAACACAGGTTTTAAACACAGGAATCTGTGCAAGAAATACGCACATGTATGCAATGTCGGTGTCGTATGAGCAACTTTAGCGTGCGACATAGAACCATAGAAATAGGAAATAGATAGAACGGCTATGCGGACGGACCAGATGTACCTACCCTAGATTCTGCTTGACTGTGCGCTTCTGTTGCTAGCTCGGTCAGCTAGCAGCGTTCACCAAACTCATTCTATCACTCTCACTCACAGTCGCGATTAGAGTGATAGAATGAGCTCATATGCGCTCAGTTTCGCCTCGCTTATCCGTTTTATTGTTGTCAGTACCCATTAATGACCCACTACAGGGTCGGGTCTCCTCTCACAATGAGAGGGATGTAGGCCTTAGTTCACCACGCTGGCCTACTGCGGGTTGGTGGACTTCACATGCCTTTGAGAACATTTTTTTTTATGAACTCTCAGGCATGCAGGTTTTATTACTACTTACTTATTTCTATGAGTATGCTTCTACTGGGTAGATTTGTTTATAATAGTAAACGGGTATGCAGGCCACCTGATGTTAAGTGGTCACTACGGCCCACGGACACTCACATCAAACCTCAAACAGAGAAGAAACTCTACCTGAGGTTGTATGCGGGCGCTTTGCTACTCACGAGGGCTAAGATGTCCGCCTCAAATAAAGTATCCCCGGCAACCACACCTCCCCAGCCGACACACAACACATGAAGAACACGCTGCTTACGCACGAAGCGGTCGAGCTACTATGCACTGTTCTGGCACCTAATACATTTTAGTTTTCCGACAATCGGTTACCCAGCTACGTCATACGAGTATTACCTCTCGAGAATACCTGTTATCGACAACTGAACGACTCGCTAATGACACAGTGTTTTCAGTTGCCGCGTGCGTGTATAAACATATGCATGTGTAGTGAGGGGGCAGTGATCACGAAATGTATCGATGTTTTCACTTTATAACGGTTGAAATTATGTTATAATATGTATGTATATCAGTGAAAACTTTTAAATGGCCTTCGTTATGTTATTATTTACACCACTGTCTGTTATGTTAGCTGTAAGTTTTCCTACGAATTGTAAAATAAAATAAAATAAAAATAAAAATAAATAATATTTAATATTATTATCACTTGTTGTAACATTAAGGGGAAACATCGCGAGGAAACCTGCGTGCCTGAGAGGTCACAAAAAATGTTCTCAAAGGCACGTGAAGTCCACCAACCCGCATTAGGCCAGCGTGGTGAAGTAAGGCCTACATCTCTCGCATTGTGGGCGGAGACCCGACCCTGCAGTGGGTCGATACAATCGATACAATGACATGATCAGGACAGCTGCACATGCCTATTCCAAGTGGCATACACAGCCAGACAATGCGACCGTTTACAATAGACAATCGTGTCCCCACATTTCTATAGCTGCGAATATAGTAAGTAGCTCGCGTGCAGCCTCCGCGTTCAGCGTTGCTAATTATTTTCTCTATGCATATATTGCAATATGCATCGATGCAGTTTTGGCTTTAGACTTTTGAGTATAATTATTGTACTTATGAATTTACGAATTTCAAATTCAAACGTTAAAAAAACGTTAAACATACAAACTTTTTTTTGTAAAAACATAGTTCGCTAGCTACTAACTACTACTAAGATTGGTGGTATGTTTTTTGTTTCACAGAAGTAGGCTTCTTCATATACGCTAAAAGACGACATGCGGTCGTACCTACTAACCTATTGCAAATTAATAGTACGTAGATAATAGGCTACTGACTCCCATAGACTCCAGGGTACCAGACGACTGCAATGCGGCGAGCAACCCTCTCCCAACCCCCACCCCCCTGCGTGTCTCACCATCGGAAGTTCTCGACGCTTCCGGTATCGGAGAGTGTCTACTCTAGACCGGATAGTGGCCGACACCTGATGTCGCGAGTGTCGATTGTGCTTAGAATATGATTCCTTTTTATTAGTTTTGAATGAGCTTTTCTGTAGATTTAATAGGTAGAGTCCACTTGAAATCACTGGAGGCTTCATTAAGTTTAATCTTAAAATGGATACCAGACTTTAACAAAAACACTTCAAATAATTAAAAATGAAAATTTATAAACTTTTTGTGTATGTCTTAATTGTGCAAATTTCGGGCAGTAGAGCTTGCCTTTGCAGTCTGTTACCTATTATTGGCCCACTGCTGGGTCGGGTCTCCTCTCACAATGAAAGGGATGCAGGCCTCAGTCCATCATGCTGGCCTACTGCGGGTTGGTGGACTTCACATACCTTTGAGAACATTTTCTTTTATGAACTCTCCTTCACCGTAAAAGCAGGTGATATTTAATTTTATAAAGCGCACATAACTTTCTCACTAAGTAATTGGTGTGTGCCACCGGGATTCGAACCCGGACCCCTCGACTCGAGGTTCAATTCTAAGCCACTGGCCTATGGCCGCTTATTGCAAGCGTAATCCTTAATAACCACGTAACATGTAGTTGGCACGTAGATTGTAGGCGCATCGTTACACAT
The DNA here is from genome assembly GCA_905147235.1 of Erynnis tages. Taxonomy (NCBI): domain Eukaryota; kingdom Metazoa; phylum Arthropoda; class Insecta; order Lepidoptera; family Hesperiidae; genus Erynnis; species Erynnis tages. The sequence goes on from LR990097.1 coordinate 898,021, forward strand.
TGCTGCGATGCTCTTCGGGTAGGCGATAAAGAATATAGTAGAATTAGAAATATACAAGCGTGATCGTCTACGCAAACGTTCACTCTCTAATGGAGAGAGACTAGTAAATATCGAGTGTTGTACTGTTGATATGCAAAGTCAAATCCCTGTTGAAAAAACGCTTCCACTCCCGCTGTCGTCTGTGCTTCAAACCCCTTCATCCTGGCGAATCGCCAGCCGCGTCACTGGAGTCGCAGTGCATTGAACAGACTGTTGTATGAACTTGTGTGCTTTTTGCGACGCGTATGCAGTTTTGGTCGATTGTTGGTTATTTTTGTGAACACCTAACAAACCTGACAATGACACGCGGTTCGCGTTCGTTAATGATGCACAGTGCCCCAAGCGTGAACACTGTCGAGTTGTGATTACACAAAAAGTTGGTTACAAAATTTTGAGTCTGCCTTCTCAGTACAGGATTATCAATTTCAACGGTTGTGTTGTGGTGATGAACAGAAGATCTTTTCACAGTATAAAAACACGTTACTGGTCCTGTCTCTTGTTCCGAGCTTCTGACGGCGGTTCCTTCTGCTGCCAAAGTGTAGAGACGGTCCAAGCATTTTCTGATTTCGGCCTTTACACTGGATTTGAGGTTTTTAAACCTGTCCAGATTTTCCACTCCTTTCCTGTCAGAACGATAGTTGTAAGATTGAAGATTACGAATCGATTTAACGATCGCAACGTAATTTCTAAACTTACTGTTTACGCAATTATGTGCGCATGTGTGTGCGTTCATTGATGATAATCGAAATAAAAATCACGATCGAATTCAGCTTTAGGGAGCTTGTGCACGCTCGAACCGGCAATCCAATTTCTGTTGAAATCTCTGCTCCGCTGGGAATATAATCCAGGAGCTTTCGTGCAGCGCACCGACGTCACGCCACACCACACCGTGGCGCCACGCAGGTCGTCGCATCCATCACACAGACACATCGTGCATCATTATTAAGGATCCATCGTCTGGGATCGGCATCATCGTGTGGAGTTGCTATCACCCCACGGTGTTCTAGTTCAGTTACCAAAGCCATTGGTGCTGTGACTTTACAGCTGTTTCGGTTGCTTATTATAATTGGTAATATGGTAAATATTAAAATTATAAAATGTGATCAATTTGCTGTTTGCTAATTCATTTTTTTAATTAACTTCTGATCCGTTTGTCTGTGTACAGTCACACTTACAATACGGGCACGCACGGGCGAACCGCGTGAGAAAAACAAGTCTAATTTGTTTACACAGCTCCTACGGGGTCGCGCGAACCGTTTCGGAATATCCCCGGGATTTCTCAGCCAAGGAGATTCGCTTCTGATGGTAATGTAGATTTTTTTTAATATTCATCATTCGTGCAAAAACACGATATTCGCTCGAGGTTAGTCATTTGGTGATTTTTTTCCATGATTATTCTTTTCATAATCATAGTAGTCTTTGCTTTGTCCCCGTGTATGCTATTTCGCACGCAAAAGTTGCTCGTACGACAGTGTTATTATCATTTTGTTGCATGTCAGTGTCATGTTCAATTAGGACAACCAATACAAAATTTTGTCGTGTTGACTGCTCGGTCGGTTAAGTCAGCCAATTAGGACGATACTTACACAATACAATACAATACAATACTCTTTATTGTGCACATACATACAAAATCATATTAACAATAAACATGAGAGAAAAAAAACACAATTGGCGGTCTTATCGCTACGAGCGATCTCTTCCAGACAACCATCTAGGTAAGGAGTTAAAGCATGAAGAGAGAGTTGTGGGTAGGGTGCACGATAAGACAAAATAGAGAGAATTGAATACAGAAATAGTGTATTTTACAAAATGACGGAATAAGAATAGGGACAGTGAACATCAAGGGAGAAAACTGTATAGGGGTAAATAGAAGGAATAGCTAAAGGCAGAAGGAGTGTTAGAGTTTGTGAAAGTGAGCTTTGATTTGGCTTTTGAAGGAAAACTTACTTACACCAATAAAATTAGTAGTTGACGTAACATTCGCACAGCAACACGTTCGATTATGCTGCCTCCCACACTTCGTATATCACATAGGTATTAGGTGCTATATGATATCCAAACACCTTGCTTATCCGTGACAGATAACATTTGATTGAGCGACAGTGCCACCGCGACGTATAAACAGGAGCTTAACAGCTTTTATGCTATAACAATGCGCGTATGTTTCGTACTTCGCATAGAATAATTAGCCTGCATTTTATGGGCTGTAGAACCACTGCTATAAAGCCAGGTCTGGTGTTTGCAGAAGGTATGGTGAGCAGAGATTTGAATGATAAGTTTTAATTTCTGTTTCTAGTCTGGGTGGATTTGTCTCGTTCTGTCCCATAGTATCCACGACACAGGTCCTAGTGTGGTTATGAGTTTGAAGCGTTATCCATTTTCGATTTAGAACCTTTTCGACCGTTTCTGATCTACACAAGTTTTACTGTACTACACACACTAGACGTTTCTATTTCTACGCCACATCTTTAAGATAATTCCTACAGTTATGAGGAGAGTGGCAACGGTCTCTCCCTTATAAATCGATTCACATTTTCCGCCCCACTAGATGGCTATTATCTAAAATCTTTGAAAGACATTTAAATTTCAAAGTTTCCCCTCAAACCGTCAAAGAAACGAAACTAAAACTTGATTTATCGTTTCAACGTCCAAATCACGAGACTGCGTAGAAATGAAGAAATTTGTAATCGTAACGAGGAGAACTCTCGAAAGTTCTCGAAGATTCCAGACTAACAATAGCTCCTGGGTCCTTTGTAGTGTCCTGGAAGTTTGTGAAGCAAGCGAGTTTCAACGTCTGCCTCGGTTATGGTGCTTTGTATTTCGTATTGTCATAATGTTTGCCTGCAAACTTCTTCGGATGAAAATAGAAATTTCAATTTTCTTAGCGATTGTGTCCTGAGCGTCCTTTATTAATAAACTGTTATTTAAAACTTATAACAACATGCGCTGTTTATTTTAAATTTTAAATTTACCTTGTGATTCATTTTTGATTCAAGTCTCATATCGTTAACAAAGGATATGGTCAGTTGCTTGGTTTTGTACTAATCCGGCTCAAAGGACCAAAGTTAAATTTAGAGAAAAACACAATCAAATTCACTTATTTTACATCATTGCAAAACCTTGCAATGACAACTTTGATGTATTTATTTTATTTTAGTTGTTTAAAATCTGAATGTCTTTTATATTAATGATTAGTATTATATAATAAACAAAGGACCCAGTCCGTTGCCTAATCCCGCGCTGATCCGGCTCGAAGGACCAAATTTAAATTTAGACAAAAGCATTTCGAGTGCGCTACGGCGGCATCAAGTGTTTTATTTTAGTGTTATAACCGGCCCGGTCTGGTTTACGATATTTACATCATACACGTAACTGCCGATTGCAGTTTAAATTTTACTACCATTGTGCGTTTAACATACATTTGCTTTATCTTGTTGATGTATGTTGTTCCTTTCCTGCGTTATAATATGTCCAGTTTTATCTTTATCATCAGTATTATCTACGGCATCGAAGGTTTCTTCGCCCTTACCAATCACTTCCTTAATTTTTTAGCTTTATTAATTTGCAAAAGCCTTATTATCTACTTAGAATGTCTACTGAAATTGAATTATAGGGATATAACCACAGTGTATGACGCTGTTCTAATGCCCGCCTTCTGTTATAATTGTATGGATTAATTTTGAGATGCACTTAGTAAAGTTACCATCACAATTCTTTTTAGAACTTTAGTTTGTGTAATGATCATCCTTTTGAGTAGAATTTTTCAACCCAAAATTTTAAACTCGAATTTAGTCCTGTTTCACTTGTTGATCGTTTTCCTAAGTATGAAGGCGTGTAGTCATCACCTTTACCGTAAAACATATTCTATAAGCTCTCCGACCTTATCCAACAGTGCAACCTACGAGTACAAGTCGCAAATAACCTCAGTGTCGCATATATCAAACGTGTCAGTGGGAAGCTGAAATACTGGAACACGAATCCCTCTCGCGAACATTTCATCATCGGCTTCTGGCGTCTCCGAAATAGTTAGTGGGTCACGGGCATGTCGGCTGCGAGGAGAATCCGTATGACTCAGAGATGAGGATCGGAGCGCCTTCCGGGGTTCGGACGCTTCTGTGTCTTCAAGATCATCCTTTGATTCTTGGTCGTCAGTTTTTATAACGATTCAGTCAGTGTTTTGTGTATATTAGGCATTGTCCTAATTGGCTGACATTGTCTGCGACATGGCAATTAGGATACAGGTTAATGAAATTAAGACATGAATAATTTTCTTCAGTGTTTCTTGGAGTCCGACACACGATCCTGGGTCAATGTTCGCAAATTTACAAAGATGAGCTTTTTCTTATTTCTTTTAATCCTCATCCCTGCGGTATACGTTTTTATATACGTATTCCTGTACGACTTTTTTGTGTTTTCAATTCATCACTAACACTCAGCTATTTTAGAAACTTTTTCATCACAGTCAAGGCCAATTCTCTGTTGGTTTGATGGAAGTTGTTGGTCTTCAATTTTAATGTAATTTCAAAGAACTTACGCAATTATTTTATAATGTGTGAAAAGTTAAATAAATACACAACAAATTCTTCGTCTAGTCTTCTTCGTTTGTAAAATGTCTTGTATCTGTGACAAGCAATAGATTACAGCTAAATGTAACAAATTTCTATTCGCCTGTTACAAAATGATAAATTCTCTCGCCTTGAAGATAGTCTTTTTTCAACGGGTCCATGTGAATATACATGAAATTCAACCTAATTATTTACTACAATAACATTCGTTCATTCGCTGAAAATATTCTTTATTATTGAGACGTCATTATTTTCGCGCCGCGCCATTGGCAGTAACGAGCCGATGACAGATGGTGTTCCCGCCAATCGATTGACCTGTCACCGCCAGCCACAGATAATAATTCAGATTTTTTTCTTTGTCTTTCGTTTTCTTTTGAGATACTTGAGTTAATAGGTATATTATACTCTATCCAAACATGCTCTTAAATTTTGAGATTTCAAATTATAACTTCCAGAAGAAGGAGTTTAATTGATAAAAATCATATTCAGAATGAATTTTGAAACAATAATCTTGTACGTTGAAAGGAAATATAGAAATAGTATCTTCCTGTACGTAAATGTTGTACGTAGAGGAGTAAAAACATTAACATTACCTACTCTAGAATCGTAAATAAACACAATGGCGTTGTTATTGCTCTATTGGAACCATTTGGTACGTATATTCTTATTATTTCAGAACGAAACGGAGTCGACTTTAACTCCAGAATTGACGAATTCCTATTTAGAAAAACAGATGCATAGGATTGTTGAACAATCTTTGAAATAACAATTTGTGACGTATTGAATGCACCGAATCTTTCACCGAGTTTAGAGCTATTTTCCACTCATTTCAGAAGTTTACTAATATAATTATTTGAAAGGTAAATTTAAGATTGAATCTTAAGTTATCCTTGTAAGCGTTTTTACTAGCATCATCGATATTATAAAGAATCAGGTTTTCATAAAGTATAATATCTGAATTAGAAGAAGAAAAAAGAAAAATCTTTAATCCGAAAGCATCATAATATTGTTTGTTAGTAGTCTGTTCCATCATAAGGTTGGTCATCATCAACGATGCCTTCTTTTCAAATCCGTTTACCTTTATCTTAAATCTAACCATCCAATACAGCCCAGTTATTATTATATACGACACGCATAAATCTCTCATGCTATTTTAAAACACCAGAGCGGATGTTGGTGTAATTTATTATACATAGTTTTATCCGCGAACGCGGACCGGCGCCAATCTGTACCAAAAAGTGCTTAACGCATGAAATATTTACGCGGTCCAGACAGAAATCGAATTCATCAAACGCCACCGCAGTATTTACGAGTATGAAGCGGAGTGTTTGATGCACATCGATGTTGAGAAGGAATCTGAACTTGATCAAGATCAAAGGTTGTTGGAGTTCAAAGGTATTTTTCATTTTGTATGTGGTATATTTTGTGCTCATCAGGCGATTAGGGTTTATGTACACCTTCCATTGGCCTTACCAATTTACGTATGTCTTCTGTAACGTTGTCAATGTAAATCTTTGCAAGCTCTTTGCCTCAAAACCATGACACTGTCATTATTCGAGCAGCCAGATATGAAGAACATGTTGCTTCACGACGGGTTAAACAGGGCTGGGAAGTGGCACCCTGAGCAACACCAAGTATGTTTGCCACGTTTTTTTTTATATTTTTATTTTATTTATTTATTCATGACAAAAATACATATACAATCTTACAATCTATCTGCCAAACTGTAAAACAGTTTGTCGGCAGCAGTTCCCGTGCCATTTTTGTCCAAGAAGAAAACATGGAACTAAATACCTTAAAATCTAAAACGAAGACGTCTACGTCTTATACGTTTATACGTCTACGTTTACCTGTTTACATACCGAGTTTACGTTTAACTGTTTCATGTCTTCCTCCTGTATGGAGACTCTTGCAAACGTCAAAACTTCAGGTCTAAAAGTCCCATAAACTTTGACTCCACGTAAAATAATGACCTACCCAAGGCCTCTAATCCTTTCACACTCACGATCGCAGTAAATTCATATTAACGCTGGAATTTCGAAAGTCCCCAACGATAATTCAAAAAATTAAAAACGACGGTCGCTCCGCACACAGGCCTATGTAAATTTACAAAGTTTCAGCAAGGGGTGGTTGGTGTTATTATGTAAATCGCCGGCGGGGTGGCTAAATGGTCCCTGGTCGTCACTGATTGTGATAAAATACTGAAGTGTTTTGGAAAAATCACGGTTTACGCGTTGAGATGGGTAGGGGCTGGGAAGACCGTTGTCTGCTATTCTTTAGGGTTGAGCCTCTTTTCAGATCAGAAAGATATAGACTTTTGTCTAACATCCTAACCAAATGCAGGTTAGTGGACATCACATGTGGTTATGGAGAACTCACTGGCAGACTTATTGATTCCGTATACTTGGTTAGAATTGATTAAATCTTTATCGGTCATAAAGTTCTAGGACTTTCTTTAAAAATAGGTCCTGTTACGCCCATGAGCGTTTCACTGGGTTCCGTAACGCGGTTGCCATGAATTCCAAATTTTCGATTCCAAAATTCGACGATTTCCAAATTATTTCTAGGAGAAAAGATTCTACTCTAGATACTCTAGATCGCTATTTTTGTATCATACACTTTACATTTCTGAATCACTGCAAAAATCCTAATGACGAAGGTGCACTAGTTATTAAATAAACATAATTATGTTCCATATTTTATCCCACATCTATCTTTAGAGTCAAGTCTTGACTGCGATCAATTCTACTTGTACGTTGTACTTTGATCGGTTCTAGCAAAGTTTAATAACACACAGCATAATTTTAACTAGGTTAGTCGCAAACTCCCTTAGTTAAACCTACCCTAGTCTAGACTAAGATAATTAGGTTCGCGCAAGTTCCAAGCTAAGGCTGACACACAAAGCTTATTTCTAAGAGAAGCCTTAGAAGCGAGAGTGTACATTGCACACAGACCTAGTTATCCGGACACCTAAAGAGGGTTGTTTTGCGAAATTGCATATGTTTACAAAAAATATACAACTAGTAAACGAGGGGTTTCTCTCTACTTGACAGAGTCAGAAATGATGTAATCCGTAGAAGAACGAAGATGATCGATAGCTCTTAAAGTTTGCAAATTAAAGTGGCAATGGGCTGGCCACATCGTTCGCAGGACTGACAATCGATGCATGCAAGAATGGCGTGTTTGTCGTCGAGGCTGTGTACGCCTTTTATAAAGGGTTGTTTGTCTTATATTCCACTGTCCATAGAAATGATGACAATACATACATAGTTCCCAGCCCTTAAACCTTCGCGTGTCCACGTACGACCGGCGCGCCCTTCGCCTCGTGTCTCGTGAAAGAGCCCCGTAAATGCGCATCAAGCCATCAACCTTGCCGCATTGCCACGCCTGGAACTATTAAGGGAAGGAATAAGCGAATGGGTAAACATTCATAACAAAAATTCATTGGGCATCACATAAAGCCTGATTCCATTTCATGCAACTCATGAGTATCTCCGGCCACCTCATCTCCGCAACTGAAACACAAGGCATGAAGAATATGCAGCTTGAGAGCGGGTTTAAAGGGTGGCGGTAGGCTATTTTACCTCTAAGGGCGAGCTACGAGGGCTCTACCACCTACAAATGCACGTAACATCGCCCATTTTAAGTCAATTCCGTATATTCATCGGTGGACTCATGACTCATGGACTCGTTTGCTCCCTCCCTTTCAGTTCTTGTCAATACACTGTTGGAAATGCGCCTCTTCTAATCGACGCCACTCCACCCGGTCCTGGGTGGCTACTACAAACTCTTAAAACCATCACAAAGTAATTTTGTCTTGTTTTAAATTAAAATCAAACATCTTTATGGTGGTTTTAGGAGTTTGTAGTAAACCCCCTGAACCCTTTGAATTCAACGGTTTCTCGCTGGCTTCTTCATGTCCTCAATCCCTGTAGAGGAAGCTGGGCTCCTTTTGCCAAGACATAGTCGCCATTCGAGGATCTTTCTTCCCCATCGCTTGTCAGTCCTACGGACATTATCATTACTTGACTTATCTAGGGCTTATCTAGGGCGTATCTAGGGCGTTAAGAATATCGCTTGCGTCATGGGAAATGTACACCTATTCCACGTGTCCCATTTCCCATGGAGGCGACTGGGCAACGTCGTTATAGCGTGACGCCTGGGCTCGGCTGACGACTGACGTGCGCAAACAGGGCGACGGGAACGACCGCCGGCCCGCTTTATTGCCTGGCACTTATTGCTCCCGCTCGGTGATGTGCTTGTCTAGGTCTAATAACACGGGCTGTACACATCATCAGAAGTAGTTTCGTAGGTAACATGGTAGTAGCTACCTAGCGAAAATACATTTTTACATTTTTTACCTGCAATACATAAGTGAAGCACTACAGTCTGTCCCTCGAGCGTCGTCACTGTCGTCAAAGTATTTGTATGGTTAACGTATGCCATAAGTATGCGAAGATGTCAAAACTGACTGATATTCTAATGACTGACATACTAATACGTACTAATGACGTACGAATACTCTATGAATACTTTGACGATAGTGTTCATGCTCAAGTCTCCTCTCACAGTGAGAAGGATCCACCACTGGCCTAATAAGAGTTGGTAGACTATAGAGTCTGTGTAATATGCCTTTCAGAACAAGAAAACTCTCAAACATGACTGTACATTTTCCTAAACTGTTGGTGAAGGAGATATACTTATAATTTTTTTTGTAAAGCGAACAAAACTTTTTTAAATGTCATTGGCGTGCCAATCGGATTCGAATCCGGACCGCTCAAGTAAAATTAATCCCAAGTATCTCTCTTGATTATAAGCTGTATGGTTTGAAAAGTTGTTGAAAAATTTTATGAAACTTTGTTTTCTACACTTATATTATAAAGAGCAAAAATTCGTATTTTTGTGTGTGTGTCTGTGTGTTTGTAATGAATAAATTCAAAAACTACTGGACCGATTTTAAAAATTCTTTCACCATTGGAAAGCTTCATTCACCCTGAGTAACATAGGCTATCTTTATTGCTAGATTTAGTCAAATTAATTGGCAGAGCGAAGCCTGCCGGGTCAGCTAGTTCTAAATAAAGCTATGTACCTACTCGTATATCTCAACTATGACCCGTGCAAAGAAGTCGACAAGGCTTGTATGTCAATAAAACGACAATTTGCAAGACCACGCAAACATCCGACCGTTCGACCTTCGGAAACTCATTGACCAACTTATGTCACGCGCAAGAATAGGGTGAGACGCGTGTGGGGTAGGTACGAGTACGTTTCCACCGTTTGTTGGCTCCACTGTTTGCGCGAACGACACGGGGTTGGACACGCCCTCTTTGTGTATTTTCCATTTCCACTCGGGTCGGGGTTCGGTTCTTGGTGACTTCCCACGGTGTAATTTAATTTTGAATGATGAGAGTTGAATTTCGAGATCGCGTCACGATGTAAGCGACATGATAACAGTTATGTACGACCTGAGTGGCGCAGTGGTTAAGACACCGGTGAGCTGTGTGGGCGGTCCTGGGTGCGATTCCCAGCAGAGCAGGGATTTGAATGATGAATTTGAATTTCTGTTTCTGGTCTGGGTGTGTTGTGTTGTTGTCTTGTGTGTGTCCAGGCACCCACGACACAGGGAATCATAGTGTGGGGCTTGTTTTTAAAAAAAAATATCGTCAAGATTTGAAGTTTGAATGATGGATTCAAAAAATCAAAAATTTTGAGAAGAAAGCTTTCTCCTTCTCTACAGCCCTTTGTAGTCCAATGGTGGACTTGATCCTCCCCCAATCCTCGCCGCTCCGCCCGGTCCTAGGCCCTCTGAATCCAACGGTTTCCCGCTATCTTCTTCAGATGGTCAGTCCACCTGGTCGGAGGGCGGCCTGTGCTCTTTTTGCCTAGACGCGGTCGCCATGTCCAGCTGTGGACGACCAAGAGTGAAGAGGACGGAAGAATGTATTTATGAAGATTATCTATAAATCAATATATATTATTTACATATATTATATGAGTATATCAGTATTATAATTCGAACGGTATGCAGACAGGAATTGGGTCAGACCCACCGACGTTTTATATGTAAGTGCGGTTAAGATATTTGGCATTATTTTCGGGAAATACTGAGCATTCTCCGTATCTATAGGCATTTCTCGGTATTCGCGTAGGCGATTTTTTAACGTTAAATTTAGGTATTTGCTCTAGCGGTCTATGCGGCTAGTTAGGCTTATAATTCGATCTCTTAATCGAGGGGTCCGGATTCGAATCCCTGTGGCACGTACCAATTATTTTGTAAAAAAATTAAATATCACCAGCTGTTACGGTGAAGAAAAACGTCTTGAGGAAACCTGCATGCCAGAGAGTTCACAAAAAAATGTTCTCAAAGGCATGTGAAGTCCACCAACCCGTATTAAATCACCGCGGTGGACGAAGACATTCCTCATTCATACTTTGCGATAGTGTCCATTCTCGGGGCACTGAAGTAATGTTACCGTGACTGAAGGCACAGCTTTGGCACGGTCATGACTTCATGATACTTTATGATACTCATGAAGTCATATCATCGCTCAGTCGCAGTAGATCCGCGGACTTGGTCAGTCGGCTGCCGGCTGCGCGGGTGTCGTGTGTCGTAGTGTCGTAGAGTCGAAGTGATAAGTCCGGTTGACTGCGTGCGTGTGTACTCGTATTGCTTGTTTGTTTGTTTGTGAGGTGGTTTCGAAGATTTTCGGTAGGTAGCTTGCTGGGAAGCGGTGGTGGTGTTTTATTATTTATTAACGTAAACCTACGTTGTGAAAAAGTAAAAGCAATGAAAAAATCTCGTGGGGATTTCTCGTACGTGGTGATAGCCCAGTGACTAAGAATTCGATCACGAATCGAGGGGTCCAGGTTCGAAACCCATCAATTACTTTGTAACAAAATTTATGTGCGCTTTATAAAATTAAATATCACATGCTGTTACGGTGAAGGAAACATCGTAAGGAAACTGAAGTCCACCAACAAACAATTTGTTTTTTAGGTTGGATGTGTGTGTGGTTGTTACTGTGATTACAACCAAATCTTGCTACTTTGATTCCTTAACCTATTGAATGTCCAGTAAACAGAAACACTACCTAGTTAAACAATAGCAGTCGGACCACCAGTGGTTCGATGCAAATTAATAGTTTAATATCAAAATATATATAAAATAAATTTCCTTAATATAAAATGAAATTATTTTAAAGTTTACATTTTCAAAGCACGGGACCTAGTTTTTTTAGTCCCAAAAAAGGGCTTTGATAGTGTGTGAAACATCACATAAAAAGACGTACCTAACATCTGTTCGTAACTCCTTATCGCCATAATGCCTTAACGAAACTGATTCCATTAGTATAGTTACATATCAAACGTCACCATTCATCAATGTAGTTGATAATTGCCCCCCGTTAAGGTAAAAAATAAGCGGTCAAGCGTGAACCGCGAATGTTTTATCGGCTCCTTACCGAAGGAGTCATTTGCTTGGATGGTTAGATGTAATAGGAATATTTCCACAATTCACGGTTAATTTGAAGCCGTTACTCTCATAAACGTTCCGTCCTTAGCTGGGCTCGTCATTCAACATAATATTATCTCAATTGACCCTAAAAATCTCCGCCTCCCAAAACCTCCCAACCTCCTCCCAAAATCAAACAACAAAATATATTATATAAGAGTATTATATAAGAGTATAACCATTTGCTGACCTATACCTCTATCAATTAAAACTTAAACTCGTACGTATGCGCTTTAAAACACGAACCTTTTAATTTGTTAATTTGTTAATCGGCTTACCTACCTATCCTAATACCAACAAACTGGCATTAGTTGAGGCTCTATAATCCGCCAAAAATAACATAGTTGTGTTCTGAACAACTTGTGTTTCGATTGAAGAATGTATTAGTCAGTAGGAGCTAAGTTTCTGACTGCTGAACGTCAGTTCCGTGTTATCGAAACCAAGGAGACGGATCAGGTAAATAGGTCACTGGTAGGCTATCACATTGCCGTACTCATCGTAAAAAGGTATTCCCAGGTAGGACGGAACCATTTCGCGGTGTAACCCTAAAAAATAACGACCAATCCATCAAACGTCATTTACAGCACCGGCGCATTCAATTCAATTAATACTTATAAGTATTCGAGACCATAAACAGACGCATAGTTGGTCTTCGATAAACGTTAGTGCCTTACGCCGATGGTAATATCGGTAACTGGGTTTCCTTTACCGAGGACCTTAGAGATTGGCCCGCTAAGGTGGTCTGCTCTTTGTTGCCCTTTTGAAATTAAAAACCTTTTACAATTCCATAAGTTGAGAAAAATGAAAAAAAAAAAAACATAAAAAGATCGATCACAAACATGTCTACATTCATACATATTATGAAATCTGGTAATCTGAAATCTGGGTAAGAATACTACACTGTGCCCGCGGCTTCGCCCGCGTGGATTTTAGAACTTGGTGCAGAGAAGGTTAAAAGTATCATATATGTTAATCCAGGTTATGATCTATCTGTGTACCAAATTTCATGCAAATCTGTTCAGCCGTTTTTGCGTGAAAGAGTAACGAACATCCATCCATACTCACAAACAGTAGTAGGATTTGTTTGGAAGCCGTAATAGACCAACATATGGAAATATTGTGCAGTTCCGTCAATATTACATACGTACTCGTACGTGTTGAATTGATAACTTCCTTATGAAGTCGGTTTAAAATCTACGCCTTTATAGTACTTTTCGACCTGGAAAAACGTTTTCTCCACGTCATCTTAAGACCCAATTAACGGTGGGCATGATATTCTAAAACCCGATATCGGTTTGACATTGTTCACGTGAAATTTACCAATAGTTTCATCTTAGTTGCTTCGTGAAATTCGCGTAAAATCCGCCAAAAAATGTTGTCAACCAGCACTATTCATGGATGTATCCAAAAGATGTTACAAAAGTTATTAACATCACTGGGGTAAAGTATTAGACTAAACAAGAAGCTATAAATATGTCTAAAAGTATAACTAAAAATAATTTTGAATCATTTCAATGTAAAAGTTACCACAATTTTCATTTTCCAATCAGCTCTGAACATCTCAATAACAAACAAGCTTACATCAACTATGTGAAGAACACAAACAGTGTAACGGTACCGTGCGTATTGACTACTGAAGTGAGGTATTGGCGTGGAGTGTTGGACAAGTGTAGTGTGTAGTGTATAACAAGTGTGCAGTGGGCATGGCGACCCCAGCGCCGCCCAGAGTGTCGAGGAACGTGTCGCTGCCCGCCGGCCGGCAGCCGCCCACTGTTGGGATGCTGGCCAGGCGCACCATGTCCGAGAGGTACATAAATAAATAAATAACGCTTCACACTCACATCCCCACACTAGGATTCCCTGTGTCGTGGGCGCCATGGCGCCACAACACACCCTGACCAGAAACAGAAATTCAAATTCATCATTCAAATCTCCGAACCCAAGACCTTCCGAGCAGCGCACCGGTGTCTTAACCACTGCGCCACTTGGATGCACACACATATTGCTCGAAATGTGTTTGGATAAGGTAGAGATGTGTTTTGTGATCTAGCTAGCTAGAGTACCTACGTCGTGTCGGAGTTTTGTATATATGCTGGCGATGTAGAAAACTTTGATAGCGTGATACAGGATATCCGTGGCGCCATCTCTTGACAAGTGGCGGAAGTCGCCAGAAGACTAAATGAAACACTTACGATATCGAATAAAAAATTGTATTCCGTTAATGTTAAATGTAAAAGTGTATTTCACTCTTGGATTGCACTCAAAAGTGAATATTATCTTTATAGCTTCTATTGTTGCTCAAAACGTCCGGCTTAAGACGATAAATGATATTATAGTCTAACAGATCGTCACCAGACCATATTATTATAGGAAGCATTATATCATTTTATGAAAGTAAAACATAATCTGAAGTAACACGAAATAAAATAAAGAAACAAACGAAATAAAAAAAAAACAAACGAAATAAAAATACAAGCTCGTGAAGCTAGCGTACTGAGAAAAGAAGAAGACACCGATAAAAAGTACAACAAGACGTCTAGGCCGTAGACTGTCGGACAATCTTTGTAGTGGGGAACAAAATTGTTTACTGGCTGTTTTTAAAATACGTTGAAATCATTGCATCGAAATGCGTCGTAAATCTGGAGACCGCAGATGAGATGACGCGTTTCCAAATCTATCGCGGATATAGAACTGGGATCACAATTTTTTCAAGTGTAATTATCTTTATGAAGATATTACAACATTACACAGAGAATGGGGATCAAGTAATAAATACAACAAAATCCATACGAATTTGCAGAGATTGCTTTATACTAGAACTGGCTATGCACATGCTGTTGTTTGTATGAAATTCAGGATAATATTCACTCTATTCATTAGTGTTTAGTGGAGGTGTTGATATAAATCGAACGACGCATGCTTAACTACTAAGTATTGAATAATTTTCTTCACGTGTTATGTACATTTGTGTTCATTTCATTGTTAATATGTTCACATACAAAATATATGTACACATTTATTTTTTTATTAACCGGTTGGAAAAAGATTTCTGTCGTTACATAAATTCAAAGGAAACAAGACCTTACCTATTGTATATGATAAAATTGAACTTATTCCTGAAACAATTTTATTGCTGTCTTTAAAAACAGATTGAATCGTTAAATGGTAACTAGAATCAGTCGTGTTTAACTCATAATTTTGTAAATTTGGAACGTTACGTTTTCATTTACGAGTCGCAAATCGCGTTACGAATCAGTTTCACTTGTACAATCGTTTAGTTCTGTGAATGTTTCTGTAATTTCTACGCCTTCTATTTTAATTCTAATTTCTAAATTCGAGTCAGTACGGATAACAAAACTGGTTTTTGTATTTCGATTAGTTCACAATCGTCTAGTGTTGCTGTTGCTGTTATCGTCGTGACTATATGGATGTTACCCCTTGTCTTAGTGGCGATGGCAAAATCGGTCGCTCGCGTCAAATTTGTCGTACGACAGCGTCATTAATAGTATTTGTCGCATGTCAGTGCATGTTATCAGTTAGGACAGCTCCAATCAGAGTCCTTATTGCTATGTCACACGCAAAAGTGTCTCATACGCTAACTCACTGCATACTGTGTTGCATGTCAGTTAGTGTCATGTTAAATTAGGACAGCTCAATCCTTGTGTTTAAACTTTGTCGTTTCGGTTGCTCGGTCGGTTATATCCGCCCATTCGGAAACCGCCTTAGGGATATTTCCTATATTCCTATTTTCTATCCTTTATCTGTTCGCGAGAGTGTCGGAAACTAAAAAGGCAGATAATGCATAAGTTATTATCATAATTGCCTGCTGCGTTATGCCAGTCAGCCGTCGATAACATAACTCGGGGCGTCTGGACCAAATCACGGACATTCGTAACGAGTTGTGGTGACACAAATACAGACGGACGGACGATTTGTTTATCATATTTTTCACTATTGTTAAGTTCATGGGAATCAGCAGCGCGTTTGATTGTGATGTCACCTGATTGAGTGTTAGTAATATTACAGTTAATTATTGATTTGCTTTGTTTAAGTTGTAGGTTTGCTTGTTTATATTAAGGTTTGGATGTAAATACGATAATTTCAAGATAATAATTAGATACCTAGTTTTCATTCGTAGGGTTCATTTTGTAAGAAGCCAATGATAACTAATAAGTTAGTATGTTTACTATTGTTTTAATTTGAGTCAATTCTTCTTTATTAAAGAATAATAGTCAGTTTTATTTTCTGGTATCTTTATAAACTTCAGAATATTCTGCGTATCGGATATTCATCGACTACCGTTCACGTTGCCAATCTATCGCGAGCAAATACACCGTTTAATCGAAGCGATGAAGTTTCAACCGAAAACGATGACCATATCTTACAAATAGACGTCGAAATAGCAACATCTGGTACGGTTCCTTTTACCTGACTTGGCATTCATCCATTAGTTGAGTGGAATTCACCATGGCCGTGAAAATTAGCAGGAATCCATTAGTTCTAGTCAAGGAAACCCTCCTCCTCCCTCCCATGGGGTTAATATGATTAATTGAAACGCGCCACAAAATGAACTGTTATTAAATGTACATCGTCTACCTCAGGGCAGTACATTAGGACCGCTTTTATAAAGTATTAACGTGATTAACAAATGCTTCAAAAGAAACAGTGTCACTAGTTTTTTATTCGCTTAGATATGGATTTTAATTAAATTAAAACCAAAACATATCATAAGAATGAACAAACGATTTTTAAAAATTCGCATGAAACATTAAATATGCCGTTTCTTAGTGAAGGGATAAAGGGTGAAGATGAGTACTGTAAAATAAGACCTATCGGCCCGTCGTACGGATAGTCTCATGCAATCACAAAACCTTGTCCTTATTGAGTGACATAACCGACCGACCAACACGACAAAATTAAAACACAGAACTCTGTATAGAGCTGTACTAATTCAAGTACGCTTTGACATGCGACGAAATGTACGCAACACGAACAAAATTCTCTGGATTATCTGCAAATGAAGACATAAGAAATAGTCTACGGGAACAGTTGTTAGATTCCTAATGACTGTTCACAAACTTATTTCACGTAGGACTGATATATTAAGCCCGACTGTAGGCTTGGGAGTTATTCGCGTAGGTGGCTAGCTAAAATTTCAATTACGATGGCTCTTGCGCAGGATTTAAATTTGGATATGTTAAGTGCCAGCCTCCGGGGTGATATCGTAATGTGGAATATGATTATGACTAAGCCGCGCTGCATATGAAGTCATCTACTTCGCATATTATGAAAAGAATCAAGTGTCTGTTGTTTGTATTAAAATTAAATTGTGTACATAAGATTTCAGTACATTGGAATGCATTTTAAAAATATTTTTTCTGTATAGATTTTTGTAATCTTTCGTTAACTTGCGTTTAATTAAGTGTCCTCATGTATGTCATGTTTAATAGAACGTAAAAATCTATCCACATTATGTGATAATACTTTGTTTTTTTACATAACCCCGTGTCCTAATTGCCATGTCGGACGCACAAGTACGACAAAGTCATTGCATAGATTTTGTCGCTTGTCAGTGCGTATTTGAATAACGACAGCTCCATACAGAGCCCTGTGTTTACATTTTGTCGTGTTGGTTGATCGTTGAATTATGCCAGCATTAGGCCTTTAACGATATCTTTTTCACGATGATTGAATTTTCATCTGGTTTTAGAGGCTCAGAGTGACATTAAATTTTTTCATATTTAGCAACTACATTTAATCATTTTCGCAGGTAGTTAATATTAGATTTGATCTTCAGATTATGGATGGCCTAAATGGCATTTGGTTGCCAGGCAACGTTTGTTTTTTCACAAAAATTATCATTCTCAATATCAACAGTTTCATTCTCAATCCATAATCTGAAGGTCGGTTATTAATTTCGGGCATTAATCGTTTAATAACTAATTCATGGCCAATGTTTCTTATATACCGTTCACACGTGTAAACGCTATTTATGATTCGCCATCCGAGTCCATAACGCGTTTCATAGCCGTACGAATGTTCGTTTGGTATTGGCGAGTTTTACAACTTCCCTGTAATGTTTGGATTGCGTTTCCTTTGACGGTATCGACCTTTGATTCAATCGGGTTTATAGACTTTATTGCTTCTGATATGAGATCTGTGCTGGTCTCGAAAGATGTTAGTGTTCTTTTTTGCATAATTATTACTGATCTCTGGTATTCACTGTGTTGCTTATTAGCTTAGATTATTATAACAATTTAAAATTTACCTTAGAATTTACCAATATTACGTCAAGGACATCATTGTAAGAAAAAATATTTGCTACAATATCTGCAAGTGGGTTTGTCGTTTATGGCCATTTTCAATAATCAATCTTTGGTTATAAACTACAATATCTGCTAGCAGGTCCTGTTTGTTTATCGTTTATGTTTTCAATAATCAATTTTTGCCATTTTGATGTTTGGTTGCCGTGTAACAACAGTTCTTTGGTATCTAATATCTATCTCAATCCATATCCGAAGATCTGTTATCGAAACCAACCGTTAAACTGTATTAATTTATATTTAATTATGAAACATGCGAGGATATCAAAATGCTTTTCTTTCAGAAAAAAATTAAATGTTTGTTTAATCAATGTTTTATTCACACAAATTCATGAGAGTCTGTATTTAAAATATCTCAAAGATGAATTGAAACCGAGAAGGTCGTAACCTAAGATCAATTAGTTTTGCTTTGCGACAGAATTGCTGTTTATTTCTGTCTATTCGCAGAAACATTCGTTCCTTTTACCTGGATGTTGCGTCAAATGGTTCTTCGTTATAAAAAATTATCGTTTGAAATCAGTGATATAATTATTTTAGTTTAAACAAAGTGATTTATTCAAGGACTCTGTCAGGCCTGCTACATGTCTTTAAAGACTCTGACTTTGGATATAATACTTCACTTAGAGGAGGTCCGATTGTTTTTAGATATTGTGAGTTGTATCCGAATTATGCAAAAATGTTTCTGTGGCCAGCCAGTAGCCAATTAGCCTTCCTATATTTCTTTTGTCCTATTCATAGGAAAATATGGAAGGAGCACTAAGTGTGGAAATCCTACTAAAATCGAATATTAACACCTGATTCTTTCCTTCTCAACAGTGACTTGGAGCCAGGCGCGGCCACCGCCCCCTCGGGCAGCTCGAGCAGCTCGAGCCTGTCGTCAAGGAGCAACGAGAGCAACACCGTCGCCCCTGACCAGCAAGGTGAGGTCGACCACCAAACCCTACGTCTGTTAAGCGTCTTCCTACTTAGAGATCATCTGCTGCAGAATTATTTGCTGTACAGGCTGAATTTTTCATGGGGAAATCCGAAACTTTGAGGAATAGTGATAGAACGTATGCGTTGCTGATGATTCAGATGATGCGGCCTACTCCAGGCAATTCAATCTGGACCTGAGTCCTTAGCCTTCTAAATCCAACCGTTACTCGCATAATCCGCATTCTTCCTCATTGTGAGGTGACCTGGCCAGAGACTTGGAGAGGTCTAGTCGTGATGTCTTTTTGCTTTCTCATCAGTTAATTGGTCCTTCAACAATATCCTTTCTAAAATCACAAAATGTTCCTTTTTCCAGCTTCCCAATCGGACTGGTCGGAGGAAGAGGAGCCGCTCGCGGCGCAGTGGGCGGACAGCCTGCCGCCGCAGGTGCTCGACTCGCTACTCCTCTCCGCCAGGATACGGAAACGCCAGGAGGTTATACACGGTGAGTCCACATCAACGTGGTACATACGTCCACCAAGTGACATTAGGCCAGCGTGCTGGATTAAGGTCTACATCCTTGTTATTGTGAGAGGAGATCCGAGCCTACAGGATACGGAAACGGCAGGAGGTTATACACGGTGAGTCGATGTGGTACCATTCAGACTAGAATGGGTTAAGAAATTCGTTTCATTTATTTTTGTCGACGTATCTAAGCCATTTGTATGTGTGTAGCTTGAAATCTTTTTAATAAACCGATGTTAACGTCAGCTGATTTTTTATTCAAATGATGGGAAACAGATAGTTTAAATATCGTGCAAGTAAAAAGGTAGTAAGTGATGTTAAAGACGTTTAAATTGTTTATGTAAATGAGGGTTCCACGGGGATCTGTTCTGAGGCCAATCTTTTATTTTGTACACAGCACCAATATTAAACACATTCTAGTAGATGATTTGAAATTTGTATCATTTGCTGATGTCACTTATTTATTCGTCCATCGAAATAAACCACCAAATGTTTTAGATGACGCTGATTATTTTGGTTTTAATCAGTTTTCTAATTTAGTTTCGACCGATCCGGATTTTGCTACGTTTGCTTTAATGTTCACTTGTCTCATCTTCCAGAGCTAATAGTGTCGGAAGGGTCGCACGTGCGGTGGCTGAAGGTCCTCGGGAAGGTGTTCCTGAGGCCTCTGGAGAGCCAGCCGGGGCTGCTGCCGGCGGAGGAGCTGCGGGCGCTGTTCCCCAACCTGCCCGGCGTGCGGGAGCGCCACGCGCGGCTGTACGCGGACCTGCGCGCGGTGCGGGCGGACGCGCGCGACCACATCGTGCGCCTGAGGCCCGTCGCTGATGCGATGTTGAATACGGTATGTTGGCAACGCCTGGTTCTATGTCCACAGAACTTGCGGGACTTACAAAAGGACTAGAAGAATAGTTGCAATATGCAACGCTTCAACCATCTGTGCCTGAAGTGGTCAATTATTTTTCTTATATAAATTTTCAGTTATGAGTGAGTTCTGTTGATTGGTTATCAAAGCTTAATGACTAACCCTCCCTGTTTGGAGTTTGGGAAGATTGTTGGAGTGTCTGAAATTTTGTTCAATCAATGCGTGATGTTTGTGTGTGTTATTGTGGTTTTAAAAATTATGACGTTCGATTTTATTTCCAAATTTAGTTCTTTTATTTTATTGTTGTAATGAGCGTGATCTGTGTAATTTTATTTGATTCCTATTTCATTCTTTTCTCCCCTTCAATCTGAATCGTTTTCGTGTTTTTATTAAATTTTCTATTTCCAATCTGCTATTTGTATTATTTTCCTTATAATAATTAAACTAAATTTTGTAACATTTCTATGTTATCGAATTCGAGTTATCGATCCGTCGTTAAGCCCTAATCGCAACCCCACAGCTGGGCGAGAGCGGGTACGCGTCGTGCCTGTCGCGCTTCTGCCGCGGCCAGCGCATGGCGCTCGACGCGCTGCGCGAGCGGCGGCGCAAGAACAAGGAGCTGCACCAGTTCCTGGCGGGGCGCGAGCAGCTGCCGCTGTGCGCGCGCCTGCAGCTGCGCGACCTGCTCGCCTGCGTGTGGCAGCGGTGAGTGAGAGGGAGAGAGCTAGGCGCGACAACAACGACCTGCACCAGCCTTAACGTTGTCAACAGGATCGTTAGTGTCGCCATTTGTCGCACTGACAGCGAGAGAGTGAGAGGGAGAGAGCTAGGCGCGACAACAACGACCTGCACCAGCCTTAACGTTGTCAACAGGATCGTTAGTGTCGCCATTTGTCGCACTGACAGCGAGAGAGTGAGAGGGAGAGAGCTAGGCGCGACAACAAGGAGCTGCACCAGCCTTAACGTTGTCAACAGGATCGTTAGTGTCGCCATTTGTCGCACTGACAGCGAGAGAGTGAGAGGGAGAGAGCTAGGCGCGACAACAAGGAGCTGCACCAGCCTTAACGTTGTCAATAGGATCGTTAGTGTCGCCATTATCACCATTAACATCACAAATATCATTATCTTCAGTGCCAGTATCATCACTGTCATCGTCTTTATCGTTGTCGTTATAATGGGGATCGTTAGTGACGTCATAGTCGCCACTAACATCACAAATATCATTATCTCCAGTGTCAGTGTCATCACTGTCATCGTCTTTATCGTTATCATTATCATGGGGATCGTTAGTGACGTCATAGTCGCCACTAACCTCGCAATCATAATGATCGCGTGTGTCAATGGCATGGTCATTGTCGGCACTTATGTGTCCCCATCATCATCACTAACGTCATGTGTGTTATAGTTGTCATCACAATCGTCCCTAACATCACGATCATTATCTGATTCGCCTGAACTACAAGCCAGAGGTCGTGGGTTCGATTCCCACCCAGAACAAATATCTGTCTGTACTTGTTCTGTGTCTGGGTGTCAATTATTTATATAAGTATGTGTTTAAAAATATATATGTAGTTTATCAGCTATCTGGTTACCATAACACAGGCTCACTGCCTATTTTGGGATCAGAAAGCCGTCTGTGAGCTGTCCCACAATATTTATTTACAATATTTACTACATTCGGGCTATCGGTTGGCTTGTTTGTGGCAAAGGCGAGTGCAACGTCATCGTTACTGTCAACAATGCCAAAATCGACAGTTAAAAATAGTTTTTCTTATTTTTCCGCAAAATACAGAGATGTGAAAAACTCTGATCGGACCATCCATTTATTGTTTGTCTTTCTCCTCCAGGCTTACGAAATACCAGCTGCTCCTCGAGGGCATATACAAGACGGTGTGCGAGGAGTCGCCCGAGGGCTCCGAGAGCGAGTGCGACAGCGCGGAAGACGTCGCCCAGCTGAAGCGCGCCTTGAACACCGCCAAGGAAGTGTTGCACAGCGTCGACACGGCCATACGCACCGCTGAGAACGAACACAGGTCAATACACACACAATGAGCACAAATGTTTGTTCTGTGTCTGGGTGTCAATTATCTATGTATAAGTATGTATTTAAAGATATATATGTATGTTTATCAGCTATCTGGTCACCATAACACAAGCTCACAGCTTACTTTGGGATCAGACAGCCCTGTGTGAGTTGTCCCACAATACTTATTTATTTATTTATTTATTTACGCATAGACAGACGTAAAAATACGCTCACACACGGACAAACACGCAAACGCAAGCGTAGCGTTTCAGACATAAATTGCCGTTGTAGACAAGAAATATTCTTACAACTGTCTAATGGTATTAACATCTGTGATCACTAGTTTATGTGGAAATATACTGTGGTGGTTAAAATGAGATTATTTTTATTGACGGTAAAAATTTTACTTGATTGCAACCAAATTTATATTATTAGACGGCAGCATAAAACGTTCGATTCCCATGAGTTTAAATTTCTGTTTCCGGTCTGGGTGTGTCGTGTTGTTGTCTTGTGTGTGACCAGGGCACCCACGACACAGGGAATCCTAGTGTGGGGCTGTGAGTGTGACGCGTTATTGTTATTATTATTATTATTATTATATTATAATGTTATGTTTGGTTTCCGGACAACATCTGTTGTTTCAAAGCAATTTAAAAGAGTTTTTGGAAACCAACCGGTATCAATCTCCACACCTGGAGGCTGGATATTGAAAGCCATTGTGAGGCCTGCATCCTCCATCCCCAGTGGGTAACAGATAAAGTTTAGTCAGATGACAATGTTAAACACGCGTCCCGCCCCGCAGACTGAGAACAATCCAGAGCAAGCTGGAGATCCGAGCCGGCGGCGCGGCGGGCGGCGAGTGGGACGAGCTGCGGCGGCTGGACCTCACGCAGCACGCACTCCGGCTGGAGGGCGAGCTGGCCGTCCGCAGCGACACCAACAAGAAGACCTCCGTGCTGGTGAGCAGCCTACACTCTTCCCTACACATTTCCCTAGCTTAGAGTTTAGAAAACTTCGATAGCGTGATTCAGGCAAGGCGCCACAGCACTTGAAAGGAGAATTGAACAACAGGAGCGATACCAACAAGAAGACCTCCGTGCTGGTGAGCAGCCTACATTAGACCAAGAAAGATTTCCCTAGCTCGGAGTTTGGAGGTAGAGGGGAGATCTCCCGCCAGGCGACGTCACTGCCCGGGGAGCGCGCTCCGAATGTTAATGCGGACCGTTTGTATATATGCACAGATTCTATGGAACCTCGATAGCGTGTTTGAGGACACGTGTTCCAATTGGCCAGTTCGGTGTGACGCGTGTGACGTGTTCTATTGTTGACTACACTCGCTGCTTGCGTCACGCGTGGTCAGCATTGCATGTGAAGCGCGCGCTCATATTACTGTAGGTATCGCGCCGCTACCGGAGTTTAGAAAACTTCGATAGCGCGATTCAGAATACGCGTCACTAGACGCCATCTTTTGGCGAGTGGAGGTAGTCACTACAAGACAATCGAGTAGATAAGGGTTTCATCACCGAACGATCGGAAAACAGGCTGTATTGTATACTCATATACACCTTCATTTTGGTGTTCTCAAAGTTGTCTCAAAAGTCACTTAAAATCTGGTCTGGATTATTTGTCGTAAATGTTATGTTCTGCTAGCCCCGCAAATTGATATTGCGATGGAACCTTGTCACAATAACAGCTGCGTGACGTTTGTAATAAAAATTGTAATAAAAATAATTTTCCACTTTACTTATCATTTCACGAGCACGACTGTTAATTAATTTCTTAGTCATTTTAACGGATAAGAGATAACAAAACTAAAGAACAAAACTCAACAATAAAACAGGATAACAAAAACAAAAAGCATAACGGTAACATAAAATATAGGTAACAAGTACTCGATGCGCGTAAGCACGTAAGCGCGGGCTGACCTTGCGGTACTGACGTACTTGCGTCACCAAGATGGCCGCCAATCGCAATATCAACTCGCGGGGCTTATACAATAGAGGTTAACATCAATGACGCTACAGATAGTCGCAAAAAACTGATTTTTTTATGACATTTTGAGTAACTCACGACGCCCAGACCAGATTTGACTTTTGAGACACCTATAAGAACACCGAAATGAAAGTGTATACGAGTTGACAGCCTGGTACCGGATCATTCTGAGATTGACTCCTTTATTTTGCTTACGGGACTTACTTAAATACTCCGCTATGCTCCAGACCTCTCTGTTGTACGAAGAGATGAAAGTTGCAGCCAAACGGTCTATATACATATACTACTATATATGAATGTGCTATCGTTCCAGGCCCTGATGCTGGAGGAGGCCTTAGTCCTCCTGCAGCGCGAGGGGGACAAGTTCGTCCTCAAGCCCATGGGGCCGGGCCAGCCGGGACAGCTTCTGCCGCTTATCAAATGGTAATTCGATTCAATTCAATTTCTTTATTTGTGAAGTAAGGTACGCCAGTAACCCATTAATGACCCACTACAGGTCGGGTCTCTTTCTCGTAACGAGAGGGATGTAGGCCGCTGTCCACCACGCACCACTACTGCCCGTTGGTGGACTTCACATGCCTTTGAGAACATTTTTTTTGTGAACTCTCAGGCATGCAGGTTTCCTCACGATGTTCTCCTTCACCGTAACAGGAGGTGATGTTTAATTTTATAAAGCGCACGTAACTTTTTTACAAAGTCATCGGTGCGTGCCACTGGGATTCGAACCCGGACCCCTCGATTCGAGGTCGAATTCTAAGCCACTGGGCTATCACCGCTTTAAGTAAGGTACAATTGGTCTTAAATATAAATTTATAAATAGTTGTTAGTAAAAGTAATATTGAAATTTAAAAAAATATGACAAATACCAATTATCTTACAATATTGCTCTGTAACACTACAAAAGTGTTATTAGGTTTTAGGTTCTTAGTGTAATTAGATCAAAATCAATCAAAATCAAAGTCTTTTATTCATTGTCAGGTACGAGTTGTGTACACTTAATGAACGTCACACATGATAGAATATTATCTTACATCTAACATCCGCTTTCGGTGCCCCTCAGGCTAAAGTAGACCAGGAGAAAAAAGCGGGCGGAAAAAAACTCCCGGCACTCTTTTAAAATCAATTATGATCTAATTATATTGCAGTATGATTTTCGACCGATAAATGAGCACGCGTGACAGCAATCGCGTGTGTCAGTATCAGTCTAGTGTCATCTGCTCACAATTTGTTACATTATACATACAGATAGCGCAATAGTTAGCCTTTTGTTTCGTTACAATAATCTCGTGCTAAATCAACCCTTATGTATTCAGGGATAAGGTGCTGTTTCGTCCGAACGCGGCCGTGAAGAACACTTTCTTCCTGATGAACATCAACGGCGTGCAGATGCACGAGCTATCCGCCAACACCTCCGCGGAGTACTCCACGTAAGTGCTATGTCATACCTCTAATTACGAGTAACTCATCTCTCGTCATAAGCCTTCAAATGATCAAATAGAAGGAATTTATTAACTTTTACTTTTAGTTGCTTGTCAGTAACCCATTAATGACCCACTATAGGGTCGGGTCTCCTCTCACAATGAGAAGGATGGATGTAGGCCTTAGTCCACCACGCTGGCCTAGTGTGGGTTGGTGGACTTCACATGCCTTTGAGAACTTTTTTTTTCTGAACTCTCAGGCATACAGGTTTCCTCACGATGTTTTCCTTCACCGTAACAGCGAGTGATATTTAATTTTTATAAAGCGCACATAACTTTTTTACAAAGTCATTGGTGGAGTGCCACTGGGATTCAAACCCGGACCCCTCGATTCGAGGTCGAATTCTAAGCCACTGGGCTATCACCGCTGATGGTTTTAGTTGTTTAATTTTTTGTAATTTTAGTAGTTGTAGGTGATGAGGTCATTGTAGTTTACAGATCGGTTCACGAAAGACTGCATCTGATTACTCTCTTTTATAATTACTCTCTTTTACAATTTACTGTCGAGACATATGTGTGTTTGTTAATTGATAGCAAAACAACGTTTGCGGGGCGGGGCAGCTAGTTATTATTTGTAAACACGTGTAATAATGTTTCAGATGGGTGAGGCATATCCAGGAGGCGCCGCTAGCGAAGCTGACGGAGCTGAAGCCCAGCCTCACGCCCTCGCACCACCACACCCGCTCCACCGACGACTCTGGTGAGCCGCTGTCCGGTTACCCATTACTGACCCACTGCGGGATCGGCTCTCCTCTCACGATGAGAACGATCTAGGCCTAAGTCCATCACGTCGCACCGTGGATTGGTGGATTTCACATCTCTAATATTCCCTATGAGAATGTAATGGATACAGTTGCGGCAGATCATATTTGATCTTATAAAGAGCACATAATTTTTATTAAAATTGTGATTGATGTGTGACACAATCAATGGTGACACAAATTAATAACTAGCTTAATATAGACATTATTTTAGTACAGAAATTGAGGAGAAATCCTATTTGAGGTTTGAAATGTCTGCCTCAAATAAGGTATCTCCGGCGATAGTGTTCGTGTTCGCGTCACTATCGTCAACGTATCCGTACGTTTCATTTTCGAAGTCCAAAAAAAGCTTGTTCTTTTTATAAATTTTTACGCATCGGTCTCATTTTTGAAGTACATAAAACTAGTTTCTTTTTTTAATATTTTCTTACTTTTTTCGATATTTCAGGTATCAACGTATCGCGGAACCCGTCGGACGCGTCCTCCACGTCGTCGTCCAGCGTGCCGCACTACTCCAGCGGCGAGCGCGACACGCCGCTAGACAGGGAGGGCGACAGCGTGCCGCCCGAGCGCGAGCGGGACGGCGACAGCGCGCCCGCAGACAGCCACCCCGCCCCCGCGCTCGACAGAGACGACAGGGACGAGAAGGAGAAGGACGACGCGGATGTGGAGGGCAGGTGAGGCGGCTTGCTTGTTGTCCATCTAGTCTATCGTCTAGTCCATCGTGGTGGACTAAGGCCTATGTCCTTCTCATTGTGAAAGGAGACTTGGTCACTATACCAAGGCAATTTTAAGAGATCAGAGAATACAGCCTCTGATAATAAATTTACATGAAGATGTCAGTGACTGCTGCACAGACGATGACACAGATATAGATTAATATTCCAAATTGATTAATAATTGTTTAAAATTATTGTACTTAACCTTTCCCTTATTACCTGCTACTAACTATCGACAAATTCCTGTTTATTGTTACACACAACACTAGAAGTGTGAGCGAGAGATCCGATATGCCTATAAGTGTGAGCGAGAGGTCTGATTAAAATGATTTATGACTCAGTTCGCACGTTTGTAATGGCCCAAGTATAATGAATTACAGACAGTAATGTGGTGAACCGGACGAATGTTCCTCGTTCATATAAAAAATATTTCACGGTGTTAGAGGAGAGCAAGATAATGGTAATATGGAGCCAAGGTGAACTGTTATACTCTACACTCTTATATTGCTATATAACTCCCGCAAATTGCTGATGCGTTGCTGCTGCGATAAGCAAGTCGAAAGTGCCGTCAGTACAAATAAGGCTTGCATCAAATACTCGTATTTCCTATAAGAAGCCCTGGCCATCGAACAACGCCGCCGAAGCAACATTCAGGCGCATTAGCAATTTGTAAAGATTTTATCTAAATCACTGTACTGTTACAATGGGTGACACTACCAACATGAAGTATTTTTAGCTCTATTTTCAGTTTCTAATCGACGTGACGTGAACAAGCTTCCAGTGAATTAGTAATTTATGGGGTTCGTAAGGATGGGAGGTTTTCATAAATGAATTATTTATCTTAAGCCGTGTTTCCGTTGAAGAAACGTCGTCAACATTACGTTGGAAGCACAGAAGTCGTCAACGGTTTCAGTGGAAACGCCCCTTAACATTCATCGTTCGCCCCACAGACAACGTCGAGCGGCCGTGGGACGCATCTCGACGCACGGCGCGGACCACACTCCGTCGCTGGAGGCCGTGAGCGCCGTCACGGTGCGCGACCCGCCCGTGCAGTGCGTACACACCGCGCACAGGGCCTTCTCGCATCAGGGTATGTTGATTTTGTACACTAGGCCACCCCGGACTTGTCTGTAGCCCGTTAATGACCCACTACAGGGTCGGGTCTCTTGATTTTGTACACTAGGCCACCCCGGACTTGTCAGTAGCCCGTTAATGGCCCACTGGCGGGTCGGGTCTCCTCTCACAATGAGTGGGATGTAGGCCGCCGTCCGCTACTCACTACTGCCCGTTGCTGGACGAACATACCTTCAAGAATGAACTCTCAGGCGTGCAGGTTTCCTCACGGTGTTTTCCTTCACCGTAACAGCAGGTGATATTTAATTGTATAAAGCGCACATAACTTTTTTACTGTGAAGTGGGGAGCAGGGTCGCCATGCGATGTGGGGTAGATGACGCACGATTCAGACGTGTGTTCCGCATTCTTTCAGCGTTGAGTACATACGTACGTGCCGCTACATTACATTACGTGCGTGCCGCTGGGATTCGAACGCGGACCCCTAGATTCGAGGTCGAATTCTAAGCCACTGGGCTGTCACCGCTGCGATACACACTATATATATACATATATATGATGGTAACCTGTCCGTGTCTCCACAGAGCGTCTCCGGCGGCTGGACGAAGCGATCAGCCGGGCCCTGCGCGCCAAGAGCGCCGTGGTCGCCGAGCTGCTGGGCGTGCCCGCCGACAGCTACGCCCAGGTCGCCGAGCTGGCCGTCGCCGAGACGCTGGGACACGGTGAGCGCCGCTGCCCACTGTTGGGCCTTCACACCGGAGATGTGGAAGGTCTCCGTCCTACTGGGGGCTCAATCTGTGTGACCCAAAAGATTTCGTGCCGATATCGTGTGACATCAAACCGTACGTCATTTAGCAACTCGACACGATAAGGAACCTTAATGTCTATTCTATAAGGCACACAATAGATTGTCACGATATTTGACTTTTAAGCCTTTTTTGACTTTATCACGGGCAAGACACGACATTGCCGCGATACGAGCGTGGTTATACACAATCAGGATCCTAAACTGTAATTAATGTGTAATGTAATTCGACTTCATTAGGTAGATCACATTCTGCCGAAGAATTCCTCGACCTAGTCAAATGTGTTTGTTACCGAGACGTGTTTGTTTGTTAGCAGACGTGACCGGCGAACGAACGCGCCCCGACAACGAAGCTGTGCCCGACATACACCAACTGTTGTTAGCGGCGCAAGCGCAAGGTAATTTTATTTCGTGCGAATAATTCGAACTTAGGGGGCTTCCATAAATTACGTAGGGGGGGGGGATCGAGCTAAATCTTTCCAAATCTCACTAAGGGGGGAGGGGGTGTTGGCAAATATCAAGTAATTATTTTTAGCATAAAACGGTGTAGAATTATTTATTCTATTTCTCTCAATTTTTATTTGATACTCATTATTTAATTGTATGACTGTGACTCAATAATCCAACACGTTTACAGCTGAAACATAAATTTTGAAGAATCTCACGTGCGATTAGGCGAGGGGCAGGGAGTTGGGGAAAATCTTACGATATCTCACCAAGGGGGGAGGGGGGGTCGAACAATTTGCGAATTATTAAGTCGCCACATCTTAACTTTGCTGCTTGAGTCTAAATGAGTCAGAATGTAGTACGGCCACACAAGACATCTCGAGAACGTCAAATGTATTGTTATTTGGCGTTAAGTAATAATATAATTTATTTGTTGGCAGCGAGTCAGCTGACAGCCGCCCTGAGCGGGGCGCTGTCCGTGAGCGAGGCCGCCGCCGTCGCCGCGCGCGCCGGCCGCGTCGGCCGCTGCAACTCGTGCACGCGGCCGCGACGCGACAGTGCTGGTACGTACCACTAAGACATACGCCAGTCTGTACACGCGAATGAACATGAGATACAGGCAGCCTGCACACCGGTAATGACCATAAATGACGACCTGAGTGGCGCAGTGGTTAAGACGCCGGTGCGCTGCGCGGAGGCTCCTGGGTTCGATTCCCAGCGGAGCAGAGATTTGAATGGTGAGTTTAAATTTCTGTTTCTGGTCTGGGTGTGTGTGTTCATGTCATGTATGTGTCCATGGCGCCCACGACACAGGGAATCCTAGTGTGGGGCTATGAGTGTGAAGCGTTATTTATATATTTTTTTATTTATTTATAAATAAATAAATGATCGTATCTCTTCTCACACTGAAAAAGGTGTAGGCCTTAGTACACCACACTGAACTAGTACGGGTCGGTGGACTTCACATGCGTTTAAGAACATTTTTGTTGTGAATTCAAAGACAGCAACGCACTGGAAACATCGTCAGTCTCTGGTGTTGCCCGAATCCTTAGGCGGTTGTGAACACTAATCGTGAGGTGGTTTGTTTGTCTGCATTTTTTAATAAAAAAATATCTAACAGTGAAGTCCACCAACGGGCAGTAGTGGTGCGTGGTGGACGGCGGCCTACATCCCTCTCTACGTGAGAGGAGACACGTTGATGCAATGGGTCAGGAAATGAAAAAGTGGGACAAAGAATCCTTATATAGAGCTACTCGTATGTGTGTGAAACATTATTTGTTTATTTCCAGCGGAAACACCCGAACCGCCTCCAGAGCCGCACCCCGCCGTCCCCGAGGCGGACAGGTCGGACAGGTCGGACAAGCTGGACAAGCTGGAGCACGCCCTCCTGGGAGCGACGGAGGGCTCGCTGGACACATACGACACGTACGACACGCTCGACGACTACTCGCACCACCACGACGCCGCCGTCGAGCCGCCCTGCGGTGAGTCGAGCTTTGGTTAGGGGATCGTCCGTAAGTTGCGTCACACGTTAGTGGGGGGGAGGGCGTCACCCGAATGTGACGTACTGTGACAAGGGGCGGGGGGTCAGAGGCTTTGTGACGTCACATTTTGAAATTTGAGATCCATAAGGCGAAATTCGTATGTGAATAAATAACTTTAAAATTTACAAACTTGATCCATATTTATGAATAATTTAGCACTCTCGCTGGACTTCGCATACCTTTGAGAACATTTTTTTGTGAACTCTTAGGCGTGCTGGTTTCCTCACGATGTTTTCCTTCACCGTAACAGCAGGTGATGTTTAATTTTATAAAGCGCGCATAACTTTTTTTACAAAGTCATCGGTGCGTGCCACTGGGATTCGAACCCGGACCCCTCGATTGGAGGTCGAATTCTAAGCCACTGTGCTATCACCGCTCTCGATGTTATAGTTTTTGTCGAGTATTTTTTAAATTTGAACCTTTAATTGTTATCCACAGACACGGAATGGTCGGGGTCAGCGGCGCGGCTGGCCAGTCGGCTGGTGGGCGTCACCAGCGGGCTGCAGTCGGCGCTGGGGCAGCTGGCCGCAGCGGTGCCCGCGCTGGTGGCGGAGCGACACGCGCTCAGGGCCGAGCTGGTGCTGCTGCGGGAGAGGCGGGACCGCCGCCCGCGACCCGGTCAGTATTAGGGCTCACGGGGAACGACCTGTGAGGATGAGGAAGTTTCTAGCACAAAGTAATAGGATGAGGACCTCATCCTCTATCCTCCATCCTATATCCTCATATATTCACGAGGAAGAGGATGAGGAACGTTTCGAGTAAGGGAAAAAGAGCAAAAACTATATAAATAATTAAAAAGGTTGGCTAGGGAACCCTATAATGATTCCCTTTGACGTGTGAACCATGGACACACAAAATTCCTCACAAATTCCTCTTAATTTAAGCGGTGAGGAAGAGGAAGTACCATTAAATGCGTCACTTCCATTAAGAGGAAGAGGAATCCTCATCAACACTAGTTGGCACTCAACCACACTAGTTAGTATTCAAGCCCTTTGAGCGCCCTGTGACGGTGTGTGAAGGGGCCACTGTGTCTTTGATGAAGCGATCCGAAGGCTTTCATGGCCCACTGTTGGGCCCGTAGCAGAGGGAGGTCTGCAGCATTCTCCACCACGCTGCTCCAACGCGGATTGACGGAGAAACAGGCTAATGGCCGTGTCGTATGTGCGAACTCCAAATGTCCACCTGTCTGCAGCCGTTTCATGGCCCAGTGTTGGGCCTGGGCTCTCCCCACAATAGCAGAAGGCCTGGAGCATTCGACGACCTGAGTGGCGCAGTGGTTTAAGACACCGGTGCGCTGCGCGGAGAGTCCTGGGCTCGATTCCCAGCAGAGCAGGGATTTGAATGATGAATTTGAGTTACTGTTCCTGGTCTGTGTGTGTTGAGTTGTTATCTCGTGTGTGTCCATGGCGCCCACGACACAGGAAATCCTAGTGTGGGGCTGTGAGTGTGACGCGTTATTCATTTATTTATTCTCTACCACGCTGCAATGGAGATTGATGGAGAAACGGGCTAGTAGACTGCTATCGAAACGATAACAACCGGAACCGAGGACTTAACGGAATATCCTTAGCATGGAATCGCGCGTGTAATTCGTCACTAGCGGTCACCCATCCAGGTGCTGACCGCGCCCGTACTTGCTTATATGTGTTACTACTGGACTTGAAACGGAATGGATACTTATAGTGCTTATATATTATACTGTAGTTTTGTGACAAGGCGACATCTGTAATTCGTTATATCGCAGCGGTCAATAAGGATATCTATCTTGTTTCAGATTACCAAAATATGACAGACGACCTATCGTTTCCCAAAGGGAACGTCGACCAATCTGTGCAGGTAATATTTCCACACAAAACAAAGTATTGTTACGTATTTTCAACTCTGACATCCAGTATCTCAAATTATATAACTTTTTGAAGGCGGAGAAAAACACAAAAAAATAACATCTACATTCTAATCAATAAATATTTGGCAGAAGAAAACTAATGTTCTTTAAACGTATGAGGAGTAAAGTAGCCAAATTTTTATTAATTTTAATGATTTTACATTGATGTTTAATTCCCAGGACCAACCGAGCAACGGCGGTTGATCGGCGAGCAACTCCAACGCGAATCGAACCCGCACTGACGTCACGCGAGCTCTAACCTCCGCGCCGCAGGGGACGTCCCCGACAACACACAATATAATCACCTACATTATATTCAAAATGGCGGAGTTGTCCGCCATTTTGAATTCATTCGCCGGATGCGGAAGTTAGCTCCCTTTTTAAACGCAGCGACATCTGGCGGGCGAAAAGTGAAAGTTTTATCGAAATCGATATAGGTATTGAAAATCGATATTTTTGTATCCGCGTCCGGGATTCGAACCGCGACTAAGTGAAGAAATCATTGTATATTTTGTAGTAATTTTTTTTTGTTTGTTTTTTATCGTCTCGTTACCTTTTACGCCTTGTAAGTAATAAAAGTAATAAAATAAAATATATTCCATAAACAAGTACGTAACGTTATATAATTGTAATGAGAATATTTTTTGTGATTTATAATTTTAGTGCAAAATAATTATTGTGTAATATTATTATGAATCAGTACTAAAATCGTGTATCGCTGTAATTTATAATATCGCTTGTAAATATATATATACATATATCGTTTTATTATTTTTCGTTTGGAAACACATTTTTGGTCGAAAAAATTACACATTTTTAAAAATTTTGGGTTTATTGTCAAATTTAGACTAAATAGCATTTTGCGTTACATTCGTTAGAAAATTTGAAGGTTAAAGTATTAAATTGACAATATATCGTATAAAAAATCAAAACTTTTTTATTTTATTTTTTCTTTTCGAAGTCCCGGCGATGGACGAACATACGTGAACATAGTTATACTATAGTCGATAGTAGTAACATTTAGATGATTTACGTCGTTGAGTTGTAGAAAAAACCTTGTATGTATAAATATTTTTAATAATAATATTATAATAAAAAAAACACAGTAAGTGCCCAAGGAACACAGTACCTTGTCGTATGCCATATTTCAAACAAGTTAAAGTTAATCCGTTTTGTAAAAAAAATATTGTTATATTTGTGTGAACTGTCTTGTGTATGTGTAAAATATCTTTCGTTGTTATTTCATTGTCACGTGATATTTTTAACTGGAGAAAAGAGCCGGCGGAAAAGAATTCCTAGTAATTTTCATAAGCTGCAAGAGACGTTCGTCATTATAAATGCATTATCGCATTATTTATTGACTTTGAATGAATTCTTTGAAATAGGTTAGCGGAAAAAAGTCCTAGTAATTTTTAAAAGCACGTATTCTATACTAATAATAAAATGTTATGTTCATCCTATTTGCCTTAAAAATAAAAACAAATAATACTAACGATAAATTATTTATAAGTATTATATTTTTATAATTTTCATTTACTATTCATTAACTTTTTATTTACTTTTATTATCTTTTCATATACTACGGCATATAAGTATCATTATGTAGTAATTTTCAATTATTATGAATTTGTAGGTAATGTATGTACGTAGATGCAATTTGTACATTGTACATAAAATATATAGGAATATAAACACAACGTGTTATTTAGTGGTTATACTAAGCTTTATGTAGTCTTAAAATTAGAGCAAAAATTTTCTAAATTTGATGTTATTTCTGCCGATGATTTTGTACTTTTTTTTAAATGATTTCCGCCCTGTGCTCAGGACATATACACAAGATGGTCTACGCATGTGTAATGTGTATAATGATGTAATACCGTGTTATTCCTACGTGTTGTGTAATGTATTAGGTGTAGGGGAGGAGTCGCAGCCACGGATGAGAGACAGCTAATAGTTAATATATATTTATTCCACTTTATTTTTAACTAGCTGACCCAGCAGGCTTCGCTCTGCCAATGAATTTTTTTTATATATTTTTTTTTATTTAATAGCCTATGTTACTCAGGCTGAATGTAGCTTTCCAATGGTGAAAGAATTTTTGGAATCGGCCCAGTAGTTTTTGAGTTTATTCGTTACAAACATACAAAAATACAAATGTTTCCTCTTTATAATATTAGTATAGATAACGGTCAACATAGTTGAGATTTGTAAGTTTTGCGAATCTTTGCCTCTTAAACCGGAGGAAATCGGGAGAAAAAAGCCGGCCGGAAAAAACTACACGGTACGAATCGTAGTTTACGGCATTACAGTCGTATCGTTTGCTTTATTTACATTAATTTTCAACTTGTATGTCAACTTTAATTTACCCTTAAAGCTTGTGAAATGACCAATTTCCTCGTTTAACTTGGGAAGTATAATTTCATTAAACGCCTAACGAGACCAACTCAGTCCCCTGATGCCGTGACGTATCTACATATAAAGCTCAAAGGATTTTTTTTGAG
This sequence comes from Erynnis tages, assembly GCA_905147235.1. Classification (NCBI taxonomy): domain Eukaryota; kingdom Metazoa; phylum Arthropoda; class Insecta; order Lepidoptera; family Hesperiidae; genus Erynnis; species Erynnis tages. The sequence goes on from LR990097.1 coordinate 933,990, forward strand.
ATCAATTCATAGGCTGCCTGCGTTTCAACATGTATGTCCCGGTCTTTTTTCTAAAATAAATGTGACTAAATAGTAAAACCTATCTTTCATCCGATGCTGTGGCGTGCCGCGTGGTAACTGTGTGGGAAACATTTGGGAACGTTGCATGTGTTGATGGTTAGCCACGGTTTCCGAGTGTTCTCCATACATTCGATTAGGGCGGCTTGTGTCGTTACTGAATACACTTTATTTTAAAATTAGTGAAATAGCCCAGAATTATCAGTTATTCAAATATTTTCCATAGACTTGGTTTTATTAAAATAATTTTAATTGGTATGTTTGTGCATTCGAATTAAAATTCAACTTCGATGTTAAAAAAATCTATCAAGTTACTTTTAATGACTGTATTCATCACAAAGACACAATAAATACTTAATTAAAGAAAGATTTAAAATAAAAAAGTAAACGAAGAGAATATTTCTGTTCGTTTACTCGGGTCAATGTAGGCCGGGAGTAAAAAGCTGGCGGGAAAAAACTCACCACTCTTCTAAAATAAATAATCTGTATTCAGGAACGAGTGGGTTACTGACACGACGCTACACGACGGTAACGAGCGAACGCAAGCCGTTCGTAAGACGAAATACGTTAGTTATACGTACAAGAGTTATATATTTTGTATGTTAGGCTAGGCTTAGACCAAATGATTAATAATACCATCCAATTTATGACTACTCGCCTTCAAAGTGTATCATATTCCTGAAAGAGCTTTGTTTTATAATAAAATTTATTGTTAATGTATTTCGTACGGTTTTAGTGGACTCGAAATTATTAAAATTTGTATGTTGACTCGAAATAAATGATCGTTTGTATTACCTTGGGATTACCGCCGAGTGTATGTATGTATGTATGCACTTTTTGTATGTCGCGTGTGGAAAAGATCTCAACGTTTTCATCAAAATTGTGTTTTTGCAATTGGTTTTAAAAACAAATGCAAACGCCAGACACTATGTTTTACGGGAAATTTATACATTTATACACATATTAATTGTGTGTTTATTTATATGTGTTGCTTTAAAATCCATAGCAAAAAATTAGTGATTTTTTCATTATTTTTTTAATAATATCTACTATGAATGCTTTCCGTGTTTCTGACAAAACTGTTGTTTTTTCACAACCAGGCTAGATTTATCAAATTCTAGGAAAAAATTGGGATAATTTATCTTCAAAATATTTTTAAATACACAATCTTTGTCGCAGACTGAGTATTGAATTAAAAAAAACATAATTTTTTGACATGATCATACAATTTTGAACTAATTAAAAAAAAATTTTTTGAATGACTTACAGTCGGTTTTCCTAAATGATCTGTAAGAAGATTTGATAGCAATGATATGAAATTGAATGTTGAGATGTTATCCACACGCGCAGTAGTCGGTGTCCAACGCTTCAGCTTCACACGACGTTGTAACAACTAGCTAGAGGTATCGTAAATAAATACCGTTACACTGAAGTATATGTGTTATTTCTTGATAATGTAAGTTAAAACCCCTTTGAAAATGCCCCTTTAAGTTAAATCAAAATTGCTCAAGACTCGCTACTTTTTTTAGAATGAATGATTTGCAACGTATTTAAGTTGTATTTATATTTGTTTGCAACAATCCGCACACGTGGAACTTGTTTTGGTATGGACCCACCACCCTCCCTTATCTCTCTGAGTAGGTGTATACCATAACAACTTATTCCAATAGCACACGACACGTGTTTCGCCCCAAAACGGAACATCATCAGGTGATGTGGACTCTAAACGGCTGGCTGCTGAGTGAGGTCGCCGCTTTTTTTTTTTTTTGCGCCCAGACAAAGTGAAAAGGGCTACCCTCCTTGGAACGGGCTGGAGGGAGGTGGTGAATGCTCATGCATGCCATCGCAGCCGTCTGTGATGGTTATGTGGGACTCGCGTAGGACCTCGGTGCCTACCCACTGAACACCACCTGGGAGGCGGCTTTGGTCCTATTGACCTCTGAGCCTTCATCGGAAGCGACCTCTCTTGGGTGGGAGAGAGGTGCTAGGAGGTCGCCGCTCGAGTGAGCCGCTTATATACCTTTTCTCCCTGCCATTATGGCATTGTCATTATGCGCAAGTAACGCCTGATACAATATATTAGATTTGCAACGTATTTGTACTATGCATTCCAGCTGATGTTAAGTGGTGACTCCGACTCGTCTGACCTCAAATAGGACTGCAGTTACCTTTAGACCGTTGCTACTCACGAGATAAAAATGGCTGAAATGAAAGTACCACACCACTAAGTAATACAAGACACGCAGTTTCATTGATTCTGCCGCCTATTATAATTAAATTGTATCAGGTGATTGCAACGAAATGCAACATCTTTTTTGAATGGGTGACTGTCACGGTTTATACAGAACCCGAGGCGCCATCTTTTGACGAGTAGCGGAAGTCATAATAGAATCATCGAACAATTATTATTGTAGAAAAAAGACCTTGCAGCGGTTTAAATGGATTTGGGTATTGTCCATAAACAAATACCTAATTGGAATTGGACTTATTTTATAATAAACATAAGTTGGTTTTATAATACATAAGGTTTCAGGTCATCATGTTTTGTCAGGTACCTAAAAAGACAAAACAAAACTTCTTGAATTATTACTTTATTAAAAAATCCTTATACAAAAATCCTTAATCTAAACTTATTTGTACATAATACTCGTTTAGGTACTTTGAACTCTAATTCTCTTGTTAGTGGAGAAACTTGGTTGAAAAAAATGGGTTGCACAGAGCATTGAGAGGCTAAAACATTTGAAGGTAAGTTGAAACAATCTATGAGTATTAAGAAAAAGCTGGAATAGGTACTATTAGAATAAACGACGCTTTACAACACACTAAAGACATCTCTTATTAAAACATCGCCTCACATCAGAGCTACATGTAAAATACTTTTAAAACTCTTATTTGTAGTCATATTTGTAGTTTACCTACTATATTCGGAAATGATTTACTATGTGATCTGTGTAAGCAAATAGTTCATACATAAAAAGGGCAACTGATTTCTATAGCAAATCAAATTAATAATAGATATAAATTTTTTGCTCCACCAACTGATAAAAACTCAGTAAAATATTTGTACTTGAGAAATCAAAATTTTTCAATATTTATTTTCTAATAATGATAGTTATAATTCATTGCTTTTATTATTATTTATATTGTGTGTAAGTATAGTTATAGTTATGGATTGATGTGAAAAATGTTTGAGATCATAAGAATAGAAAAACTTAAAATATAAACATTGTAAACACAAACACAATTATTTCTCCACTAACAATGACACATAATATCGTAAGCCCCCGATCACTGGTAGCCCGGCGGCCCGTACGCGGCGGACGGTTGCTGGTAACCAGCGTTGTGGTGGTGGTTGCCATGGAAACCGGTCAACGAGCCGCTGTAGTCGGGTGCGTTGTAGTTGTAACCACCTGCAATATAAATTATATACAAAAAAACATAAATAGGTTAAGTTTGACAAAGTAATACTTTAATCGCAGATAAAATAAAAGTATCCAAGTAACAAAGAAAATTGCGAAAATAAATATCTATTAACGCTAGCACAAAAGAAACAATAATATAAAAAATAACCTTAAAAAGTATTTTTTGTCTATGACACTTGTTTGCGTCACAATAAAAGACTTTTTAGGATAATTTGAAATAAAAAAATATTGCCTTAAAGGAGTTACTAAAATTGATTAAAGATAAAATTGGCTCTTAGATTGGGACTTTTACAGCTACTGTTTTCATGAATGAATAATTAGTAAATATTTTCTTTATGTACATTGCTACATAATTTTTACTATACATTCATTATAACAGTTTAATTACTAGGTACATTCTAAATTTATAATTTGACTTGAGAACAATTAAAAAGGTTCACATACCCTGGCTTCGCGGCACCGGTTCAGGATACCTGGCTTCCCCCTCGTACCTCACGTCAGCGTGGAAGCCAGTCTGCCAATCCGCGTGATACGTCACTGGAAAACAAAAAAAAACATCATTAGAGAAAAATAGGCCGATGTATTTTTTATTTTCATTTCGTCAGGACAGACATGGTTTCTTCAAAAAATTATACTGTATTTTATAGTTAGTTATATTCCACGCAAACGAATTCGCGGGCACAGCTAATCAAGGACTATTTATTGGCAGGTAATATGATAGCCCAGTGGCTTAGAATTCGACCACAAATCGAGGGGTCCGGGTTCGAATCCCAGTGGCACTCACCAATGACTTTGTAAAAAAGTTATGTGCAATTTATAAAATTAAATATCACCTGCTGTTACGGTGAAGGAAAATATCGTGAGGAAACCTGCATACCTGAGAGTTCACAAAAAAAAATGTTCTCAAAGGCATGCGAAGTCCACCAACCCGCAGTAGGCCAGCGTGGTGGACTAAGGCCTACATCCCTCTCATTGTGAGAGGAGACCCGACCCTGTAGTGGGTCATTAATGGGTTACTGACAATCCTTACCGATCTGTGTTCGTCCGTCCGGGAGCTGAACCCTGTACTCTCCCCTCACGACGTTGCCATCGGATGACTCTTTTCTGTCGTAGTCGTTGCCGGATTTAGCGTCCTTTACTGAGTATCCGAACTCGTACGATTTGGGCTGAAAAAAAATATATAACTCTAAATTATCATATACAAAAAGCAACAATGCACTCCGCACCAGCAATCAATTTCTTCCCTCTTTCACGAACGTCATGTAATCGTTTCTGCACTTTTTACTAGATGGCGCTAATCACAAAAAACACTCCCTCCGTCTTACGCATTTTCGATCAGGATCACGTGTCCTGTCGTGAGTTTAACATTTTTTACCCATACCAAAAAGTGCACAGCGCCGCCAAAGAAGTGTTTACCTCAAAATTACTTCAAAAATTGTGTAGGTATTTCACAAGACCTTTACAGGGTCGTTAGAAATTAGATAGATCGCAGAGCTGCTGCTCTGCTGGGAGTTCTTTTCCGCTCGCTTTTCTCTCCCAGTCTACGCTTTGCCTGAGGGGCGATCAAAGCGGATGAATGTATAATGTATAATTTATCTGTATGACTTACATTAAGTGTGCACAAATTGTACCTAATAATGAATAAAAGCTTTTGAATTTGAATTTAAGTTTGAGCCCCGCTGCTTGAGTAGATCACAAGCGATGGAAAAGGTTAAACAACGTCGGGCGCGGTCAATGCCTAGATGGGTGACCGCTAGTGGCGAATTACACGCGCGCTTCCTACTTCCGCTGTACCAGGAATGAAACCTAGACCTTCTGCCGTGGTGGCAGGACTGGTAGGTAGTCAACACACGAAGCCAGAGTACACAATGTGTATTTAATTACAATAATTACCGAATACAAAATTATAGCAAGCAAAACTTCATCTCATAGATAACCCCTGACAGTAGAACAGATACATCATACTAAACAGAGCAATGCATAGAGAGGACTTAATTAAATCGTGAACGGTTTCCATCATTATCCATTATATTTAGTAGGATAGTACCAGCCTAGATAAACAGATTATTTTTGTAGACCATTTCTTGTCTATTCGATAACCACGCCTCCTCAACCGAAATACGAGTATATACATATTTATTTATTCCTAATTTTATCGCCAAATTTACACAAAATATTCGAAGAATTATGAGTTTGCTGGCGCAAAACTGCATCCACTTTACAACCGGTGATAAGGGTAGTCACCAGCCCCTTTAATTGTAGTAAATAACAAAAGAAATCAAATTGAAAACCAAGTTTGGAACATGCAATTGCTAGCTGCAATGGGCTGAAATATCCAAGAACTGATTTGAGTCGAGTGATACTTTGAGTACAGTATTGAAATCAACTCCATAGAGATCTTGTTCCATCTGTAAACAACTATACTAAGATCAATTTAAACGATATTTCATTATTTATCGAGGAGCGTCTGTAACATACTGTAAGTTTTATTCGTTACATTTTAGTTACATAATATACATTTTTCGTGCTTCCCAGCAGAAGGTGCCTGGGAACACATTTTTCGAGGCACAATGTTTTCTCCATTGTAATATCAAAAATTATTATCAACTGCAACTGTACTCGTATTTAATAATAAAGAACTTAAAATAACTCTTTACACAACTATCTTTTCAGAACATGCGGCTTCTGATAATACTGTCGAGCGCTTTGCTACTCCAAGCAGCAGTGGTCAAGCAACCAGAAAATTGTGATGGAGTGATAATTGACAACGAATATTACGAGCCTGAACTCCTAAAGACTGACCTAGACAGACCCTACCTTCTGGCTATGGACTACAGTCGAAACACTGTTTTCTTCAGCTACAGTGTTCAAAGAGAAGATGACGTGTTCAAAACCGCGTACATAAATCTAAACACCAAAGAATCAGCAAATATCTCAATCGACAACGGTTTCGCTCAAGCTGTAGACCAAAAAACTCACGACGTCTACATTGGAGCAAGCAACGGTGTCTACAAATACGACCAGAAAACTAAGAAAACAGAGGTCGTCGGAGCGAAAGACGTGAACGTATGGTCTGTTTACTTCAAGGATGTTGTTTATTACAACGATTTTCCGGGAAAATTCTTATACGAAATAAACGGAGGTCAGTCCGTGAGAGTCAAAGATTTGGAAGACACTAAAGTTGACCATTTTATTATTGACAACGATGATGTATACTATTACACTAACGCCACAGGGCTTTACAGTCAAAAGAAAGGTACGAAAGATGCTGTTTTGTATCAGGAGTTCCCATATGAAGGTGTAAGAGGGATATCTATGGACATGAGTGGTAAAGTCTACATCTGCGTTCAAGATGGGATTTACAGTGTTGATAAGGACACGGTCACTTTGAAGAAAGTTCTTGATCTAGACGATGGCTTCGGTTTGGCTTTTGACAATGAGAACCATATTATTTATTCCGATGCGAGCAGTTTATATCGTTTGAAGCCTAATAAGGAAAAGAGTTGTGTAAAAAGCTAGGGTGTGTGAAATAATAACTGTAAAATTACCAACTCCAATGTCGGGAAAGAAAGTGATTTGTGATAATTGGAACCTGGAACCTATTGTTTTTCTAATATTTTTCTAATGTGACATTTTTTACAATAAATGCTTTACATTAACTTAAATATAATGAACATAATGACAGTGTTATTTTTTCTCTTCCTTTTCGTAAATCTTTCATTTTAACGAGCAAATCAAAATCTATTTAAAGATAAAATAACGGTGAATAAATAAATGAGATTTTTGATGTAAATGTATCATCATAACTTTCCCACGTCTCAGCGTTCGTTTGTCTATTATTATCGATCTTATAACATGTGGTTATATTATACAGGGTTACCCGTAAAACATGAGCAACCTCGCAGCACTAGGTGGCTATCACCATAAGCAACAACTTTTGTTCTATGAGTTCGAACATAATAAGTACATAAAAAATAAATGGTTAAACAAGTTTCTGTTGTACTGTTGTGATAATAGTTTTATTGTACGTTACTTACAGTTTTATTATAGGTAGGTATTATAGGTTTTATTATAGGTACCTATGCATTTTTTGCTACTTATATAAATGCAAAATATTGTGAGGATAGATGGAAAGATGGACTAGAACTTTCAGCCCTTCAAAGCCCACTGCAGGGCTTCCCCTAGTCGACGCCACTCCACCCGGTCCTGGGCCCTTAGAATCCAGCGGATTCCCACTTCTTCAAATCAACAGTCCACCTGGTCGGAAGGCGGACTGTACTAGTTTTTCCAATACGTGACATTATTTATTATTATTTTAGGCAATAAAAAGTAAAAAAACCATAATCAGACGACAAAGAAGACAGGATATATTTAACTATCTTGTTTAAGACGATCCAACATTGATTGTACGGAAGGATACAGCCAATTTTGCAATTATTTTCTTACACCGTTCAACATTTTTGCTTCAACAGTCACGCATGTAGTTGTTCAGATTTTACTTTTTATAACAAACCTTCTGTACGTAAAAACTGCGTCTACACTGAAATAACAAGTCTCTGGGTATCTTAAACCACGAGCATTGGAACGAGATTGCCTCCCCTAAAAATGTTACTTTTCACTTTTTTCCAATAATAAAAAACAGTAGAAAGCAAATAAACCACGTACAAATAAATCCTAGCTAATAAGTGAATTTATTATATCTAAAACGCTTTAAGTGACATAAAATATAAGGCCCGCTGGTCGTAATGGCTGGTGTCACAATACAATATTTACAAATCTACAAAACAGGTACTCGAATGCATCGTTACTTCTATTTCCAGCCAATTCATAAAACTCTAATGACGCCACATTATGTTATAATGCAAACGCTGTAACTTTGGAAAATATGAATCCACGTTACGCACGACTCTTAACACCGAAACATAAGGACCAAAATCGGAATCTACCTACTCATTATTTGATTCATCCATTGACTAACTTGATTACTTCAATGAGATAAAATCCTGCAGTTTATATTGTTGAACCGAGAACACCGCACGCGTCACACAATGGACGTTATTATCCTCACAATTTTGCTATCAGCTACCGGCTACGCCAAAATGGATGTTTACGTCACCGATGACGCTCCCATCGAGCGAATCGGGAACAGACTATACAAGAAGGAACTTCTGACAGACAAATTCGACGATCCCAAGGAGCTAGCGTACGACTCGGCGACCAGAAACCTATTCTTCATGTACATGGACGACGAAATACAGAATTCCGGACGAGCTTTCATTAACACTGTAACGAAGCACGCGATGAAAATCCAAGGCATCGAAAGGAACAAGGCTACTGCAGTCGATTCAGAAACCGGCGAAGTATACTTCGGATCTGATGACGGACTCTACAAATACGATCCGATAGAAAATGTAGCAGTGAACGTAGGACTGTACAATGTGAACGTATTCAAACTAGTCATTAGAAACAACGAAATATACGTCGTTGATGCGAATAATCACATGATTTACAAGGTCAACGATTACATGAGAGCCGTGCCAGTGGGTGATATGAAAACCGTGATGGAATTCAACGTGGACAACGGGAAAAACATTCATTTTGTGACTATGTGCGGCGTTTTTTGCGATGACGGCGAGAATGTGATCAAAAATACCGATTTGAACGTCGTTTACCATTTCATTGTCGACGATAAGAAAGTGTTTGGTGTTACTGTTGACGGGCTGTATGAAATCGACTGTGGTAATGGTACCGCTAGTAAAGTAGCCAATCTTAACTTCTTCCCTAGAAGCTTGATATTCGGTGATTATGGAGACATATTCTACTCGATCGATAACTCCATCTATAGGTTAAGGCCGATCAATTCTTATCTTGTTTACGATGTGTTTAAAAAAAATAAGTCGATACATCGATAAATGTTATGAACATAACTCACCCTATCCTCAAGTATTTGGAATAAAAACCTTAATATTTTCAAACTGTAATTTCAATAAATCTTTGTAGTCATAATTTTATTTATGTTTAAGATTTTAATAATTGCATTACGTTTTATTGCACTTTATGTTTAAGAGTTAGATACTTATTACATTTTTTAACTTTTAGATAGTTTTTTAAAGAATCCTTATTAATTGAGTTTCCGCTTTCCAGTCCTACTACCTCCTTTTAGGCCTCCTTTCCAGGTTATAAACTACGTACAGTCGTACATGTATACCGAATTTCATCCAAAATTGTTCAGCCGTTCTTGCGTGAAAGAGTAACAAACGTCCAACCATCCTCACTAACTTTATAATATTTTAACATTTATAATAAGTAGTAGGATCTAAACAAACAAACATTTCAAAAGCCTAAAAATACTGACCACTTCGTTCTCATGGTCGTGTCCATGACCATGACTTTGCCCGCTGTGGTGACCATCATTGTAACCAGTGGTCGGTGGTAGGTAACTGTTCGTTGGTGCTAGGTAACTGTTCGACGGTGTGGAGTACCCTGTAATCAAAATACAGCTTCATTGTTTAATTTTAAGCGTTACTGCTGCAACTCACCAAGAGATGGCGCCACACGATCCTGAATCACGCTATCGAAGTTTTCTACATCGCTGGCATATATACAACACTCCGACGTGACGTAATCGGAGCACGGCCACTCCCCAGACAAAACCTGGCTGGAGATCTTTAGCCTGCCAACGATAGTGTCGAAGCTCGTCGGAGGCTCTATGGGTTTATGTGTTTTCGTATTGGTTACAGCAACATAATATGTATACAGCGGTGATAGCCCAGTGGCTTAGAATTCGACCTCGAATCGAGGGGTCCGGGTTCGAATCCCAGTGGCACGCACCAATGACTTTGTAAAAAAGTTATGTGCCCTTTATAAAATTATATATCACCTGCTGTTACGGTGAAGGAAAACGTCGTGAGGAAACCTGCATGCCTGAGAGTACACTAAAAAGAATGTTCTCAAAGGTATGTGAAGTCCACCAGCCCGCAGTAGGCCAGCGTGGTGAACCAAGGTCTACATCCTTCTAATTGTGATGAGAGACCCGACCCTGTAGTGGGTCATTAATGGGTTACAGACAGACACAGACATACCAGTGCGTGGAGGCAGATAGCTATTCTGGGAGTTGAACCCACTAGCGTGGTAGTTGTGAGGCACTGGCGGCTCACACTTGACCATCGCGGCCAACAGAGTCAGAGAGATGATCTGAAATGAAAGGATTCATATTAAAACGCATCACAATCCTTTCTTTTAAAATAAAAGATACCTAAAAATAAAAATTTCAGGTGTTTCATTTTCGTGTCCCATCCTACAGCTGTCACTCAATCTTGACCTATAAAAAATCTTCGATAAACAATACGCTTTGTGTGGGCTGTACAGGAATAGGAAAAAAAAACGAATAAATACATAATATGTACTAGAAACTTTAAAAGTAATTATAAACGCTATGTCATCTAACTAATCTGCGTTTTCAAACTGTGACATCTTCAAACACAGTCTAAAATTAAAAACAAACTTATATAATCATAATACAATTAGCAGACTAATTTAATGTATACAGTATACATACATGCGAATTTTGTCAAAATAATAAGATGAAAGCGGATGCAATCAGATCGGAACGAGGCACTTACTATCCGCATCAAGAAGTATTTCGTAATTTTGTTTTACGTAAGACTAGACTAATATACCGTTCGCAGGACTGATAACCGATGTGGAAGGAAGGTCCTCGAATGGCGACCCCGTTTAGGTAAAAGGAGCACAGGCCACCCTCCTACCAGGTGGACTGACGACCTGAAGAAGACAGCGATACCGTTAATTTGAATAAATTCCTAAGTATATGTATTTAACAGAAAAATAACAGATAAAGTTATAGAGTTCCTAATAAATAGGTGTTTTTATGATTTTTTTTTGTGAAACTGTGAACGTTAACTTAAAATGTAATGTAATGTACAAAAAATGTATTTTAAATACCTACTTAATTAAAATATGTATTTAATAATTATCTTTTCGTTTCTGTCTTAAACATAGAACAGAAAATAGCCAAAGCAAAAATGTACTCTGTGTGCCAAAATGTCACATAACATTTGATATGAGTTTACAAGCTTGAAGTTAAACCACAACCGTACAACATATTTCTAGGATTGATCGATGCATGATGACACTGAGCTGATAAATGGCTGTATGGTCGATGGCCCAGTGCATTTGAACTACAGACCACAGATCTGATGGCATGGACAGGTCATTTGTGGTCTGGCAATGAATAAATAAAATGGCGGCGGTAATGACCGTCTTTCAACAAGATGTGCAAGATCTTGGATTTTTTACAATTTAACTAGCTGACCCCACAAACGTTGTTTTGCCATATAAATTCGAGCGGGATGAAAAATTATAAAATTACTAAAATTACTATTAAGAAACAGGGGCAGGTGATAGAAGGGTGAAAATTTAGGGTTGTGAGTATGTATTTTTAATGCCACATTATTAAAAAAAAATTAAAAAATTTGTCCAGGAAATAAAATAAAAGTGTTAGAGGTGGACGCTGGACAACCCTTATCACTCGAATCGAACCCATTGATCTTGAAAAAAAATCACACCCTGCAGTATCCAAAATTATGGCCATTATTCCCAATTCATAGTTGGATTCGACGTATATTCAATGAGCCAATCACAGCCTTTGTTGCCTTTTCCCTCCAAAATTTTTTGGAGGGAAAAGCAAAATTTGGTTGCTTTTAGAGTAGGTAAAGACTTTCTTTTTGTCTTTGCGATAGTTTTCAAAACATAATTGGTACAACTGTAAACAGGTATCTTAGCAAACCTTGCAACACAGGTATTTGGGCACAGTAAAATACTTCCTGAAGACATATAGCTATTAGTTGATTATTCTGTGACGAGCAAACCCACGTAACAATAGCTTTCATAGCGGCTCTTGTCAATCGTTGATAAAGGAGAGCTTACATGAATACAATTTGGAGTGATACCTTTTCAATTCATTATTACATGTTCAAATCATAATAAAAACGATACATTAAATAAATGGTTTTCTTTTTAAACGAAAAAGCTAAGATTTTATTGAAACAAGAAACGCACGTTTCTTGTGAACGAAAATTCAACGCACGAGCGACTTCGTAGTTCGGAAATCGCGCCCAAATACCTAATGTCCAAATTAATTATTAAATGCGGCGTAAACGTTAGTGCGATAATAAAAATTAACATGTTTCAAAAACGTAAAATCTTCATAGATTTGATACGTATATATCGGAACCAAGGTAAATAAAAATATTATGACTGAATTACCTATAATACAGTAAAAATACATTTAAAAAAAGGCTGTGTTTTCAAATGTTCCTTAATGCGCTTTTTTGAAATTTTGTAAACTGTGAATGAGATATTTCGACACCGCTGTGCTTTGCGCTCAAGTTACGCTGACGAAAAATGTAATTTATTTAGTGCGTTTACATTATTTTCAGAAAAAAAATTACTTTTTATTATGACTTCTTGAAGTGGACGCCAAAATATTCTTGCCCGAGTGTCAATGTCCCTAACGCCGGTACTGCATGTAAACCACATCTAGAAACGTTTTGATGCATTCAACGTCCGTCCGTTGCATCAAGATGTATGTACAATGCGACCGTATGCATATTTCCATGCATTTGACACACTTGCGAACCCACAATCATGAGTTCTCATAGGAACTTGGACCTGACAAAGACTATCCAAGTTGTCTATTTCGAGTTTTTCACATGAATATACTTGATTGTTTTGTTAGACCTTTCCCCACGATGGTACTCGTATATAACGTATATTGCTTGAAATGGAAACGGCTTTGAATATTGAAATAAATTGTTAATTCAAACACACGATAGGTGTACCAAAATTATTGATAATTCACCTGGATGGGTGACCGCTAGTGGCGAATTACCATGACCAGAAGTACAATTTTTTATTTAAATTGAGTTATGATGATTTTAAATGGTCACTGCAGCCCATGGACGTCCTCAAACAGGATAGGAGTCCTATCGCGGGATGTAAGTTGGTCTGTTGCTACGAATGAGGACTAAAATTTTCACCTTACATAGGGCATCTCCGACAACCACACTTAACCGAAACACTAGGCATAAAAAACACGCAACATCACGGCGAGTTACGAAGGTGGCGGTCAGGCACCTCCCCAAGCAAGATGTAATGGATCTACCACCACAAATGATTTATTTTATGTTAGATAGATTCAAATGGCATAAGTAAAACCGTTTGGAAAAAAAAACAAAAATTCCTTTAAATATAGAAAGCATAATTATGAATTCGGAATTTTCTTACTCCGGGAAACTGTCATTAGACTACAAGCAAAATGTAGTAAGTCCCATTTCGTAATTTTTTCTCCATAAATAATGTTTAATGGTTGATAGATTATCAAAATACGCAAACTAGATACAACATTAGTTACGGTTTTATTATGCATTCGAAATCATTTTGATTGCAGCAATTTGAGAAATACATTTATGAGGTGTGAATAAAGACGCGTGGACTGCTATATCATAATATGTATAACTAGACTGCAAATGACCATTTTTAGACATCTTCCTTCAAGACAACTTCCTTACCTTATGAAAAATAAACAATTGCAAATAAAGAATATATTACATTATTTAAAAAATATTTTTTTCTAATGTAAAAGATGTTAACCAATAAAATATTTTTTTCAACCAAAACTCACCTTATAATGCATTTCTGATATTGCAATATCTGAAACGAAAAAAAAGCGTGTTAAAAAATAATGTACCAAAGGAGAGCAATCACTCAATCTCTACGAAGAGGAGAATGACTGACGTAGTCCAAAATAGTTGGGTTTAAGTGCTCTTTCTATATTTTCGCGAAAATCTGAGTTTATTTTATTCAATGTTGTTAAATTTTTGATAAGCAAAGCAAAGTCACAGGAGTCTTACGATGCAACTTTCGCAATACAAGTTAGTCACTACAATGTAAGAGATTATGATGCTCGTAATTAAATTATGAACAACAAACACGACTAATTAACGCAGCTATTGTGACATGTCTCGTGGTGTTTAAAGGTAAAATGTACTGTAGTAGTAGTTTTAAAAAAAAGGTGACATGAATGTATATTGCGAGTATTTGGTGAGATTGAAACCAGATGACATATTAACTATAAAAAAAGGATTTCGCTTTAAGGCCTACTGCAGTACTGCTGGGCACGAGTCTCCCTGCAGGCGGAAAAAGCCTAGAACATACTCCACCACGCTACTCCAATGCGGATTGGTGGAGAAAAGTATATAGAATTTAAGAGCTGTGGATTTTGTGATAAATAAATGTAACCCTTTAGCGGAATACGTTTGAGACCGTAACTGAATATTCATGTGCTAAGTTCCATGCGTTTAATTACGTGATTGTCAATCATCTAACTTATTTTAGATTCTAAACTTTCACATTTATAATATTAGGATGTAGGAATACAAACCGGTGGATGTCATGTATCTATGTCCGTTCAAGTTCTTTGACATGAGATTGCTTACTTGCAGTTGCCACTCATTATCGTAAAAAATAAGTGGCCGAGATGCCATAGAGTAATGAATTATTATTAATGGAATAAAGATGATAAAGTAGATTGTTAGAGTAATTTGTTTGAGTTTGGGTAAACACGACCTATAGAATATTTTAACGCTAGAAATTCCAACCGAATAGGGTTGTCACTCTTCAATACACTATTACAAGCTATAATGAATTTGTATGAAATGTTAATAATAGTCTGTAGGCTGTCGATTTTGTGTCAAAATGTAAACCATAAAAATTTCTTAAATAAACGCACTGACTGACAAAAATACATAGTTACTGCAGCCAAGATTTATTTACAAAATTTAATTTAACTTTATTTTAAAGCATGTTTATATATCTCAACATTATAATGTTAACAGTTTTGCAATTAGTTAAAACTCTAGTCAACGTAGCTTATAGAATTATTACTATGCCCTACAAACATATTTACTACAGAACCAGTAATAGAAAAAAAATCTTTTGCAACGTCTTTATTTTATTAAATAATAGTAAATACATCCAAGGATGCTCTAGCATTGACAGCTCTATATATTTCCTTCCTATGGTTTGACCGCAGTTCTTCCCACGGGGAAAGCGAGATAGCCATCTTTAATTTATATTACACAACTAGTAAGAAAATACGGGTAATCTTGTCAGTACTTGTGAAACCACGGTCAATTACTCTATTATGATGAATTATTGCTGCTGCAAAACTTGAGTGCACATTTAATAGGTAATTGATACTGTTTTGCAAGAAGGCATTTAAAATTGCAGCTTTTGCAATATACATTTAATTCTGGCTATTGATTTATTTTAATACTTAAAAAAATATTTATATTTTTCTTACTCTTACAAAAAATATTAAAAATAAATTATAGAAAATACGAAATGTATATTTAGTTCAAAAACAAAAACTGTATTTTTAATAAATAAATAAAAAAAAGTAATTTTTGAACTCATATTTTTTTATTTTATTAAAACAGCACGAAAATTCCCGTAAAATAAACTTAGCACACTGTACTTCATAGCCGTTACATTTGTTTTTAATTTTAATACTTATTTTGTTTTAATTTCCTTTTTAAACTGACCGACTATTTAATTTGTTAAATTTCTGATAATTAGACTTTAAATTCATTAATTTCTACAATTTTACCTACCTACCTATTCAATAAATAAAAATTGAATTATAATACCAAATACCACCTAATTAACCACAGATAAAAAACCAACCTTATTCACAACACAACACAGATAAAACCGCGCGATTTTGACGTGACTTTTGGCGCGAACTCCGTACCTATGCGTCAAGTGCACCGTGCTCTAGTTTTGGCGCGCACTGTGCTACAGTTTAGCGAAATGATGTTTTTATAGAGCAATGCGTGGAGGGCGCTTCTTTCATACAGCCAATTTAGATGACGTATTATTTTATGAACTGGAATGATTAGCGTGAAATTTTAATGTGTGTGCGATAAAATATTTCTCTAATTATTAAGTGCGTGGAATTCATTTTATATTGTTTCATTCTCAAGAAACTTAGGTGGGAGCGCTATAGTAGATAGGTCGCCTGGGGAAGGTTACTAACTTACTGCCATCCTCTTGTCAGTAACCCATTAATGACCCACTACAGGGTCGGGTCTCCTCTTACAATGAGAGGGATGTAGATCTAAGTCCACCGAGTCCACCACGCTAGCCTACTACATTTTTTTGTGAACTCTCAGGTATGTTCTCTCACAATCCTTCCGTGATGCAATTATTCTTCTTGGTTTGCGTTTCGATTGAGGACATTTGGTTGCCAGAGAAACATATTTGAGGCGATCAACATAGCTTCATTTTCCAGAAATATTTTTTCAGTTGATATATCCATAAAAGAAAACAACTCTCCAAATTACACTTTTGTAGCTTCAGTTATTTCGACTGTAGACTGCAGATGTGTAGATTAGACATCCTTTTTGTGTAAGTAAGTACCTAAATACAGGTGAAAAAACCGAATAAAAACCTGTTGTAGAACAGCGACAAACATACTTTATTTAACTCCTAGAAAATTCACGTCAAGAATTCTTAAGAAAGATTTTAATCTGTGTAGTGAAGTTGGATACCGCGACCTTAAACTTTATTCGCGAAACTTATAATAACAACTTTATTGTTAAGTCGTCTCGTAAAATGACAGTCACACGTTACGAATGTTACACACTGTAATGTGGGTTGAATGAACTTGTTTTTTTAAAACTTGACTTACTATGCCCAAGACTAGCTGTGCGAAATACCTAAGAATAATTGTATAGTCTATGGTCCAAGGAAGCCGATGGTTAAAAGTCGCGAAGCTTGAACTGACCGCTATCGATCGAAAAACTTAAGCAACGTCGAATGTGTTCATAACTTTTATGAGTTTCAAATCTATAACCCATTTGTGACCCACTGTGGGGTCAGGTTTGTTTCATAATGAGTAGGATGTAGGCCTTAGTCCACCATGTTAGCCTAATGCGAATAGGTTGACTTCACATGCGTAAACGTTATACGGAGCTCAGGCATGCAGCTTTCCTCACGATATATTCCTTCAGCGGGTGACATTTAATTTTATAAAGCGCACAACTTTTAAGGAAGGAAACGACGAATGAAGAAGATTTATTCAAGTTCAAGTTAACTTTTATTGTAGAATATGAGTACAATTATAATTTTTTAGTACAGAAATTCTTGAATTATTCTCCACTTAATTCTTCCCTATTCAAAGGACCCTTTGGACCCTCAGAGGTTCACTCTTGGTTCTAAGAACTTATCCAAAAGGCATTACCGGTAATAATTATCAGGAAAATATTTAAATTAGCGATTAAATAGATGTAACGACTCAATTAAAAAGTAAAACTCGTCGTGTCAACAAATCAACGGCTTTCTTTGACAAGTTAGTTTAACCACTTGAGCTTACCCCGGTACAAATATTATCTAATGTTGGATTCAACGGCTCAGCCGGGTGGAGTGGCATCGATTAGGGGAGGCCCATGTCCAGCAGTAGAGTGAAAAGGGCTGAAAGGAAGGAAGGAAGAATAGGAAAAGGCCTTTGGCGGTAATTTCGCCTGATGAAAAGCTATGCTTGCGCTATATTCGCCTAAAAGTGATTTTGCGATTAAAATTCAAAGCATGAGGATAGATAGCATTAGGTAACCTTGGAAATCCATGGCTTCTACCACAATCGTAACAATTATGCTCAAAATTAACTATGTGAAAACAAAATAGATTTTCAAACAAATCCGTAAACAAATTTAGTCTTGAACTTTCCAAACACAGCCTCCGTAGAAGTCAAAGGCATCGAAACCGGTTCAGTGACGTTCGCTCATAAACGTAAATCGTAATACGGCTTACGATATTAAATCATAGCACAACTTGTTCTTAGAATACCCTAGCACGCACCTTCTCTTTCCTTTTTTTTGTAAGGTCACTGCAAACCAAAAACACCAACCCCAAATAAGTTGTCAAATGCGTCTGGCAAAGAGAGATGTCCCACCGGGCGAGGTGATCGTGTCTGGGGAGCGCCCGTGTTCCGATTACGTCATGTCGGAGTTTTGTATATATGCCAGCGATGTAGAAAACTTCGATAGCGTGATTCAGGATCGTGTGGCGCCATCTCTTGGCAGGTGGTGGAAGTCGCCAGTGGCTGTAGATCGCCTATAATATAGCTACAATAGATCTTTAAATAGTCGTAACTTTGCTTTCTATGGTACGAGTATATGAGTATTTCACACGTCAGTAAAAAAATTAACATCAAAACGCTTTTAAAACAGAACCGAATAGTAACTAAATACATTACAAGAAATTCAGATCGTGAGAGCAACCTTGGTACTTTCGATTTATATTTTTTTTTTCTATACAATATCATTTGCATGCGTTTAGCAACTTTTGTTTTTTACGCAGAAACGTGGGAAGTGTAAAGAATGGCTAGTTTTTCTTTTGCCATGGTAGAAAATGATTTGTTATAATTGTGTTTCTTATCTTTATTTATCTTAAATTTTAGGGCTTCAGATTTTGTAACTGGTTTTACCTGTAGAAGACAGCGGGAAACCGTTTGTTTCAAAGGGCTGAGGACCGGACGGTATGCCGTCAATTAGGGAACGCCCATGTCCAGCCGTTTTACCACTTCCATTCCATGTTATATAAAGTAATGGTAATTAAATAATAATAATTAATCCGCTTAAACTCAAAACCTAATAAGAAGTAGGAAAATCATTACCATAATGAGAAAACATTACACCTCTAAACGAAACCAGTTTGAAGTAAAAGGTTTAATTGGAGTACTATTATGCAAAACATTAGATTTACACATCTACTGGTTGATTGTTATACTGTGGGCGAGAAAACGATAAACTCTAAAATTGATAGACAATCTAAAAAAAAGTAAAAAGAAAGTGCAAAAAATGAAAAAAAGTAAAAGTACCACAAATCAAAATTTCACCTTTTTTAAAGGAGAGCGAATCAAAAGAACTGTTTCTTGCCTCAAGCTACCTTATTTTATATCAATATCTATAAAATATACATAATATATATAATTCATCTTTTATTTTTATGTCCCTTTAGAGGTATAGCCTCAAGGACCAACGTCGCCTTAATTATTGTATCTCAAGCAATATAAAATATGCACTTATGTATCTTTTATTCATTCTTTTTTTTCTGTCTAAACACTGTTACCCAAACAAGGCATCTAAAGAAATCGAAAAGGTTAAGCAACGTCGGGTGCTGTCAATACCTGGATGGGTGACCGCTAGTGGCGAATTACTTGCGCGCTTCCGAGCTTCGGAGGGCACGTTGCCGTCGCTCCTAGTTGTTATCGATACGATAACAGTCGTTAAACATTAAACCCGAAGGCCCGACGGGCGGTTTAAAAACATTCGACATGAGTTGACCACTAACCCGTTCTCCACCGATCCAATTGTAGCAGCGTGGTGGATTATGCTCCAGGCCTCATGTTGTAGGGATACCCATACCCAGCAGTGGGCCTCAAAAAGGTTGCGGCTAGCAATACCACCAATCCTCTCGTCATGTGACTACTTCTTTATGAAACTACCCACAGTACGCGTGCCATTAGAACTGTTTAACACAAGCGTTTCGTTACAAAACCGCACTAAATTGGGCAGAACACGGGCTGAACCCATGTTTTTTCTTTCGTCACATAGATAAGCCGTATAATTGAATGCTATTACTTTTTCAACCACAGATTAGAACGTTATATAGAAATGACGCGTTGCCATTGGCTTTCCTGTGTGACACTTTAAAGTTTGAGCCAATGGTACTCAAAGTAAAGACCCCAATGTTGAAAAAACAATTTTGTTTACATCCTCATGCCTTGTTCGTATTGACTGACATGACTGACCACCCAACACGACAAAATTTAAACGCAGAACTCTGTATAGAGCTGTCCTAATTAAAAAATTAACACTGAAATGCGACAAAGGACGCAATGAAGTTGTCGTACGACCAACTTGTGAGCGTCACGGCAATTGGGACAAAGGTTAGATGCCTCTTTTGTGGGGGAGGGAAGGTTTCCTCAAAAGGTACCCAAATTTTTTTCTACCTTTATAACCTCTTTGGTGGTACCCTAGCACTTATGAGAGACTCCGGGATGTCTAGTGGAACGCATCGATGAATACACACTATATTTCTATAATGCCTATTATCGCATGTCTATAACCCAATAATTATTATTATTTTTAATGAGGAAATTATCCAAATACATGAGAAAACACAGGTTGAGGACTTCTGCTTTAAACGCTTATTAAAATAATTGTAAGTGTAAACAAAACAATTACAAAAATGTGAATGAGTGGTATTCATTCATTGTTCATATAGGTAATGTTGTGGTTAAAAAAGCGAGTGCATGTTACGTGAAAACATGTATTTCCTTTAGATTTTTTTTCTGTTTTCATAAAAAGTGGAAAAGAAGGCTCGTTGCGTGTAAGAATGTATTACAGGGGTAGTAAGCAATAGCTAAAAAGAATTTTGGAATGAAAAAAGTTCAAAGTTATACATGTACATAGAATCGTGCACCAATTCGAGTTTAAAATCGTTAAAACTCACTGACCATAACGATTGGCAATTTTTAATTGCAGCCATAGAGCACGGAGCGATCTATGGTTCATAAAACAAAATCATTATTCATGTTTCGAAACTCGCTCGCATTGTTGCCAGTAATGCCAGTGTTCGTGGGGTATTCGACCTTGAGAGAAAGATGGTGACCGGTTAGGCTGTATGCATAGTTTTTTTTTACCGTAAATGCGTAGACAAAGAGATGAGTCCGCCGATGATCGAACGAACGTACATCTACGTAGTGGTGAACATATACGTGGGAAAATTCATGAGGAAAATTGCAAATAACTAACCTAATGCAAAAATAAAATAAAGGCACGGAATTAGGATTATGAATTTTGCGCAAAACGAAACAATAAAAAATTATTCAGGTGACTCGAAAAAACTATGACGTCATCCCTTGCGTTCGCCATACAAATGTATTTTAAAGGGGTAGTGTTTATTGACTCGTAGGACACAACCCTATTCTTGTGAAAATCCAATCGTTATGTCAGGCAGTTACAAAAATACAATGCAGTTAAGTTTGAACGGACCTTTACTAATCTAGTTACTCCCAAACACATTATGAGCTCGAGTATGGCGCTCGATAAACAATTTTGGCGCCAATTTCAACAGACCTTCCGCCTGGCCATGTTTATTGCGACCACAGACTAAAAATAATAACAATCGAGCTCTTCCTAGACTGGTACAGATAAAGCACAGAATAAATTAGATGTTCGTTATGAATTACGATTATTAATTTGTTAACTCGCTACGCATGACTAAATTGCTTTAATAAATGAAAAAAATAACATACTAATGTGCACTTTAGCCATAATGAGAACTTTACGAATAAGTAGCACTTAAAATGATGAAATGATGTTACTGATTAATAGCTATAATTTTTTTTCAGACTAGGAAGCACTGAATTTATTTGCTACGTCTTTATAATTCTGTGACTAAGGTTAGTCTAGCCAGTCATATAGATTAACTTAGATTTAATGTTTTGAAATATCTTTCTAACAGCATATTTGCGCAATTATTTTATCTTTCTTTCATAAGTAAACCAAATACGCAAACCCATCATCAAAACCCCAAAACTGCATAAATAAACCATAAAAGTTCGCAATTGAGTAAGTATTTGTAAGCAACAAGACATATGAGACTTGTAATTCGTTACAAATTCGAGTACCTACCATCTTTGAATAGGGTCACCAGCCATGGCAAGATTCGCTCTTGGATTTTGAGTTTATAACGGGTTTATTATGTTTCGGGTCTTACAATGAGAATAGGTCTTAAAGTAATGTTACACGCTGTGTTTCTTAATTTATAAATACCCGATTTTAACGAGATAGAAATAGATACATCTCTTTTAATCCATAATCCTCTAACAACAAAAAATCTAACTACTAGATTTGATGGATTTGACATAAAAAGCATAACTGGTAGAACGATCTCATAATTATGGCATTCTGCATCCGGCTGTAAGGCGTTTTGACCCAAATATTGAGAATCGCTGCTTTGAAGACCACTGAAAAACCGAAATAGACAACGCATTTCCCAACTATACTCAAAAGCTTTAATTTATTATCATGTACAATTTGTGCACACTTAATGAATGTCATACATATTGCATTATTTATGCATTCACCCGCTTTGACCGCCCCTCAGGCAACACGTTGACAGAGAAAAATGCAGACTGAAAAAGACCATGGGAACACCTCAAAGTTAAAACATAATTATGGTCACCATCGAACCACATAAGGCTACCGGCCATTAGAACGATGCCGCCGACAGATAATTATTGCCAAAAAGAGAGATATAGTTGCAACACAACGCATTACAATACGAATAAGACGCGAGATAAACATACCGCTTGTACTGCGATGTATTGTAGTCCGAGACCAATGACATTGGTCGAGGAGTGTTTGAGGCATTATATGAAATACAGGGTGAATGTTTCAAGTGTGTGTACACAGATAGTTAATAACTTCTTGAGAAGAGACGAGAAGAGAGCACAACAAAAATGTAGTTTTTAGTCTTCATCAAAACCGGTCCGCAGACTCCGTATCAGTTCAGTACGTTTGGTGTTCCTCATAATTTCGGATTTCCCCACACTTGAAAAATTCACCTTGATCATTGAGGGCTTGCTTAAATTTCATGTCCCACCAGCGACAATTGCATCCTTATGTTCGGATATTACAAATAATAATTAATATATTCAAAATGATTTTAATATGATGCCTCAAACACTTTCTGAAAAATATCTGACAGCTCTCGGGCTATAAGTAACATTGGCATAATAACAATGCGAATGAAACAATGATTCATTTGTGTCAAGATTTTGATAATGTCCATCTGTCATCGTTAGGCGAATCCGATTCTTTGGTTTATTTAGCCTTGCCTGTCTGACTGATGGGGAATGTTTATTTATTTATCTATCGACGTATTTTATTTCTTCTGATGTAGTTTAATCCTTACGTAGACTGCTGCCTGAAGAAGACAGCGGAAACCGTTGGATTCATAGGGCTAAGGACCGGGCGGAGCCGGAGTTGCGAGTGGCGTAACTGTAGGGTGTCAGCGCTGGCAAATTGCCACGGGGTCGGGACTGACATTAATCACCCAGGTCGGGTCTCCTCTCACAATGAGAGGGATGTAGGCCGCCGTCCACCACGCTGGCCTACTGCGGGTTGGTGGACGAACATGCCTTTGAGAACATTTTTGTGAACTCTCAGGCATGCAGGTTTCCTCACGATGATTTTCTTCACCGTAACAGAAGGTGATATTTAATTTTTATAAAGCGCACATACCTTTTTTACAAAGTCATTGGTGCGTGCCACTGGGACTCGAACCCGGACCCCTCGATTAAAAGGTCGAATTCTTAGCCACTGGGCTATCACCGCTTGCCGCCATGCCTCTTAATCCGTCGTAAAGCAGCATTCTTCATAATTGCGTTTGGGCTAGGTAGCCGGAAATACGTAATTTCAAGTGAATATCTCAAATCTCAATCCCTGATTAGCAAAGCAACCGAATGCAGCATCAGATAGAATTTATGCACTTTTTGAGGTTGGATGTGGGTGTCCATCAGCTTCAGGTGGCCTGCATACCTAAGCTTCTGATACTCAATTACTTTAAAAAAGTAATAAAAAAGGTACGCCACTTGTTAAGGCGTGGTTACCATACGAAGACAATTTTACCGCGCTTGTTTTTCTACTTCCAAATGTTCAGATAGGACTTCAAATAATTTTGAGTGAACCTTGAAAGGTCCAAGAAGGCCTTCTTATGTCGATCAAACGATAATGGCCGGTGTTCTTCAACCTTGCCTCAAACAATTGTCTTGCGTTAAAAACAACATTCTATATCGATGGGCTCGTCCTTGCTTTCTTTGCGTGTCTTCTAATCGCGAAAAGAATAGACAAACGGAGGGAATGGTACGATAAAAAATTAAAAAAAAAACACATTCGAATTGAGAACCTATTCTTTTTTTCGACGTTCGATAAAAATAATCCATTAAATAGGTACTGGCGGACTAATGTTCTTGCCAGTTTGCAACCCTCTCACATACGGGTCGCCTCGCTAAATAGAGATGGATATAGGTTTTAGTCCACCAAGGAAGGAAGGAAGGAAGGAAGGAAAAGACCGCAATAGACTAGTCTTTCCTTCATCGTTACACGTGATATTTAATTTTCATAGATAGGTATAATACACGTTAATTTTATATAGCGCACATAAGAAAATTTTATTTCTCTTTGCAGCCAAGTTTGGAGTTTCGAGTCAATCCATGCGGCCGAAATCGCAAGCAAAAGCTAGTCTCATTACTTACCTACATAATCTTGAAGGTTTCGCTAATAAGTACTTTCACTAATTCCCATAGACTACGCTCTAATCCATGATGGCTGATGATCAGAACTCAGAAGACCTTGTACACATCCAATCGTAGCAATAAGTATGTAATTAAGTACACCATACTTAACTATACTAGCTTGTACCAAGTACAGTATGGGAAGTTTTTTTTTGAAAAGAAAAGAAAAAAAAACGTTTATTGTTGACTGTTACATGAGAAAGATGTTACAAAAGTTATAATAAGTATAGAACAGTCTACCCTATGCGGGCATACAATAAATAATATTATGTCTTTTCATGGCAATTTGCTAAATTATATTTATTTATTATTTTGTTCAGCAGTCCAAATTATTTTGACAGCTGTCATTTGGTGAAACACGAGACTTTTGTAGTTTTTTAATTTATTTGTTATTGATATATCCACAGGCAGCCTCTAGTCTTCCAGCGAACATAGGTAAACCGAAATATCGGGCTGTCTTAAAACGAAAGACGTAGTGGAAAATATCCCATAGGTACCTACCACAGAATTAGATCTAAATAGATAACGAAAGTTCGCCCATCGGTATAAACACCAAACTTGCCGCTTTTTGGTCTTAAACAAGACCGTATGATGGGAATCGTACATCAAATCTAATATTAAATCTGCACTAGGAGGTACTTAGGTCTCGTAATGAATCTAATATGCATTCAAATGAAATTCATCACAGATATGGGGTACGTAATCGTCTAATTACATATGCCAAGTATTTCGCATACAACTCTGCGGATAGCATCGCATGGGAACATCAACTGCCCTGCAATGCCTCTTCCGTGTTCTGCAATTAAGTGTTCTGAATGCAATTTAAAATTACACAGCGTTTGACAGTGTGTAATTTACTTTGTTATAGATACCGAAGTAAGTGAGTAACATTACCTAGCGATAAATGAATATCAAAATAAAATGTTATAAATATAACAAGCAAGAATAAAGCATGAGAGAAGAGAGCGGTGATAGCCTAGTGGCTTTAAATTCGACTTCGAATCGAGATCGAATCGGGTGCGGGTTCGAATCCCAATGACGTTGTAAAAAAGTTATGTGCGCTTTATAAAATTAAATATCACCTGCTATTACGGTGAAGGAAAACATCGTGAGTATCTCCTCCATAGTCGTGAGGAAACCTGCATATGTACCTAAGAGTTCACAAAAAAAAATCTCAAAGGTGAAGTCCACCAACCCGCAGTAGGCCAGCGTCATGCTAGTATAGTAAGTATTGTAGACGTGTTTAGGCATAAAGGGTTTCTTCTAAGTTTTAGGGTATTATAAACCGTAATCAATTGTAAGTACGGTCGTGTTTAGACATAACTGTGTGCAAATGTGGAATAAGGGATGATGTTGATGTTATGGGTGTGTGTTACAAAGAATTGTTTTATTTTTACAAGTCCAACGTATTATGAAAACAGCGCCATCTATCATATCATCTACGAACATCTGTTACACGTGTCAGTTTACACGCGGCGGTGTTTTCTTTCTGTTTCAAACCTCTATCAAGGACGTGGCGGCTTTTCTTTGAAAACAAGGGTAGCTTCACTTCGCTAAAGTTCGCTATTTAATTAATTAATTTAAATTTTTTTGGTTCTAAAGTGCAACATTGATGTTAGTTTTTTTTTTGTTTTTAAATGCTTCATGTTAGTGCAGCGGAGTTTATAGAATGTAGTTTTTTAAACTTGCGTTCGAAATATTTTATTGCAAAAATAGATCGATGTTTTTTGCAAATCATATCGATGTTTTTTTATTGATTATGAGTAGCTAACGGGCATAGGTGGCCACTGGTCACCACTGTATCCCATGGACACACGTTCAACCTCAGACGGCTGGAAGGGTGTATCAGTAGTGTCTAGTAACACACAGGGGCGTCTCTAGCCCATGTAAGTAGCGGGTGTAATAACATAATCTGGTGCCCTCTTAATAATTTCCAGTGAAAATGATTTCTTTTTACGTGGGGAAGAACTTCATGAGAACTCATGAATACCTACCTGCAGGCCTACTCCCGAAAACGTTTTAAATTCGATTTTGATCCTGATTCGAACTCGATCCTGATTCGAATTCGATTTCAAAGTGGTACTCCCGAACCAAATCGAATTGAAACTCTAAATCGAATTGTGATCGAACGCTGATAACGTCGTTAAGCATTTCCGGTTGATGACGTCACAATCACGTGACTGAAGTTTAGGAATCTAAACATGAAAATAATAAGAATACCAACTAATTTAATATTTTTTATAAAATAAACTTATCATATTTTGTTTATTACATAGAAATAAAAATTAATTTAATTCAAACCTTAAAAAAAAATCTATTTTGACTGTTTTATAATCTTTATCGTGACAACTAGTACTGACAGTTATCTGTGACCATGATTATGTCATATTGAATGACATTAAATTTGGCGTCTATTTTAAATTATGTATTTCAAAACAAAAAGGTTCCCGTTCCCGATAAACAATCAAGTGTTTAATTACTCTATGTAAACAATAAACAAGAGGTTCCCGTGACATCATGGCAGCGGCTTATCGCTGCGCTACGTGGAACGAGTCCCAGACGAGATGCTCGGATTACGAACAACACAAAGAATTGAAACTTACCTTTAGCATTATTATTCGTTGTTATACTCTCCTACGGGCTAGTCTAGTGTGTGATTGACTTCAAGTAACTTGATTGCAACTCAAGAGTTGTAATTTTAAAACTATTAACATTACTTTACGGTACGTATTAAATTCAATATAGTTTGCACTTTGCAATGCACTTTTGGCTGACAGAAAATGATAAATGTGATGTGCTTTCAGCAAACTGACGATGTCCCGACCTCGTCCAAAATTTTCGCAAATGGAAAGGTTGGTGCAATTTTATTGCTGGAAGATAATCCAGGGAGTTGTCACAGGCTACTCACGAACAGCGCAGGCACGCCACGTTGCCAAATGCAAATGAGACGAGATTGCAGGAGATAATTATAAACGCCATAGGGGAACCCAAGTTATGGACAAAAGTAAGTACAAACAAACACCCATAAAATAAGAAAATATTTATTTATTTTATCAATCAATACTATTCATACACAAAAGTAAATTATTAACATCTTAATTCTAAAGTTAATAGGTATCACATGTGCATCCCAACCACCACAGCAACCCGCAGTAGGCCAGCGTGGTGGACTAAGGCCTACATCCCGATCATCACGAGAAGGAGACCCGACCCTGTAGTGGGTCATTAATGGGTTACAGCACATGTGCATAGAAGCAAAAGCATACAATACAAACTTTATTTCATTATATCTATCAAAATTTCTCTTTCATTACAGTAAAACATAAATAACTTATGCTCACTAGTGTGTGTATATTTACTTACATGTAAATAAATGAAACCTATTGATTTCAGTTTTGGGCTGATAAAAATATTGACTACCTGGCAAATACAATTTCCACAAGTGCAGAGAAGATTGCAGAGGCAATGAAACATACTCGTAATACCTATATAATCTCCAATAATCTCCATTGTAATCAGCTAAGTCAAAATGGAGTGCCAGGATATGAAAAAGTAGAATAATTAAAATTAGGGGATTATTTTGGCCGGAACAACTGATGTGTAACTTTTTGTTGAGAATAGTATCCATTATCTGATTTCTGATAGACTTATATTTTCACATTAAATATTAAATAAATTAAAAGAGTGCAGTGTTTCAATAAACATCTTCATCAACCTTTAAGTAGTCGTTCAATACATCAATCTTCTGTATTTCTAGCAGTGCAATGTTTTCCTTTGTAGTATTCAATAAGTTCAATATAGATATTATACTTTTTGAACATATTATTGAGCATAACCTGAATCGCCTGTAAACAAAAGTACATACTTATTATGTCTACTATTACTACTACTATGTATACTCTTTCTTTCTATGGTATTCTATATTTCAAAATGGAATCCTCCATCACTAGAAATCAATCATGATGCCAAATCTTTAGTTTATGAAATTTTTGACTATCTGCCTGTCTGCTTGTTTGTATTTTAAATGCATGAGAAAAACTTAGAAACAACTCTAGCTATTTGGATCAAAATTATACTTACTTTCTCTTGATTATATTCCTTTCTATCTATGTTTGAGGAAACCTTATGTATTTAGTTAATACATGATTTTGGCACTGGTAACCTCTCTTATGGCTTTAGAGTGGATTGTTGGGTATCCCAACCCATATAATAACATTATCAATGTTGTCCCATTTGCACGACCCACTATTCTTTATTAACTTCCAGTTGCAAAGAATAAAAGTGCTATCAAGATCTGAAATAAATAATTTTATTGTGTTTATCTTATAGTATAAGATTTATGCATGAATAAAACTTAGAAACTACACTAATTATTTGGATGAAACTTAGAAAAATCCTGGAAATCAAAACATTAAATGAAACTGTGACATAATCTTAAAGTACTAACTGAAAGGAATTGGATGAATGATTTGAAATATAAGAAGTAGTGTTTGGAATAATAACACAGTTTAAGGTTTTGAAGGAAAGGTATTATAATGATTGGAGAATGTTTCTATCTTGAATATCCTCAGATTTTACACTGCCAAAGGGTTAAGATAAGGGCGATGCCTGCTGGGTCAATTAGTATAATTCACATAGCACATATAGGCTGGTGACATCACTATGGCGTGGCCGTCTTGTCATCACATGTAAATATATTAACTTGGTCAGTTAAACTCACTTTCTCTTTCTCTTGATCATATTCCTTTCTGTCTGTGTTTGAGGAAACCTTTACCTTTTATGGCTTTTCATACAGATTGTTGGGACATTGTTGTCCCATTTGGACGATCCACTATTCTTTGGTACTTAACTTCCAGTTGCAAAGAATGAAAGAGCTATCAAAATCTGAAATTAAATAGTTTTAATATGTAATAGGGAATGAAATGTAATGCTATTATAAACAATATACCCAGTACGTAAACTAACCTTGCTGATAGAAATATCACTTCGCCGGGTGGGTTTCTTCATAACAATGGTAAGTTCATCTAACAACACTTCAAACAACTCCTTCGATAAACGATAATTCCTCTGGAATTCCTCGTTATCCATAGCGTCTGCGTGTGAGTTATATCTACGCATTCGTTGTAGATTACGCCTTTCCCGAATGTCTATTTGATGCGCTTCCTCCAAAACATTAAAAAATGCTGCGAGACGAGCCATAACTAATGCAAAACTTTACAAAATAAAACCAAAACTTGTAACTCGATAGCAACACGGTACCTTTTTTAGTATCGTGAAATTTGACATATAAATTCGATCCTACAAGTCGATTGACAACTGTTCGATGGAGTGGGGAGTACGCATTTTTCGATCTCAATTCGATGCTAACGATTTTTAGTTCCATTTTGAACCACCCGCTCGATCGTGCGCTAGTATAGAGTTTCAAGAGTACCAATTTACGCAAATCCGAATCAAACTCGATTGATTCAGAACTCGAAAGTGTCGGGAGTAGGCCTACTGGTTTCAGGTTTACATGGGTGATGCCCGATGCGGAATTCCGAATAAGTTAAGACACACCTGTCTGCATAATAATATGTGAGTTACAGAGGCTACAATAGCTTTATCAATTATAGGATCTATATACATATAAATAATGCAAAAAAACGAGGATTTATTTACCACAAAAGAAGTCACGCGAGAATAGATAGGTACTTACATAGTAAACTTCTATCGTGTGGGGTACTCTGTATTGCTAACATAAACTCGTCGAAAAATGT
Source organism: Erynnis tages (assembly GCA_905147235.1). Taxonomy (NCBI): domain Eukaryota; kingdom Metazoa; phylum Arthropoda; class Insecta; order Lepidoptera; family Hesperiidae; genus Erynnis; species Erynnis tages. The sequence continues at coordinate 964,670 of LR990097.1, forward strand.
TCCCCTTTAAAGAAATATTTCTATATTGTTATTTTTTCGTCAGAAATCGAACCTATTACTATCTGAAACATCTACCACTGAACCCCTAACAAGGCGGCAACCTTTGAACGCGTGCCGAAAAGCAAAAACACGAAATCGAAGGAAGTGGAAAAATAATTTCATTGCGAATTCTGCCGCGTGGGTGAAAAGTTGTGTATTTGTGCTCCAGAATTATTTCAAATTATTGGCCTGAACTATGGTAAGTTTTTATATTTTTATTGTTTTCTTTAATTGTTGAGCGAACTATTTATTCGCCCCTAAAATTGGAACATACTTTGAAAAAGAACCAAATATTAGCCACGCGTTATTTCACGCGGAAAGACCAGTTTAAAATAATTTTTGTGAATTTTTTGACTCTTATTTGCTTTGTCTATATTTTCTTTTACTAAAAAATATTATATAAATACCAGAGTTTGGTAGATTCCAATTTCCATTGACATTGACGATCTCAGACCAAGTTGTGTTGCTTTTTATTTTATTTTGTACAAATTACCTTCTAAAATAATAACATTACTGTCTCTAAATTATTCGCTTATAATTTTAATGAACATTTGAGGACTAATTTCGTATTTTACACAGTTTGAAATATTTTAAAACTAATATTGACTCACCTTCACTTCATTTTCGCTTCCGGTCAAATCAAATTGTATCGCGAAAAAATGGCCTCCCTATAAACTTTGTGCTTTGTGTAAATCTTAAATAAATAAATATTATGACTATTGTAAAAGCCTTGCGTATTTTTACCATTCCAGATAAAAATGTTCCCTTCCAAAAGCATGGTGGAATACATGTCTGAAATGAACAGATTGTTCTCACAGGCTGACCATGGTATGTATTTATTTACCTCAACTTTTAAAAAGTTTACACCTATTTCTTATTCCAAATTCTTAATTTGAAATTTGATTAATTTAAGACAAAAGAGCGAAGTTTAAACGAGGAATTTAGCGTGCGTGCAGTTTAGTTTTTGTTGTCGGCCTAATAAAACTTAAACTTCCGTAATAAAAAAGACCTGCCAATTTGTAAGCGATTTATTTACGTAATTTTCTATAATATTTTTAGTAGGTAGCTTTATTCTTAACTGATTCCTTGACATTCTCGAAACCAAAAGTAAATTTTTAAGAACAAAATACAATCGAATTATGTGCTAAAATTGGTGATTCCCAGTACTTAAGTCCATGGTTTTTCTTATTTCAGAGGAACCACCACACACATTCAACTTCAATTATCGGTCCCCCCACCAATTGGTCAACAGATCCTCTAGCTCGGCTGATTCTACTTCTCCAGAATCATACCCTGATATATCCTATCGTTCAGACTTTAGAGCCCAAGATTCCCCTAGATCCTCCATCGACACCCCATTCACCTTTCGGAGACAACGTGCTATAGTGGGCAGGAAAATATTGGGGAATAACCACACCCAAACACCAACTTTAGTCTCGCCAGCTGAAAGAATGGACACGGATTTCAACTTCTGGCAACACGAAGAGCCTCTACCAGAAACGCCGCCAGAGAGTCATCCTAGAAATCAACTGTATGGATTGTTTACGCCTGAACACAAGTCATTTGGCTTCAACACTCCGATCAAAAGCACCAAATTCCAGTCCAATTTCTCTCCCAACTTTTCCAATGCTTCACAAATACCACAAAGGTCACCAACTCTCTCAAACAGGTCTCTTATATCCCCTACTCTGTCTAACTATGCGGGACTCCGATCAATGACGAAACCACCTCTCTCAATGCCTGTCGCCTCCCCGAATTGGTCTCACTCAACACCATGTTCATCTCGGAGACATACAAGTTCATCCAACTACTCCATCCCTTTTGCTAAGTACTCCAGTATAGGAGCGAGTTCTAGTGACGAAATAGAACAGTCTAGAATGTGCACATTTTGCAAGAAGAATGGGGAGACTCCCGTAGTATACATGACACATAGCGTGAAGGAAAAAGTTGGGAATAAGAATGTGGTGACCTGCCCTATACTGAGGTCTCATGTGTGCGCCACTTGTGGAGCTTCTGGGGACAATGCACATACCATGTAAGTATTGTTTTTATCTCTAAATATTTATTCCCAACGGATTTCCGATGAATCTTACAAGATGTAAAAAAAGTTGTTGTGTTGAAGGTACTTAAGGCGGTGTCATTGTCAGTAACCCATTAATGACCCACTACGGGTCTCCTCTCACAATGAGAGGGATGTAGGCCTTAGTCCACCACACTGGCCTACCGCAGGTTGGTGGACTTCACATACCTTTGAGAATGGTCATTATGTTTGATATTTCTTTTCATGTTTGATATTTTCTATGCACATTAACCCTAAGGCATAGTAGATTGTAGGAAAGAAGCAAGAGGAAAAGAATCTTCCAGAATTTTTACCAAATATGCTGTTGTGTTGATGTTTTGTGTGTGTGTTTATATCCCATTAGTGAGCCACTGGGTGGTTGGGTCTCACAATAAGAAGGATATAGCATTGGTCCAACGTGCTCGGCGCTGCTTGCCTGAAAAACTCCAGCATATACGTTTCCTCACATGCTTTTGTTTTTTCAGCTGGTACACTGCACCGGGGGTCCCGGGTTCGATTCCCAGTAGAGCATCATTCAAATTATGAGTTTAAATGTCTGTTTTAGGTCTGGGTGTGTGTGTTCTTATCTTGTATATTTGTTTGGCACTTACAACATAGGAAATTCTACTGTGGAATTTTATAGTGACCTCAGCCAAGAGATGGCACCACATGTTTATTACTAAACTAACTGTAGTATATATTTTATAAGAGGGGGATAAAAAGTATCCTATATGTTATTGCAGGTTGTAAACTATGGTAGACCCATCATTAAACATGTTAAATCAGCCATTTTTGATGAAAGAGTAACCATCAGTTCCATCAATTCATCCTCACATCACATTTATAATAGTATGTAGTAGAATTTTTAATTAATATTGTTATTTTCTTTCCAGCACATACTGCCCAGTGCTCCGGAGCACCAACAATGGGAAACCACTCCAGTCCACCACCATTACACTGAAGAACACCAGAATTAAGAGCAATGGCAAAAGGCGGTATTAATTTCTGACCAATTATATGTGAATTGAAAAAAAAGTTAAAAAATTGCTTTGGTCTAATAAGAAAAATCTGTTTTGATAGCGCCATCTTGCTGACCAGTTGAACACTAAATGTGTTTTGTTCCAAGGGCAAGTGAGAAGGATAATGTTTTTAATGTTGATAAGTATAATTGAAAACTCATTTTTTATATTAAGCATTTTTTGATCTCAAATCTTAGTCTAAGAAAGTTTGGAACTGAATTATAATATGTAGTAATAAAAAATCTATAAGTAACAGATCTCACAATACAAGCCAAATACATAATTATGTAGATCTCATAGGCTATTTTTAAATTAAAAAAAGTGAATGCTACTATATTATTCAAGCTTCTATTTAATATTGTCACATTATATAAAAATTATTTATACCAATTTATTAAAATAAAAGAAAAACATTTATAAAAGTTGACTAATGTCATCATAATGTTGGAGAAAATCAGTCAAATTTCGATTACTTTGCCTTATAATCCAACTTTGATTGTCTTATCTGTATTTTTATATAATAATTTTGAAAATTTTGTAACATTTTATACTGTATTTTAATTTCTGACTAATAATTTTCAATCATGACCATTATACTTTTTTACATTTTGTATAGATTTATAATAAAGATTTATAGTTTTATATACTTTTCAATAATATTGACGAAGCATAAAACTATAAATATTAGTGACGAAAAATATCTGACTATAATTTGTAATCATGACACTTTTTAGATTTTATATTGTTGACTGTTCTTTAAACTATTCAAATTGACTTGGAACCTAACTAATAATCTGACGAAAATTTGTACATTAATATTTGACTAATTTTCAATTAGATTTGTGTTTTATTATATTTTATATAATAAAAACAATAACATAATGTTTCTCTAAACTGTAAGTATATTTTTACATAAGCATGCAAAAAAATTTCTACAAAATATTTTTAAAGCAGCACTTGGTTAACACAACCTTTTTTTATTTTTTCATTACAGTTGTTACATTATAGTTTTAACTTTTGACTAATTGAATTAAACAACGATCATGATAATTAGTAACTAGCATTTATTTTTTTATGTACAATTATGACATTGAAGACAGCAGATTTATGTGATGTAAATTATTTAATTGACGATATTATATTATCTTTTAATTATTATTATAAATTTGATTCAAAATGACATCTGTAAAAATATTTACCACACTACTTTCAATGCAAACATAATTTGTTCATGTAATTTAAATATTTATGTATGTAATGTACATTAAACTTCTTATAATATGGACCAAAAATATAGATAATAATGACATTTGTTATACAATACTAAGTATTGTTAAAGGAGATGTTATTAAACGTAATTTGTAATGTACTTAATTTGTATTGACAAATTGGGTAGATGTCTGATTCGACTGCATATTTTATATAGATATACTCTAGCATTTCTCGTAATAAATGCACAAACTTTTCTACTGATAAATTATAATGTTAATGTTGAATGATTTACACTCAGATCATTTCTTATTCCACTTTTTAAAGTGTACATTACTTTTTGCTTAAAATAATTTAAATAATTTGTGTCAAGCTCTAAAGGCTCCTAGCTAGCTAGGAAATAACACCTCCATATACATACTAGACATTTGTAACCAGTTTAAGTCATCAGTATATGAAATAAGTCTAAAGTAAAAAAAATATTAGGTTACTTGAATGCTTGCTTACATGGTAAGCTTAAAATACCACACTGATTGCTGCAGATTTTCAAAGTTATTAAGTATCTAAATGAAAAAAAACTCAAGCCATGAAATATGTAATGTGTGTAATGAATTAGTTAATTTAAGATTTAAACTTTTAAAGTGTAATTTATGGTTGATTTTCAGGAGTTGGAATTTTTCTTTTTTTTTCTTTTTAATTGTGTTTTGCGCAAGATTAATAAAAAAAATTATGTTGATTAAGTTTGCAGAATTTTTAAATAGTACAATAATATGTACGAAGTCTATAAATAAGTGCCTGCTTACTGGTTCTAGGTTTGTGTCAAAAATACACAATGATTATTATACACGCAGTGTATGATTTTTAGATATTTTAAATATATTGATTTATTAAAAACTATTGTCTTTTATTTAGTAACAAAATGGATACCTATCACTAGATATAATTTTCATTTAGGCCAGCAATCTCTTTTCCATATTTGCTTTTTAAACAAGAATATTTTCAAGTAATTTAAAATTCGTAAATATGTATTAGTATTATAGTAATAAATTGTATATAAAGTAATAACAATATAAATTTTGGCTCTACTTTTTTGCTTTTTTGTGTTGATTGAAACTGGCTTTTGACTATGGGATTTAATTTAAATTACATCTTGAACTGTATATTACAACCGCGATTGCTGTTCACATTGTATGATATATATTTTGGAGGTAAAATATACTCCTTCAAATTATAGCACAGTGTGAACGATCTCGTACAAAATGTATGACGAGCGATAAAATATTATATCTCAAGATGTCAATTTAGATTATATCCACTGACTATATCCCATAGCCAAAAGCCGGCTTAAACACCACTTGACAATAGATGGCGACACTATCGCCCTGTATCAAACTTTCGAAGTTTTCCAAATAGTACGGATAGTACCTAGTACCTACCTAGCTGGCAGGAAAACTTGCCAAAGCTCAAAGATTGTAATTTATTTACAAGGGAATAGAATAGAGTAGAATAGATGAATGTCATGTGATGAATGTAGTAGAGAATAGAATAGAATAGATGAATGTCCAGTAAACAGACACAATAGTTAAACAATAGCAGTCGGACCACCAGTGGTTCGATGCAAATTAATAGTTTAAACACTACGTTAGGTTAGGGTAGGCTCTGCTAGTTTTACACAATTTTTACACAATAACTAGGTTATTGAACCTATCATGCGCTTGGTGCATGTTTACTGAAATCTACGCAATATAAATACGATGAATTAGTAGAAGTTGAACAGAAATAGAGATAGAGGTAGTTTTCTATTTTTAGTTTCTTCATGGTCACGCAGAACTTCAATATGTGAAATGATGTGATAAACGCGCGTAGATTTGGGAGCAAACGTGGTTTTTGTATTGAATTAGATATTTTACGTGTGTTTTAGAGTGAAAAAGCCGAGATGCCAGCTTACGATTGGCCAATAGACACTGAAAATCTACCTGTAATGCGAATTGTTTCGCCGCTTAATCTTGTTATGTGTGGCACGTATGGCATGTAAGTTGATTGTTCATTACACTGATTGATTCTAAACAAGACTGTTCATGAAAATTTAAGCGTTTTTGATATGAACCTTTTATCAATGAACCTTAAAATATTATTTCAAATGGTGCTACTGTTAATAATGTTGTTTCTTTTATTTAATGTTTTTAAACAGGCGCGCATTTCATACGTTTGCGTTTGCGGAGGTCGTTTTATTTTTAAGGTGTAAATAATTACCACATTTTACATATATAACTTCATAGTAAAATATTTCTGATAAAACTGAAAAAATAGAAACGATTTAGATAATATATTTATTCGTTATTAATTTGGTCGGCCTATTCGTCTCATATTAATTTATAAATTACTTTTTTATCAATCAGTCTGTTTTCTTCACAAGCTTTTAAACACCTCTGCTGTCAATGTCAATAATATAAATTAAAATAAATTTTCGAAATTGACGTCAAACTTGACATTTGTGTGTTTTCCATTGGAATTAGATTAGACGTACAATTTCAAAATTCCGTTTAAAATGCAATAAATTATTGTGTAATTCGCAAAATAGGATAAAAAATGAGTTCAACATCAACAAAAATATCACCTCAAGTTTCTGCTGGTAGCGTGAGCAGTGCACAGAGTCAGAAAGATGAAGATTATTATACAAAACCTGAATTTATTTACGGTGGACCTTTTATTAAAGTGGAGAAAATTAGCCCCTTTATGAATACTACGACACCAATTAATCTGCAGTTGCAGGGCACCTTCAAAAAGTACGTATTGATTTAACAACATGACTGTTGTTAATCCATTAGTGACCAATTGACGTCCTCTTAGAATGATTAGGAGGACCTGTGGCCACCCTGGCCAATTTCGGGTTGTTGGACGAAGCTAGACTCGCAGGACTGACAACCGATGGGGAAAAAGGTCCTAGAATGGCGACCACATTTAGGCAAAAGGAGCACAGGCCGTCCTCTGACCAGGATTGAATTCAGAGGGCCCAGGACCGGGCGGAGTGGCGTCGATTAGGGGAGGCCCATGTCCAGCAGGACTACTAAGGGCTGAAAGGAAGAACGAAGCAACTGGTACATTAAATTAAAATCTCTTAAGTATCTAGTTATAATGATTTTTGCCTGACTAAGAATAAGCGAAATGGAGGAACATTTATAATATAGAAGTAGCAGACTTTAGAGGTCATCCAGTTTGTGACCAGCCTTCTGAAGGTCATTGCTGGTCATAAGCATCTAGTCAAAGGATACGAGGGATCAAGAGGGTGTCAACAAATAAAAATATAAGAAAAGAAAAGAATCAGATTTACATATCTAGCAGCACAGCTAATAGTTTTATCAAGGGCACTAATAAGATAGGGTGTCCCTGATATTTAATCTACCTCTGCCCTTATTCATGTCCCATAGTACTTGTTATCTAGAAAAATAAGATTGATCACTAACCTTAGAGCGATTTACAGCCTCATTTAAGAATTAAACAATGAACTCCAGACCTCAAATAGGGTTTATTGCAAACTGTATGGGTATTATTTATATTATGTATTATTGATATTCATATATCCATTTTTATTCTTTTGTCATATTTGGTAAACAATCTTAGCATGTCTCTTTATTATAGTTTGCGATTAAAAAATAATGGAGACACAAAATTATAAAAATTTAATAACAAATTGTCATTTAATACACAAACAGATTTCTAGAAACTATACTTAATTTATTTTTTAAAGCTATTTTAAACTTTTTTCCAATAAAAAGTAGTGCCAAGATTGTTAACCAAATAAGACAAGAGAATAAAAATCAACTGTAGAAAGATTGTCTTAAAGAAGCTATTTTGAATTAACATTGACACCAATCGATTTTTGTATTAGACATACATCCCAGTAAGGGATGTATGTCATGAAATTTCACTTGTTTCAGGCTGGAACTGTTCTAATAAAAGTAAATATTTATTTAAGATAATGTTTACTGATTTAATAATCTATTCAAATGATAATGTCTTGTCAGTTTGTGATATATGGAAGATTTATCATGTGTTATATAATGTTATTATGTGTTATGTATTAAATTCCATTATAAAGAAATATTTATTGATAAGCATTGTCTTGGATTACTGAATGTTGATATGAACTAATATAAAAAAAATTTACTGCTATAAAAACACAACTTCATGATAGTGTTTCAGTTTAAATGTATCTTACTGGCGCACTCAAAGACATCATTTAAAGTAATGTTCAATAACAAACAAATAAAGTCGTCTTTATTCATATTGACATAAGTGTCATCATTATTTTCATGATGAACCATTAACGTTAATGAATGTCTCTGAGTGCGGCGGTCAGAGTAATTATACAATTTTGGATCAAACTTCTAGATTGGAATTGACTAACAAGGGACAAGGCATAGATTTGATAATAAAATAAAATATGATGTAACCTCTATTTTTTATGTTAGTGATTTGAAAAAAATAAAAAATAAATTATTTTAGTAAATAAAAATAAAATAATTTGACAAAAGCAATTTCATACTATTTCTGCCATTGCAACAACACAAGTGAAAATTGAAAGATTTTATATTAATATAAGTGTATATGAACTACTAAAGAACGAAACAAAAATAAATAGATTATCTTAATATTTACTCAGGTGTAAAACAATATTAGGCATTGGTTTTGTTGAACAATTTCATCACAATTTTCATAGCCCGGATAGCTCAGTCGGTAGAGCATTGGACTTTTAATCCAAGGGTCCAGGGTTCAAGTCCCTGTTCGGGCGGGGCTTTTTTATTTTTCCTTTTTTTTGTTGTTTACAGGATATTAATTTTTAAGTTTATTTTTTTTTGTGTTTCTAAATTTTTGACAAGAAAAATTGTAAATATTTTTTAGTCTGATTGAAGACGTTTTCATAAGATTAAAATAAGACATTTTTCTCTGTGATTAAATTTACATCACAAATTATTCAGCATAAATAATAGTATTTATTTTTTATATTTTATTAAATTAAAAAAAATCTGTTCTGTTAAAAATATTTAAAAAATGGTTTTGTAACTTGCTTAATTATGATAAAATATGATGTTTAAAAAAATAATATTTTTGTTGAAATATTTCTTGAAATAATAAATTTAATGAAAAAAAAAAATTAAACCATAATTATATTAGAGTAGGAACATTTGTAGTCTTACTTATTAAATTATTTAAAAATAAATATTTTCAGAGTACATTTTTTATCATGATATTTTTTTTTTTAATTTTCAGGAGCTTTGCATATTACTCACTGAAGGAGCGTCTTCCAGTGATATTGACCAAAGTCATAGACTACTTATCAAGACAGGGCGCCAAAATTAAATCAGCTAACAGTGCAGTAAGTTTTACTTGAATTCTATTATGGATAAGAATTTACTGTAAAATAACAGATAAATAAAAAAAACCATTAAAACTACATCCCTCTCATTGTGAGAGGAGACCCGACCCTGTAGTGGGTCATTAATGGGTTACTGACAGACTACAGATAGATTGGTAGAGGTTTTCTGAATGTGCCATAGTTTTTTTCAAATTCATAACAAATTTTGGTCTGTTCATGGGAACTTATCACATGTCGTGTATGCTCAAACAACTCAAGTGGCGCAGTGGTTAAGACATCGGTGCGCTGCGCGGAGGGTCCTGGGTTCGATTACCAGCAGAGAGCAGATATTTGAATAGAATGACTTGTGCTTCCTGTCTTGTGTGTAGCACCCACGATACAGGGAATATAAATGTGGAACTATGAGTGTCGAGCGTTGTCAGTACCCATTAATGACCCACTACATGGTCGGGTCTCCTCTCACAATGAGAGGGATGTAGGCCTTAGCCCACCACGCTGGCCTACTGCGGGTTGGTGGACTTCACGTGCCTTTAGGACATTTTTTTTATGAACTCTCAGGCATACAGGTTTCCTCACGATGTTTTCCTTCACCGTAACAGCAGGTGATATTTAATTTTATAAATCGCACATAACTTTTATTACAAAGTCATTGGTGCGTGCCACTGGGATTCAAACCCGGACCCCTCGATTCGAGGTCGAATTCTAAGCCACTGGGCTATCACCGCTGCGAGTGTCGAGCGTTATTTATTGTTATTATTGTACCAATATAACACTGAACATGAATCCACAGTCAGACGAAGACGTCCGCAGCGTGATAGCGTACATAGGCAAGCTGAAGAACGATCTGATGACCAACAAAAAGTACGACGAACTGACGGTGGACACGCCCGAAGCGAAGAAATGGAACGAATACATCCAGAACGCACCGAGCCCATACTACTTCACCAACGTGTGGGTGTTCACCGAGTGCTACGTGTACAGGCGGCTGCGGGAGGCGTGCGAGCTCACGTGAGTGGCTGCAACCCTCGGCCCACTGTTGGCGACGGGTGTCTGCCCACAACAGGGTCGATTCAGGGTTGATTCCCAAAAGATTTCGTGCCGATATCGTCTGACATCAAACCGTACAGCTCATTTTTATTCTCTTGTCATATAATACAATACAAAACAAATCTTTATTTGCTAGAACGTAGTACAATAGAAGGTGCTACAGTAATGATGTGTCCTACCTATAAAAGGCATGCAAAAATTATAGTCGTTAATTTAATAACCGATTCAAACATTAAATATTATTTACTTTCATATTTGGTAAATAAATATTGGCACTGATTTTTATTGAAAAAAAAAATTTAAAATTGCTTTAAAAAAATAAATTATAGTTTCTAGAAATCCGTTTCTGTATTAAATGACAATTTGTTTTTACATTTTTATAATTTAGTGTCTGCATTATTTTTTTTTGCAAATTAAAATAAAAAGACATGCTAAGATTGTTTACCAAATAAGACAAGGGAATAAAAATGGAATTTACCTCATTTCATGAACTCCGCAAGATAAGAAACCTCAATGTCTATTCTATAAGGCACACAATAGACTGTCACGATGTAACGTCAAAGCTTCCATTCCAGCAAGGGTCTCCAAAACTTCGACCCGTTCGACGAACAGAAGGAGAAATCGTTCGCCAACAGTTTGGAAGCGATGTGCGTGGTCGCTGAGAGGGTGGCCGCCATGCTGCCTCCGAGCGACAAGGACAAGAGGAAGGCGGACCTCGTCACGCTGCTGAAGGTGACTTTTACAGCCTTTTACAGCCTTTTACAGCCCTGATCCATCGGTCGCTGTTGGCGACGCAAATACTGAAAATATTGCATTTCGATTTATTATCATTTTTAGGTTTAAAGTTAGGCTGAAATTGTATTATTTACAATTTACTTGTTTGAAAAGGTCTTGTTTAAGTTTTTAATTTCATTGCGCTCTATTAATATGGCTGAGCGGTGCTAGAGCGGTGATAGCCCAGTGGTTTAGAATTCGACCTCGAATCGAGGGGTCCGGGTTCGAATCCCAGTGGCACGCACCAATGACTTTGTGAAAAAGTTATGTGCGCTTTATAAAATTAAATATCACCTGCTGTTACGGTGAAGGAAAAACATCGTGAGGAAACCTGCATGCCTGAGAGTTCACAATAAAAAATGTTCTCAAAGGTATGTTCGTCCATCAACGGGCAGTAGTGGTGCGTGGTGGACGGCGGCCTACATCCCTCTCATTACGAGAAGGAGACCCGACCCTGTAGTGGGTCATTAATGGATTACTGACAATGTGATGCAAAAAGAGGCACGGACCTAGTCTGTGGACAGTAATTAAAGATAGAGAAAAAAGAATGGATTGCACGGAGTCCCAAGACTAAATCCTGATTTGCTATCCTGCCGGCTATCGGTTATAGCATGTGATATTCAATTACATCAAGTGCAAAGCCGCACATAACTTTTAAGATAGTCTGTGGTGCATGCCGCTGGAATTCGAACCCGGAATCCACAAACAAGTCTCGTTTCCCCACCAACGTGTGTTGTAGCTGCACGATGTGAACGGTGGACGCGCCCGAAGCAAAGAAATGGAACGAATACATACAGAACGCACCAAACCCATACTACTTCACCAACGTGTGGGTGGAACGAATACATACAAAACTTAATTAAATTTAATTTTAATAATAATTAAAATTTAATTTAATTTTAATTTAATTTTATGTGTTGTTTTAGTGTGCTTTTTATTGTTATGTCATGTTTTATTTCTCTTTGACATAATAATATTTTTTTTTGTATCATATTTTAATTTATATCGATTTATTATTGTAGTGTATTTTTGATTATTATTTTAATTGTAATAGTGTGATAATTATTATGTTATGATTATTGTAATTGGTTTGTGTATATTGTTTGTATGATTTGTGTAATTGGTTAAACCGTGCTAATCATCAAACCAAATAAATAAATAAATAAATTAGTTTGGGGCTGTGAGTGTGAAATGTGTAATATTTATTTATCGATTGATGAACAATTTGGTACGTTTTCCGTTTCAGATCTGCCTGTGGTCGAACAAATGCGACCTGTCACTGTCGAACGGCGAGCAAGTGTGCATGGCGGGCGGCGAGGGCGACGACGTCATAGATCCCTTCCAAATGGTGTTGGATTTCAAGGACAAGGTGAGCCCATTCGTACATACATACATACATACATACATACTGTCTGTCAAACTATACCATCCCTTATCTCCAGGCGAGAGACAGAGAAATAGCCCTTATTTCAAATAAATAAATAAATATTGTGGAACAGCTCACACACGGCCTTTCTGTTCCCAGAGTAGGCAGTGTGCTTGTGCTATGGTAACCAGATAGCTGAGAAACTTTTAATTTGCATACCTGAGAAGGTGAATATGGATTGATCAAAATGCCCTGTAAAACCAATAACCAACCCATATTCGTGCAAATAAATGATTTTTGTTTTTTTTTTATTTTGAAATAACAATATTGTATTATTATTACATTTTCAGGTTCTGGTGGACGATTCCGCCAAGATATGTGATCAGCTGACGACCAAAGCTGAAAATATGGCCAAAGCGATTGAAGGGGTATGTGCGTCTTTGTATAATTAGCAATTTAATAAATTGTTGAAGAAAAATTACATTGAGACGTTAGTTGTCTTTTTAGTAGTTAGGGGTAAGACGGGAGAAAAATGCCGGAGGACGTAAATTCCATTTTTCGGTAATTTTACACAGGTACTTCTTCATTGCATAGCAGCGGTGATAGCCCAGTGACCAATAGACCTCGAATCGAGGGGTCCGGGTTCGAATCCCAGTGGCACCAACGACTTTGTAATAAAAGTTATGTGCGCTTTATAAAATTAAATATCACCCGCTGTTACGGTGAAGGAAAACATCGTGAGGAAACCTGCATGCCTGAGAGTTCACAAAAAATGTTCTCGAAGGTATGTTCGTCCAGCAACGGGCAGTAGTGGTGCGTGGTGGACGGCGGCCTACATCCCTCTCATTGTGAGAGGAGACCCCACCCGCCAGTGGGGCATTAATGAAGCATTAATGACACTTCTTCATTACGTCGAACTTCATTTTTAAGATACCTTCCAACGACCATGTAATGATCGTATTATATGGTCGTTGGAAGGTATATTAAAATCCTTGTTACCATATCTATGTTGAGAAAGGAAGTATTGAAAATTATAAAGAAATAACGCTTATTTTTGGGGTATACTGTTCCTAAAAACAAACTTTGGATTGGTTGATTATTTGAGAATAGTAAATATTGTTGAAAATATTTCAGAATACGACATTCAAAGCCAAATGCAGTTGTCACAGACTGGCGACGTTAGCGGGAGTGCCGCTTTGTAAAGAGGTCAATTGTTGTTCTCGTTTTGTAACTGTTGTAGTTGGTAATTATAAAGTAGGGCTTTAATGAGTACTAGAGAATAATAGTGTAGTGAATTGTAGTTGCTGTACACAGAATAAAATCATAAAAATACCTCGCCTCTCAAGAAATCTACCATAAATGATATTTAAAGAATATACTGTATTGTACACTACAATACAGTTTGTTCGAAAGTTTAATAGTTTATAGTTCTCTCATACATAATTGTATTATCGCTCGCTCTATGTGTTTTTATCCAATCTCTTTGGACAGTGACGTCCTTGGTCAATCAAATCTTAATTCCAATTTTAACGTAATTGCGTTCAAGGGTCAAATCACGTGACAGTTCAGATTGGATCGGAATCGGAATTGAAATTGTGATTGTTTTCAAGAGTAAGGCCACAAGTGGACTGACGATCTGAAGAAGTCGGCGGAAAGCCGTTGGATTCAGAGCGCCCAGGAGAGGGCGGAGTGGCGTCGATTAGACGCCCATGCCCAGCAGTGGACTGCCAAGGCTGAAAGGATAATGATGATGTAGAATATTTCACGCTTACAACATAATAAAACAATCTATGCAAGTGGACAATAAAACAAGTAAATTGATCTCTAAACATATTCGCAGGAAGCGCCCCCCGCCCCAGAAGGCCCGGCCGAGGGCCCCACGGGCGGGCAGCCGGACGAGGAGGCCCCCAAGACCCCCTGCCCCGCCAAGATGACGGTCCCCCAGGCGGTCATGTTTGGTGAGTGCGTCGCCCTTGGAACACTCACCTTACACTTGGAGGATAGCGACTAGTACGAAAATTTAGTTCATTCGTAAACCGACACACGAATTTAACGATTCTTTATATTATAATAATGAAATTTAAATAAATAGAAGTGATTGTATTTAAAGTATTTAATTTAACGTAATTAAGTTATTCATGAACTGTCATTTGTTAGTTTTGTCTCCTTAATATTTGCAAGTATAGATTGATCTAGATAATTTGTAACAACTCTATATTTGTGCAAATAAACGTTTTGTCTTTGTCTTTGAGAACTAACAAAGAATGACTAACATGTTTTGCGTTTGCCTATGTATACAGGGTTACCCGTAAAACACGAGCAACCTCGCAGCGCTAGGCAGCTAACACCATAAGCAACAACTTGTGTACTACGCCTTTTGGTAATTTGTTCATTTTTAATTTCATACAAAAATATTAATTTAATTTCCCGCTTGATGTTTCTAACTCTACGCGCATCGCAAAGATTACGTAAACAAAAGCAGCGCTACCGCCTTTGATTGAACTTGCCCTATTCGCCGCCAGTCGTCCGTCGGTCACGCGAGCATTCATCAATGAAACATACTTACGTACACTTACAAATGTCACAACAGTGCAACAAAAACTTGTTGAACCATTTATTTTTTATGTATCGAGTTGTGTTCGAACTCATAGAACAATAGTTGTTGCTTATGGTGTTAGCTGCCTCGTGCTGCGAGGTTGCCGGTGTTTTACGGGTAACCCTGTATAAGAAGATAATATTTGTCTAGTTGGTTAATCAATCTGTTGTTTCAGATATCGTGTGCGACAACGCCGGCTATGAACTGTTCGCCGACCTGTGTTTGGCGCACTTTCTCGTATCGCAGAAGATTGTTCAGAAGGTAACAAAGAAGATTTACTTTGACATTTAGTAAATAAAATGTAAATATGTAAATAATTAATTTTTTATATGTATATCGCTTGTCTACCTTAAACCAAAAGAATTCACAGCAGCCATTTACAAAACAATTACAAAATTTTATTATTTTTTTCAGATCAGATTCCACGTTAAACAGATACCCTGGTTCGTGTCAGATGTCACACCTAGGGATTTTAAGTATGTTTCTCTCTAATAATATAATTAATTCATTTATATTATATAATTTTTTTTCAAAAATTTTAGTCTTTTTATTGTTATATTCTTTTACATCTTTTGTATTTCAACAATTTTCATTTCATAAACATCTATTAAGTGTTTTAACACTGTTATAATTTCTTAATTTTTTCAGGTTTGTAATCAACGCTTGTATGCAAGCGAGTTACAGCCGAGAAGTGCCCGCCCCGCCACCCGCAGGTGAATGATAAAAAAAACCGTTTGTGTTTGCTGTTGTTCAAAAATAATTAATGTTCTATAAATATTCATAGGTGTAGAATATATGAAGAAAGGTTCTATAGGTGTTAGAGCCATAGTAGCTCGTCCGGGGAGGCACCTTACCGCCAGCCTCTTAACCCGTCGTATACCAGCATATCTTTACTAATATTATAAAGAGGAAACATTTGTATTTTTGTATGTTTGTAACGAATTAACTCAAAAACTACTGGGCCGATTTCAAAAATTCTTTCACCATTGGAAAGCTACATTCAGCCTGAGTAACATAGGCTATTAAATTAAAATAAAAAAGTTCATTGGCAGAGCGAAGCCTGCTGGGTCAGCTAGTATATAAGTAATTCTTATGTTAATATAAGTATATTCTTCATGTGTCGTGTACCGGCTGGGGAGGTGTAGTCTCTGGGGTTACTTTGAAGCCGACACCTCAGTCCGAGTCACGAGAAGCACGAGAAGCACGAGTAGTAACCGCATAGCATAGCATAGGAGCACATCTGCACATCACCTCATTTACCTTCTCTATTGGCCGAGTGGCCAGCAACCTGCCTGCCTGTTTGCAGCAACACCGCCGCTCTCTGTATAACATCCAAGTATTTTCAGTGATTGCATAAAAATAATAATGTTGTTATTCCCAGAGCCCAAAGAGGGCGAAGCGCCGGCGCCCCCGGAGCCCCCCAAAAGAGTGAACTCCTCGGAGCTGAAGAAACTCGCCGAGCAATGGAATCAATTCGTGGAAGATGGCACTTTCATGGTTATGGTATGATAATACTTTTTATTACTTTTGCAATGGGTTTGGTCAACTAACGGTAATTTAATGCCCTAAAAGATACCTTTATCTTTGCCGTCTATCCTTCCCCTCGTAGAAACAGTAGCCATTTCAATTTTTATAATAGCACAATGTGACATAAACAAGCACTTAAGTTACAATTTAAAAAAAAATCAAAAAAATAGATTTAATTTATTTTAAACTATTTCGTGACTTTTTTTGAATTCTCCAAGTGTAAAGAAAAAGGATTTTGTAAGAATGTAGAAATTTATTCACGGAAAGTCTTGGCATAAGTGCGGGTTTATATCACGTGCTATAAAATTTGTATACGATACTTGTGTCTTAGATCGTACTTATGCCAATTAACTTCACGCTGTACAATAATAGGCTACTTAAAATAGATTTAATTTATTTTAAACTATTTCGTGACTTTTTTTGAATTCTCCAAGTGTAAAGAAAAAGGATTTTGTAAGAATGTAGAAATTTATTCACGGAAAGTCTTGGCATAAGTGCGGGTTTATATCACGTGCTATAAAATTTGTATACGATACTTGTGTCTTAGATCGTACTTATGCCAATTAACTTCACGCTGTACAATAATAGGCTACTTAGGTCACACGTATCGTAACTACCATTATTGCTACTGAATTTTTTTTAAGTTTTTATTTTTTATACAACGACCTGAGTGGCGCAGTGGTTGAGACACCGGTGCGCTGCGCGGAGGGTCCTGGGTTCGATTCCCAGCAGAGCAGAGGTTTGAACGATGAATTTGAATTTCTGTTTCCGGTCTGGGTGTGTCGTGTTGTTGTCTTGTGTGTGTCCATGGCGCCCACGACACAGGGAATCCTAGTGTGGGGCTGTGAGTGTGACGCGTTATTTATTTATTTTAACTTTTTTCAATAATGTTTTCTCTCTCCCAGACGGACGACTTCTGGACGTCCCCCCACGTGTTCAAAGACATGAAGCGTTACGCCCCGCAGTTGTACAGAAAACTACAGTTCGCGGTGGCGGTACTGTTCAAGGGCGACCTCAACTACCGCAAGCTGCTGGGCGAGAGGAACTGCGTCCCAACGCTGGGCTTCGAGCCCGCGCTGCAGGGTGAGAGGCTATCGAACTATCTTCTTATAATATAAAATTCTCATGTCACAGTTTTAGTTACCATACTCCTCTGAAACGGCTTGACCGATTTTTTGAAATTTTATATGCATATTCAGTAGGTCTGAGAATCGGCTACTGTTTATTTTTCATACCCCTAAGTGATAAGGGTTGTCCACACCTAACATTTTCATTTGTTTTCTGGACAATTTATTTTTATTTTTTAATAATGTGGCATCAAAAATACATCCAACCCTAAATTTTCACCCTTCTATCACCGACCGCTATTTTTTAATAGTGGACTTTCAACGCTCGATAACTTACTCGTATATGGCAAAACAACGTTTGCGGGGTCAGCTAGTATTATTATATTGTTATAAATTGTATATTTGTTTGTGTTTATATCAGGATATAATCAGAGAGAAAGCACTATCGCGCTAAAGCTGAAATTAAAATTAAATTAAAATCAACAAAGCTATTAAAACTAGTTTTGGACGAAATAGAAAGTTCGCAATATATAATAATATCATGTTTATAAACAGCTTTAAAAAGAAATGTAGTAACGCGCGCAAAAATAAATAAATTAATAAATTAAAACTGTGTCGAGAGTTTTTTCCTCCGGCTTTTTCTCTCTTTGCCCAGTAATGGGTGGCACATTGCATAGCCGATGAGTTCGAATAGGAAAAATATTAAAATAAACAAATAATTGGACTGCTAAACGATCACAACTTATTTTAACATAATTATAATATAAAATTAAGTATTAGTTACTTAAGATATAATTATTGTATGACATAGGGTAGACTGTTCTTAACTTATTATAATTTTTGTAACATCTTTCTCGTGTAACAGTCAACAATAAACGCATTCTTTTCTTTTCTTTTATTAAATGTATTTCGGCAGGCTTCACGCCGGCGCCGGTGATAGCGCTGCGCACGGTGAAGGCGGACCTCATCTGCGGCCTGCCCAAGGGAAAGTTCGAGCAGCTCACTAAGAGCGACGACAAGTGGATGGAGAAGGGGGACTACGGGTGAGCGGATATGTGTATATGTGATGTGAGCGCGCCTCACATGCAACGCTGACCACGCGTGACGCGAGCAGCGAGTGTAGTCAACAATAGAACACGTCACACGTCACACCGAACTGGCCAATCGGAACACGTGTCCTCAAACACGCTATCAAAGTTCACAATCTGTGCATATATACAAACGGTCCGCAGTTAACATTCGGAGCGCGGTCCCCAGGCAGTGACGTCCTTCCTTTTCCTCCAAATGTATATAGATTTCTTTTAAATAAATACTCATGAATTTTAAATAAATACTCTTCACACTCATGACCTCACACTAGTTGACGCCATGGACACAAGACAAGAATACGACACACCCAGACCTGAAATAGAAAATTAAATCATCATTCAAATCTCTGTTCCTCTGGGAATCGAGCCCAGGACCTAACCGACCTATAGCTAACTTTTTGTTATTTCGAATCCCAGCACGATAAAATAAGTAAATCACATAATAATAACATTTTATTTTTATCTTGCCAATTGTGTCTTTATTTTTTCAGTCTTTATAAAGTTTCAAATATTGATCATTTTTATTACTTTAACATATTTATGAATTGTTTCATTAGTCATGTATTATATAGTCATGAGTCGTGAGCACAGATTATCAATGGTAGGGTTATTGTATACTTTCGGCCAATGTACAGCAGCCGACAACGCGCTGGACCAATAGACGACGCACACTGACGAACTGACGACTGACGAACCAATCGTGTGCACCGCAGCGCAGTCAATGTCAAACCGACCAATGAAAGTCTGTTGTGCTCGCCACTCGTAACGGCAACTATACCAGTTGTATCTCCCCAGTGTGATCCAGTTTTGCGCGAAGGCGGAGCCGCTGAAGGTGGCGGAGCGCCCGTGCGAGGACTACGGGCGCACTTGCTGCGGCCTCGTGTGTCCCGAACACGCCGACTTGTGATATTCGAATAGGTAAGTAACTCAAGTAATGTCAAGCGGTGATAGCCCAGTAGCTTAGAATTCGACCTCGAATCGAGGAGTCCGGGTTCGAATCCCAGTGGCACGCACCGATGACTTTGTAATAAAAGTTATGTGCGCTTTATAAAATTAATATCACGTGCTGTTACGGTGAAGGAAAACATCGTGAGGAGACCTGCATGCCTGAGAGTTCACATACAATGTGGTCACGCGGCATGTTCCCAGCGGCGGGCAGTAGTGGTGCGTGGTGGACGGCGGCCTACATCCCTCTCATTGTGAGGAGACCCACCCGCCAGTGGGGCATTAATGGGTACTGATAGGTTGGATGTGGGTGGCTGTGCTGCATCAAGCTCGATTGCTACTCAGTTACAATAAAAAAACTCAAGAAGTTACTTCTGTCACCTTTAATTTTTTCTACTAATATTGTGTTCCTTTTGTTACAGATATGAACTCATTTTTTATTGAAACTCATCATCACCAAAGGATATTGTTGTGAATTTCGCTTTTTTTAGCACTATTTCTAATTTATTTATTTTTGCTCATATCATGGTTGTTACCTTGAAATAAAACATGTTTCATTCAAACAAATTTTTATATTTACAAATAGAACAAAAATTATTTACATAATAAAAAATTACAATGATATAATTATTTCATTTCATTTCTACTTACAATAAAATGAGATTAATATACTAAGTTAACCTGTAGTAAAAACCAGGTTTTGTATAAGGCAGGTAATAAGAATGTATGTTCCCTAGACACTAGATATAGGCTAGTGTTTGGTCTATCTCGCCTGATAAGAAGCTATTATTTACAAAATATATAGGTAATTAGATTTTTCTCTAAATAGTATAATTTGAAGTAACATAATATATCTGTGATTAAGTTTACAGTTTGATTTGTTAGCATTGCTATTCGACGTTAGACCTCACGACTTGCTTAGGCGGATCTCCGCTTAATATTGGTCGCTGTGCCACCGACTTCCCTATTCTCCTTACAGTTTCACGAGCAATTCCAATCTGATCCACAAATCGAAACTTCACTAAACCGTCTAAACCACGTTCACAGTTTAGAAAACTTCGATAGCGCGATTCAGGGCACCGGTGGCGCCATCTCGCGACGAGTGGCGGAGTTAAATCGATATTTGACTCGAGCGATATCGTCACTGGTTGTTGATCGTCAACCAGCCGTTGTTGCCGTCCGCCAGCTGAATCTGCACTATGCTTAGCGTACCGTCTGATGTCAATAGCTGAAAAAATGAATTTCGTTGTAGTAATACATAATAGCCCAATAGCTTAGAATTCGACCTCGAATCGAGGGGTCCGGGTTCGAATCCCAGTGGCTTTGTAATAAAGTTATGTGTGCTTTACATAAATATCGCCTGCTGTTACGGTGAAGGAAAACATCGTGAGGAAACCTGCATGCCTGCGTTCACAAAAAAATTATTCTCAAAGGTATATGAAGTCCACCAACGGGCAGTAGTGGTGCGTGGTGGACGGCGGCCTACATCCCTCTCATTGTGAGAGGAGACCGCACCCGCCCGTGGGTCTTTAATGGGCTACTGACAATACATAATAACGTCGAATCCAGCTATAAATTGGGAACAATGGCCATAATATTGAACGCTACGTAATCAGTTAAGTTTGCACGAAAAAAAAATATTTGTTAAAAATGAGCTCTATCCTTAAGTTTGCCGTACGTCATTACGTTCGTTCGTTTTGTTAGTTCTAGTTTTCATCAAAATCGGGTCCCAGACTCGTAGTATTTTTCGCTATTCTTCATAGTTTCGGATACCCCCCCTCCGCGCACTTGAAAACCTTGAAAAATTCACCCTGTATACTGTTATCTATACCTGTGCCTGTTCCAGTTGTTCCGATGAGATTGCTTGTAGTAGCGTGCCGTCTGCTTTTAAGTTTGTGTCCACGTTTTCTGGAAAAAAAACCCGTCATTAAGGAACACATTCGTTTTTAATAACCAAACCAATATTTATATGACGAGAAGGAGTGATAATGTATATTATTAGGGAAAAAATAAAGCCGGCCTAACTTGTGAGAATTAAAAAAGAGCTATACCAATGCCGTAAGAACGAAATCGTCAAATATCATAGAGGTATTATACTAGAACAGGGAAGCCAGGCTTCCTACTGTCCTTAGGTTAAAAAGAGAGAGAAGACTGCGGTACCTTCGCTCTCTGTCTCCCTTGCGCATGTGCAATTAGCGAGAAACAACTTTAGGTATTGAAATTGTTTAATGCGCATGCGTGAAGCGCGCGAATGCACTAGGTTCTTTAATGCGCACGCGTCAGTAGAGAGACAGATAGGGCACCATAGTCTTATATCTCTTTCTAAGTGTTGGACATCACTTACAGGCAGCCGTATGTCTCCCCTACTCTAGTATAATAATACCTCTTCGTACAGAAAACGTCAGTCATTAATATGTCATCTTATTATTTAATTATAATGTAATTAACTCTAAAATGTAGTTATGTGTTTAATAACTTACGTAATGTTAATAATGTGTGCTCGTCTTGTACATAGTTGCCTGTTCCTCCGCCTGTAATTATCTCCACACTTAAAATCCATTTTTATTCTCTTGACATATTGTTTGGTAAACAATCTTAGCATCTTTTTCATTTAATTTGCGATTAAAAAATATCGCAGACACAAAATAATAAAAAATAAAAACAAATTGTTATTTAATACAGAAACAGATTTCTAGAAAGTATAATTTATTTTTTAAAGCAATTTTTAACCTTTTTTTCCAATAAAAAGTAGTGCCAAGATACCAACCAAATAAGACAAGAGAATAAAAATGAATGAACAAATTAAATTGCAATTCCAATAAACAAACTTTTTCTACTTTTTACTTTGATACTGTTTATCCCTCTCTGGACCAAGGGCTACATCCACGCGGACGAAGCCACGGGCACAGTCTAGTAATAAATAAATCATATGCCGCGTGAGAACATTATGAAGAACTCTTGTCAGTACCCATTAATGACCCACTGGCGGGTGGGTCTCCTCTCACAATGAGAGGGGTGTAGGCCGCCGTCCACCACGCACCACTACTGCCCGTTGGTGGACGAACATGCCGCGTGAGAACATTTTTTTTTTGTGAACAGGTTTCCTCACGATGTTTTCCTTCACCGTAACAGCAGGTGATATTTTAATTTTATAAAGCGCACATAGCTTTTTCACGAAGTCATTGGTGCGTGCCACTGGGATTCGAACCCGAACCCCTCGATTCGAGGTCGAATTCTAAGCCACTGGGCTATCACCGCTCTATGAAGAACTCTTAGGCATTAAGATTTCCTCATTTTATCAATTAAATAATTATAAAACGCACTGAGAAGTGCGCACTGTTGGGGTTCAAACCCGGACCTCTATGAACGGTCGTATTACAGTCATTATTAACCAACCACTGAGCCTTTTTATGATCAAAATTGGTTTGTGTGAGTCTATTAGTGAATTTTGGGCAAATGTCTCTTAATTTTTAGAGTAATAAAACAATTCTTACCATCCTGAATGATGAGTTTCTTATCGTCAGTTATAAATAGTTTGGCTGTGGTATTGCTGTCAGCTGTTTCTGAAAAGAAATTAAATTCTGTAAAAAAACATTAAAAAGATAGTATAAAACGTAAAGATACAAAATTAATATTACGTAAATTCACTTCGCTACCAAAAATAGAGACATTCCCCCACACCAGAAAAATTTTAAATCCTTCATCATTCCTACAGTAATATGAGCGCGCCTCACATGCAACGCTGACCACGCATGACGCAAGCAGCGAGTGTAGTCTACAATAGAACACGTCACACGCGTCACACCGAACTGGCCAATCGGAACACGTGTCCTCAAACACGCTATCAAAGTTCCATACAATCTGTGCATATATACAAACGGTCCGCATTAACATTCGGACCGCGCTCCCCAGGCAGTGACGTCGCCTGGCGGAAGATCTCCCCTTTCCCTCCAAAAACCCATAAGTTTATCTGTATAGCTGCTAGAGAGAGACAGAGAGAGAGAGTTATGGGTCAGAAGAGGTGAGAGGAACGCCGACCCCGCCAGTGGGTCACTAATGGGTCGGCTTCAAAAAGCAACTCACCTTTGTCATTTTCCACTTCTAGCTGCAACCCTCCCGTCGTTTCATATACCTGAAAAATAAAAATAAAAACGTTACAAAGTACATTAATTTCAAGTCCACTTATTATTGGTTTCTCACATAGTAAAATTTATTTTACTTTTTTATTTAATGGTCATATTGTATGGTAATTCTATTTGTATGGTGGAAATATATCTATAGTTATTTATTGATCACGTGAAATGAGATGAATCAAAGGCTTATTCGTTTCCTGAAGTTTTCCCGTCAGAAAAATTAGATTTACCTAACAGTGGTAACCTCAGAAACTACTGAAGGAATTTCGATAAAATTAAGCACAGTCATAGGTGAAATTCCTGGGCAAGGCAAACTTTTTATCCCGGGATGATTTCCAGTAATCCGGAGATGATAAAAACAAGTCGATCTTCAAGCGATAAAATCAGAAACTTCTTATCCTTAAATGTAACTATCGCGGGAAAAGAAAATCCTAAAATGAATCCTGGTTATACCAGGATTTTTTTTTATTTCAGAGAAATGAATCTAGAAACTACTAAAATATTTTCAAGCTAAAAAAATCCTTGAAATGGTTTAGGGAGTTTAGCTAAGTTAATAGCAAAGCGATGCCAGCTGGGTCGGTTAGTAATTCAATAAAATACATACCGTTTCGTATTTTGTAACTTTTTCGTTTTCCGTCTCGACCAAAATCGCTTGCGTTGTTTCGCTCTGTAATACAATAAATAAAATACAAACAGATCTTATTTTGATATAATATTTTAATGATCTATGTATGTATGTAGAACATGTAAAAAGGCTAGAAAATTTTCTAAAAGAATATACAACTTAAGTATTCCTCACTTACATTTTGAGTAGACACCTTCATAACTCGCGGTTGATTCACCACTATTGATTCCGCCAAGTGACCCTGTGGAAAATAAAACCTTTAACTATCCGTCTGATTCTAGAATTAATGCGCCTTCATTATTGTTTATGAGGATCTACCTACAATTGAAATGTTATATCTAGTGACTATAAATGTATAAATATCTTTTCTGTTATTATTTTGCAGTGTAAATCAAGATTCATTAATTCCTACTTATTACAATTATACAGGGTTACCCGTAAAACACGAGCAACCTCGCAGCACTAGGTAGCTATAACACCATAAGCAACAACTTTTGTTCTATGAGTTCGAACATAACTCAATACATAAAAAATATATGGTGAAACAAATTTTTGTTGCACTGTTGTGACATTTGTAAGTGTACGAAAGTATGTTTCATTGATGAATGCTCGCGTGACCGACGGACGACTGGCGACGAATAGGGCAAGTTCAATCAAAGGCGGCACCCCCCCCCCCCCCCGCAAAGTTTTTACGCGGTTTGTTTACGTAATCTTTGCGATACGCGTAGAGTTAGAAACATTCAAACGGGAAATTAAATTAATATTTTTGTACGAAATTAAAAATTAACAAATTACCAAAAGGCGTAGTACACAAGTTGTTGCTTATGGTGTTAGCTACCTAGCGCTGCGAGGTTGCTCGTGTTTTACGGGTAACCCTGTATAATTTACATGCCGTAAAGGTAGCATAAGTGGGATAACATGTGAGTATGTTTAATTTTAAGACCAAAACCTTGTTACCTGATTCCAGCAAAATAAATAAGTTAACTTAAACGCAGCGGTGATAGCCCAGTGGCTTAGAATTCGACCTCGAATCGAGGGATCCGGGGTCGAATCCCAGTGGCACGCACCAATGACTTTGTAAAAAAGTTGTGTGCGATTCATAAAATAAAATATCACCTGCTGTTACGGTGAAGGAAAACATCGTGAGGAAACCTGCATGCCTGAGAGTTCACAAAAAAAAAATGTTCTCACGCGGCATGTTCGTCCAGCAACGGGCAGTAGTGGTGCGTGGTGGACGGCGGCCTACATCCCTCTCATTGTGAGAGGAGACCCGACCCCGCAGTGGGTCATTAATGGACCACTCACGCTGGTGTTCATGTGCTGGTACAGCAGCTGCTTGCGCATGTAGCCGGCGCCGCACACGAGGCACTCGTAGGGCTTGCGGTCGCTGTGCACGAAGCGGTGCGTGTTCCGGTTGTCGCGGGAGTTGAACGATTTGCCGCACACCTGGGAATTATTGTTGTTATTATACTCTTTATTGTGCACACATTGTAAACATATAAACATAACAAGCGGTGATAGCCCAGTGGCTTAGAATTCGACCTCCCTCGAATCGAGGGGTCCGGGTTCGAATCCCAGTGGCACGCACCGATGGCTTTGTAATAAAAGTTATGTGCGATTTATAAAATTAAATATCACCTGCTGTTACGGTGAAGGAAAACATCGTGAGGAAACCTGCATGCCTGAGAGTTCACAAAAAAAAAATGCTCTCAAAGGTATGTTCGTCCACCGACCCGCAGTAGGCCAGCGTGGTGGACGGCGGCCTACATCCCTCTCATTACGAGAAGGAGACCCGACCCTTTAGTGGGTCATTAATGGGTTACTGGCAAACATAAGAAAAATCGGCGGTGTTATCGCTAAGAGCGATTCCTTCCAGACAACCGTCTCAGTGGGAGTCGAGCACAGAATACGGTAGAGTGCACGACGACAAAAAATAGAAACAGAGAAATGAACAAAGCGACGAAGGAATTAGAGGGAGAGATAGGGAGGAATTAGGGATAAAGTGTGACAGAAGGAGTCACAGGAATAGCAGGTCAGAGGTTCAGGAAGTATACCGTAATTAAGTTTTTAAAGGACTCCAAAGACTGAGCTTCGTGGATGGGTTTGGGTAAGGGGCCGTCCGTTAATCACGTGAGCCTTGCAAGGGGGGAGGAGTTTGACAACAATCACGAAATGTCACAAAGGGGGAGGGGGTGTAGTAAGATATCACGTGTATTTAGTGTGACCTTGACTCACATTTTTATCACGGTCCTTAATTTCATAATTATGCTTTATACCTGTATTTAAGATAATATTCTAAAAAATTTAAGATTTTTTGTAAATACTACAAATACACGTGATGTTGGGTGGGGGGTGGGGGGTGGGGGTAGTAGGTAGTAAGGGTAGTTGGGAGCCTGGCTCCTACTCTACTATAATACCTCCACGGGCGCAGCTGGTCTCATCATATTTTGACAACGACATTCCCTCGTTAACATTTTTGTCACCTAATTAGGAATTGGACTGTAGTTATTATAATGAAATACGTATAGCAATATCACCATCACCTCACAAACAAACGGCCTCTCGCCGCTGTGTATTCGAATGTGTTTCTTATAGTGTTCCGGATAGACGAAGGTCGCTTTGCATATATCGCACTTGAGCGGTCGCTCGCCCGTGTGGGACGCCTTTATGTGGTAGTCTAGTAGCCTGGAAGTAAATATAAGATAAAGATAAAATAGAAGATAAAAATTAAACCTGCCATTAAGACGTAGCCATTTGAAGAAGGTTAATGAAAACAGTTTTTTTGAAGTCGGTTAATTCTAAAAATTCCACCTTTTTTGAAGTCGGTTAATGAAAAACCTTCTTTTTCGAAGTCGGTTTGAAAAACCTTCTTTTTTGAAGTCGGTTAATGAAAACCTTTGAAGCCGCTTGATAATAACCTACTTATTTTGAAGTTGTTTTATTCAAACCTGTTTTATTGAAGTCTGTTAATGAAAACCTTTTTTGATGTCAGTTAATGAAAACTTCTTTGTTTTGAAGCCGGTTAGTAAAAACCTTCTTATTTAAAAGTCAGCAAATGAAAACTTTTTATTTGAAATCGGTAAATGAAAACCTTTTTTGAAATGAAAAACTGTTAATGAAAATCTCCTGTTGAATTTGGTTAATGAAAACTTCCTTATTTTGAAGTCGGCTAGTGAAAACCTTTTTTATTTTTGAAGTCGGTCAATGAAAGCCTCCTCGCCTTAATGAAAGGCGTACCTCCGTCGCTTGAACTGCTTGGGGCACTGCGGGCAGTGGTGGCGCTTGTCGTCGAGGTGCGTGGCGCGCCGGTGCGAGTGCAGGTTCGAGTTCTGGGAGAAGCGAGCGCCGCATATGTCGCATTCGAACGGCCTCTCACCTGTGGGCAGAGTATACTATTC
The DNA here is from genome assembly GCA_905147235.1 of Erynnis tages. Classification (NCBI taxonomy): domain Eukaryota; kingdom Metazoa; phylum Arthropoda; class Insecta; order Lepidoptera; family Hesperiidae; genus Erynnis; species Erynnis tages. The sequence continues at coordinate 992,939 of LR990097.1, forward strand.
AAATTCAATCAATATCGTTTCATTATGGTTTCATTTTAGCTAACAAAGCCGTTAAATTTTACAATTATTGTTAAACTTAACGGCTTTGTTAATGGACGAAGTTATAGCTACGATATATCAGGGGAAAAAATGAAACTTCAATGGCATCGTAATTACCATTTTTTAACATTATCATTATTCAAGGAGTTGCCAGTTAAAAAAATTCAAAATTATTTTGTAATATGGCAAAAACTCTTGTCGAACTATAAGTTCATATTCAAAACGCATTTTTTTTGCTTTGATTATAAGAAAAATCATACACACAGGGTACGATTAGTCGATTATTTGAAGCCATCTACTCACCCAAATCCTAATGTTTAGCACGAATGAAAATCGCTTAAACTCGCTAAAAAAGATGTCAGTAACCCATTAATGACCCACTACAGGGTCGGGTCCCCTCTCACAATGAGAAGGATGTAGGCCTTAGTCCACCACGCTGGCCTAGTGCGGGTTGGTGGACTTCACATGCCTTTGAGAACTTTTTTTTCTGAACTCTCAGGCACGCAGGTCTCCTCACGACGTTTTCCTTCACCGTAACAGCGGGTGATATATAATTTTTATTAAGCGCACATAACTTTTTTACAAAGTCATTGGCGCGTGCCACTGGCATTCGAACCCCTCGATTCGAGGTCGAATTCTAAGCCACTGGGCTATCACCGCTAAAAAAGGTATCACATTTAAAACCACTAAACGGCGGATCACGCGGGCGGCGGTACCGACCGGTGTGCGTGCGCATGTGGTCGCGCACCTCGGCGCGTCGGGCGAAGCTCTTCTCGCACACGCCGCACTCGAAGGGCTTGTTCCCCGAGTGCACCACGCCGTGCACCTCCAGGTTGTGTTGCGACACGAACGCCTTGCCTGATGGCCAAGAAACAGATAAGAAATGTTTTTTTTTTTTTTTATATAAATGGAGCAAGCAAACAGACAGACGGGCCACCTGATGGTAAGTGGTCACCGTCGCCTACTGACGCGTGCAACACCAGGGGGGCGCCAGTGCGTTGCCGCTATGAAGGAGAGCTTTTTTATGCCCTTCTTGAAGAACCCCATAAATAAATAAATAAACAACTATCTATCTATGGATGTACGAGTGAAGCGAACATTTCGGGTACAATTTACAGCTCGCTACTTGAACGGAGCAGTTTGAAGTGTGGCATGGAACAGTCTACCCTATGCGGGCATTAAACAATAGGGTATTTCGCACCATGCAAGTAAAAATCCAAAATTATGTAATAAATCTATCAAAGATTTTGTTAAAAGCAAGTGAAAAATGGTGATTTCTGTTCTGAAAAATGAAGTATACATTTATTATTTCAATTTTAAAATTCAGGTTTTTTAATCTGTTTTTCAAATGTCAAAAACGCTATACGCCATGCAAGCTATCGGCGTGACGTCATTAGCAGTGTAAATAAACAATGGAGTATAACTTTCTTCCTTTACTGAGATGTTTTGTTTACACTGCAAGTGACGTCACAAGCATGGCGGCAGCGCCGAGACGGCCGAGACCGTGTTTTCGCGGGGATTTTTGAAATTTAAATTGAAAAGTCTTTTTTTACATAATATTTGTTTGCAAACATTTTTTTCCAATTTTTTATGGGTTTTTATGACTTATGAATTCATATAAAAAGCTTTTTGACATAGGCCGTAATACCCTATTATGAAATTTGTTTAGCAGCCCAATTATTTGTTTATTTTAATATTTTACCTATTCGAACTCATCGGCTATGCAATTATGTGCCACCCATTACTGGGCAAAGAGAGAAAAAGCCGGAGGAAAAAGTTGTTTATAAACAAGATATTATTATATATTAAGAACTTTCTATTTCGTCCAAAACTAGATTTAATAGTATTGTTGATTATAGTTGTTGTAATTGTAACTAATTTCTGTTAAATAAAACACAACGTTCGAGTCGAGCAACGTGCAACGAAAGGAAAAGGAACTTTATTCACAGACTATAGACTATAGACACATCCATCGACAAACAATAGACTAATAATAGAGAAAAAACAATCAGCGTCTACAGATAACATGAAGATATTTTGCAATCTACAACAATAGTTTTATTTTAATTTTAGTTATAGCTTTAGCGTGATAGTGCATTCTCGCTGGTTATGCCCTGGTACAAACACGAGGAAGCACTCGACTTCCAGTCCCGCCAATCCCGCGGGATCCCGCTGGATTTATGTGCGGGACTGGTCCCGCGAAAAATAGCGCGGTTCCTGGTAAATTAATCCCGGTATTGCATTCCCTAATGCCAACCTATGACAGATGACGTTACTATTGACATAAGAACGCGTCGTAGATAATGACCGAAGATTACATACCCTCTGAGGGTTAATTCTATATGACCGTTCAGATTTCGTGCCGATATCGTGTGTCATCCAACCGTATGTCATTTCATGAACTCGGCACGACAAGGAACCCTAATGTCTTTTCTATAAGGCACACAATAGATTGTCACGATATTTGACTTTTAAGCCTTTTTTGACTTTTTATCACGGGCAAGACACGACATTGCCGCGATACGAGTGTGAATGGTCATACAGAATCAGCCCCCAGATTTCGTGCCGATATCGTGTGTCATCCAACCGTATGTCATTTCATGAACTCGGCACGACAAGGAACCTTAATGTCTGTTCTATAAGGCACATAACAGATTGTCACGATATTTGACTTTTAAGCCTTTTTTGACTTTTTATCACGGGTAAGACACGACATTGCCGCGATACGAGTGTGAATGGTCATACAGAATCAGCCCCCAGATTTCGTGGCGATATCGTGTGTCATCCAACCGTATGTCATTTCATGAACTCGCCACGACAAGGAACCTTAATGTCTATTCTATAAGGCACACAATAGATTGTCACGATATTTGACTTTTAAGCCTTTTTTGACTTTTTATCGCGGGCAAGACACGACATTGCCGCGTTACGAGTGCCAGAAACGAGCGGTCACTCACCGCACACGTTGCAGATGAAATCCTTGATGCCGGTGTGTATCTTCTCGTGTTGCTGCAGGTTGCTTTGGTTGAGGAACGATTTCGGACACTTGTTGCACATGAACGGCCTCGGTCGCTCCTGGAACAGGCGACTTTACCATTCGACACTCGCACTCGGAGACATTCGTTCACGTAACGTTAATGGTTCATTGTGGAAATAAAGATGGCACTTACAACCGTCTTTATTCGTATTGATATATGTATATATCATATGTATAATTGAATTTGTTTGTTAATGGCAATTACCTTTATAGCACAGTATGACCTAAATACGCAGTTTACGCACGCTTTTTCATGACCTAAATTGCCTACTTTTACACGGTGCGTAAATGAAATGTGTGACCTAATCCCGCAATTTACGCACGCTTTTTCGTGACCTAAGTTGGCTATTTCTCTTTCTGCCCGCTCCAGTCCGGGGCGGGTTTATGTCACACTTGCTATAAAATGGTATACGAAACTTGTGACCTAAGTTGTCTATTATTGCACGAAGTTTAATTTCACGCCGTGCAATAATAGGCTACTTAGGTCGCGCGTATCGTAATGTACTAAAAATGACGTCTGAGTGCGGCCGTCAGAATTTAAGTGACCAATAGGCCAGCGTGGTGGACTAAGGCCTAAATCCTTCTCACTGTAAGACGTGTGTGTTTTGTCTTATCCCTGTGGTTTTAGTGGGATTATTGTCTAATTGATGTGTACTTTTCTCACGACCATTGGCAGTGTTTACCACATGCCACTTGCCAGTAACCCATTAATGACCCACTGGCGGGTCGGGTCTCCTTCTCGTAATGAGAGGGATGTAGGCCGCCGTCCACCACGCACCACTATTGCGGGTTAGTGGACATGGCACTCACCACGTGCGTTTTGAGGTGGGACTGCAGGGTGTACTTGGAGGTGAAGGCCTTGTTGCACGTGTCGCAGACGTAGGGCCTCGAGCCGCTGTGGAAGTTCATGTGCGCTTGGAGGAGGGCGCGACAGCTGGAATGGGAACATTTATGTCGATTTCTATAGTCCATTTTTATTCTTTTGTCATATTTGGTAAACAATCTTGGCATGTCCTTTTATTTCAATTTGCGATTAAAAAATAATGCAAATACAAAATTGTAAAAATTTAAAAACAAAATGTCATTTAATACAGAAACAGATTTCTAGAAACTATAATTTATTTTTTTAAGGGAATTTTAAACTTTTTTCAATAAAAAGTAGTGCCAAGATTGCTTACCAAATAAGGCAAGAGAATAAGAATGAACTGTAGTATGGTTGCCGTCACGAGTGGTGAGCACAACTTTCATTGGTCGGTTTGACATTGACTGCGCTGCGGTGCACACGATTGGTTCGACAAACGTCAGTTCGTCAGTGTGCGTCGTCTATTGGTCCAGCACGTTTCTTCGGCTGCTGTACATTGGCCGAAAGTATACAATATTCCTACCACTGATAATCTGTGCTTACGACTTATGATGGTTACTATAGGTTCGTTTGCCTAGCTATACTGCACCATAGAATAATTCATACTTATTTTTAAAAGAGTGCCGGGAGTTGTTTCCCGCCCTCTTTTTTCTCTTAGTCTACGTTTTGCCTGAGGGGCGATCAAAGCGGATGTTTGTATAATGTTAAATGTATGACGTTCATTAAGTGTGCACAAATTGTACCTAATAATGAATAAAAGCTGTTGAATTTAAATTTGTATTTTACAACCCATAAGGGAACATCTATCATCTATCTATCATTGACGAGCCGACTGACGCAGTGGTTAACACACCGGTGCGCTGCGCGGAAGGTCCTGGGTTCCATTCCCAGCAGAGCAGAGGTTTGAATGATGAATTTGAATTTCTTTTTCTACACCAGAAACAGAAAGTGTGTTGTGTTCTTGTCTTTTGTTTGTCCATGGCACCCAAAACACAGGGAATTCTAGTGTGGCGATATTATATGTAGGTTTATCAGCTATCTGGTCACCATAACACAATCTCACAGCTTACTTTGGGATCAGACAGCCCTGTGTGAGTTGTCCCATAATATTTATTTATTTGTTTATATAGCATAGCTTTCCACCAGTTTGCTACATCTTATCCAAATAAAATGACAAAACGCATATTCACCTATACTTCTTTTGGCATATATCACACTCGTGCACTTTGGATTTGTCCGCTCCTTTCTTGTTCGACTTCAGAGCGTGTTGTTCTGAAAAATTATATTTAATCGCAAAATATATAAAAAGACATGCGAAGATTGTTTACCAAATATGACAAGAGAATAAAAATTGACTTTAATATAATATACAACACTCGTGTCGGAAACTAGCCAATCGTAGCTAACTTCACGCCGTGCAATAATAGGCGACTTAATCTACACTTATATTATAAGGAGGAAACATTTGTATTTTTTTGTGTGTGAATGTTTGTAATGAATAAACTCAAAAACTTCACCATTGGATAGCTACATTCAGGCTGAGCAATACAGGCTGTTTTTTATTGATTAAATAAAAATAAAATAATTGGCAGAGCGAAGCCTGCCGGGTCAGCTAATAAGTAATATACATAATAATATACAGGGTTACCCGTAAAACACGAGCAACCTCGCAGCGCTAGGCAGCTAACACCATAAGCAACAACTTGTGTACTACGACTTTTGGTAATTTGTTAATTTTTAATTTCATACAAAAATATGGGGGGGGGGTGCAGCGCTACCGCCTTTGATTGAACTTGACCTATTCGCCCGCCAGTCGACCGTCGGTCATGCGAGCATTTTCGTACACTTACAAATGTCACAACAGTGCAACAAAAACTTGTTGAACCATTTATTTTTTAAGTATTGAGTTATGTTCGAACTCATAGAACAAAAGTTGTTGCTTATGGTGTTAGCTGCCTCGTGCTGCGAGGTTGCTCGTGTTTTACGGGTAACCCTGTATAATCTGTAATACAATAAATAAACAAATTACCGATGTGCGCCACGTATTCGTTGCGTTTCCTCAGCACGCGGCCGCACTGCGGGCACAGGTAGGCGCGCGCGTTGTGGCTCGTCTTCAGGTGCGACATCGTCTGCTCCGCGCCGCCGTAGAACGGCTCCTCGTCTGCGTACGACACACGACACACGACACGGGCGACACCGGTAACGATAACATGTAACGGTAACATGTATGTATGTACGATATATGTAATATCACACTATAATATACAGTTTCATTTCCTTTAGTTGCACCAGTACCGTATATAAGGATTACACGACCATGATTACATTGAACTGACGAGTCCGATTGCTTATTTCATGAACACATGCTAAGTAGTGTATATGAAATAAGCAAATTTAAACAAAAATAAATGATTGTATTCAAAGTATTGTTATTAATTAACTTCCATTTGTTAGTTTTGTCTCAATAATATTTGCATATTATCTAAAAATGGTAAATATAGATTGATCTAAATAATTTGTAACAACTCTGAACCTATATTTGTGCAAATCAACGTTTTGTCTTTATCATATTACGCCGATATAGGCGTACAAATGTCAAAATGAATTTCGATCTCAATTGAAATCAAAGGTACAACTTCGAGCGATTTCAAATTACTAAATAACCATACATAATCTTAAACATAATAGGCATGATGACAAATTTTCAAAATCTCTTCTATGATATTCAGAAGTTTCGATTATATCTAAAATATATCATATTTTTGTAGAAAATTGAAGTTTTTGTGCAATAAAAGTACATTTCAATTTTAAGTTTCAAATTCATTCCAAAACGCTCGCCCGTGTCATTGCGTGTGTAATAACAGACGCCATGACACGTACGATGGGTGTTTAAGCCATCATGGCGGATTGTTGTATTTTGTAGATTTATTTTAACAAATAAATTATTAATCTCGACATTAATAAGAGAATAAATACATGTTTCAAAATCTTTGAATCCTATTTCATTAGATCAGATAAATATTTTGGCGATACTTGATTACTGTCTGTATTATGTCAATACGTGAAGCGATAAGTTTGGGTACAATTGACAGCTCCCTACTCGGACGGAGCAGTTTGATTTCTATAAAGAAGGATGCACGAATTATAATATTTTTAAAATAGAGGCATACACATAGACAAATAAAATTGTCGTTGTCTTAACGTGCCCTCCGACGTCCAGGTGCTGCCCGCGCCCGCACTTGCTTCACTTTTACCATCGCTTGCGATCTACTCAAGCATGTGTTTACATTAAGCTTTAGGGTGAATAACAGTTTTATTACTTACTGACCTCTGTTTTCACAAATTAAGCATTTGAAACGCCCGTCCTTTTCGCGCGTGACCATCTGAAAACAATTATAAGAAACTTCTTTGTTAACTGTTCTTTTTTAGTTAAGTCTTAAATTTGGAAATATTAACTAAAAGACCGTTTAAACTTCATACTAATTAAAATCAACTAATTAAAAGACCGTTTAAACTTCATACTAATTAAAATCAACTAATTAAAAGACCGTTTAAACTTCATACTAATTAAAATCAACTAATTAAAAGACCGTTTAAACTTCATACTAATTAAAATCAACTAATTAAAAGACCCTTTAAACTTCAGAGGACTTTTCAGTTCAAAGTTCAAAAAAGTTGCTACTTCATCCACTACCTTAAGACACATTGCTTTGTTTACCATAACCCTAAATTGAATTGATTATTATTATTTCAAGTACTTATATTAAGTCTTATGCGCGGTTCACATTATTCCAGTCCAGCGCTGAAATGCCACTGGAATATTGTGAACCTGCACTGGAATGTACCATTCCAGTAATCAATCCCGTCCGGTTGACTGGAATGACGGTCTATTTTTCATTCCAGCACGACCATTCCAGTGCCACTGGAACAGTGTAAACGTCCAATCCAGTGTTGATTACACGTCGCACAGCGTACACGCATTGTTGTCCGTCATTCCAGTCAACTCGACTAAATTGATCACTGGAATGGTACATTCCAGTGGCATTCCAGCGCTGGACTGGAATGGTAGACTGGACTAATGTGAACGGGGTACAGATGTCCATTTGACCGTACCGTATTAACAGATGCATTAACGGTAACCGTTCCGTCCGTGGACTTGCTCGAAACTGACTTCACTCGGTACATCTCTCCAGACTCCACTTTAATGAAGGCGCCACCTAAACACACCACAGTAAAATTTATACAATAAAAAAACATGTGTTCACATTTTATTCATACATACTGTCATCGTATGTCACCCATTAATGACCCACTACAGGGTCGGGTCTCCTCTCACAATGAGAGGGATGTAGGCCGCCGTCCACCACGCACCACTACTGCCCGCTGCTGGACCAACATACCTTCGAGAATGAACTCTTCCTTCACAAAATTCCTCATAAATTCCTCTTAATTTAAGAGGAAGCGGAAGGGATGAGGAATTTTTCAACTTTCCCTACGAGGAAGCGGAAAAGGATGCGAAAGTACCAAAAAATGCGTAACTTCCTCATAAGGGGAAGAGGAAGAGGAATCCTCATCAACGCTACTGAACAGCGATGGTAGCGGTCGCACCTTGTTCCTTAGCGGCCGCGATGATCGCGTTCGCCGTCTCCTCGTCACCGGACACCTGCAGCTCTATTTGGGATTCGTCGTTTGAATCTGCAAAGGAAACATTCAATATTAACATCATACCTATTTACCCGTAAAACACGAGCAACCTCGCAGCACTAGGTAGCTAACACCATAAGCAACGACTTTTGTTCTATTAGTTGGAACATAACTCAATACATAAACAATAAATGGTTCAACAAGTTTTTGTTGCACTGTTGTGACATTTGTAAGTGTACGAAAGTATGTTTCATTCATGAATGCGCGCATGACCGACGTTCGACTGGCGGCGAATAGGTCAAGGTCAATCAAAGGCGGTAGCGCTGCCCCCCCCCCCCCCGCGAAGTTTTTACGCGGTTTGTTTACGTAATATTTGCTTACTCAATAAGCCATGTATGCAATCCATCTTACAATGAGAAGGTCCATCACGCTGTATTTATGCGGGTTGGTGGACTTCACACACCGCGTGAGAACATAATTGAGGCACACATAGTGAGGCAACTCACAGGCATGCAGGTTTCTTCACGACGTTTCGACGAATGCTACAATTTTCTATTCATTAAAATAAATACACTACATACAAATTAAATTGCATAAAATTCCTGTTACGAATGTTTATACAGGCAGTCCTCGACTTACGGCGTTTCGATTTACGTCGTTTCAAGTTACGTCGAACAATGTTTGACACTATTCCTCAATTGTACGTCAGTTGTTTCGATTTCCGGCATAGAAGAATTCACTTGTCCCGAGGTCAATGTCCGTTATAAATGCAGTTTTTTTTTTAATTTTGAGTCTGTGTGGATCCAACCCTTGGGTTTTACATGTAAACATACGAAAACATATGTCTCGACATACGTCGTTTCGATTTACGTCGCGTATTTCGAGAACCTAACATGCCGTAAGTCGAGTATTGCCTGTATAGAATTACCTTTTGAATTACCGTTACGAGTGCAGCAATCCTGTGAGTCTTTGGGCAGCAGAAGAGAGAACATTCCATGTGATTAAAACATCTCGTAGAAGTCTATCAGTCGTACCCAGACATTCATTAACGTTAATGGTTCCTTAAGAATTTAAGAAACTGAAGATGACACTTATGTCAATACGAATAAAGACGATTGAATTTGTTTGTTAATGAAAATTGCGTTAAATGACGTCTCCGAGTGCGGCCGTATCAATCACTACTAAACTAAATAAATGATTGCTATTAGTTGCATAGGCCATCATTCCGTCATCACATCTCACCAGGGCACTGATTCTGTATGACCCAAAAGATTTCGTGCCGATATCGTGTGACATCAAACCGTACGTTTCATGAACTCTCCATGACAAGGAACCTTAATGTCTACTCTATAAGGCACACAATAGATTGTCACGATATTTAACTTTTAAGCCTCTTTTGACTTTTTATTGCGGGTAAGACACGACATTGCCGCGATACGAGTGTGAATGGTCATACAGAATCAGGCCCCAGTGCCTTTCTGGGTATGAAAGATCATTCTTTATATTCTTTTTAAGGACCCCATGATGTGATAGTTAAGGAAAAATTACTCAAGAGGTGTGAAGTGCGTGCTGAAATTTGCTGTCCAAACGAGGTAAAATGTCTATCATCGATAGACAAGTTATCAGATAATTACCTTGTTCTTTTCCGCTCTCGCTGTCCTCGTCGGAGTCTTGGGCAGCACAAAGATAAGATATAAATATAAATTATAGATAAAAAAAACTCAGCTAGTTTACCTGCAGCCTACAGCATCAGACCTACCCCGTGTTAAGTCGCAGTGCGACAACGTCACTGCATACATTTTGTCGCATATCAGTGCCACATGACAGCTCCGTACAGAGCCCGGTGTTTTGATTTCGTCGTGTTGGTTGGTTGGTTATGTCAAACAATTTTAGTTCGTCATATTTTGAGACTAGTTCATGTGTACATGTAATGTTGCAGCAAACATAAGCTATTTTATTTTGCAAAAACTTAACATCAACAATTTCATAGAAAAAGGTATTGGTTATATCAATATGATATATCATTGAAGGATCTTTTAGTGTACGCTACGGCACTGTAGTCAGTACCCATTAATGACCCACTACAGGGTCGGGTCTCCTCTCACAATGAGAGGGATGTAGGCCGCCGTCCACCACGCACCACTACTGCCCGTTGATGGACGAATATGCCGCGTGAGAACTTTTTTTTCTGAACTCTCAGGCATGCAGGTTTCCTCACGATGTTTTCCTTCACCGTAACAGCAGGTGATATTTAATTTCTACAAAGCGCAACATAACTTTTTTTTACAAAGTCATTGGTGCGTGCCACTGGGATTCGAACCCGGACCCCTCGATTCGAGGTCGAATTCTAAGCCACTGAGCTATCACCGCTTACGGCACTGTATTATATTGTAAAGCTTAATTACCTGGCTCGTATTCACTGTCGTCGCCTTCCACCAACTCTTCGGGCGGCATAAGGAATAATATTTCAAATCAGTCAATCATTTCATTACCCATTCCATCAATTTATCTTTCATTGACTCTTCTTTAACAGTCGTGCATCGTCTGATGTCAAGTGGCCACTGAAGTCCACAACCAAACTGAACCTCGAATGGGACCAGGGCCGTCTTTAACCTATTGGAGGCCCTGGGCAACACTGGGCATGTCAGGATAATGGGGCCCCTATTGTAGTCAGTAATTGAGGTTCGATTTCTTCGAATTACATAAGTTTTTTGGTATCGTTTGATCTGACAGGAACTAGGGACTTCGTATTTGATCTGAGGGGGTATCGGTAGCGAGGCCCTGGGCACTTGCCCAAAGTGCCCACTGGGGAAGACTGGTCTCAAATTCAAATTCAAAAGCTTTTATTCATTATTAGGTACAATTTATGCACACTTAATGAACGTCATACATTTAACATTATACAAACATCCGCTTTGATCGCCCCTCAGGCAAAACGTGGACTAGGAGAAAAAAGCGGGCGGAAAAAAACTCCCAGCACTCTTTTAAAAATAAGTATGAATTATTGTATGGTGCAGTATGACTAGGCCCAATAAAGGAACACACGTGGCAGCTATCGTGTGTGTCAATATCGCCCCATTGCCATCCGCTCACAAATAAATATTGTTACATGGTGTATAGAAATAGCCTATAGTGAAGTTATTCAATCCCACGCTTTCTTATCGTCTAAATGGGACAGTAGCATTTCGGTTGTAAGTGTATGAGTTGCTATTGTAATAAAGAAAAAAATCCTATCTGAGATTGCATGAGAGTGCTTTGCTACTCATGAGGCCTAAGATGTCCGACTTAAATAAAGTATCCCCGGCGACCACTCCGCCCCAGCCGAAACACAACACATGAAGGCATGCTGGTATACGACGGGTTAAGAGGCTGGCGGTAAGGTGCCTCCCCGGACGAGCTCCTACGGCCTGTAGTATATATTATGTAAGTTTATTTACCTTGTTCATCCTCAGAGTTAGCTTTGCCACGTATTGTCGGCTCTTTGGGCGGCATGACAGAAATGAATTCGTATAGAAATAAATGAATATTCTTGGAAATACACACACACACACACACACACACACACTTAAAAACAAAATGTATTTGAAATCATTACTGCTTTTTGTAGTCATACTTCTGTAGGACTTTGGCAGTTTGACAGATAATAAATAATTACAAATAATTATAAATAACGATAAATAAATATGTTTCTCGCTAATTGCACATGCGCGAGGGAGACAGATAGAGAAGGTACCGCAATCTCCTCTCTCCTTTTAACCGAAGGACAGTTGGGAGCCTGGCTTCCCTGCTCTAGTTTAATACGTGTATGCTCGTAGCACCACACCGGGATCTCCTGCATCGTGGGTGCCATGGATACATACATTTTTTACAAGTCTTGTCCTATTTGGTAAACAATCTTATGTCTGTTTGTTTTGATTTGCGATTCTTAAATAACGCGGACATCTTATTATAAGGATTAAATCCATAAAATACAAATTGTGTCCCTACATCCTCCGATGTGTCGTACACATCGGAGGATGTAGGGGAGGCGATGGAGATCCCAGAGCCCCCCACATGCGCAGAGGAAGGCCACCGAGGGGGTTTTAGTGGGTAAGAATCCCACATAACCCGGAGTCGCTCCCACGGCTCTCGGGTACCTATGAAGGTTTCCCCCCCGTCACAAAAAAAAAAAAAGGTATAATGTTGTAGGGTACCTTGTCCGTCCCCTGTGTCGTTGTTGTCGGACAGGGGCGGGTCCTCGGGCAACACGAGCGAGATCTCGTTGTCGCCGTACAGGAACTTCTGGCCCGACACCAGCCTTATGATGGACCCGTTCCCGCCATCCATCACTATCGTTTCTGGAATAGGTCATTATGTTTTGTTATTAACATGGCGAAAAGAAAAGAAAAGAAAAGAATACGTTTACTGTTGACTATTACACGAGAAAGATGTTACAAACATTTATAATAAGTTAAGAACAGTCTACCCTATGTGGGCATACAATAATTATGTCTTATATTTAAACTAAAACTTAATTTTACATTTCATGGCAGTTATTGCTAAATTATATTTATTTATTTATTATTTTGTTCAGCAGTCCAAATTATTTGTTTATTTCGAACTCATCGGCTATGCAATGTGCCACCCATTACTGGGCAAAGAGAGAAAAAGCCGGAGGAAAAAACTCTCGACACAGTTTTAATTAATTTATTCAGTTATTTATACGCGCGTTACTACATTCCTGTTTATAACTGTTTAGTCTTGTTAGTCGAAGTCTTGTTATTAACATATTGTAGCGTGCAAAGCGTCGCTGCTTGACTAGATCGCAAGCGATGGAACTACTTAACCGGTCCAGTAGGTAAACACAATGGTTAAACAACGGGTATGAGTCACATATCGTCCACACGCGTCCCCCAACCCGCAGTAGGCCAGCGTGGTGGACAACGGCCTACATCCCTCTCATTGCGAGGAGACCCGACCCTGTAGTGGGTCATTAATGGGTTACTGACATGAGTCACATATGACTCACCGGACAGTGAAGCGGTTAAGCAACCAATGGGCGTCTGGATGTGTGACCGCTAGTGGCGAATTATATGCGCGCTGACGGAGGGCACGTTAAGCCGTCAGTCCCGGTTGTTATCGACGCGATAGCAGTCGTTAAACCTTGTCGGAGACCCCATGAGCCGTTTGAGAACATCCCACACGGGTTAGCTACCAGCCCGTTTGTCCACCAATACGCATTGAGAAAAAAATGAAGAATAAAAAATGGAGTTCCAGCGTACTCAACCTACTCCTAAATCCGTAATTCTCCTAAACTAAAAATTATTCTCCAAAACTAGAAACACTCACGGCCTTCTTCATCGTCATCCGCGTCCCCCTCGTTGAGAATCTCCACTTTGCCGACTATGTACTTGTTCTCTATATCATGTTTGCCGCCGCCGTCGGTGGACGAGAGGAAATTCTCCAGAAAGTCCTTCGTCTTGACTGCTCCGGACTGAAAATCAAGAATGATAGTAGAATTTAGTAGATCAGATAGATAGTAGATATACAGAGTTAATTTTTCAAGAGTTTTTTTTTTTTGGCAAGTCGGGATTTTGAAACATTTTGAGTTAAAACAGCGGGATTCTTTCGTCGAAAGCGGGACGGATAGTAAAAAAAACGTATATAATCAGAAGTTTTCAAACATTCATCTTTTTATTTGAATTAAAATTACGTTTGACATGACAATAGATAGCATAAACAGCCATAGAAAATGTATTTCAATAAAAATATAATATTTTAAATCAGATTTACCCTATCGTTAAATACGATAGTTGTCTTATTCGTCTTCAGAATAAAAAAAACAGTAATCAAAATAAAAAAGTGGCCAGTACATTAAAATTCGCGATGTCCCGCCAAAATCGGGACGTCTGTCAACGCTAGCGCGGATGGAGAAATCCGAAACTATGAGGAATAGTGAATAATACTGAAAGGAGCCCGATTTTAATGAAAACTAAAACTGCATCATTGAATTTTTTGATAAATCAATATAATGCAGTATGACTAGGCCCAGTGAAGGAACACACGTGACAGCTATCGTGTGTGTCAATATCGCCCCATTGCCATCCGCTCACAAATGAATATTGATACATGGTGTATAGCTCCCGGAGTATTATCATCTAGCCTGGCGGGAGATCTCCCCTTACCACAATAGTATGGATAGCGAACAGACCCGTCTTTCCCAGTGGGCACTTTGGGCCAGTGCCCAGGGCCCCGCGATCGATAGGGGCCCCCTCAGATCAAATACAAAATCCCTAGTTCCTGTCATCACCAAACGACAACCAATATTTATTACCAAAAAACTTATACAATTCGAAGAAATCGAACCTTAATTACTGACTACGATATTATCCTACCCCATTATCCTAACACGCCAAGTATTGCCCAGGGCCTCTAATACGTTAAAGACGGCCCTAATCTATACTAATATTATAAAGCTGAAGAGTTTGTTTGTTTGTCTGAACGCGCTAATCTCAGGAACAACTGGATCGATTTCATAAAATTCTTTCAGTGTTGGATAGTCCATTTATAGAGGAAGGTTATATTTAGGAAGGTTATTTATACGCTAAATTTTTTTTTCAAAAAAATTAGGGATCCGTAAAAAAATTGAATCAAAAACCTATTTATGCGTGCGCTGCAAAAACTATTGACAAGAGAACAAAATTATGTACTACGGGTTTGTAGGTCTTATTAAGATCTACAAAAAAGTCTGCGAGAGCACATATCCAACTATCATAGTTTAGTCACAATAACCGCAAGTTCTAAAATCCACGCGGGCGAAGCCGCGCGCACAGTCTTGTAGCAAAATAATATCAAAATAGTCACCGGTTCAGATGCGTTGTTAGGAGTGACGTCACCTGGGCCGCGAGCCGCCGGAACCGCTATGGCACAACCTGAAACATTGTATAAAACAAAATCTTAAATAGGGTATTTCGCACCATGCAAGGAAAAATCCAAAATTATGTAATATTGATAGATTTTGTTAAAAGCAAGTGAAAAATGGTGATTTCTGTTCTGAAAAATGTACATATACATTTATTATTTCAATTTTAAAATTCAGGTTTGTTAATCTGTTTTTCAAATGTCAAAAACGCTATACGCCATGCAAGCTATCGGCGTGACGTCATTAGCAGTGTAAATAAACAATGGAGTCTTTGTTGACCTGTAATTATTATTGATAATTTGCGTTTTTTCAGTATTCTTGAACACCGACGATAAGGACTGTAACTCATTTTGTTTTTGCAAAAATAACTTTCTTCCTTTACTGAGATGTCATAATTTATGAGATGTATTGTTTACACTGCGAGTGACGTCACAAGCATGGCGGCAGCGCCGAGGCCGTGTTTTCGCAGGGATTTTTGAAATTTAAATTGAAAAGTCTTTTTTTACATAATATTTGTTAGCAACATTTTTTTTCCAATTTTTTATGGGTTTTTATGACTTACGAATTCATAATTATAAAAAGCTTTTTGACATGGCCGTAATACCCTATTATTCTTTATTAAGTTACCGGTGAACAGCGATTGATCGCTACCAGCCTTTGGTATAGTGAAAGAGAAATCTCTTAGCACTTCACTCTTACACTTTTAAGACGATTGTTTGAAGAACATTACCTTCCTCAATCTCCATAGATTCTCCATCAACAGTCTCCAAGTCGTTCCCCGTCTCCTTCTTCAACATGCCGCTCACGATGCCCAGTTCGTTCACCTCCACCTGGCCGAGTATGCCCGAAGACAGGAAATCCTTCGGCAACGAGTTGACGTTGAAACTGACAACATTGCTCGTTTTAGACACCGGTGGTGTTTGTGTGTCTGTGTGACTCATAGGGGTAGATGTGTGAACTGGTTCCGTGTTTGTTTGCAGCAGTTTGGGGTTGATGGCAATGTTTGTTGAGTCTTCGGCGGCTGCGGGGGCCAGGATGTAGTTCTGGGCGGTGGAGCTGTTTGAAAGCGTCAACATCTTGGTTCCGAGGGAGTTGGTGGTTTTGATGCTTTGCGTGAGCACCGAGGAGCCCACTGTCACCTTCAGGTTGAGAGTGGACGTCGACGGTATTGATACCGTGGGCTGGAATAGAAAAAAGCTTTTTTTTATAATTTTTTTGTAAAATTTTTACTGACTTTTTTGTAAATTTTTACTGTTATTTTTTTGTAGATTTTTATTGTAGTTTTTTTAGTGAATTTTCATTGTAATGTTTTTATAAATTTTTACAGTAAATTATGGTGAAATAATCAGGTTTAAAAGCATTTTTTATGCTGTAACATAGTATCTTAAGATTCTGTTCATGGTGAAAAGGGTATTTCGCACCATGCAAGGAAAAATCCAAAATTATGTAATATTGATAGATTTTGTTAAAAGCAAGTGAAAAATGGTGATTTCTGTTCTAAAAAATGTAGTATACATTTATTATTTCAATTTTAAAATTCAGGTTTTTTAATCTGTTTTTCAAATGTCAAAAACGCTATACGCCATGCAAGCTATCGGCGTGACGTCATTAGCAGTGTAAGTAAACAATGGAGTATAACTTTCTTCCTTTACTGAGATGTATTGTTTACACTGCGAGTGACGTCACAAGCAACTTACGAATTCATATAAAAAGCTTTTTGACATAGGCCGTAATACCCTATTGAACGGTGCAATACATAAAATCTTCAAAGATTTTGTGTCTGGCTTATGGGGCGCCACATTGACCTTCGATATGGCCACAACAATCAACAATATCCGTCTCCCATAACTCTGTCAATGTCCACGCTCATTGGTTCAAAAATATGATATTATCGACCCAATTTCAATTTCACAACCCAAGTGGCGCGCAGTGATGGAGACACCGAACTGAACGAAGGGTCCTGGGTTCGATTCCCAGCAGAGCAGAGATTTGAATGATGAATTTAAATTTCTGTTTCTGCTCTGGGTGTGCTGTATTCTTGTCTTGTGAGTCCATGGCGCCCACGACACAGGGAATCCTAGCGTGAATGCGAAGCATTATGAGTGTGAACGTTATTCACACTATTGCCAGTAAAAAAAAAATAGTTCATAACAATATTTTCTTTAATAATTATGGCAATATCCTGGTCGGCCTAAATAAAACAGTGCTTTCAAAAACGTCTTAAAAATACGCTGGATTCGTGACATAAAATCTATGAAGAGTTAGTTGGCTATGAGACCACAACACATTATCAAAATGTGCATACCTTGTGAACCAGCATGAAGCCGGGTGGGACAGGCTGCAGCTGCGAGGCGGGCACGACGACGCGCCGCCGCACGGCGGTCCCCGGCCTATTGTACGTGTCGTAGTCCAGGGAGTTGCGGCTCAGTGTGTTCCTGAACTGGTTCACTATGTCTAGCTGTATCACTTTTAACCTGAAAATAGTCATTTTCGAGCATAATCCTCGCCAATTTCATTCATAAAATTAGGCTGAAAGGTGATCCAAAATGTCTGAACTGACGAAATGAGAGTGAGACAATTCTGCAGAAATGGTTTACATTTAATGCTGATGAGAAGCCATAATGATTCCATATTCAGTCATAATTAATTATTATGATTTAAAGATTTTTTTTGTATAAATTTTCTCCAATTATAGTCTTTTTCCTCTTCAAAAATATCCGCTAGGGCAGCACCGGTCCGCCACCGGTGACCAAAAGGTGAGAAGTCTTTCAACAGCTACTTGTTGACATTTAACTTCAATACATGAAATCATTTTTCCATTTTCAAAGATCAAAGAGGAAAAAGGCTAATAAATTACACTGACTTTTTATAGGTGGTATAGCCATACTTCACCACCAGCCTCTTAGTGACCACGCAACATTAGGCGGCCTACATGCTCTCTGCTACTCAATTACTATAAAATATTACCTAAGATGTTTTCCTTCACCGTAACAGCAGGTGATATTTAATTTTATAAATCGCACATAACTTTTTTACAAAGCCATTGGTGCATGCCACTGGGATTCGAACCCGGACCCCTCGATTCGAGGTCGAATTCTAAGCCAGTGGAATCGTGAGGAAACCTGCATTCCTGAGAGTTCACAAAAAAAAAAATGCTCTCAAAGGCATGTGAAGTCCACCAACCCGCACTAGGAGAGCGTGGTGGACGGCGGCCTACATCCTCATTGTGAGAGGAGTCCCGACCCCGTAGTGGGTCATTAATGGGTTACTGACATTACCTAAGAACCAAAGCTTTAGTATACTAACTTTAAATTGTCATACCTCACTTTTATGGAATCATATTCCGATATGTTTTTATAGCATTTCTTGCATACGACCTTCGAATGTGCGCTGGGCTCTTTGATGGGCTTGTCGACTATCTCACTCAGTACTTCTGTTAGCTTCTTGCCAGATTGCAGGGCGGTCTAAAATCGTATCGTAAATAAATATAAATATGTGGTAACAGCGAAGAAAATCATTGTGAGGGAACATTCTTCTCTTTGTCTGCGGAGACAATGTGGCCACCTATTTGCTATTCAATATATTGTAGCGGCACGATACCTACAGTAATATGAGCGCGCGCCTCACATGAAATACTGACCACGCGTGACGCAAGCAGCGAGTGTAGTCTACAATAGAACACGTCACACGCGTCATACCGAGCAGGCCAATCGGAACACGTGTCTTCAAACACGCTATCAAAGTTCCATAAAATCTCTGCGGATATATAAATGGTCCGCAGTTAACATTCGGACGCTGTCCCCAAGTAGTGACAACGCCTGGCGGGAGATCTCCCCTTTTCCTCCAAACATATTATATTTTAATCTGGCTTTTTTTCTCATTACCCAGTTGTTGCTGGCGAATAGTAAATAATTTCAAGTCAGCAATATGTTAACAATTTCATAATTTAATTTTAAATTCCTAAAAATGTATCCCTGACAATATTATAATATAAGAATTCCTAACTACATAATCTACATATTGTCAAAGTCTGTAGATCTGTAGATAATTAAATAAACAGTAGAACAAACTTACATCTGGTCCAAAAAGATTGATTCCATTCTTCGGAGCTAACCCAACTTTAGCGTTGCATATGAAACAGAATTGATTCATCCTGAAAAAAAAAATGGGAAATAAACTTAAAATAACGAACGGAATAATGAATGGATGGTTCGCAATTTCAATGTAAATCATGTTTATAGATAAACAATTATAAAAAGGAATGTAACGCACATATAAATAACTAAATAAATTAATTAAAACTGTGTAGAGTTTTTTCCTCCGGCTTTTTCTCTCTTTACCCAGTAATTGGTGGCACATTGCATAGCCGATGAGTTTGAATAGGTAAAATATTAAAATAAATAATTTGGACTGCTGAACAAAATAAATAATATAATTTTAAACGCACATATAAATAACTAAATAAATTAATTAAAACTGTGTAGAGTTTTTTCCTCCGGCTTTTTCTCTCTTTACCCAGTAATTGGTGGCACATTGCATAGCCGATGAGTTTGAATAGGTAAAATATTAAAATAAATAATTTGGACTGCTGAACAAAATAAATAATATAATTTAGCAATAAAATCATAAAATGTAAAATTAAGCTTTTAGTTATGTAAGACATACTTAATTATTGTATGCCGGCATAGGGTAGGCTGTTCTAAACTTATTATAATTTTTGTAACATCTTTCTCGTGTAACAGTCAACAATAAACATATTTTTTTCTTTCATTTTCTTTTTTAAAATTGTTTATTTGACACACACCTTACACTACAAGACCATACAAGAACACATACACCCAGACCAGAAACAGAAATCTAAACTGATCATTCAAATTTCTACTTGGAATTAAACCCAGGACCCTACAATGTGAACTGTTGGAAGTGTTGTAGGGCCTTTAGTCCAGGAATTTTAGCACCAAAAATCGGTCCGCTCTGCATAAAATCCTTCTACGTGATTTTTCGATTGGATTATGTCAGAGGGTGCCCCCTAAGTATAAAACCGAGTTTCTGTCGCCCGAAACCGCGAGCGTTAGCCGCCATCTTGGAAACCGTTTTTTTGCATATATCTCGGAAACGGTAAGTTTTACGTTAAAAACCGAAGAGATCTTTTTTGCAGAGAACAAAATTTCCCTTCTTTTTTGTACCAAACTTTTCCCCCTATTGTTGATATTTTCCGATATATTTGAGTAAGAAAACCAAATTTTTTGTTTTTGTAAAGTATCTCAATAATTTTCAGAGATACGAAAAAAATGTTGAAATTAAAGTTGGAGAGCATAAAATTTTCTACAAATTTTGTATAAAACTTTTTCTTGTAAAATGATTAGTTGCTGAGTTCTAGCTGAATAAAAATTGTCACCTGGAATCGAAAATCAGCGATGAGCGGTAATACGTTACTCTGGCATGCAAACAAAAAAGTATAATCGAAAAATTTTATCATGGCGACGGTAACGATTATATTTATCGTGAAAAGGAGGGAAATGAAAGATTAAAAAGGAAATTTTGCACAATAAAAATATTTTAACGAATTATTGGAAAAAGGAATGAAAATTTATTCATGTATCCAAATTCATTATCATTTGCGCGATAATGAATTTGGATACATGACGATGGGTCTGACCATCTTCTCCGTATGAACGCTGTTATTCTCCTCTCATCCGTATAATTCGTGTAACACAATTTGTGCACGCTTACACTTTTTAAATTCTTCAATAAAACTCCGTGTTCTTTTTGCTCTCTTTTTATGCTTGATTGTATCAGTCTTTGCACACCTTTTTCTTTCACCACTTGTACGTCTTTATCACTTATAAATTTCTCACATATAAAACACGTACTCATTTTAACGACGTTCTGACTTAAATTACTTACCTTCTGAAAAACAGTACTTTCCGCGGAGACATCGAATTTACTAATACTTTTTGTTTGCATGCGAGAGTAACGTATTACCACTTACCGCTGATTTTCATGATCTTTTATTGCGCTAGAACTCAGCAACTAATAATTTTGCGAGAAAAAGTTTTATACAAAATTTGTAGAAAATTTCATGCTCTCCAACTTTAATTTCAACATTTTTTTCGTATCTCTGAAAATTATTGAGATACTTTACAAAAACAAAAAATTTGGTTTTTTTACTCAAATATATCGGAAAATATCAACAATAGGGGGAAAAGTTTGGGACAAAAAAGATGGGAAATTTTGTTCTCTGCAAAAAAGATCTCTTCGGTTTTTAACGTAAAACTTACCGTTTCCGAGATATATGCAAAAAAACGGTTTCCAAGATGGCGGCTAACGCTCGCGGTTTCAGGCGACAGAAACTCGGTTTTATACTTAGGGGGCACCCTCTGACATAATCCAATCGAAAAATCACGTAGAAGGATTTTATGCAGAGCGGACATCTAAAAATCTTGGACTACTTGGGTAAGAATGGTAAGATATATAGATTTTGTGTTGTTTCTATGACCCATTCGTGTCCCACTAATGACTTCACTCTGTTCTTGACAATACATGCCTTAGTCCACGCTGCTGGCCTATTGTAAGTTGGTGGACATGCCTTTGAAATTACGGAGAATGTACGCAAGCAGATTTCAGAAAAAAATATTTAGAAAAAAATGTTTTTTTTGTAAACAAGGAAATTAGGTTTCTTTTAAGTAAAAAAATAATAAGTACATATTGAAAAAATATTAAATATTAACAACTGACTCTTCATTACAAATACATTCATGCATAGGTAACATTATTTATGGACTCTGCCAAATGGGCTGTAGTATCCTCTTAACAAACTTTAGGTGTCAATAAAAATTACAGAAAACCGTGACATACTACATCTGAACCTGTATAATGTAACATAAGGCTGAACTATCATACTCGGTTACATTGATTATTTTCGGAATACAATCGAAAAATAATATGAGCTATTATCTTATTACATTACATAAAGATACTTTAATGATTTTTTTGCACATGGAAGCCTAAGAAAATGGTGTTTTGATTTGTAGAAATGTAGACAGTAAAAGTTTGGAAATCATTACATAATAAAAGTCCAAAAACTCAAAAAGCTTTATCATTATAGAAAATCCTTTGTCCTGAATAATCAACGTACAGCCTAAACCGCTAATCGTAGACCTGAAACTTTGCGGGTGTGTTTTTTGTACGACATAGGCTTCCGATAAGCAGAGCGAAGCCTGCAGGGTAAGCTAGTAATCATATCATATCAATAAGTTCAATGTTTACATTGTTATCAGGAACCTAATTTCAAATCTGTTACCACCATAAGAATAAAATTTGCATCCGATTCATTTAAGAACTTTTAATGTGTTATCAATGAAATGCACTGCGAACGAGTCGCCATTACAGCGTCTTATTCTTATTAGCTATCAAAATTACACTTTTGCAACTATTAAAATCAATTTACCTTGGATTTTTTAAATTTTCTGCTGGTTTCCATTAGTTTCTGAAGGTTTTCAGAAACACTTTTTCTCTCAAATAAGTTGTCAGCAATGATTCCACCACACAAGCAGGCACCATTACGTGTGAAATCTGTCAAACTCAAAAAGGATTTCCATTTTTGCCACCAGAGGCGCTGCATGTTTCCATAATTCATAATTATGTCAAAAGTTTCTTTACGCAATAGGTATTTATCATAATTATAAGGAAATACTTTTTGAATGTAAAATAATAAATAATTAACTCTCTTTGTATGGTTATTATAGTGTAATTTTTTTCATTGTAACTTATTATCTTTTATTTAAAAAGTTTTAGATAGTCTATGGTTTGCAAATTGGCGGGAACATTCAATTGTTCAACAAGTTTTAATCAATTCTGTCAATTGTTTAGCTGAATACCAAAGCAAAATGATTTCTTGTTAACTTAGTATTTAACAGTTTTAAAACTTTTAACTTTCTTTTTCGTCTTAAATACTAACATGATAATCATTGGGTGAAGTAAAACCGCGTATCAATCAAAAACATTGTTTATTTCTATACAATTTACATTCTCTTCGCGTCACGAGTGCAGCATCCTAAGGTATAGTTATACAACGAATTTACAATAAAATTAAAATAGTCAACGAACATACCATAAAACAATTTATATAACTATTTACACTTATCACTTTAACGTTGCTCTACTTTTCAGTTTGAATTTAATTTCTGTACAAATGTTCTCATACTAAAATGGTTAAGTAGTTAAATTTTTTGAAGTGCATGTTTTAATATTATACACACACTATGTTATGTGTTTATATCTACATGACGGTGTTATTATGTAAAAATAAGTACGCTGATTGCTTTACTACGGTAATTTCGAATTACTTGAGCAATTTAAATGGCACAATGGAATTATTTTATTCGAATTTAAATCGTATAGTTGCCGATTAATAGTATAAGCTGAAAGAAACCTTACATATCTACTATATTGTAATATGAAGGCACAACGCTTACATTTTTCCTGCACCAGCAAAAAAACGCTATAAAATTTTGCGTTTAAAATTTACATAATACGATAGCGTATTCAGTGTTTCATACGATTTTATTAGTCAATTACTTACCATTTTAGATTTTCTATATTTAATTGTAGAAAGTGTCCATGAAGATCGAAATAAATTGCACCTTGTAAATGGAAGATGCAATAATTGGAAGTTTTTATTTTGAAATTTTGTTTCTTTTTTGCTTCTTAACATTTATTCCTTCAATATCATCTATATTAGTATAATTAACACTAACAACTCAGGTGTTAATAAGAGTGGAAGGGCTAATTATTGTTCTTTGGAAATAGCTTTGCTTTGATTTAATTATATTCAGTGTTGTGTTAAACAACCAACTTTTTGATTTGACTCATTTTGAAGGGTTCCATCAGATCTTCGAATCTTTGCTCAAGTTAAGATAATTAATAGAACATAGGATGGTGATTTCAGAGTTGTGATGGTATTTTATAGGGCTGCCATCATAAAAATGTCTCAAATTCATACTTCACAACAATCACTTATTTTGCTTGGTATAAGTCAAATATACCTAACGAAATAAGTTAAAATTTCTCATGTTTTATGCCTCAAAATATTAAAATACCCAGTATAACCAAAATAATCAGTCTATACCGTTAGAGTCGATGGATGGCAACCCTAAAATCATTTGAATGAATAATGATTGGTAGTGTTGAAATGAAAGAATATTTTGTTGTGTTGACATGTATTTAATGTTTACCATGTAACTACAAGTACCTAATACCAATGAAAGGCTAAGAAATAAGAATTAAATTATAATTGTTACATTATCTTAAAATTATGTAAAATGCCAGAGTGCAGTTTCGTTACGTTTTGGTTCTGTTGAGTTTTCTGGACATGGTTTCGTGGTTCTATGTATATGTGTATCATTGTACGAGACTCGCTTAAATACACTATTTATATGGAACTGTGACTTGTAACGTGAAGACCGATTGCTGTTATAAATTTGACTCAAATTACACATTATGAAGATTATAGCAAAAACTTTGTGCAAACTACCTTCAAAAACGTATATTTTCACTGTAATCTTCAGTATGTTAGACGGTATTAGTGTGAATTGAACGGTGTATTAATTTGGGTCACTATCACAACAAATAGAGCTATTACTTTAAAATTGTTACACCAACCAAAACATTACATAGGTATTTATATGTACATCCAACACAAATTTAAGCTATCACGACATCAATGCCCTAACGCTAAAACATTTATTTTTTATTTCAAAATATTTCTAGAGAAAAAGATATGCATCTATTTACCTGATAACAGTGGTTTTATCAGCTATTCAAGGGCCTATTTGTGTATTATATTTAGTTGGCTATAAGACTGTTTATGCTGTGTGAACATAATGGAATAATATGGAAATACTCTCAATATTTTTAATTTAAGGTGGGTACTTTAGAAATAATGGATTCCCATTCATAAACAGTAATATAGGCAATCTAACACACTTCACACCATATAAACATCTATAATTACAATTTAAACAAAAGATTTATGGTGTTGACTTACATTCACAATCTAACACTAAGTCACTTCGAATCCAGTCGATTACTACACACAAAATTTCGTGTCACAACTAAATTTTTTTAACAGCGAAGACCAAGTCACACAAAAATATCTATAAATTGCAAGAATAAAGTTTCTTTAGTGTAGTTCTAATATTAACGGCCACATACAAGTCCAATTACTTATCTGACCACCAATATATAGTAGCATTAGAAAGTTTTTTAGAAAATTTTACGGGTCATAAATTTTTTCCTCTAATCGAATATAATTGACATTGCAATGACACTTACTACTAGCCTAAAGAGTGCTAAAACTATTTCTTACAAATAGTACTTTTGGTTCTTAATATAAAAAACGGCCAAATAAGATGCGATTAGAAATTATTACAATTGCTGCTACGTTTTATTCGTATCATTGTTAAAAAATCACGAAACACATGCACAATGAAAACTGTAACATGCACACTGCAATCACAGGCCTTAAAAGTAAAAAATCACATGAAAAAGAAAACCAAAATGTCTACCTTAAACCAACAATCTTTATTTCTTGTACATTTCACAACTGTAATGTTTTAATACAACCAATGTGTTGTGTAACTAACATATCCTTTATTAAATACACCTTTCATAATACGAACAAAACATGGGGGTTACAAAACGAAACATACTACATAATTATCTTTTAAACTTTACCACAGAATTCACAAGTCAAATACATCTACTACTAAATGGGAAAACACGGTGCCTATCTCAAACAATTACCACATTGTGTTAAATTAATCTTAAAAATTCAATAAACGAAACGAAATTTACATCGAGATTTTTAAAATGACACCGCGATTAGATACCCAACTAAATTCTAAGTTACATAAAATGGGAATAATGCTTACACAGTACCTAAACAACTAATTCTCAAAAAAATATCAAAATGCATATGCATTACACGGAGCTTCACAGCTCGGAATACGAAAGAACCGATAAAATATAGGAAAGAAAGAAAAAAGGAACAAACAAAAATGAAAATCATAATGGAAATGTAAATATTGTGTTACACATGAAAACTCTTGTTACTGTGTCTAATATTATATTAAAAAAACTAACTGTTAATGTCTTTATAGGAGTGATCTAAATCACAATAATTGTTTAAATTATTTTAAAGGAATTATTCAACGTCGTTGCCATTGTGCAAAATTATTTATTATCTGTTGTCAGTGCGCTACGCTAGTTTCCGCGCTACTAATTGCCCGAGCCTTAGATGAAAATTGAAGGGGATTTGGGATCGTTTAAAAATATGAAACACGTTTATTTTCCTCTGTATAGGTAAATTCAGAAAGAGCAGAATAATTATGCGCAAAGTTTCTCAAAAGGTTGGGATTAAAAAATAGGACAAAAAACTTATAAAGAGTCACACTAAAATGTTCTTAATATTCTGCCAAAACGCATTGTTTAATTGATTGAAAACAAGATGTATTTTTTTAATTTAAAACAGATAAAGTTTAAAAATCATTAAGGGAAGAGATGTGTAAAATTTATTAATTTTCGTGTCAATATTTACATTACTTGGGAACCCCTCCCCACTGTTTACTTCTAGGGCGCGGTCCAAAAGTCCCACGGAAATTGTTGTCAATGGTAACGCTACTGGCAGCTAATGTTGCCATGTGTTACTTTCATTCAAAACTTGTCCTTAACATTACTGAAGGTCTACAGATGCGATAAATGTAAGAAAAAGACATTTAAATTTAGTCGTATTCAATTTTAAATAGAGCTGTAATTAGTATGCTTTCGTAACATGTCTTTTGTATACTACACACCTCTATTTAAATGAAAGAATGGGAACTGTAATTTAAATATTAATTCTGTTGAATTTGTGCAAACGCAATACTATTTTTTTTTCTGACGAAATAGATCTGTCCAAACATTTAGCCATAGTGTCACAATCTGTACGTCCTAACGACATTTCTAGTATTATTTTTGTATTTAACAATGGCAATCCGAGTCCCCCAAACCCCGCCCACAGCTGTTGTGTGTGTCAATGTGTTGCCTTCCTTCTTGATATGTGTGAGTGTGTATGCGCCGCATCTCGCCGTTAGCTAGAAGCAAATACGTTCAAATGTGAGTATGCGTTATGTACAGTACGCCGGTTAGCTGAAAATGTTCTTTTGAGGCTTTTTGAGGTGTATGTAAAAATAAACATAAATAACACTGAGTTTGAGTGTTCAATTTTAATAATCTGGTCCAATTCACTTTAAATTTTAGTGTTTTAAATGTTTTATATTTAAAATTTACCAAGGAGAACAAACATTTTTCTTCTCAATAAAAAATTCGCATTACTAAAGTTTTAGTAAAAAAAAATTGTGAAAAAAATCCTCAAAAAATATTTTTTCAGATAAACGGCGTACCATGTAGTAAGTATAATCAATGTCAGTAATTTATAGTAAAGTATCAAAGATTTTTGTTTAAACGAGCATCAACAGGAAATTATGGCAAGAAAAGATACGAAAAAACAAAACGTCCCGAAACGGAAAAATACAGTTAAAATGTATGGTTAATAAAGTAGTAAAAAAACAGGTTGCTCGTGCGTCTGTGAAAGAAGACATGATACTAAATAGTGTTTTATTAAATATAATTATTAGTTGTATAATTATATCGTAATTATAATAACTTGTTTCTTATTTGTCATCGTGATATGTAGTTCGCTACTAAGCTTTAATTCTAACACCGTCGTACGCACACATACATTAACAATACAACGCTAGAAAAAGAAATACACATAAATTGACTTCATTAATTACGTTTTTCATAGACAATAATGTTATGTTATAGAATTTATTATTATTAAAGTGAATTACAAAAAACTTAGATACGATATAATTATTCTGGTGTGTTTATTTTACTCTTTTAATTTGCATACCTGAGAAGGTGAATATCGATTGATCAAAATGCCCTGTAAAACCAATAACTAACCCATATTCGTGCAAATAAATGATTTTGATTGCTCTTCTTTTCGACTAATGTCCCGTATGATCTACGCTTTCCAGCGAAAACTTTTGCGGGTAAACTAAATTTATACTAATTTTACCGTCTTGAAAATGTTGTAATTAAAAATTTCCCCACACACTATGCCTAATTTCTGTGTTTTGCTGTCAAATTTCATTTTATAACATAACATTTCGTCTATCCTGAGACGGGTCGAATGGCAACACAGTGTACAGTCGTGCACAGAGTACCGTGTTCTTACTAATAAACACTACAAGTAGCTCGCCTTAGATACAAATCTAAATTAAGCTCCGTTAAGCTTAAAAAGCGTCGCGTTTTAATACTTTTAACAAAATAACACTTCTGTACACGACTGTCACTGATTTTTAACATTCACAATCTTACTCTAATAGACTCCACTAGAGAACGGCATAGAATTGACTGCTTCATACAATAATTGTCGCGGTGTTAGCCACAAGGATATGTTCATTTAATTCAATTCAACATACTCAGAAAATTATAGACGAATAAAGTAGATTTCTTTAAAGAATTAGGTCGTACTTTACTTATAATATATGTATAATTTAATTTAATATTTGAGACCATTCAACTAGTGCGATAAATATTCACATCCTTACAACAACGATTCTTAAGTTCCGTATATAATATTATTTATGTTTATTTATATTTTTTTCTTCATATATTTTTATGACACTCGAGTACTTGATATTACATACAACAGTTACAGCAAATCATATAGCGTAATGGCTTCAATATGTACATAACTTTCATTAATTTTTATCTAAACATTATTTATAATCTAACAATTTTAATAAACTTTGGCTTATTATTTGGCTTAGACGAGAATAAAATAAATTATGAGTTTTATTATTAGGTTAAATAAAATTTGAAGTCAAATGCTCTAGTGTCAGATAATAAGAAAGGTAATTTAGGAAAGGTACGTGTACAATTTATATAAGAATATAAATATATATTATATTTCGTTAAAATAACGAAGAAAGTTATATATAATAGAAAAAAGTCCCATCTATATTTTTGCTTGTTAAAATTTATTTCAAAACTGCTCGCACTCTGTAGGCCGTCAACAAAAAAATGTTTTTAAAATGTTTTTGTTTTCGTATAGCTTTTAACGATTTTTTTGAAAAAGTTCAAATTGTGGGTAGTTAAAATTTAAAAAACGATTTAACAAGCAAATATAAAGATGTGTTCTCTCTATGGTCCCTACTGTAAAACTGCTTAAAATATAGACAATCTTTATTTTCATAGATGTCAAGGGTAGTAAAGATTCAGTCCAAAAATTTATTTAGCGAAAACAACGAATATTTTAATAAAATATCAAAATAAACAACAGGAGAAGGTTTAGAAAGATTTTAGTCAAAAATTACTTATACAATCACATCTATGTAAAATTGCATCTCAAGCACCTACAGTGGCAGAATGTCATGGGAACCTATGCCTTTTTAATTTACAGAATAAAAGTTAGGCCGGTGTCTATACTACATTATTTAATTTTCGAACGCCTTTAAAATTAAAACGCTAATATTATTCATCAATAAAATACAATCGATTCTAAATATCATATTAATTTATTTTCATTTGTGCAGAAAATCAGCAATTAAAATTTATTACAACTTTACAATCTACATTAAATTTACAATTTAATATCGAAAACAAATAAAATTTGTCAACTACTCCATTAAAAGTCTATGAATAACAACGTAATTCAATCGATTAACTGGTAACATTTATTACATCTTTGGCTTAAATATTTTAGAAAAGAACCTCGCTGGCAACACCGACCAACTGTGTCAGTAATTCTGACTTTGGGCTTTTATCAGTAAGTCGTATAAAAATCGCTATATGCTAACCTATCATGATTAAAAAAACAGAAAACAATCAACTTCAGTGAGTTCAATGGATTTTTCAATGAATTATTATAAATTTAAGCTCCCCTTGCGGTAAATGCGTAATAAGTGAATACAAAAAAATCTATTTGCGATTATTATGCGACCAATTGACACAGTCATAATCCAGACACCACAGTCGCTCGAACCTCGACAAAACGAACAACAAAACAAACAAATAACAAAAACAAAACAGAACAAACAAAAACAGGAACCGCTTCCCAATCGACTTAACATTTTGGTCCGTTCGTGATTGTCGTCGTCCACAAAACAACACAATTTACACACAATACAATACAACAAATGTCTTTTATTTGAAACACTTTGCATTATTGTACCTCTCCGTCCCGAGATATATTACGAGATCTGGTATAAGAAATATGTACCCTCAATTTGCTTTTTCAAGATCATAAGGAATACGAGCTGGATAATAAAATTTATAAAGACTTATACATGTTGCCGTGTACAGTCAAACTCAAATAGACTGCTCATTGAAATCGCGCACCGATAGCACAGAAGAGGGTACCTATAAATTCCATATACCCGCCTCAGACCACATATATATTACATAAGGTTTACTCTTCACTATACTCGTATATATATTCATTTATATGTAAACAGATATCTTACTAGTACATATCGTGTTCTAGGCCGTTGTTCTGGCCCTGTCGGTTCTGGTTCTGTTCCGAGTTGGATTTCTGTTGCTGTTGCCCTTTGCCCTGGCCGATCTGTCGCGACGACGAGAAGCACAGCTTCATCACGAACGGGAATTTTGCTCCTGGAATTTTTGTGCGGTGCGATTAGAAAGATGAAAAAATTGTAATTTTTACGTTTCACTAACTTAATGCCAGTAACGATAGTAGCTGTAACGATAGTTTTTAAACGTTTAAAATACTGGGAAACTATGAACAAGTTTTAAAATGAGTTTATTTTGCTTTTTAAATATGTATTAAAATTCTAACTCAGAACCTTAAAATTTGTTAAGTTTGCTCTTCAAATATTAAATTAAAACGTAAGTCATGTGAGAGTCTGTCTGAAACTCATTAATGACCCACTGCAGGATCGGGTCTCACCCTTAATGATATAGCCATTCGTCATCCCATTATAACTTAGTCCACAACGTTGGTTTAATGCGGGTTTGTGAAATATGAGGGTAGTGTCACATATAAAGGTTGTAAAAAAATATCAATAAAAATAATTTATGTCCACTATGTTAAATTATTAAAAAAGCAGCTGAATCAATGAACACAGTTTATTTTTTAAAGTGGAGGGTAGTTTTGAGTATTTCAATTTCATGAGGGTAGTTTAACCGTCAGTATTAAACATACCTGGATGCTGAATGGTGGCGTGGTTGCACGCCATTATCGCCATCACCGACTGTGAAATGTTTTGGAACTCCATGAGACCGGACGATGATCTGAAATTGAACAAAAATATGTCATTATTTCATTGTCATTTCGTTATGCCTGTACGTTGTTCGCGGCAATGAAAGTCACCTAAACATCAAAGTTCCCTTATTTAACGGTGTCGCAATTTTGATGAAACTTTTTGAACATGTCAAAATTAAAAAGCATCAGGTTGAGCATTGGTCAATCAAGATAATCAATTTGTATGATAATTATGTCTAAAGACCTCATCATCATCATCATCTTCATCACCATGATTTCAGTCCTTCGTAGTCCACTGTGTGTGCCGTAGTTGTCACGGCGCTTTGTAATTGCGAGTTGATGAGATCGCAGTAAATTTTATAGTTCTTAGAGGGACGATGCCCATTCCCTGGAGGTGATATCCTTTCGATCGCGTCTGACGATCTCCACGAGGTGCACTATTCTAAGCCGGAAACCACACGACATAAGTCTAAACACCTACTTTGCATAAAGTGTAAGGACACTGGAGGTGCGTTCATTTAAACATTAGATTAACTATAATAACATTATGTATTCTCGTATAGCTATACCTTCTATTTAAATGTTACCTTTCGCTCTTGAGCGGAAACTTGGAGATGGTGTGCGGCGGCGTGACTCCGTAGTCCTTGAACACCTGCAGCAGCTGGTCGTCCGACACGTCCGGTGGCGTGTTGAAGAAGTGCAATACCTGGAAGAGAGAAAGAGATGTTTATTTTTAGAAAGAGAAAAGTCGAAAAGAGAACATGTCTATTTGAAGACAACAGACATCAAGGTAACGCTTTTAACAAGGTTTTAGTTCACCTTCAAGGCGGCGCCACATTTATCTTTGATATGGCCACACCAATTCTTCTGTAAGGTTGTCGATGTCATTTTTGCAAGCTCATTGGCCCAAAAACGTGACATTGTCTTTATTCGCAGTGAAAGAAATTAGTTCATAATTTCCGCAACATGACGAGGTCTACAAAAACTCCGGTCAAAAGATTTACTTTGGATAGCTGCCGTCAAAGGAGAAAGTATAAAATAAATAAATAATAAATATTGTGGGACAACTCAGTATGTAGGTAGTATATAAGAGAAAACAAAAGAACATAACCAAAATATAAAACATGATTAAAATAAGAAAATGTTACTCAATGGGGCACCGAAAGAGTATGACGAGAAGTATACAAATAAATACATTAAAACTTTTACTCGGAGAAATACCCACACAAAATAAACCCAAATATTTTCACTAACAAGCAAGTTTCTGGTTGACGTTAAAATCGATCTGGAAGAACCCGCAGATATGAGAATAGCAATAGTTGAGTAGTAATTCAACTATTCATTTTACATAGCGCGAATATTTTTAATTAATTTCATTCATTTCCTTTGAATCGCAGCTCCAAAAATTCCAATTAACCCACTACTGTGTTAAGTTTTTTTAAATACACAGCCTCTTCTGATCTTTCATCTTCAATTTGAATCATTTCGGGAAAAACCGATTAATTACATCTTTCAAACAAAGTAGAGCCTTATTGATAGCTTCTATAACCTTAAAGAATTTCGTTTTACGAGTACGTTATGTTCAGGGTAGTTTCGTCACATTTTATCTTGAAAAAAAGCAAGTATTAGGAAAAAAGTTAAGGTCAGATGTTCAGAAAACTTCGGTAGCGTGATTCCGGTCACACGTAGCGCCAACTGTTGACGAGTTGCCAAAGTCCCCACACGCTTACTCACCTTGGAGGGCGGTTGTATTCTGTTCTTGTGGATGGACGCGGGCGTCAGGAATCTGTTGTTCTTGTTGCCGACGTAGTCCTTGAACGAGGGGCTCTTGTCCGGCAGGGGGTACGGGTTCATCACCTCGGAGAGGTAAGCTTGCTTTGAGAATCTGTGGAGGCAAAAGACATTGAATATCACGACTATACAGGGTGAATCCCTCCCCTCCCCTCTCCTAACCAATGCCACTCCACCCGGCTCTAGGCCCTCGAATCCAAAGATTTCTCGCTATCTTCTTCTAGTCGTCAGTCTACCTGGTAGGAGGGCGGCCTTTGCTTCTTTTACCTAACCGTGGTCGCTTAATCTTATTATTAGGTCTTAATATTATTTGTATTGGTACCTAGGGCCAAAAGAGGCCAAATATGCCAAAAAAATGTTGATGCAATTTACAAAATCAAACAAAACTTACGCCAGAGTTAATGTGTAGTCGCCGACGGTGACGTTGTTCAAGTTCTGAACACATCGCTCCACCGACACACCATCGCCCATCTGAACCATCGCGGTACCCTCTTTTGTCTTCAGGAACTTTATCTGGAGGATCGCAAGACAAATTGAGTTAAACGACTTATGTAAATAAAAAAAAGGCAACGAGTGTTGACGTCTTATTGGTAACTTTTGTGGGTAGTTGAATTATTTACAACTACCTGCAGGTTCATAAAGTTTTTTGGTAAACAGTGTCTTTTGAATCACAAAGGCACTCGTTACGATAAAAAGACAAGTGTCTGTGTGAGTGTGAGTGTGGAGCGTACTATTTTTAAATTTTTTCTCATCTACCCCCATCAAATCAAAATAAAAATTCAAAACAACTCACCCTAACAACGTTCCCGTACAAACAGCACAGGTTGAACAGTCGGTCCGCGTTCGCGGTCGCCGGGTCCAGGCCGTAGACCATCATGACAGCGCCCTGCTGCGGCGGCCCGCCCTGGAAGGGCATGTCCTGTGCCATCAGTATAGGCTGACTGACTTACTCACTACACTTATACACTAGACTAGACTAATATAACTAAATTACCATTTAGAAGTATAGTATAGTAACTAGTATAGTAACCTTCATGAGCCGTGAGCACAGATATCAGTGGTAGGGATATTGTATACTTTCGGTCAATGTACAGCAGCCGAAAAAACCTGCTGGACCAATAGACGACGCACACTGACGAACTGACGTTTGTCGAACCAATCGTGTGCACCGCAGCGCAGTCAATGTCAAACCGACCAATGAAAGTTCTGCTCAACACTCGTGACGGCAACTATAGCTTGGAAATTTTACATTTAAAAATTTGTAATTTTTCGTCCTGTACCGTCAACATACGCTGACTGACTTACTCACTACACTTATTGGACGTTTTGGAATCTTCGGTTAAAGGTTTTTATTTAGTTATAGCAAGAATACTCTTCGGATGCTTGTTGTTAAAGCGAGACGCCCTGACATTATGTCAAATATGTCAAGAGAATGAAAATGACAGAGGATTTCAAGTGTGGATGTAATACCTGGTTTTGTGGCGGCATCGGGGGATGGTGCATGGGCGGCGGCACGAACCCTTCTCCGAAGCCCTCGGGCCCGAAACCGCGGTCGCGCTGTCGACACGAGAAATATATCAATAACATTATTCACTGGTGTCTTGTCATATTGGTCAATGTAGCCATCTTTTTTTCTTTATTATTTTGTGTAATTTCATGGTATAGTATGTATGTACAGATGTGTAATTATAATATTCTTGTAAAAGTCAACCACCTTTAATGGTTCTACCAAAAGCATTAGCCCTCGTTTTTGATGTGATTTATACTGAAAAATGGATTTTGAGAGAATTGTGACCCTAAACAGGCCATCGGTGTATTAGAAGACAACTAAGAAAATTTGTAGGGTAGATGGAAATGTTTTCATGTTTCCTTCAAGAATAGTTAATCAAAACATAAAATTTTTCGCCAAATGATAGAAATACAAGAGAGAACCGTAGCTTATATAAAATTAATGCAACCCTTCTGCGAAGAAAGAATACAGAGCGCCATAAAACAAGGCCTCAAACGCCTCAAAAGTATGTCAAAGTCACAAATTGTAATGCCGTTTTGAGATCCTAGGTAGTAAGTCACAGGGCTTTGAGAGTCAAGCACTAATTTAACAAATGCTCACCGGATGGTGTGGCGGCGGCGGCCCGTGTCTATCCTTCAGCATACCAGGCGGCGGCGGTCCCCCACTGCCAAATTCCATATCTGGAAACAAAAAACCTTGGATTACTTAATTTGAAAATCACACGATTTTCACCATACTCACGACGCAAAATGCGTCAGATGGTCTACTACATGGTCCTTCGAGCCGGATTAGATCTAGCTTTGCGCGACATTAATGCTTTCACACGAACATGTCTACGACAAGACTATTGAGGAGTGTAGTATGCATAAAGCGTCATTTTATTAGAGAATATACCCGCATGTTATAGAGTGTTTGTATACAGATGTGAAATGTAGGCAGGTGTTTGAACCGTCCCGAAATTTTTGTTTTATTTTGTAAACATTATCGGTTACAACTTCTAAAACGCTTACTTTTTTCACAAGTTAATAGAATGATAAGTAAATTATAATACAAATTGTGATTAGAATATTATAAATATAATACCTACTAAAAATAGCAGGTATTAAAATTTCATTTCAAATGCGGAACGAGCACTCTATGTCTGTAACCCATTAATGACCCACTACATCATCGGGGCTCCTCTCAAAATGAAAGGGATATAATCCTTAGTCCACCACGCTCGACTAATGCGGGTTGGTGGACTTCACATTTTTTAGCACTCTATATAGCTTGCTTTTATATTCTCTAAAGTCAAGATTATTTCGGACATCTACATGCATAGGAGTTATAGAGGATAGGTAGAAAGAAAAGTCTTTGTATTGCGTGTAATGATTTATTGTATACATGGTGTTTTTGAAAAAATGTTCACTTACAAAATTGTCAATATTTGAAGCTTGTTCACTGTGAGTACTATTTACATCAATTTTGTATTTTCAATTCGTGAAAAAACTTCAGTATAAATTGTAAATAATGTATTTAAATTACTTACATACTTCTATATGACATGTGTCGTTTACAATGTAAGTATTTTTAAACAGAGTTCTGACAGAGAAACTAATAGTATAATGTGAAAAAAATACATGAATGAAAAGTGAAAGAAGAATGAGTACCTACTAACAATTTGTTTGAAATTCAAATGTGTTATACAATATTAATTTAGATAAAAATTAAATAAACACATCTTAACCAATAGATATACTATGTATAGTTTCATATAGCAGTGTAAAGTACAGGTAATGTATGTGTTATCAGAATAAGTTTTTTAATATAGTCGTACTTTAAGCAACAAGGTAACACACAACACGCTTAACAGCTAAACTATGGCAACACCGAAAATGACAGACGACACATGCTATTACATAGGCTATATTAACTATTTTAGATTTACATACTTATTTAAATATAACATTATTATGACGTTACCATAGACAAATATTCGCTTTTTATTCTAAATTCAAATTATTATTTTTATTCGCCTACCTTCCTAATCACAAGAACGGGACTAACAGTATCAGATAATTTAATACTACTATATCCAATAATAATCAAGTCCCAATAATTGAGTTAAGCTATGAAACCTGGAAGCTACTGTTCAATTGGAATTGATTAATCAAAACAATTCGCTAGCTAAGTTTAACATAATGCCATTAGGCCTCCCGGGAAGCATGACCCAAAGTATATTGGGCCCGTAATTGCATTACTTAACTCCAATTAACTGGGTCGCATGTAGGCTATACTAACACTCGGTTTGTCTATGCGGGGTTTCTCAAACTTATAATAGGGTACATGACTAGTATAAGTACCGAGTCAATTGGGTAACTTCTAATGAATGAACTTTCAAAACGCTAAGTATACATATACAATTCATATTTAAAAAAACTATAGCACTTATGTATTGTGTAGTGACGGCATTGCTTTTAAGATCAACGTCATTACGAGTATTGAGGAAATTACAGAAAAAACGGAAAAAATATTTAATGATTTAATTATTTATCCAGAATTATCTCCGAAATATAAACCATATTAATTATATATCGTTATAATATCAAAATTGAGCTTTATTTATGGCCGTAAAACTCAAGAACAATTTTATTCGATGGAATGACTTGAAACTTTTTAAATAATTTTATAAAAGGGTGATTATGCCGACGTTCAAATGGGGTATTAAATTTAAAAGTTAAGGAAATGGATAAGATAACATATTATAAACAATAATGAGAAAAGGATGAGCTTAGTTTCAATTTTAATACAGAAATAAAGTGTTTTTACGATCATCAAGTAATCAGAATTCCCACTTTGAGAAACCTTTGTCTATGATACCTCTATTAGCAATATTATCAATTAGAATGCTCCCACGTGGTCTAAAATAACAACGGGATTTCAAACCTTCTTTTAACTTCATTAATTTGCTAATTAACAGAAATCCGGTCATAAATGAGACCTTTGAATTACCGTAAATATTTTTCATTGAAAAAAAAAAGACCTTACTGGATTATAGTTAGAATTTAAAAAATGTTAATTATTGTATTGCATTAAAGATACGGAGTGGGAGCATCGTTAGTGTTCAACATACATTTTGTTTATTTAAATATAGTTAATTAAATATTAATTTATACATGACTGTGTTCGATTTAGAGAGTGTGCACTGATTTAAGGATAGTTATAGACTGAACTATCTCCTGACATTTAAAAGACCGAAGTTTCTTTTAGTAACATTTTAAAACACCGAACATTGTTCTAGAAAAATTTAAAAGACCGAACTTTTTTAGTGATATTTAAAAGACCGAACATTCTTCTAGTGACATTTCAAAGACCAAAAATTCTTCTAGTGACAGTGCTCAGTGCACACTCTCCTCGATTACATCACATACACGTCATACCCACCATTCTGCTGTTGTTCGCACGAGTGTTGGCTGCACGAGTCCTCGCTGCAAGCCCTGGCCGCCTGCGGTGTTGGGTTCGACGGATCTGTCGACCAGTCGATCGATAAATCGGGCTCTCTCATCGGTTAGTTCACCCTTCTTAAATAAATTGCGTGGGAAACTGGTGTTCACTTTTGTTCTTGATGGTGATCAGTCGATCGATAAATTGAGGTATCATCGACTAGTTGACCCACCTTATGTCAATTGCATGGAAAATGCTTAATCATTTTCGATTTTAACGACGATCAATCGATCGATAAATTGAGTCGACTCATATAATAGTTCACCCTCCTTGTATAAATTATATGGGATATGGTTGATCACTTTTGTTTTATAACGACGATTAGTCGATCTATAAATCGGCCTCTCATTGATTGGTTCACCCTTCTTATGTCAATTGTGTTTGATCATTTTTGTAACGACTAGACGACTAGGCGACTTCATGCCGGTATGTCACGAGTGTGTGAAATGGATAGTCCCTTAAGTAACTGTTGTCTTGTGTAGTAACTATGTAAATTACTCTCCATTTATTCAATCCATTGGCCGTGGATTGATGGTATGTTTCATGTAAATTGTGTGTGTGAGACGATTAAACTTGTGTCGTAAAAATAATATAATAATTCGATATTTCGATCACTTTCAAATTTTACATTAATCGCGCATAGTATTTCTAAGCTCCGGATTGTTCGTGCGTGCACGTACGAGTATGTATGTTGTACATACGAAAACGTGTGCAAACTGAGTGCGTTTATTCACTTATTGTATTTTCTTGATGTATTGTGCACTTGATGCACTTGATTCACCTAATAACCTTTAAAATATAAAATCTCCAAGATGAAAAATCAGATTGGATGAACCCCATCCATATCGAACCTCGATGGAAATTACTAAAAATATCATCGGAAAACTTTTAATGACATTGTCTCAACCAAAGAAATAGTGCTCTGGCGAAGTTGCTTTTGAAGTCGAAAGTTTCAGTTGAAAAGCGCGAACAAAGCGCTTTTTGTGAATTTTTTAAATAAATTTCTCAAAAGAAGTTTTTTTTATTAAAAATTGCATTGATTAACCTAACTCCGCAGTAGGAGTTTGATGCTTCTATATAAAGTAAGAGTCTTATTACCGGACAAATTGGCGTCAGATCTTTTTATGTCCCATGGTTAGCAAGGTCAATACATCAGAGAAACTGGAGAGATTGTCTATAACCCATTAGTGACCCACTGCAGGGTCAGGTCTCTTATCGAAGTGAGACGGATGTAGCCTTGATTCCACCACGCTGGCGTTATGTGCGATGGTGGACAGTCAGTGCATTGTCAGTGACCCATTAATGACACATTACAGGGTACAATGAGAGAGATGTAGGCCTTAGACCACCGCGCTGGCCTAATTGAGTTGGTAGACTTCACATGCCTTTGAGAACATTTTTTTGTAAACTCTCAGGCATGCAGGTTTTCACCGTAACACGTAGCGTAGGTGATCTTTATTTTATAATTAAAGCGCACACAACTTTTTTTAACAAAGCCATCGGTACATGCCACGGGTTTTATAAACCCCGACCCCTCGATTAAGAGGCATTCTAAGCCACTGGGCTATCAACGCTAACAGTAAGTAAGTAAGTAATAAAAAGCAATGAATTAATTCGTTCGCATGCTTTTAGTTTGAAAAGCGTCATTCATTTTAAATTAAATTTCACCGCTCCAATATGCGATGGAATCGTACGAATAATTGCATTATAGGCCTGCGCCTGGTTGCCAGTTAAAAGGTTTTTAATGTACCATTAAGGCTGGTATACACCTAACCGCAATGTCGGCTAAAACATCGTGGTTACAGGTATATTAGTGCCCGTTTCGCAAGCCAAAAAGTCTGTTACCTATTTTGAATTGTTCTACGATATTTAAATTAAATAAATAACAACGGTTTGTGTAGTAATGTACTTACTAACTCACTACCTTATCCTGCTGCGGTGTGAACTGAGCCTTAATGGATCGGAATGTGGACCGAATTTAATTTCGTTAATGCGATTTTTATGGGAACAATGCGGCCAACGAGCGTATTAACTACCTGGTTAAAACGCCATTAAAATACGTCAATTTTGTGACATATTAGTGTCATGTTACAGTGAAGGAAATGTTTTCAAAGGCATGTGAAGTCTAACAACCCGCATTTGACCAGCGAGGTGGACTAAGGCTTTGAAAGATATCATTGTGAGACGAGACCCGACCCTGCAATGAGTTATTAATGTTACAGATCAGAAGCAAGTTTTAAATCAGTAAAATTGTACCATTTCCGTTACGTCAGGAATGTCGGAGACCAATTTTAATATGAGACTCCAAAAATAAAATACAAAATTCAAGTGTAGGATACACAAAAAACAGAGCCTGTTTGTAAAACATTGGAAAACACGGCGACGGCCGCGCGAAAGAGAAATGTACACAAAAACGAACAGGACGCGAATAACGACACGAGTAGACAGCGTGCAGAAGAGAAAAAATATGGGAAATTTACCGAAATTAAATATCACCTGCAGTATCGGTGAAGGAAAACATCTTCCGGAAATCTGCATGCCCCAGGTATAATGTTCTTAAAGGCACGTGAAGTCCACTAACCCGCATTAGGCAGCGTGGATTAAGGCCTACATCCTTCTCATTG
Organism: Erynnis tages; assembly: GCA_905147235.1. NCBI lineage: Eukaryota > Metazoa > Arthropoda > Insecta > Lepidoptera > Hesperiidae > Erynnis > Erynnis tages. The sequence goes on from LR990097.1 coordinate 1,034,163, forward strand.
TGAGAGGAGACCCGACCTTGTTGTGGGTCATTAATGTCTTAAAAATGTTATAATATGGACACAACTCGATTAATTACAATTGTAATAAATAACCTTAACTAACAAACAAACAAACAAAACAAACGCAATCCATAATACCAACGTTGCCACAGAGCCGCTACCTCTGTTTACAATTTACTCTGTGTTCGGCGAGCGCATTTCTCGATTGGTTACTTTATTTTCATTTTCATTTTGGAAAACGGTCAAAAATCCGGACCGTTTGTTTAACGGGATGGAATCGGCGGAAAATGTGTTTACTCGTTTACTTACCGAGTACACAGCGACGCGACGAACGAGTCGATTTTTGTATGGACAGAAAGAATAAATTTGTTAAGAAATATTTAAAAAAAGTTTTATTTTATGTATTACAATATGTTCCTAATTGGAATCCTAGAATGATCTTAACAGTTTGTACGGTGAATGTATAAGATTTTAACACTATCTTACCGAATTTAATGCTTGAGTTTCACACGCTTCGTCTAGCAGAATGAAATTTTAATACGCTTTACGACTGCGCAAAGGAAAATCGAAAAAGCACTCATCATGCAAAATTAATTACGGAACATGTAGCACGGGTGTTTTGCTACTCATGCGAATTAAGATGTACGCCTCAAATAAAGTATCACCGGCAACCATGCCTGCTTAGCCGAAACACAACACATGAAGAACACGCTGCTTACGACGGGTTAAGAGGCGGTAAGGTATCTAAAAGCGGTGATAGCCCAGTGGCTTAGAATTCGACCTCGAATCGAGGGGTCCGGGTTCGAATCCCAGTGGCACGCACCAATGACTTTGTAAAAAAGTTATGTGCGATTTATAAAATTAAATAACTATCACCTGCTGTTACGGTGAAGGAAAACATCGTGAGGAAACCTGCATGCCTGAGAGTTCAAAAAAATGTTCTCAAAGGCATGTGAAGTCCACCAACCCGCATTAGGCCAGCGTGGTGGACTAAGGCCCACATCCCTCTCATTGTGAGAGGAGACCCGACCCTGTAGTGGGTTATTAATGGGTTACTGACAAGGTATCTCCCAGGATCTCTTTGCCAATAGATTCACAGTTTTATAATTAACTTGATTAAACAATAAAAAGTTACTAAAAGCCGTACGGGACAAAGCGTTGCATACGAAAATCCAATTTGCCCTCTTCATCCCCCACACACGGCCGGGCGTCGTAAATTTAAACTGAATATAAAAAGCGACGAATATTGCCGTACACGCGATACTCGGATGCGAGGGAAAAAAACTAAAAAATTAATCGGGGCGTCTGTAAATGAAGCCATTGGAAAGATAGGATGTTTAGTAGAAAGTTTAGTAGAATTTTTAATATGAAGATCTGAGTGGCGTATTTGCAAGGACTTTTTAAATTTCTGTTTCTAGTGTATGTGATCCTAGTGTGCATGTGGAGCTATGACTGTGAAGCGTTATTTGTTTATTTGTCCTTCCGACCAAACCGAAAGAGGCGTCTTTAGTTGCATTGCACATAATATCTAAAATTAGATCTGCGGTTGTATCATAATCATATCATATAACAGCTTGTAGCTAAATCTTAATTTAGCAAATCTGTTAATAAATTCGCTGAAAAGTTTTAACTTAGCTTTTCAGCGAGGAATTCTAAAACCGTTAAAAAAGGGAGTTAAAAGCCAACCGCGTCATATTTCACGCCGACGACCGAACGTACCGTTAAATTTTTTAAAACGACGCGCTGCTACCTTTCGCTTAGATATTGATCTAAATAGATCACGCAGGTGTAAGTACTACGTGTCAAAATATTTGGAAAGTTTGCGCTATGCGCAACCGTCATCGCTGTTTCATTTGGTCCGCACTCCACCGTAATTGGCACGGGACGTCAGATTTATAATTCCTTTAATAAATTCGACTTATTTAATATCGTTCTCGTTATTATAACGAGTTCGAGTCGACTAGAATGATGATGAATAATTATTAGAATAATCCATAATTATGATTCGTACTAGCGCTTTTGTTTCGGCTTCGCGTTGATGTAGGATTCCTATCACGAACACGTCCTCTATTGTCTCAGTAGGTAGTAAAATAGAGGAATACTTTCTCATACAAATGGACTAACTTCTTCATACTATTAGACTAACTTGAGTTATCTATTTAGATCGATATCTGTGACCTAGCATTTCACAAACAGCGGATATGGCAATACTTCCACGAGAGAGCGCCATGAATTATTTAGACGTGGCAACACTCCACCTGCGATCTATCTACTTTGGGCCATTTCACGGCTGGCTCTCGAAGCGGACAGACGTGAATTTGATTTATGTATTTATTCGAGGACTTCATAAATATGCGGAATGCTCATTTTTGTTGAAACTCCGGGAGTCAAGTGACTAATATTGGAGATTAGAGAAGGATTTATAGAAGACAGAGAATGGAGAGATTCAGAGGGTCCAGGACCAGGGGGAGTGGCGTCGATTGGAGACCCATGTCCAGCAGTGGGCTTTGAAGGGCTGATCGTAAGCTAAAATATCTAATCTTTTATAAATAAGTTAAAGATCTTTTAACAATTCAGACAAACAGATAAAACTCACCCCCAAACAACCATTACTCCGACACGACGAATCACTTATGAATAATTATTGCGCTCAAAAAGGCTCCCCGTTTTATAAAATTAGAATTTTTATTAGGGCGGTCGAATTAAAAGCGTACTTAGATCGTAAAACCTCTTGCGAATTTTTCCATGCATAAAAGATCACTCGGTTCTCTCCATACGATGAAAATTTCAAATGAATCGCCGCGGTGCCGACAACGGGTGGACTTTTAAAGGTGAATTGATTTTAGGATTTTTCCCACCATTTTCAATAGAAATTTGCAACTGTTTTGTTCGCCTCATGGCCCCACCCACCACACGTTGGCCAATCTTTTATTCTGCTACGAGCCTCGAGAGTGATCGCACGCATCTAGGCTCTTCAATGATTTCTTCTGTGTGCTACGATTAATTTCGAGTCCCTAAAGCATTCCAATCCAATTCTGTACTTACAGACAGACTTACACAACCCAACAGCTGTTACAGACATCTTGCGAGATTTAATTAACAATTTAGTATGCGCATCCCAAAGTCGTGCGAATCGAGAACTTTGGCCGTTTTGAATTTTAATCTCGAACAAGGATCCGGTGTAATGAAATGGATATGTAAATGGAATCAGTCCGAGCGGATTATTAGATATCTATTGTTTCATCGGGATTTACGGCAATAAGTGGCTTGAAACAAAATGTTATGTCTAAGTACTACTAGACGTTGCCCGCGGCTTCGTCCGCGTGGATGTTTGAACTTGGTGCGGAATGAAAAGTGTCTATATATAAATCCGGGTTATAAACTACGTGCATGCCAAATTTCGTCCAAATCTGTTAAGCCGTTTTTGCGTGAAAGAGTGACAAATATCCAACATTTGTCAGTAACCCATTAAAGACCCAGTACAGGGTCGGGTTTCCTCTCACAATGACAGGGATGTAGGTCTTAGTCCACCACGCTGGCCTACAGTGGGTTGGTGGACTTCACATACCTTTGAGAATTTTTTTCCCTACAGCAGAAATAATAAGTTAAAGTTTACCGGACAAATAAATGGTCGTATCTCATCGGAAACAAGAAAAATATTAACGTTAGCCCTGGAAGCGGGTAGCAGCAACTATTTCAAAGAGAATCTCGTAATAAACGTCGGATATTACTGTCTACGACCCCAGAAGGCAACGAGAGGGAGAAAAGATAAAAATAAAATTATAGACAAAAAGACAACGAACAAACAATAAAAGATAACAGATAATATTGTGCCGGTATTTCTTTTGATTTGCAACGTATCCTCAACGTATCAGCCATGAACACTATCGTAAATATCCGTAGGGTTAACGGTTTCGTCCACTAGGCTCCCCTAACCCGATCCCCCAGGGGATCCCCGCGAACTCATCTGTTCATCAGAATCCCCTTAAATAATAAGTATAAAAAGATGCTATCACACTGGGCCCGATTTATATTAAAAATACGTGTTTCGATCTATAATTGTATTAACTCCCGACGCAAAAGAAGAGGTGGTATAAGTTTGACGTGTCTGTCTGTCTGTCTGTCTGCATTGTCTGTGGCACCGTAGCTCGCGAACGGATGACGCGATTTCAATTTTTTTTTTGTATGGAAGGTGAGTTACGGCCGAGTGTTATTAGACATGTTTGATGAAAGTCGTTTAAAAGTTGTGGGGGGTGAGTGGGGAAAAATAACCGAATGTCTGCAAATATAATCGAGTGGGGTCTCAAATGAAAGCGCATCATGTGTACATTACAAAATAAGGTAATTATGCAGTTTGATTACTTTTCCGAAAAACGATGGAATTTTTTTTTTGCATGAAGCTGTTGATTGCATACAGTAAGTGATATTCCATGGGGGGAGGCTGAAATTTCCCATAAACTCCAAAATAATATGTTTAATGAAAATCGGTGGAGCCCTGAAAAAACTCTGGAGGTAAAAGTGAAGAAAATACCCAATATCTGCAAATATATGTACCCCAACGCGATGTATGTTTTTTAGAGTTAGATTAATGTCGGGAGTGTTTCTAAATTTTAAATTTATAATTTTAAATAAAATTTTAAATTTATAGTTATTTTAACTGCTAACTAGTGCAACTAATACAATCTTTTTGTTTATTAAATGACGTTATCAATAATAATGTCAATCCAGTAATCCAATAATCCAAAAATAAAATTATAGTTCGAAATACGTATTTTAATATAAATCGGGCTCAGTGTGATAGCATCTTTTTATACTTATTTTTGTTTAAGGGGATTCTGATGAACAGATGAGTTCGTGGGGATCCCCTGGGGGATCGGGTTAGGGGAGCCTAGTGGACGAAACCGGGTTAACTTGAGCCATTACTATGGGAAGATGCGCACTGCACAGATCTTATATCTTTCCTACACTAAGCTGAAGGACAAATTATCTAACTTGATGTGATGATGGATAAAATTTTGTATCTTCCACCACCCGTCGAAAGATGGCGCTACCGATAGACTGAATCACGCTATCAAAGTTTTATAAACTTTCGATATAAACTCAAGTTGGTAAGTTCCCTTCACTTCACCAACATCCCTTACCTCTTATCGCAGATCGCTGACAATGCAACACAAAGTTCAAGACTCAATTAACAGGCACCAACTCACCTGTGTAATTCGTACGTTCACAAGACAATGCCATTAAAAGTTCCATCGCGCAAGACACGGTTACATTCATATTATGAAACTTGGGCGTTATTCGTACGAGTATTAACACTCTAAAATGGTGCGAAGTTTTCAAGTGGGAGCTCTAGTGGTTTATTGCGTTGCGCTTATTGAAAACTAGCTTCTGACCGCGACTACGTCCAAAAAAGTTTAGAAATATAGGTTAAAGACTATAAGTGTCATAATACCACCGTTAGCCACATAGGCCATTGGCCTGATTCTGTATGACCATTCACACTCGTATCGCGGCAATGTCGTGTCTTACCCGTGATAAAAAGCCAAAAAAGGCTCAAAATTCAAACATCGTGACAATCTATTGTGTGCCTTATAGAATAGACATTTAAGATTCAGAAGATAAGATAGAATGTATAATTTATATGTATGACGTTCATTACGTGTGCACAAATTGTACCTAATAATGAATGAAAGCTTTTGATTTTAATCATTTGCCATTTATAAATTGCACGCCAAACCGCGAACCGTTGAGGTAGAGAGAACTTCCTTCACGGCGGGTTATAAGGGTGGCGGTAGATACCTCACATAAACCAACAAATTCAAAATGTAACGTAGGCAATTTCTATAAAGGATGCAACTCAAGCAATTAGTTTCCCACATATTCACGCGAGAGATTTCAGGAACTCTCCACAAGTTTCTGGAAAGTTCTAGAAACTTTGCCACGTTCAAGTTTCCCTAATGGTCTCTAAACGCGAAATGTCAGCTTGCGAAATGACCGGGATTAAAGTTTTTTAATATTATTTCATTATGTTACATTTTTAGAATGTTTTATTATAGGTATGTGTAGCAAAATATTTGTTATGCAAGAAAAACTGAAAAAATAATCGACTCTGATTAAAATCAGTACAAAAACCTTTCTTACGACATTTCTCATTTGAAAATTAACATAATTTTTATTTGACAGATGGTAAAATTAACGATCAAATAACACCATTTTCATCTCTGTAGAACATTCAGATCCAGAGAAATCGAAAATATTTTGTGGACTCACAAAATTCTTAATACAAAATTCAAATGGCTGCCATTCCAAAAAGAGGCGGGTTAGACCCCTATATGAGGGATTATGTCGACGAAATTTGGTCTATTTTATACCCTTAAATTTTATTATAGCTAATTGAAAGACAAACACATTTTATAGTTTCAAACCCAAGGGCCATTTTATCAGAAACTAGCTGGCCCGACACACTTTGTTCAGTAAATGTAGGAGTTTTAACAATTTTTCTCGCATTATTTTCAGATTTTCTCACGATTTAATCTTTCCTTGTTCATGGAGAACATTTCAATGCCGAAATGATCCCAATCGGTCCAGCCGTTCTCGAGTTTTAGCGAGACTAACGAACATCGATTCATTTTTATATACATATATTATAAATGTAAATATTACTACAAGTACTACCTTAGTATCTAGTAAAATCCAATCTAAACTTACTATACGGCTGTGGCCTCCCCCCGGTGTACTGCGGCGACTGGAGCAGCGGTGCGCTTCTCTGAGAGGGCTGTGGCTCCACTTCCGACACTGTGAAAGAACGGATGCAATGAGATATATGGACTGAAATGATAACAATACATAATTATCTGATATTAACCCAACCTGCGTTAGGCCAGCATGCGGGCTAAATCCCTCCAATTATGAGAGAACCGACCCTGCAGTGGGTCATTAATGGGTTACTGACATTAAACCTCTACGCGACTGGAGGAGCGAGAATTATTATCATAGTTTGAGTATACACGCTGCCAGAGGAACAGGAATAGCCGAAGAACATATAAGATATACTAACTAAAATGAAGCATGACGGACAGATCTACGACTATTAGTAGCACAGTAGTCTTTTACTAGAAGGCAAACTATCTCACTTCAGTTTCAATATCTATTTACGTATAATATGCAAACACTTTTTCATTTTAGAAATTCAATTAAATCCTAGAAAGCATTATCTTAAAATATTGCAAACATAAGTTAATAAGATCTCTCGTCTCAGTCCCGTCTCTAAAGTGAGATAAAAGACGTAGATACAGATGAAAATGATAAGAATAACGAAGTCAACCAATTACTTTGGCTTCAACGAGATAGCTTTAAACGAGATGAAGACGAATTGATACGAAAACAAGTAACCTTTGACAAGAAATATTCATGAGATTAAATAGAAAACTTTCAGTCATTTTGCTTAATAGTCAGTTAACAGTCATGCTGAAAAAATATCAAATAAAATTTTACAACCATAAAAGATTTCAAGATAAATCTATTCTTTTATTCATTGCTCTTAATATTTTTAATGAAACTTAATGTTCCAAAGTAATAAATTTGGACTCATAAGGCAACATTTGAAAATATAAATCTAAATTTAAGAAAGTTGGGCAATTGTTGTAGGAAAAACTTGGCATTAAACTTTTAATACTAAATACAAAAGAAGGTCCAAATGTTGCAATAACTTATTGTAAAGGTAACAAACAAAGAACAGACTAAGCTAACCACTCAACTCAGACGCAAAATGAAACTTCCAAACAACTTAATACAACGGGGAAATATAAAATGCGTTTCAATAGAAACACTTAAAACAACGTCTAGAACGAACAAAGGAAACAACGCTCTTCATTTGGAAATTTGTAGAGGAACAATCAAATTAGAATCCAAAGTAAACAGCGACAAAATAATTAAATTAAACAAGGATAACTTTGTCGGGGACGAACGGAACTAAGCCAGGAACAGCTAGAAGGAAATAGAACGGAAATTTTCGAAAACAATTTGCACGACAATTAACGTTAAATCAAAACGTAAAGGATCTAAGGGATACATACGTATCATAAATGTCGATTCAATATGTCGTGATCCAACTATACTAATATTTGGATACGTAATTTAATTATGGAGATCCATATTACGACAAATAAATCACAAAAAAAGTGATGTCAAGAGTAGATCTTTAAACAATGATCGAAGTAAATAGAGGCACATACGTATTCGTGTTACATGAACTTTATTTCTAAACAAAAAGTAAAACAGTTACCACGAGGAAATATTTTGTGTACGTACAAGTTCAGATATTTATTTTTTGTAATTTTTGCATCAGCACCAAAATATTTACCCATGATCAAGCATATTAAAAAAAAATAAAGCTTGTGATCTTAGCCTAGGACATAAAGGTCCCGTACCACGCATTGGGACCAACTAAATACGCGGTTTTACCGAAAATTCTGAATTCTGATTACAATTTATAAAGTTATCTTTTTCTATGTAAGAAACATAATGTATTTCCTAATTCTTTTAACAAAACAGTCCGGTGAAGTTGTAATAACCAAAGGTGCAAACGGGAAACAGTTTTTTAATAAAAACTTACAATATAATGTTGCAAATGCGTATGCTCAAGCTACTTACCACTCCACGTACTCGCTTCTATAAAATCCAATGATACATAATGATATATCGATGAATTATTCGATATCATCGCTGATGCCAAAATTCTATTCGCTAATTTAGATGGTTCCAATGTACGGTGGCGGGTATTCGTTGTCTCTCTCTAACCCATCACTTACCATCATCGTGTGTCAACTGTATGTCTTCACGTCGCCCACTAGCCCCCGTCACTTCCCTGCACATATAAAAGACGAACACACTCTTATATCATCCTTGCTCATAACGTTAACTTCCAAATGTCTATCTCTGACATGTCGCAAATAGCGTTAACTGTGCATGCCAATTCCACGATAGTTATACAAAGCTACAAAAAGATATAATAAACAACCAAAAAAGGTATAATTATCGAATCTGAACATTATTATAATCTTCATATACAATTTATCGTGTCTGATGCTCTGACTTTTTTGTGTCTTGTGTCTTGTTTGCATGTTTTTCTCTGTCACTGTTCGTTGTTTCTGGTTCGCCTGTTTCTGATTCGTTCTCTTCATAAAGATTTATGTCGCCTACTGGACCATACAGAGTGTGTTTGTCTTTAGTTTTTTATGTGCATGGAAGATTATCTTATACTATAGATATATCGTTGCATTTATTCCACTGTACGGTCTTAGATGCGAAAGGTTCACCAGTGAGCGATGATATGCGTCAAATAATCTCGCATCATTGCTTTGACGACTCAATTTTTAAATTTCTCAAACTGATAGTAGTGCCAAAACATTTTATTGGAATTTCTCAAACCGCTCGCTTGTTGAATCGTTTATGCAGATATAAACAATCTGCTACATATCAATCTAAAATTTATTTATCGATACTGGAATATTCATTCTGACAAGGTTTGATTGAAGCGTCAACGGATAAATTTCCGGCTAAATATTGAAATTCTGGAGCGTATATCTCAGCTCGGTGAACCTTTCGATCACCCGGTGTAAGTACAGTATTTGTTATTAGTCAAAAACGCTGTTGTGGATGCAATAAATACAGCTAATGTAAAGCTAAACAGTAATAAAGTGATAAGCCGAGAAAAATTCAAAATGGAGTTATCAAGAAAAGCGTAATGTTATCATTTCAATTTACTTCGAGGCATTATTGTTTGATAGCCTGTTTCGGATTTAAATTGAAACAATGACACTATTGTTAATAATGTAGCAGTCAGTAAAACTAGTCTCGATGAGGATGGAATTATCTCGAATCAACTGTATTTCTTAATTGCGTAGTATAGTAACTAGTGACAATATTCAAAATTAATTTAAACGTTTCAAATTTCAAAGGCAAAAGTTTGCAAAACTTGAAATTTACCAACACAAATTTAAATTTAACGTTTGTCTACTTTTTGTTTGTAATGCCATCTGCTTTATTTCACAGCAAATTTTGCATTTAAAATTGCAACAAATTAAAAACTCTAAATAATCGCAACTTTACATCAACCAGAAACTAACAAAAATCTCGCTGTCTGGCAGCTATAGGTACCAGGGAAGCATGTTTCAAGAGTGGCAAAACATCCTCCTCGTCTAGAAAAGATTGTAAGCAATACGTACCAGACGTTGTCGAAGGTGACGAAAGCGGGCTGTAGGTACCTGTATCATGTTATAGTGTTCCTGAGCTGTCGTTTAGTGACGTGGTGTTGCTTGATGATGTTGTGAGAACGGAATGTGATAGACTGATCGATCTAAGTATGTACACTGACGGTGAAGAAGTTTCAATACTAGATATAGATTACTAGAACACGCATGCTTCTACAAATAGATGCAAATAATACTGCTAAAATTACTGATACATAACTAATGGCCGGTTTCAGTAATCAATCTTTGGATATTGATGTTAGGTCAGGTAACGTCCAATTATTTCAAAGGAATTTGAAAAGGTATCTTGGCAACCAAACAAAATCTATCTCAATTCAAATACAAAGATCCGTTATTGAAACCAAGCATAAATAATATATAGGGACTTGTAATAAGCCTTAGATTACAGCTGTGGAAATACAAATCAACTAAATGAATCGATACGATAAATACGTGAGTATAAAGTAGTATAAACAATTTATTTAAACGAAACTCCTTATAGTTTGAAACTTTTAATAAAATATTCAAAATGAGGAGATAATTCAGATTAAGTAGTTTTAATTAGCAGTTTAGTTTTAAAGAATAAAGTTTTGCAACGGATACGAGTTCGTATAAAATAAATTTTTCAGAAACTATTGTTTAGATTATGAATACTTTTTACCGCTTAACTTTGTTTTAGATGTTCTGTCTGTAACACATTAGTGACCCACTAAAGGATATCGCCTCACAATGTGAAGGATGTAGGCCTTAGTCCACCACGCTGGCTTAATGCGATTTGTGGACTGGACTATTTAAAAAGAGTTCATAACTAGTTAAGAATTAGATATTTTTTCCGTAAATTATGGATAATATACAGTAGTCGATAACTAGTACAGAATTTGCCTTTTTTTCGTAAATTATGAAAAAAAATATCTCACTAAACTACCCTAACATACAGTTCGTTTGGGGGCCTCGTAAAGTGAATTTATGTATACGTGAATATACACTACAGCCTAAATCGAATTTCGATAGCGAAGAGCACAAAATATTGCGATAGGTCTACGGGGGGGGGGGGGGGTTTAACATACACTTAGAGATATAACGTGAAGTTGCGTACAGGCCGCCATATCAATGCAAACCTATTTACATTAACACGTCAAACTGATAAAACTAACTGTTTAACTCCATTGATTACCAAAGGTACCAAATATGGCAATCATGTAGTGCGAATGAAACCATTATGGCTCGATTATGACTCAATTACTAGTTTGATTCGCTGTCCTTTAAAATATTTTAAAGATTGGATGAAATTAGAACAGCGATATGATAATATTAATGTTAATTATAAATAATATTAATATTGCGTCGTTTTTGGCTAATTCCCCCAAACTCCCGATAAACAATCCCCAAAATTTCCGAACAAGCCAACATTATGGAAATGTCAAGTATTTATGCAAATTTCGCGTTCAACCAGCGATGTCGATTAGTTTCGATGTATTTCCCGTTATTTTACTATAACAATGACGTCATAATGGTGTTAATAATCACATTGTTAATAATATTGTGCAAAACGCCTATTAATTTGGTCAACATTTAATACACGTTTACATCATTTGGTTAATTTATTAGAAAGGCATTTTAAACACGCGTGTCGTTTGTCATATCAATTGGAAGGAATCTTTCTACGTAAATTTCTCCGAAACAAAGTTTAATTAAAGCGGTGATAGCTAAGTTTGGAATTTTATTCGAAGACTTTGGCTTCGAATCTCAGTGACACGCACTCATGATTTTCTTAAACGTTATAGGTAATTATGCGTTTTATAAAATATCATTTGACCACCACCTGCTGTAACAGCGAAAGACCACGTCATGGGAAACCCACACGCCGAAGAGTTCTTTATAATGTTCTCAAAGGCACGTGAAGTCCACCAGCCCGAACTAGGCCAGCTTGATGAACAATAGCAACAGCCTACATAATTCTCATTGTGAGAGGAGATCCGACCCTACAGTGAGTTATTAAATGGTTACAAGTCAGAAAGAATTTACAAGAAAAAGAAAACAGTGGATAGCTGAAGCAACTGGTAATAAACTCTTATTTCTTATAATCGAGCCTCTCTGGATCGTTTCACCCCCTCGAGGCGTCAGGATCTTTTCAGACAAAACAATAGACCAACCCTCTTGGGGGAAAATAAGTAAACAATAGACGCTCTTTACTGCCCTTTATTTAAAACGGTAAAGTTTATGGTGATTTCGGATAAGGGTCAATTATGGCATTCGCATTGGAGCAGCGTGGTGAAATATGCTCCAGGCTCTCCCTGTGAGGAGAGACTAGTTCCCAACAGTGGGCCATTGAAGAGTTGCAGCCATTCATAAATAAAATCTCACGATTATTTTATTGATTGTTACCACTGTACATTTTATAACTCTCTGTCTATCTGAGGAGAGTTTAAGAGATATATCTATGACACATAAGAGAGGCAAGTTTAATATGGAATTCAAATAAGAACTGATGGAATTATGCTCAATTCGCCGATTTTATCTATTAACAATATATAATATATAATTATATTAACAATATATATTAACAATATATTATATATATAACTATATATAATTAACAATATATTAGTAATACTTTATTAAAATTTAATTATATTTCAGCATTTTCCAAAGGCAATTCCAAAAAATCTGTGTCGGAGTAATGAATTTAATTCGACCATCTAACTCCTCAGGAATGGCAAATTATCTTTTCACAGAGGGCCAATAATTTAGTCATTTTTGTGGTTCTATGCTTTTATTTCCTACACATTGTGGAAAAAAATTAAAAATAGCTTTTTAGCAGAAAAAAAAGGCCCAATCTCGCATTCCATATCTTACGAACCATACTGTACTCACTATAAGCTTTTCGCTACGCTATGTGCAATTGTGCATGCCATAAGCCGCTATAATAAGAGTCCCGTTGCCAAATGTCGAAACATAGATCAATAGGGATTATTGTCCAGACGAACCGTCGGACGCAAGTCGATCTAATTTTATAATAATATAGCGACGACTGACGAGAATGCACACGCATAGTGGCTAGCCCATCCACACTTCAAGTTAAATTATGTCGAGCGCTGTCAGTAACTTAATCCCGTTTTTATTCCCTTGTCCTAATTGGTAAACAATCTTAGCATGTGCTTTAATTTAAATATGCGATTGAAAATTAACATAGCCACAAAATTAGAGCCACAAGATTGTATAACAAATTGTCATTTAGTGCTGAAAAAGTTTATCTCCCTCGTTCATTTGAGGCAAAGTCGCAGGCAAATGTAGTCAAACTCCATAATCCCCGGGCAATGTAGTCGGAGGTTGTTGTTTCATTAAAAGTTTTAATGAGGTCACGCAGTTCATCACAAACGGACCTCACTTCGTAGGGTTCGGCCCTTTTGAGGTGCCATTTGAGGTGTACTGTACATTACACAGGTGAATAAGTTAAGCCTAGTCTTATAAGATACGTTATAAAATAACGATCACGGTTTTTTGTCCCCAATAAATATTTTTTGAAGATTTTAGTTAAGTTACTTGTCGTCTTACGATATAAAATAACCCAACATTTTCTTCTTTTATGTCCTTTAATCGCTTCGCTGTCTCGTGAGTCACATGTGATACAAACCCGTTATTTAACTCTTGTGTTTATTGGACAGGCAAAGTGTTAAAAGAGTTATTAAAGATTTTACGGGTATTTATGCTACTTTAAGCATTAAATTAGATATTTTCGATCGCGTCTCTATTACATTTTCTCTAACACGCACGAAGAAATTCTTTAATATAAGATTATACGTATTTACTGTGTAAACATTTCTTCCGGCACCATACTCGCCTACTACCTACATTAGTATTCACGCCGAGCGCTTCCCTAAAGGGCCCAACCCCGATATTTTATTCAATTACATGTAAAACCCCGTCTCCTACTACTCGGTGGCCCGTATCGGCGACAACCAGGGACCCCGTTGCATTGTTAATAATTGATAATGATTTTTGTATTCACCATAATCTTCATAGCTTTTCAGTAAAAAAATTGTTGCTGCGATGCTTAATCAAGTTATGGATAATTCAAAATCATTATGAATTGATGCTGTCCTAGCAACAAAATCCACTTTAATTTTAATTTTGCGTGTTTTATTAGCGCTATTGTGTAAACTGTAAGAAACGGGTAAAAAATCTTACGCAACTACATTAACATTCAGGTCGGGTCTTCTCGTATCGGCCTCAACCCCTATATTTTATTCAATTATATGTAAAACCCCAACTTCTATTCTTCGGCGGTCTGTATCGGTGACATCACCAGCCCCAGATCCTGTTGCTTGTATTGTTATTGAAATAGGAATTCATATTGATATTTTTTCATTCAGCACTATTGTTGGAGACAAAATATTGAACTTGTGAGATTTCCCAATATTAGATAGGTAGGTACGGAAAGGATTCAGTCCTATATTATTCAGTGGCCCAAAAAAGAGATATTTTACTGTTGTAACAAATATAAATGAAGATAAAAATGTGTGTCTTTGTGGCAATTTTAAGGAGGACAGAAACATGTATAAATAAGACTACGCTTTTTTAGGGAAATAAATTGACACCTAGAATTTATTGCTCCGGTGTTGTCCCTCCTTTATCTACACCAAGAATCACCTGAGCTATTAAAATGCCAACTCTAGATGCACAGAGTCTCGCAGAATTTCGAAGACGCTAGAATGAATTCAAACTTTAATTTTAGGCAAAAGAAGCACGAGCCGTTCTCCGAAGGATTCAATAGGCCGAAGATCGGGCGAAGTGGCTCGATTACGGGAGGGCCTTGTCCAACAATGAATTCCTCCCTGGAACAACATCGTGGACAAAGCCGTTGAAAGCTATAAGCTAGTATAATATCATAAGGGCAGAACACCTACAGAAGACAAAGCGCACCTGGCAAATGAAAATTGAATTGCATCTGAAGAAGGTGCACCATTATTAAATACCATTCGTACGAAGACAACGCGACGCGCATTAGTCTTCGTTTGAACATCGCGACGCGAGAGAAAAGTTACTGCAAGACTGCAAACTTATATACGTTCATTCATATTCTTGAACATAATTTTATACACGAAAGATAAATGTGGAAATGCGAAGAATCTTTCAAAATTTTCCTTGATAAATATATTCGGACTACTTTCGAAGCCTACTAAAAAGTCGTCTCAAGTCTTTGAAGACTCGAGATTAGGTGACGATTTTAGTTATCGAAATCATCATCTTTTACATAGCACGGTACCAAAGTCAAAGAGGCATCTTACGGCGTAAAAATAATCAAGGACCAAGTAAGTTGGAGATAAGAAACGAAAAGTAAAAGCAAAGAAGATTACTAAAAATCATTTAGAATTGGATAGAATTAGTAAGACGCTACTTAATGTGTATTTCAGTTCAGACACATACACTATCTACTGTTTCAAAGTTACAGAAGCTTAAGGCTTCAAGACAATCAAAGGATCTCGCCCATTGAAAGAGGAAGTAAATAGAGGATTTTTTTGAAGAATCCCACGTCACAGTCCTGTGTTAATACATCAGTAGAAGACAATTTCAAAGTTCCGTTCCTATTTCTACGCTCTCGCCGGATACGAACAGACTCGTCGAATTCAACGTCAATTAGTTTAGGATCTGGAACAGGATGTGGTCTGAGACGCACTCAGGCGCGAGGGTTCGATTAATTAATCTCGGGTCGTTACGCTTAATCAAAGTTCACCGGTTCTTAGACCGCCTCGGGATAGGCGTACTCGTAATAGAGAATGGGTCAAAGGAAACAATCGTAGATTTCAGCTTACGTTTCCTTTAAGAACAGTAACGGTAACCAAATCAAACCACCTAGCTCGAACGTCTATTCCCAAATTAAAACTACGAAAAATAACATAAAAAATTTAAAAACCAACAGCAACAACAAAACTAATCATACCGAACCGCAGTACTCTAAATAAGAAATGTTCTTGTTCTTGGTATATTAGTTTACCGAGAAACTACTGACTGGCGTGGTGGAACTACATTTCTGCGTCTAAAATTAGAACGGTTCTAGAAATCTGCATTTATTAAGCTTTCTTGGATTTGTTCTAGATTTTCCTTTTGTTTCTTGTTGTCTTTCTATCTTTTTGTACGAAGAATGACTTTGAATGACAGACAGCTAACACGCTTATGGTGTGGAAAAAATATTTTGGTAAGATATTTATTTATTCCTTTAAAGACCATATTTTTGACACAGAACTAAGCAAAATTTTAAATATACAGTAAAAATATAAATATCGTTTCACACTTGCAGCCTTACATTAAGATTCCTTTTTTTGTGAGTGTCATGACACACACGCACACACACACACATACACACACACACCTAAACCAGAAACAGAAATTTAATATAATCATTCAAAATTTCACTCCACAGGGAATGAAATCCTCTCAACAACACACAAACATTCGCCACCCTACAACATTGTCAAACGTCTAACATATTAAAAAATGTCGAACTACCCTCATCCATCAATATTTCACCGGGCAACAATTCCCATGGATGTCCACAAAGGCTTTTGACGCGTAAAGGTATAAAAGGTCAAACGTCAAAGGGACGGGAATCTCGACACCAATTAGTTTCGGATATAAGACCCTACGCCGGATGTGTAGATGTAGACTGTAGTGTGCACGCACACTAGCGTAGAGGCTTGTACGATTAATTAATGCTGAATGTTTGTCTTTGTAACATGATCGTTCTGTTATGTTAACGCACGTGACTTGACGGTATATTTCTGTTTTAGCTACTAAGTCGATTTTGTTTTCAACATGAGGAAATTTTAAAATATCCTGTTGATTAAAATATGGCGGACTGACGTTATTGTCTCAGAAATTCAGAAAAAAACCTGTAAATGTTCCGTAAGGAGCATAAGAAAAAAGACTTTAAGAGTTTTAAAGAGTAATATTTGGCAAAATTATGTACAATTGCAAAATTAGGTACGTTTAGTTAGGTAACAAAAAAAATGAATATCTGAAAATCTTGACAGCGTGTCAAACAGTTTTTTCCTCTTTTCGAGACCATAAAGCATTCTAGCCATCGTTGCAGGTTACAAGCGTCAACAGTAAACACATAAAAAATGATGGCGTTAAGGCCTTGTCCTAATTGGCTGACATAACCGACCGACCAACTGACTGGATAAAATTTAAACAAAGGGCCCTGTATGGAGCTATCCAAATTGAAATACGCAAAATGTATGCAATGACGTTGTCGTATGAGCAATTTTTGAATGCTACACGGGGTATTCTCTAAGATTTATTTTACCAATGCAGTACCTAATCGTTAATTAACCAAACTTTCAAAGCAGATCATTTTTAAAAAATCATTTACCAAAAAAATCAATGTATTTACTCTCCTGAAAAAGCTATATTGAGAATTCCACACAAAAGATTCTATTTCTTGGGTAACGCTATCAACCAAAATGCATTCAGCTTTATAAACGTCCAGAAATTCTACAGGGCAAAAACCTCCGTTCTGAACAAAGCCATCACGGAATACAATCTGAACAAAAGTATCATTCTAGTCCAGGTGATAGGGAGTCCAATCACGCGAAACAACTGCAATACCACCACTAATACTGATCTACGATGAACTCGGAGCCCAGAGTATACAAGTCACTACGGTTTACATTCAACCTAACAATCGAAACAATACCTAATTCTCTAGAACACAAGAACGACTATCGTTAGACGCAACAAACAATGACCACTCAAGCCAAAATCTACCTAGCGTCTCAAAGGATAGAGTTGATATTCCCTCAACAGGGACTGAAACAGAAAGTCACTAAGGTACACGTGCTGAGGCCACTTCATTACGATTCATTTAATTTGTAACACGATCAGCCAGGCCTTACATGCAAAATTCAATCTAATTCCCTAAACAATAAAGCTGAAACTCCTTCTACGTATACCGCGAGCGGTCTCAGGGAAAACAGAACCAAATACTCGAGGGGTAAAAGTGGAATTTGTTTGCACTGCCCATCAGAGCAGACGAGTGCATTCCTTACACGGTGGCGTCTCGAGGGAATTTAAACCTAACACTTCAGAGGGTAGAGCTCAAATCTGTTTGTGTACTATTCGCGTCTACCCTCAAGTTGGTACACGTAAGTGGATACACACTATACGTCTTGTGATAGTAGATTGAATGGGACCTAAGGTGGGTTGTTAAATATTTCAGTGACGTCACACAACCTCGCGTGATACATACGGAACGTGAAGTTAACGCACTACTGTTATGTTTCGCTACAATTATTGAGTAATAGAACTTAAGGAAAGTTATAAATTTAGTGCCATTTCAAAAATGTCTAATTCGCGTATAATTGACTTGAAAACAATTAAATCTTTAGAAGTAAGATGAAGTTCTTCTTCTTCTTCTTCCAGCCCTTCATAGTCTTATGCTGGGCCTCCCTTATTTGGCGCCACTCCACCCGGTCTTATGTCCTTTGAATCCAACAGTTTCCCGCTGTTCACTTCAGATCATCAGTCCACCTGGTTAGAAAGCGGCTTGTGCTCCTCTTGCCGAGACGTGGTCGCCATTCGAGGACCTTTCTTCTCCAACAGTTATCAGTTCGCGAACTATGTGGTCAGCCCATTGCCACTTCAGTCTTTCTTCCTTTGAGAGCTACGTCGGTTACTCCTGTTTGTCTAAAGACTTCATCGTTACGAATTCTAACGCGAAGAGATGAAGCTAAAACAAGAAAACGAAGCAACAATGACACTTCACTATCCAGCCGTTGCTCGCTTCCTTCCTGATTGCTACTAAAATATTCAATGCAACGGGCGCGAGAGTCGATTAATTCAGTGGACTCGACTACAATAGTTGTATAAGAGCACTCCATTCAAACAGCTCCATACGAGTTTTGTGCACAAAACAAATCGTGTGTAGAGTAGTGCCCAATTTCCCCATTGCATCCGTCGAGAACGGATAGCCTTATTTTTGGTTGATAAACAGGCAACTTATGTTATTTCAAATCAATTATAAATAACAGATATCGCAAAGTAGTTGAAATTCGACTATAATTAGGTAATTGAAATTTGAATTTGACACGTAACGGAACGTTGTTTATTGGAATTGAATTGAAATCATTTATTTTCTTTAAATATTACATAACAATCACTTACAAAGAAAATAACAAAATTATAATTTAAAAGCCAATTAGCGTACGTATTATCATTATGTGTGTGTGTGTATATTAGGCCGCTTTACATTGGCCGAAAATGAACAATATCCCTACCACTAACCATCAATGCTCACGACTCCTGATGTTTACTATACCTAATCTATTCTTATGAGGTGATCTTTCACTCAATCAGCACCGGGAAAAATTCTCAACAGTTAAAACAAGCTCAATCAAGCTAATACCACATGACAGGTGGATTAAAACATTTGGCAGCCAGCGAGCCGTTGTCGCATCCTTATGCAAGTCGAAAGAGACCATCCAGAACTTTCTGGAATGAATCCAAGGATAACAGATACCCGCCAGTTATCGCACTACGCTACAGCTTGTGCATCGTGACATTATTCAGAGGATTTTGCTGTTCACATGATATTGCAAACAATTTGTTTTGTGTTCACAAGTTGTTTGGTTCTTTTACGAGTAGCAAACGGGTATGCAGGCCAGGAGGAAGAGGCTACTAATTTGCCATTGTAAAACCGTTCCAATTCAACTCTATTGACATTATGACAAACTCTATTAAAAGCAATAATAAGTAAAGTAACTATTAAAATTCAAACATGACAGCAGTTGTACGCCAATGAAACTCCATTAAAACTGTCAAATTTGACAATTATGTAGCCAAAATACGGCTAAATTCTAAAACCTCGTAGTAGCCTATCTCTTTGTAGTAGACTCGGTTTCCAGGTCTGTGGGTAAAGGAAAACCTAAAGGAAAGCTAACCACCCAATTTTACTATCTACCCCCAATTTTCTGTAACTCAACTATATCACCGTGCTCCACTCTGGGCGCCAACTTACAAATATGTACGTAGATTTTAACGATCTCTACGGATCCCGTCCAATTTACACTCGAGCTCGCCTCCATATTTAAAATTTTACCGCATTCAGGTACATTACCGAAGCCAGTCGGATTTCAGACGATAAAATCTGTTCAAATTGAAATATGTATTATTTGATATCATCAAAAATTGTTTGGAAAATAGACAGGAATATGTTGACCGTGGAAAATTCAGGAATGGCTCGGAAACTGTTGATCCAAATTGATACGGACAACAACAGAGGAGTCATAATTGTGTTAATGGTTTTTATGTAATAATATTTGATTAATACTTGATTTTAATAATTTATTTCGATTAGTTTTTTCTTGCAAATTTTACCCAGATCATAATATTATCATGTTTCCTCAAAAACGTGACCTTTCTAAAATAATATTTCATCGTCTCAATAACATCTTTGTTATACTATGTTGCAGCATAAGCCTTATTTGAATAATTTTGTTTGCAGACTTTCCAATTCTATGTCACCGAGCCCCACCGTGGGCGCCAATTTAAAGACACGTACATTATAACGATCCCAACGGATCCATCCAATTTCCACTCGAGCTCGCCTCCATATTTAAAATTCAGTGCAATCGAGTACATTACCGAAGGCAGGCAGTCAGGTTTTATTCAATGAGCTTTGTTCGAATTGAAATTTGATACCAACAAGAAAATATTGTAGACTGCAACGTATCGTGGAGTCGACTGAGAAAAGGTTGAATATTTTAGCAACTGAAGATTGTTAGTTCTTTCAATTAAGGGGAAGAAAGGCCGCCATTTCTTAATGGCATTAATACGTAAAGAACATTGTATCAGTAGGCTATAGATTACTTATACTGATCAGGGTTCTTTATAATTTTTTGAATTCCGATGTTTATGGACGATTTCTTAACATGTAAGAATGAATGCTTGCTGATACAATTGCTAGTTTACTTGTGCAACGGAATATCAGTTAAAAGAATTTGCACCAGCATCTTGCAACACACGTTCTATTTTACGTGCTACATGTGTGTACATTAAGACAAGATTAAACTCGTAACCATAATCCAAAATCAAGTATTCAAGAAGTATGTACCTTGAATAGATAGTATAGTCCAAATTAAGGGCAGGACGACACTTGCGGGTCTACTAGTCATACACTTACTACACGATCACATCACCCAGAACAGTTAATGTCATCACACGCTTATATCATCACATCTATTAAAAACCTCATCAGGTTCTTCAAAGGCTATCTCAGAGAGATCCGAGAAGAGTCTCTCCAGTTCAAGGGGCCATCTCTCCGCCGCCATTACATTAAACTCGAACGCTACTGCAATTTCCATACAATAAAGAGGTCAGAACACAGGCGGACGACAGAGAGCAATTTCCTCGGCTAGCGGCTTGCTAATGAGTGGAATAATGTGAAATCAGTTCTATTGACCTGAAGGTGTATATGAGAACACGCGCTAATGAAGTGTTTCAATCAATTTTGTTTATTAAACTTAATACAGAACTAACTGACCCGGCATAGTTCGCTCTGCCAAATAAAGCAGACATTTCTCACCAAAACTTGCATTTTCACTAGTGCAGCGAATTCTGTATAAAGCCTTCCATCGTCGGCTGTGACAAGTGCCCCCCCCCCCTCCCCCCTTCGTCCATTACAAGCGACGGGGCCCGAACAATGGACCGAGTGTATATACGCGTCGGAGTGTGAAAATTCCCTTATGGAACATGGAACATGAAAATTCCAACCGCTTTTCAAACGTTTAAACGCAACGCTTACATAAACCTAACCTGTCGTCTGAATGCAGTCTTTTTGTAGGAGGATCACGATTTTATGGTTTTTCTAAATAATAGAGATGTAAAAGGATCTGAAGAAGCAAGAATGACTGACTGTATATTCATATGTTTATTTGTAATCCATTAGTGAGCCACTGCAGCGTCGGATCTCCTCTCACAATGAGAAGGATGTAGGCCTTAGTCCACCACGCTGGCCTAGTGCGGATCGGTGGATTTCACATGCTTTTGAGAACATTATGGAAAACTCTTAGCCATGCAGGTTTCATCACAGTGTTTTCCTTCACCTTCACCCCCAAGGAGGTGAAATTTAATTTGAAAAAGTGCGCATAACTCCTTTAGAAAGTCAATGGCGTGCTCCTGGGATTCGAACCCGAACCCCTCGAGTCAGAGGTCGAATTATTAGCCACTGGGCTATCACCGCTTATTTACACAATTTTCCTTCAGCTTATAAATCGACAATTTCGAGAACATTACTTTTAATAATAGCAAGAAACCTCAAAAGCAAAACTTTTTTAATTCCAATATAATAAATCTATAACACAATATCGGTACCACGTTGGGCGCCAACGTAATATCGTAAAAGAAAACAGGTCGGAATTGCAATGAAAGTTGTAACATAACGCTATCTCATACAACCCATGGACGTTGAACCGATACATTTGTTTTTATAAGTCTTTCCGGGGAAATTCAATTACTTTTACCTAGTTTTAATGTAATCAACGTTACCCCGTGTTCTAATTGCCATGTCACACGCATAAGTTGCCCGCACGACAACGACATTGTATACATTCTGTAGCATGTCGGTGCGTATTTCAATTGGGGCAACTCCGTAAAGAGGTCTGTTTTTAAATTTTGTCGTGGTAGTTGGTCGGTCGGTTATGTCGGCCAATGAGGACAAGGACAAGGACAATTCTTATACGCTGGAACCTTGTCACATTAACGACATTGTGACTTAGTATTAACGACATCATCAGATATTGGTTTTATAAACTTTGAATTTGAAATATTTTAGTTAAAACTTTAGATTCATTTCAGTCTAAGATGGTCTTGCCAACCATGGCACCCTTGGGCACCAGAGGACGACACCAAAATGGCGGCCAGGCGTATTGGAAAATTTGCAGGAGACATACGAATTCACTATAATCATTGTTTCATTAAAAATTCTGCTATAACCGTCATAATAACTCCACGGACGAA
This sequence comes from Erynnis tages, assembly GCA_905147235.1. Taxonomy (NCBI): domain Eukaryota; kingdom Metazoa; phylum Arthropoda; class Insecta; order Lepidoptera; family Hesperiidae; genus Erynnis; species Erynnis tages. Next base: position 1,057,427 of record LR990097.1, read on the forward strand.
AACTTAAAAAATCAGATGAAGTTATGAACACAAATTGTGTAAAATGTAAATCATCCCGTAGCGCGAAGACTTACTCGTGTATTACATTAAAAAATTGCATTCGAAAAAATATACAAAGCTTGAAATTTTAAATAGAACGCGGGTAGAAAATTACACTACTCCGTCCCTCGGCGCCAATTCATATGTAGATGTTCGCTTCAACGACGCACACGACGTCTCTGCAGCCTTTACCCAGGCGTAGGGTTGTCACGATCGTAAATCTTGTGATAAAATTTAAATTAAAATCGTTTCTATGCACTCTTAGGTGTAAAATGATATTTCCTGAACTGATCCAGAAATAGAAATGTTAAAAGCATCTTCCACGCAGAGTTGAAACTTTTCAATTAATAATACAAAACAATATAAACAACTAAAACAATATGGGAAGAAGATTATGTCAAAATTTTTAAAGAAATTCCATTTCGTCGTCGCGGTTGCAAGTTTATCCTTAGGTTTCCAAATAGATAGTAGAAACGCTTTTTATGAACCCGTATAGATGAGCCCATGAGCATGAATACTGACTGTCTGTCCTATACTAATGGTACACGTTAACTTTACGAATACTTTGACGACAGTGTTCATCCTCGGGGCTCTGGATAAGACTAAACGAAGAAAGAGCGAGATTGGGGCTTAAAATTTAAGACTTAAAGTAGTTGTTGCGCAGCAGCATGAAGGAACTTGCTAAGATCCTTAAGAGTTAAAACCACCGTCTCTATCTAGTTGGACAGTTATTTAAGTTGTATTTATATTTCTTTGCAACAATCCGCACACGTGGAACTTATTTTGGTATGGACCCACCACCCTCCCTTATCTCTCTGAGTAGGTATATACCATAACAACTTATTCCAATAGTACACGACACGTGTTTCGCCCCAAAACGGAGCATCATCAGGTGATGAAAGAAATATAAATACAACTTAAATAACAATGGATTTCCGCAAAGTAACGCCTGATACAATATATTATAGTTGGACAGTGTCAACCCTAGCTCAGAGCAATATTTAAAATTGGACCGAACGTTTTCAGGTGTATCAGTCGATGCATTTCCGTTTGACTGCATTTTATTGAAATAAAAGTACTTAACTTGGCGCCCGTTAAGATATTATCGTACAACATTATTACGTATTTTCGCTTTTCAGTCGAGAATTCTAGGAAATAAATTTAAAAGCACGCGCGTCGTGACTGTACATTTGGGAATCAAAAATATTATTATATTTTGCTACTAACTTGTGTTGCTTGATAACTAAACTTATCTAAACTAATGTTAGTCTTCAAAGACCGTAGTGAAGTAGAGAGCAGAAGAGAAAAAGAGAGCCTAAGTGAATGACTCGATGACAAAGAACACAGTCAGAATCATTTGTGATTTTGTGAAGAACGTGGGAAAAGAGTACTGTGGCGATTTCCCTAACTCGTTAAGAGATGGCGCCACGGGTGTCCTGAATCACGCTATCGAAGTTTTCTTCATCGCTGGCACATATACAAACCTCTGACATGATATAATACGGTGGGAGATCTCTAAAGGGGGATTATGATTTCAACCAGTAATTTTAATTCGAATATATATCCCAACTAGACTGTGCCCGCGGTTTCGCCCGCGTGGATTTTAGATCTTGGTGCAGAGAAGGATAAAAAGTATCCATTAATCTATCCAGGTTATGATCTATCTGTGTACCAAATTTTATCCGAATCTGTTCAGCCGTTTTTGCGTGAAAGAATAGAAAACATCCATCCATACTCACAAACATTCGCATTTATAACAGTAGTATTGTATACAATGCGTATACAATGTGACTAATGCCTTCTTTAAATAAGACGGCACTGTTGTATCGTTGAACCGTCTATCCAGCGAATGCAGAAACTAAAATCACCAGAAACTATTCAAAAGAGTATTTAAATCCTTTCAAAGTTGGCGAATCTCTCGGTCTGTTAGTTCGCGAGATTCGTTCAGTGAGTCGACTCGACTGCCACATGAATATCTGCACAAAGGAAATTGTGAGTCTCCACATTACCGGTGGAGACCTCAAATTATAGTTCGCGTCCATTGCAATGCATCGCGACATTCTCATTTCCGTTTGGACGTGACGGGGCTTTTGGAAGTTATCGAACTGGACTTTCTTGGTTTGTCAATTATCTTGCCCAACAAATGCACCAACAAATTCTTGGAAGTAAAGAACGAACAGTGGTGTGCGAGCCACTTGAATTTTTAATAGTCTCTGCACTTTTTTTCGCGGGGAAATTTATGTACTTGGTGTAGCGATAAAGGAAACCTTCATGCCTGAGAATTCACAAAAAAATGTTCTCAAAGACATGTGACGTCCACTTACCCGCACAAGGCCAGCGTGGAGGACTTAGGCCTATTAACTAGTCATTAATAGGTTACAGAGACCCAGCCTTGCGGCTCCCGGTCACACGCGCGCGCCGACACCCATTTACTAGAACCCCATTTATCAACTGCGTCTAAGGACTTATCCTAATTGGTTGACATAACCGACCGACCAACCGACAAGACAAAATTTAAACACACGGTTCTGTATGGAGCCGTCCAAATTGAAATGCGACAAAATGTACGAAATGACGTTGTCATACGGGCAACTTTTGCGTGCGCCATGGCAATTAAAACACAGGGTAACATTACCTACTGAACCTCGATCATTCACGCTCTATCTCATCCGCAATGCTCATCGCGCGATTACACATCCAAGTTAATAGCAAATTACATAAGAGTACAAAAGTGCACTGACTCTTGGGAACGATTCTCGTGATGCAATTATATGGAGTCGATTGTCGTAATGCGATCGCATTTAAAGCTGCATTCGTCGTTGATTGGATAAAGACTGCGTTGTCGTTGTATTTAATAGCTATTCACGTCATTTAACAGTGGAAATTCACGGTCAGTCCACCGCGTAATGGTGAGATACGGCAAAATTTGCGCCGTCAGTGTTTTTTATAGCAAAAAGGCATGCAAGCCACCCGATTTTAAGTGGTCACTGCGGACCATGGACGCCCGCATCCAACCTCAAATAGTGAAAAGAATTCTATCTAAGATCTCATACGGGTGCTTTAGTACTCCTGAGGACTAAGATGTTCGCCTCAAGTAAAGTATCCCCGGCAACCACACCTCCCCAACCGAAACACAACACATGAAGAACATGCTGCTTTACGACGGGTTAAGAGGCTGGCGGTGAGATCCCATCCCGGAAGAGTTACTACGGCTCTAGCATATAAATATTTTTTTTTTGAAGATATTAAAAAAATATAAAATAATGAAAATTGTTCCCACGCTTTATTAAAATTAAAACCTTTTTTAGATGATCAAGGTATTCTACGCGTTGGCGGTCGTTTATCGAATTCTATTGAAAGTTATAGGTACATATAAGCATCCATACGTTTTGCCGCTACATAATTGTTGGTTGTTGGTGATAAAAAGTGTGAAATACTTTTGGGTGATTTAACATACTCATCTCTATAGACACGGTGCGTGCGTGTTAGACACATGCTGTGGTAGACAAAATAATAGTCTTTCAATGTGTATCGTATATGTATTGTAAATATTAAGGTTCTACCACTTTTCACACAAACTGAAAACCGCCTCCTTATTTGGAAATAGTGCAAAATCAAACTTTGACGGAAAAACGTTTAAACGTAACAAAAATAGCCAACAGTATCAAATCTGCCGACAACCCGACCGGACACGATTCGAAACGTTGTGTCCGACTTTTAACTTCAAAGTCCGATCTGACTTTTAACTCCAAAGTCCGATGTGACTTTTAACTTAACAAAAGACGCTGGGGACGCCTTTGTGAGCCCAGGCGGGATGCTGCTGCGCCGGGATTTAACTGGCGAAGGAAATGGAAGAATACAAAGTGGACATACTCGGACGGTTTGCGTTTTGCGTGAATGCGGAAATTTTTGCATTGGCGTTTAGAATAGTCTCTAATAAGTATTTATAAATAAAAATACTTATTAGAGTATAGAATAGGAATAGTCTCTAATAAGTATTTATAAATAAAAATACTTATTAGAGACTAATTTTTTGATAATAAACTTTCTTGCCTGATTTGAAGTTGCTATCGCAGCTCGCTCGGAATTACCTTACCGCCACCGTCTTAACCCGCGCATGTCTTGTAATTCGGCGCATAATAACATAATAAATATTATATAGGTAGGTACTATATTAATAAATTTATAATTATTTATTAAAATAACAAATTAATTCAAGAAATTGTGTTGGCAGTGCAGTGCAATATTGAAGTACAGATTATGATTTATGTGAAAAGTTCATTTTATAAAAAATAGAGTTTATTTTATAATCGTATAGAGTAGAACAATGTAGGTAATAATTTTGTACCTAAAACAGTTTAAAAGATTCTTTAAGATAAAGTTTTAAATAATAACAATTATTCAAAAGGTTTAAAAATGTTTAAGAAAGGTAAACACCTTGTGTAAGAACCTTGTGTATTTGAAATATTGTGTGTATAAAATTCATATCACATGCAAACTACCACACCGAGAAAGAAATCGATCATGCCAATTTTTTGCAACAATTACCTATTACCTAAATATTGTTAAAAATAAACATTTTTAAAAATTAAAACCATCTTACATTGTTAAATATATAAAATTCAAACTTTTAAATTAAACTTTTTAAATATTTAATGACAATGTAATATGTTTTTGTCGTTCTTAAGTTAAATTAAAGTTTAAAAACATTTCTCAACAGTACGTTAAAAAATTAAAAGAGGTAGTTAAAACATTTCATGCATTTATGTTACATTCGTAGCAATTAAAGGTAAAAAAAACTTTGAGAAATGTTTTCAATTATAAATTGACATTTTTTTTCAATTTTTGAGAATTTAGATCCATATCACACTTTTTGGTACATGAATTTCATGATATAACTGATTGAGTAAGTCGCAAAACATGTTAAATTTTGGAGGTTATTTTTTTTAATTCAAAATTAATTACTATTTTATAAATGACCTGCAAAGCATGAAATAGACCTAAGTTCTCAATAATTATTTTCATAAATAAATAGATACAAATAATCATTAAAGAACTTACGTGTGTAATCCCAACTGTCTTGGTCGTTTTTGAATACATTTAATCTTTCAGGCTGAAACAAAAAGAATAAAAAAGTTAATTTCAAACCTACGACAGTGCAAATTGCATAATAAAATAAAATCTAAATAAAATCAAACACATCAAATCATTTTTACACAATTTATAAATTACCTAAAGCTTTGCGTAATTTATTAAGAAGTAGGTATCTATTTACCTACATTTTTCAAAAGCTTAATCAATATCTATCATTATTCTTCGACTAATCTCAACCTATTAAGGAAAACTGCTTTAAAATTCAGTTGTAAGATAAGACCAGAACCTACTCCTACATGTACCTACATACGAACATTGCTGGTTGAATAAAAGCTTTTAAATAGAAATCACTGAAAACTCACAACTCTTGGCAATACAAACGAGGCATATTGTCTCGAAAACTCAAGATAAATACGTCAGCGCATAAAAACAAAAGCTTTGACCCACAGATATAGATCTAAATAGATCACGCAATAATTTATTAACTAATTAACACTCCTACAATCCAATAACTCAAATAAAATCGATTTGTTTCATACTCGTCATTATTATGATTGTGTCATTATTATAGGCTATGAGTATGCGTTATTTATATTTATTTATTTAAAGTTCATGCTGATGGACTACACGTGACTTGCGTTATCTATTCAGATCCATATCTGTGCCTTGGCCAGAATCTTCGCAAGTAAGCTTAACAGATATGATGTATAACAGTTACAAGTTCCTTTTGTTTCTTGTGTCGAACTTGGCAATTGCATCAGCCGGCCAGGCGCCGGTATACGTCCACTGGGTATATGGCGGGGATGACAAAAAATAATAACACCCTCCATCCCTCCGTTTATTGTATCGTTAGTATTGTGATTAGTAATAAAAGACGACGAATGTCGGAATGTCATGTCAGTACCCATTAATGACCCACTACAGGGTCGGGTCTCCTTCTCGTAATGAGAGGGATGTAGGCCTTAGTCCACCACGCTGGCCTACTGCGGGTTGGTGTATAAGAATATGTAATTTTAGACCAGTATTGAAATAAATACATATTAGTGCCATTTCACTATTACTGTCTAGTTTCGTTTTCTACATAGGGGAAAAGTGGCATGAAGGAGCCAGATTTTGAAAGAGTTTCTCCCATACTATTTTCTATAGCCTGCGTCACCCATAAAAAGTCCCTAAGTAATCTATCACATTTTTGTGACACACAGTGACTGTGACGAGTCGTTACCCATTATGATCATTGTCCATTATCGTAATTGGCTGCGATGGCGCGTCCCGCAGCCGCGGCACAATCGAGTTAGCGCGCTTGACAGATCGGCTTATTGCCGCCCTGAATTATAGGGAAATGGAGCTAATATTGTCATTTTTAAAATAACGTTTACCTTTTTACATATTCAAGCTTTACTACTACTAGTGGCAATAATAAAGGCACATTTCATTTCCGTCGATTCAATCGAAATGTGTTTCTTCTTGACTAACGCCGTCGAAGATACTCGTAATGAAAACTTATTTAATAAGCGCATCTCTTCATTTACTTTCAGGGAAGAGAGAAAGCGTGTCAATGTCCCTCAAAAAATAGAAATCATTTCTCAGGTGTCATTCATCCAATCATTCCTAGCGAAGCGGAAAATTGGATGATGACTGTATCTGGACTGTGTGTATGTGTGCTTGTCGTGTGTGTCCACGGGACCAACCTAATTGGGACTTACCTTTTATTTTTTATTTTAATCCAAAAAAGGAATATCCACAGAGACCCAGGATAAAAACTTCTGACGCATTCACACGGACTTATGTAAACATGTTTCAGGATTCACAAAACGATCGAACGAATCGCATTAATATAGACAATTCAACTTTAATTTCCATCCGATTTCGTGCAAAGCTATTAAAAATGAATGATAATGAACGAGTGAATGAATGCGAAAATATTTCGACTTCAATCTCGATTGTATTATTCATAGCTGTTTAAAGCCAAGTCCAAAATTTTGGTGGCAATATTTTATTCATTTACGTACCTCGACCTTAACTCGACTTTTAAATTACAGCTTTTTAAATTACATTTTTGAAAATGTCATTTAAAAAGCTGTATTACAACTGTTAACACCATTAAAAATGTATTTTAAAGGCCTGAATTATAAATATTACCAAAAACGTTAAATTTTACCGTAAGCCGGCACACGTCACAATAAAACCACTGAATTTGCAAAGTAAGGTACATAATTACACAATTACGGTGTCATTACGTAATCACGTCAACCCTTCAAGCGCGCGATCGTGACGCGATGCAAAGCGGCCGAGCGCCGCAGACGCTCGAGACGGCCCTCAACTGATCAACCCGATAATGCGGACTTCTATGGGACTATCTTATCGCTGGTGTTACTCTGTATTATTTATGTTTTGTGTAATTGAGAAAAAAATTTGGTCTAATTATTCTTAATTATTTTTATTGATAATTCGAATAAGATGATAGTCAATAAATATTTACGAGATTTACGAGATAGTAGAAATATTGTACCTATATTGTACCTATATTGTACCTATGTGTGTAAATAATGATGAACGGCAACTCATTGTGCGTCAAGATTTTGTTAACACACACACGCACACACATACACACACTCGCACATACTATTCGTGTAGTAAACATGAGTCATTAGTCTGTCATGTCAGACATCTGTCTTTTCAACTTTCAATACTAATGACAGCTCGAAACGATTACTAAACGAAACAACGTCAGTTCATGGTTGAGGCACTGATGAAAACACGATTATCTGAAATCGAACCAAAATCAAGAACTTCCCTATTTTTGTAGCGGAAAGATAAAAAATACATAATGTTAAATCAGCCACATATAAAAGACAAACTACGATAGTGAACTGATGCACAATTAAGAATAATATCTTCTTTATTTGGAAGAGCGAAGTCTGCCGGGTCAGCTAGTGATAAATAAAATACATTGACTATTGAGAGATACCCTGAGCTCGTAAAAAATTTAAATCCAGCAATTGCGTACATGATATAATTAACAAGTTAATCATATCAAACCTTATACAGAAATCCGTCCGTCAATCCAGAATTACAGTCACGAGTTCGTAATATAATAATGTTGCCGAGTCAAGTTTTAATTAGCTTTCCCCCACTCAGCTGAGATGAGTAATTAAACTTTTTCGAACTTCGCACAAACAAACTAACAACTCTTTTACATATATCAAACGATTTGCTGCCTGAGAATTTGTATCAAGTTAAGGAGTTGAGGTGAAATTTTAGCGAAGTGAAAATGTCGGCTGTGGTTTTAAGACTTTCATCAGACATCGTAGGAGGATGGCAAGGTAAAAGCAATATTTATTTTTCAAACTTTCTCGCAATTAACGTAAAAATATAGACATCCCCCACAGACCCCCAGATAGCCTCATCTGGATCTTGTATTACCGATTAGTTAATAGGAGTGAACTGACATAATACGGTAATACTGAATCAAAAAATACTATGTCGTAGCTGTAAATTGTAGTCGCCAGGATTTTATCAAGGCGAGCTATAAATATATAAATTATGGTATTTTTTCACCGCAATACAGATTACCATTTTAGTTAAGACAGTATTTTTTTTATTATTTGTTTATCAACAGATGCTTCATCATACCGGCTGCAGTGAGCATTTTATATTTAAAAAAACAAATACACACACAAAATCTATTAAAATCTATGCGACTGTAACTCGGTAACGCATTTAAACATAAAGCTTTAGTGGGCGAGTATTCATTCACCCATTCATTCAATGGAACCAACTTTACAAAAACGCACAGTTTCATTCGATTGCATTTAACTCTAAAGTAAACATTCATTCAATCGTTCGTTCGAAACAACGAACATTACCAAACACCACAAGTCTCGGGATATGTTTAGTTAGTTAGTTAGTTCATAGTGACGTCAGTTCCGCTGGATCAGAACTGAGATCTAGACTATTCTAGACTTGCGGATACTCCTAAAGCTGTCGGACGCTAACTTTGACCTGGGCTTTGGTAGTTGGCAAACTTGCGCGGATATAGTGAACTGGAACTATTGTGCGGTTGGATAATATGTGCAATCCTTTGCAAATGTATAGGGCATTAACTACTACTATTATAAGTTTGTGGGATGGGTGGATAGATGGATTTTTGTTACTCTTTCAAGCAAAAACGGCAGACCAGACTTGGAATTATTTGGTTGAGATTACTTCAGAAGTCCTTAATTGATCGATTCGTAAGTTGACGTCATATGATAAACGTATTTACCGAAATTTTCAATCACTAATAGCCCTGAGTCTCGGTCTTTCAAGAAAAGAAGAATATCAACCCCGAATGCCACCGTTTTTATATAGTAATTGAGTCGTAAGTTTACAAACCGCCCCGTCTTTTGCAAACGTCTTTTGTCGAGGTTTAACAACTGCTGCGAGTATCATATCGATAACAACACCGACCCACGGCTTAAATTGTCCTCCGAAGCACTTGGGAATTTATTCGCCACCAGCGATCCCATACACATCCGTCCAGGTACTGACCGCGCCCGACGTCGCCCAACTTCTTCGATCGTTTGCGATCTACTCAAACAGCGGAGCTATGCGCGCTTCAGATCAGATTATTATCTGATTATACAATGATCTAATTATACAATTCCACATGCAAAAGCCTGTCTTGTTCACTACGAATTCGTAAGCGATCGCAGGCCGTGTTGCTCTGCTACCGAACAAAGTTTTGACAGCTCAGCTGAGGCTGCAGATGAACTCCGGATTCGGATCGCGAACTCCGGATTTGCACTACGATACACTGGGGTTGTAGTCTATGAATATTGTTAGTTGCGCTCAGATTCTCAGAAAATGATTGTATAAATGGCGTAGAAATGTAGAAATGGATTTCAGATCTTCTTCAAAAAAAATCTAGTTGCGTCGTACCTAGAAAACAATAAATCGGCATTTTATCTCATTCGACACGTATCTATAGTGAATCGAAATTCGTTTGAAGCCTTTTAAAGCAAATATGGAGAGAAACTGATTTCATACTTCGAACATAAGTTCTCCACTCAAATCAACACAATAACTTTAAAAGCGTGTAAACCATATTCGTTTTAAACGATTGCAAACGATTCAATTAACACAATGTTTTTTATACCTACATTATTAGAAATCAATTTAAAAAGATGAAAATGCGAATATTCCTTACATAACTTACATTCATTTATCAATTAGACAATCTTATTTAACCGATATCAAGACGAACCTATTTCGAAAATGGAACACGCCGAAATTCCGCATTTAAAACGATTCAATGCTACCGCACTCGATCAGCGATACAAAAGACAGACTAGAATACCGCATTCGAAATCTGAAACACTGAAACAAAGAACGTAACAGAGTACGTATTCGCTCATTCGTTCCGCAAGAATGAATGAACGGACGGCCGAATGAATACGAACGGGAAGACCGGGTGTTCTGTATTCGAAACTGTGTTCCATTTCGTGAATAAAAGCCACCAATTAACGCTGTTGTTGTTCCAAGAGTTCCGCGCCGATTTGGAAACGATTGTGTTGCGATTTGAATAAAGGGAGTGATGTGTTTTAAAAGAAACGATCAGTGCATTCATGTATACTTTATGAAGGGCCGATATACGATGGGGAGGAAAGGTCCTCGAATGGCGACCACGTACGGGAACCGGGTACCAGGAGTTGCCACCCTCCAATCAGGTGGACTGAAGAAGACAGCGAAAAACCGTTACTCATTGGGCCAAGGACTGTACAGAATGGCTTCGATTGGAGGCCCAATTCCAGCAATGAAAGCGGTGATAGCCCAGTGGCTAAGAATTCGACCTCTTAATCGAGGGGCCCGGGTTCGAATCCCAGTGGCACGCATCAATGACTTTGTAAAAAAAAGTTATGTGCGCTTTATACAATTAAATATCACCTGCTGTTACGGTGAAGGAAAACATCGTGAGGAAACCCCTCTCAAAGGCATGTGAAGTCCACCAACCCGCATTAGGCCAGCGTGATGGACAAAGGCCTACATCCCTCTCATCGTGAGAGGAGACCCGACCCTGTAGTGGGTCATTAAAGGGTTACTGACAATTCCAGCAGTGAATTTGTTACTCTTTCACGCACAAACGGCTGTGCACAAAATTTGAGTGAAATTTCGTGTACAAGTGGTTGTTTACTTTTTATCTCTCTCTGGTTTGAATTTTGTTGCGGATGAAGTCACGATCTGTAGTTGTTAACCACTTTTTATAGTAAAAATGTAATAAAAAGGCAATAACAATATGAATCCGCGGTCGGCATACATGTCCATTTGGTACGTGATTGTAGTTAGATTTGCGTGTATATGTTCGAATAAAATATATTTTTTACAGTACCGTAAAATCAAACAACTTCTTTTATGCCGAGCGATAGAACGAATTTATTCTGCTTACGTTTATATTATGATATTCAAGAATATTAACTCATTAGATGTTGTGAATTGACACTACAGTATTTTTTATTTTTTACCGCAAAAATAATAAATTTAAAACTTTAAAAAGTATTTTTTTAATAATATTAAAAATAAAATCGGGATAGCCCGACAACATCTGAACTGAACTACTGTTACTATAACAAATATTACAGATTTTATTCTAACTAGTTTATAAACCTGAAATTTTCTTATACATTCCATATTATTATCATAGTGCTCTCACATTGCAGATAGGTCGCGACCTAAACTAGATGAACCCAATCATAAACCTAAGTGAGCCGAGCCGTAATTTTATTAAAACGTTATCTGTTTATGTTAATGAGCGCCTCCCTAACCGCTAAGCCGCCAGCGCATTACGCTAATCGATTCACGCAATTAGCGCCGAATCAACTCTGTTCGATCGGAGTGACGATTCTGTTTCAATAACAGCTAATAAGCTACGATATTTACTGACAACCGATGGGAAAAAAAGGTCCTCGAATGGCGACCACGTTTAGGCAAAAGGAGCACAGGCCGCCCTCCGACCAGGTGGACTGATGACCTGAAGAAGACAGCGGGAAACCGTTGGATTCAGAGGGCCCAGGACCGGGCGGAGTGGCGTCGATTAGAGGAGGTCCATGTCCAGCAGTGGACTACTAAGGGCTGAAAGGAAGGAAGGAAGTAAGCTATTTAAAACGCTAACTAATGTATTTTAGACAGAATAAAAATGAACGTTACTGCAGAAGCAACTTTCTGCTGAGCACTTGACAAATAAATTTCACAATACTTTTTATTACTCTTGTACTACTTGGTGAACAATCTTGGTACAACTTTTTATTGTAAAAAAGGAAAAAAATGCTTTAAGTGAAATATAGTTAGGTACTAGAAATTTGTTTCAACATTTGTGTCTGCGTTATTTTATATCGCAAATTAAAATAAAAAGTCACGCTTACATTGTTTAACGAATATGACAAAAGAAAAAATTATTATTCAAAGATCTGTGTTTGAATTTTATCGCGTTGGTTGGTCGATCGGTTGTGTCGTATTGATACAGCCAATTAAGACAAGGCCTTAAATTATTGCAGATAAGAACAACGTGCGAACTCTTCCACAAGTTAATATTTGAGGTTAGTTAAAAGCACGTCTGCGACTACACTTAAAATTATTCAACAGTTTAAGTTACCGTAGAAACGAATAATAAGCACTTTTCGGACTTTCACAAAAAATAAAATAACATCGCTTAAGCGGAAAAGAGTCTCGCTCACTCGCAGACAGTGGTGCCACTGCATTAAGTCCGCGATTTATTTATTAAATCGGATTAAAGCGACCGTCCATTAATCCTATAAATATTTGAATGCTTGAATAAATTTTTATTTCATTTATTTCTATTCAGTTTTCGTTCGTAGAGTATTTGCTTGACTTCTAAGTTATTTATATTCATATGCCTCATTAATTCATGCCACAGTTCATTACGAGTCATAAGATCGATAATGAGCAAAAAAAAAATCCGCCATATCCACCCCATACATATACGCAGAGCATAACCCCATATCATAACTCAAGACGGCAACCATCCGGCCTCTAAACCTCGACCACTTAACCCCCTGACCGACGAGGGTAGCGAAACGTACCCCCGTCACACAATGGGCCGATAAATGTTTATTTATAAGCGGCCCTCCGATTACTGGACGACAAATCACAATACATGAAGATGAAAGGAGCAAAAAAGTACCAACCCGCCACAAAACGGGCGAAATCCCCGCGTTTAGAGCACAAAGGGGGCTCATTATGTACCTTCCGGTAACAAAAATTGATCACCCTACACGACTATAAGCTATAGGGTACAGTCGGGAAAAAGATTACAAGTCCGATCGGAGTTTTTACACACTTCGCGAACTAATATCTTTCACTGGCAACTAACGTACCCGAATGGGTTACCGTTATTGACGAATTAGATGCGCGCTTCCGTGCTTCGGAGGGCACGTTAAGCCGTCCCGGTTATCGATAAGATAACGGTCGGTAAACCGTTCGGAGGCCACTAGTCTGTTTCCGCCAATCCGCATTGGAACAGCGTGGTGGAGTACGCTCCAGGAGTGGGACATAGAGGGTTGCAGCCATGTTTTTGAGCCAATGAGCTTGCAAAAAATTGACATCCACAACGTTACAGACGGCAGATATTGGTGTGGCTAATGTGGCTATATCATAGGTGAACGTGACGTCGCCTATGAACGTGTATAAAATCAATGGTCAGGCTGTATTGGTTTTAAAAAAAAATTGATCACACTGAATTTGGCTGCTGAATTGAAGTCCAGCCTTGTTTATAAGGGACGTCAGATTTAACATTCCTCCAATGCAATAAAATAATTTTGATTCGGCTTTCCGAGGATATTTTTTTGAAGCGGATATCTTAGTCCTCATGAATAGCAAAGCATCCGCCGCATACAACTTGTTTATTTATAATTTGTGTTTTTTTTGTACACCGTACTGAGGTGATTACGCTACACCGGGTGGATGGTCACAGCAAAAGCTTACAACTTTTTAACAGGGTCGCGAGTTGACGCCTAAGATTTGGACTTGAGACGGTTTACTACATTATGTCGCAAGCGACATCATCATGCAATATTTAAAACATTATATTAATTATTTTATGCCATACTAGTCGAACCGGCAGGCGTCACCCTGCCTTTAATTTAGACTGTCTATCCAAATTAATATAATACATGACATTTCATGGAGTCCTCAAACCCATTCGCGTGCAAACGAAGACATTTTTGCCTGTTTGTTTGCAAGTTCAGTGGGCGTTTATCATAAGTTATCTCAACCTGGGTCTGTTCTTCGTTCTCGCAAAAGTAACTATGCAAAGATCGCTGTGCCACATGCAACCAATTTTATAAAAGTTGTTTCATTCAATTCAACCTAAGTTCGAAGTCTAAGCAGTCGCGTTTATCCATGTTTACATAACAAGCGAATCTCGCTATATTTCATCGCCGGATCCGGCTAATGATTAATGTACTGGGAAGTGGCGTTTTCGAGACGGTACTTTTTTATTATTTTCTTTACAACGGGAACGCCTTGTTATCGGATAAAACGGGATATTTATAATATCAACGTGCATTTTGCGACGTGATGTAGAATTTTCGCTAACAAAAACATTATTTTTGTAAAGGCGTAAAAAAGAGTCTTATTTTAAAGCGTGCAACGCACTGACAACTACCAAGTATTGCGTGTCCATAGGGAACGGTGACTACCTTTAATCAGGTATCCCGTCTGCCTGAGAGGCAGAGGCAAAAGGCAGAGTGGCACGCAGATATATCAAATAGAGAAGAAATACAGTAGAAGAATTGAGTGACGGCATACGAGGACTACAAGAGTAGGTACCTACCTACTGTTGGTCACATATAAAAAGAATGCAATGACCTAGACAAAACAGCACATGTAGAGATACACTAACGAGATGAAAGAACAGAATTCCTTCCTTACTTAATGAACAAAAAGCTTAATTGCGCCGCCAAACAAGCGTCCAAAACCCGGCGCAAATTCTGCCCCGTGCTCGTTTCATTTCAATTCATTGTCCGACATGAGAATACTTTTTTTACTCTGTTTCAGTCGGTTTTTGTTTTTTTAGGATCGCTTTGCAAAGTACGAGCGATAATAGTGCCAATGTCGAATGGAAAATTTATTATTTGATATTTTTTTTCTTTTAATTTTTAACGACAAAGGGAATAACCAGATGGTTGCTTAAAAGGTTAAAGGTTGGCTGCAACCCCTTCATATTCCATAGGTCGGTCTTTCCTAATGCCAGAAGAGGCCTGGAGAGTATGCCAACACAGTTGCCTTAACACACCGCAGATTGGTAGATTTCCTGGCTATCTAATCTTCCTACATATCTATCTATCATTGTTCGATTCATATTACATTTACCACTTATATTTCAGCAGAAACCTGCTCAGACATTCCTTCCTTCCTTCCTTTCAGCCCTTAGTAGTCCACTGCTGGACATGGGCCTCCCCTAATCGACGCCACTCCGCCCGGTCCTGGGCCCTCTGAATCCAACGATTTCCCGCTGTCTTCTTCAGGTCATCAGTCCTCAGACATTAGACTCGACATATTATACATCCAAATAAACGAAAGAGCAGAATTGCGTCCACTTAATTAACAAAAAGCTTAATTACGCTGAACGAGCGTCCAAAACACGGCGCAAATACTGCCCCGCGCTCGTTTCATTTCACTGTCCACTTTCATTGTCCGACACCCGAGCACTTTCTTTTAGTATGTGTCCGTCCTTTTTTCCGTTTTTGGACCGGTTTGCGAAGTCCGTATGACGATTGTGCCAATGTCGAATGAAAAAGTTTATTTAAAGGTTGCATTTTGAAAATTTTTACGTTGATTATTTTTTACTTTTGTATTGTTTTTGCTTTTTAAATTAATTTTGCTGAATGCTGATTCCGGTTTTCATTTCCACCTGGTTCAAAGTAGTCTAAGAAGAGGATACAGGCTTATAGCTTAGCCTTGCTCATTAACCTGGAAAAATCTGTTTAAATATTGATGATACAAATGTTTATAATCCCATATGAAGTTTCCTAGATTACCCCCAATAACGAAATTTTTAACGGTATGGAATATGATCATGTAAATATCGAAATTAAAAATGCTATACAATGTTATTTAATAAAAATAATATTTTATAAGTTTCTCTATTAATGATATTGAACGTTCTTCTACACTAGAAACTGAATACTACACCTAAGTGGTATTTCAGAGCATCACTTAACGGTCTTCGGAGCACTTAACGTCGATGCCTGAAAATTCCTTGTTATTACGCAATTACTAGATAAATCAAGAAAGGGACGCACGTATCTTGATTTATCGTATATTTTTAATTATGAAAGCCCCCATTTCTTACTGCCAAATACGTTTAACTCAAAATTTAAGATTAATTAATTTTAAATTAATTTATTAAAAAAATACTTGACTGAAAATAGGTTTATTGCAGTTTTTTAATAAAAGCTGTAAAATCGTGTGAACTTTCCATTAAGAAGGTAAATACCATAAAATCTAAGTACTTATAAATAAATGAATTCAGCGATTATCTCAAATATTTTAAAACTAGAACAATAAATTAAAAAACTCCACTCACCTTAGCAAACTCAATTTTCAGTGTGCAGCATCCCGAGTATATGTCGCAGCCGTGTAGCGCCTCCTTTGCTCTCGTCGCTGACTCGACACTCTCGAACTTGTGGCGTTGAGTTAAGGTGCATTATCGCTTGGCAACATTCGGGGAACAACAACACGAAAATATGTAGAACATAAAAATATAAAGTAGGGAACAAGAACACGAAAATAATAATGGAACACAAAAATAGAAATTAGGGGGAAAAGAACACGAAATTATGTGGAGATGCAAAAATAGAGACAAGATTTAAAATAAAAAATGTATGATAAAAATATATAGAAGCAAACATTAAAAAATACAATTACATGTAGATGTTTGTGGAGTAAAAAGAAATAATTATTACGTCTAGAGTTGAAAATAAAATATTTTAATGGAATATTATCACGCTAAAATTTGGACTGAATTCTTTTAAAAAATAAACATTGCTTTAATTTTTAAAATACACTTAGTACTTACGTAAAAACGTCCGCCTAAAATTATTACGTGAGCAAAATGAAACGTAATATTAAATTCTTCTTATCATTAAAATATAACACTTTTATTAAAACATCTAAATTAATCGAGACCGCGATGTTTAATTGTCGAGTCAAAAACGATGAAAACTTGGATTGAAATCTGCTCAAATCGAATTTTTAGCCACTATGCATCAATTAAAGAATAATTGCCAATATCCGGCATCGAACTTCAAAAGGATGGATCAATAGTAGAATAGAAGACTAAGCCAATAGTAGACTAGTAGTTTCTAAAAACATCCGACCCACAAAATACATTCTGCAGAATGTTTGAACACGCTTTCAAGTTAAACAAGAGCCAAAATGGGCGAATATTAGAAAACTTCGTTATTGAAATTCAATTTTGAAGCCACAATATTGGATGAAACTTTTTTCACTAAAAACCACTAACTTTTATTGGGTAGATACGTGCCTCAATTTGTTTGATAATGTGCTTATCTACGTCAATTGTAACTATTTTGTTTTTTTAAATGGGCATTTAAAAAAAAGTTTAGTGTACAGTTTGGACTAAAATTTGAAAATTTGAATAAAAATAATATGCTTTCATTTATTGTAGGACATAATATTTTAACATAAATATTTCCTATTGTCGATCATTAAACCTTGTCGGAGGTCTTATGGGCGGTTTGAAAACATCCGACACTGGCTGGCCAGTAGCCCCTTTCTCCACGGCATTGGAGCAGCGTGGTGGAGTATGCTCCAGGCCTCTTGCTGTTGTGTGGAGACCCGTGGCCAACAGTGGGCCATGAAAGAGTTGCAGCCACTGCGGATCAGGTCGGATCTCGACAAGCAATGAGAAGGTTGTAGGCCATCGCACACGTCTTTCGGGAATTTGAGATCATTATGGACAATTCTCAGGCTTTTCTCGCGATGTTTTCCTTCCCCTTACAGTAAACCATAGTTTTGATTTTTTATAAGCACGTAACTTATAAAATGCATTGTAGAGTTCCACTGGAATTCGAATCCAGGCCATTGGAGTAAGAGCCTGAACCTGGCTATTGCCACATAGACAAAAGTTTTCTCTGTAAAGTATTACTTATTTGTGTTTTGTCTGCGATTCTATAGCTGTTTCACGTGTTAGAAGAAAACAATATATTAATTTCCGCAACACAATTTCAAAAGAAAATTAAATTAGATTTCAATTCGGGCCCCCCATTCGGTGCTCTCAAAGCACCTACTAACACATAAAGAATTCATCATAACTTTTTCATGTAATTTTGGCGGGCGACTTCCAAAGAATTTGAATATACCCGAAGGCGCAGTCGGAGTCCCGGAAAAATAATTATCCGGGCACTTATTATTCCAGCGTTTCTCAATCTTATCTATCCACAGGGGTAGTGTTAGGCCGCGCTCACTTCGGACGCGTTTTCGTACGAATTTACGACGCCGTGTGCGTTTACTGAGCGTGTAAGTCGCACGTACGATTTAGACGCACATACGTAAAGTAAAGAAGGTCAGGATTGTTCGTTCGTGTAGGTACGTTTAATTAGACCTAATTAAATTAAGTTTTAATTACAACACATACGATAGGGTACAATTCGTGGCAAAAATAACATGTTATAAACATTAAAAATAAATTGATGTGGTGAGCTTGTTTCCGTTGCAAATAGTATTGAAATTTTAGTCAATTTCAATTTTCTTTCATATTAACTGCCTTAATATAAAACTTTTATCACGTACCCGTATGATGCAACACCGTACTGGGAAGGGTAAGTACCGTACGGGTGCCCCACTTTGAGAAACCCTGTATCAAACGGACAGAGAGGATAATAAATATCAAGAAGTTACCGTTACGTACGGTTGTAAGTCTTAAGAATGCGGGAAAAGATATTTGAATTTAAGAAAGAATTCTTATTGTAACTTGAAATAGGCAGTTGGTTTTGGGATAATAGGCATGATGACTAATTTTCAAAAACTCTTCTATGATATTCAGAAGTTTCTATTATGTCTAAAATATATCATATTTTTGTAGAAAATTAAGGTTTTTGTGCAATAAAAGTACATTTAAATTTTAAGTTTCAAATTCATTCCAAAACGCTCGCCCGTGTCATGGCGTCTGTCATTACGTCAAGGCTCAGTAAAAAATGCAGACATCGCGTATAATATGCTTACGAAAAAAATGACGTTTACTGAGACCTGACGTAAATTGACGTAATTCAATTTCATGGGTGTTTAAGCTATCATGGCGGATTGTTGTATTTCGTAGATTTATTTTAACAAATAAATTATTAATCTCGACATTAATAAGAGAATAAATACAGGTTTCAAAATCTTTGAATCCTATTTCATTAGATCAGATAAATATTTTGGCGATACTTGATTACTGTCATCATACCTATTGTAGCTTTCTGTTTATATGGTTTTGATTATTCTGATCACGTGACTAAGCGTTTGAGTATGTCATTCCCATACATTTTTGTAGTTTTCTATAGGTAGCGGAAACTATCATAGATCTCAATTAGATTTGTAGTTTAGGGGCTCTTCTGTGATACGAAAACAAAGGAGTTAAAACATCAAAAGAAACTTCATTAATACACAATAGCGAACAATTACTTTGTTTTCCAGTTAAGCCGATAACTTTGATGAATAAAGTCAGCGAGGCAGTAGCGCGTGCCACGATCGCTTTTATTTGTGATTTTATTACAAAATTTTTGTTACTGGCAGCCATCAAAATTGTTTTATTTTCACTCTGTTCAACGGAAAATTGGAATTTCGAATTTCATAGTGTAGTATGTTTATTCAAAATTGTATTGACTGACAGATGCTATTTTTTTAAGCTAGATTCAGTTAAAATATATTTTTCATTTCGTGTTATTATGAATGTTTGGCTGATGTTTCATGCAGGTTTATTATAATAATACTTTTTGTTGGCTATTGTATATTAAACTTGTAAAATTTAATTATTTTGAATGTGCTCAAAGTGCGTAATCGGAAAAACATGGTTGATTAAAATGCAATCCGAAATATTTTTAATGGAAATTCGTTTTTTTACTGTCACAAACGTTAATTAGACTGGCCTGTTGGTCTAGTGGTTAGCGACCCTAACTACTACGCCGGAGGTCGTGGGTTCGATTCCCATCCAGGACAAATATTTGTGTGATGAGCACGAGTGTTTGTTCTGTGTCTGGGTGTAAATTATCTATGTATAAGTATGTATTTAAAAATATATATATATGTTTATCAGCTATCTGGTTACCATAACACAAGCTCACAGCTTACTTTGGGATCAGAAAGCCATGTGTGAGTTGTCCCACAATATTTATATTTATATTTATTTTATTTTATATTTATTTGGAACGTGTAGTGTTTTCCTGCCCCTCTGTGCTACTGGACGAGGTACCTTTGCGCCGTCATTTTAACCCGTCGCAAAGCAGCATTTTCTTCATGTCCTCTGTCGGTTGGGGAAGCGTGGTTGCCGGGAACTCTTTATCTGAGACGAACAAGTCAGTCCACACGAGTAAGTAACAAAGCACCCGAATGCAATATCAGATTTTTTTTTCTCTATTTGAGATTGGCTACGGGCGTCCGTCGGCTGTAGTGACCACTTCACTTTTGCAACTCTATCACTGTAAACATTAGGATAGATAGGACAAATGAATTACCGTTAGGACGTCAGTGGCTATATCACTTATCACCTATATCACCGTATGATATTCTGCACACCCTACCTTTTTGTCACTTTTCTCTCTACTCTTCAACTCCTTACCACTTGGTTGCCTGGAAGAGATCGCTCTTAGCGATAAGGCCGCCATTTGTGCATTGTCCTATTTTTGTTTTTACTGATTATCTTTTATGTTTGTTTCTATCTTTTATGTTTTATGTTGTATGTTTCTTTCTGTGTGTGTGCAATAAAGAGTTATAATAATAATAATCACTGACAAACGATGACTTTAAACTATGTCTTTTACACACTAAACAGTGCTACAAAACGGGTTTTATTCGTAATTTTGGGCTAAAACTGTAAATGCGTGTTGAGTGCGATTAACCCGCGGGGGATTTGCGATAATGACACACCCGCATGCGGCGAGCCGATAACGAATGCCCCAATGTAGTGGAAACTGCAAAATTATCCGTGCAAGCTTTGGAACAGTCAGTATTTTTGCAGGACTATGACGTGGAGTTCTTCAAAAAGGGCGTGAAAAGAGCTCTCCTTTGAGGCCGGCGACGCACTGGCGACTGCCCTGGTGTGGCACGTGCCAGTAGGTGACTGTGCCCACTTACCATCAGGACAAACAGGCAGACAGGCTCTTCGTATAATCGTATATCGTATAAAAAGTGCCTATAATACTCTAGTACTCCTGTGCCCAGCGTTAAGTTGCCTTTCGTACCAGTTTATATTCGTCGCCGAAGTGTACGCAGGTCTCTACATAAAAGCTGTCCTAATTGAAATAAACACGAAACGAGAACGTCATTACCGACATTATTTGTATGTCAACAAAAATGTACGGAATGACGTACACGTACGAGCACCCTTTGCGTGCAAACAATTAAGACATCGGGTTAGTCTAAAGTATAATTTACTTTGTTGTTATTAAGATTGATTAAAATAAAAAATATTAATTAGAACAACATAAAATGATACCTACAGTAAAAACCGTTGTTGAAATACGAGTACAACACAAAATTCACTACAATAGAAAGATCTAGTCTCCGCTCCGTAAACATAAATCTCTTGAAGAACGCAAATGCATAGACTCGTTGATTTCGCGAAATAAATAAAATTTTCAACCCTGTCTGATTTACGGCCGGTCGGTCTGTTTGTATGGGTGTGATGACGTTCATACGCGAGAAATCGTCACACATCGGTGTTTACGAATATAAATGAGTGAATTTGAATCAAAAACTTGCTTTCCCGGACATTTGAGAGGGTTCTTGTTATATGTATTATGTTCTGCTATGTGTGTTTAATATTATAAAATGGTGGTCTTTACAAAGGGATAAGAAAATTCGCTGCTAAAAATTACACCTAAAAAGGTCTTCCAGATGAGGCCATTCAATCAAGCAAACTTGAAGAAGTCCTATACAGATGATGACCGCAGCTTCTAATACCTACATCAATAATAAACATTGCAGTTAAAATAATTCAGCTTCGTTCATATTCCTCCACCGATACTTTAAGTATGCTTGATTACGATTAGATGCAAATATATCTAAACAATCCCATTTTGTTTTTTCAAAAAAAACATGAAATACAGCTAACACGTGGGACGCTCGAGTAGCGGCAATGTGTCACACTGCAAATGAATGTGTTATTGTTATTGTTCAATAGAATATTCTTTGTTAAAGATTTCTCTATTGCTATTTATTGCAGCTCTAGGTGTGATAAATTTGAAATAATTACAATCTGTAATTTTATTTATCGTTTGGTTAGAATTATTATCAGTGATTAGACACAAATCTTTTGTTAAAGCAATAAAAGATTTGAATTGTTTGATTATGATATTCTACCTTCAATAGAATACGATTTTATTGTATTACTTTATTCCTTATTAAGTCCAAAAACACTGGAATGAACCTCCAACATATAATAAAATTCCCACGTGTTACCGGAGGACAATTTTTTCACAATGGTATATAAAGGCTCTTTGTGTAGAAGAAGGCGTATTTCTATTTTGCCGGTCTATCTACCTGTTGTATTAAACACTACAGCCAAATTCTCCACAGTTCACCGCATGACAACACACGCTTCTCTACTTACATTGATCGTTCTTTTTTTACCGCAGCCGTTTCAAAAATATTACGCTCCGGTGTGATAGCGGGCGTGAATGGGCTAATGTTACCACCAAGGTCGGTGGTACGACGACCTGACTCTTGCAGTTTTTTTGTAGTTTTAACTTTAAACATTAAACGAATTTTGATGTTTAGTTTACGTGCGATACTTTACTTCGAGTACCTGCTCAGTTGATTTGTATTCTCAATGTACGTTTGGGATCGACTGCAAAGGTAACAATGATTTCATTATGACTAAATAAATGTTATCGTAACTAAATATTTTTAAGTACGATTGTAATGGAATTTTGCCTTGAAAAATTTGGTAGTTATTACAACTTTTTCCTTAAAAATCGAATGATAATTTTATATATTGCTTCCTTAAGTGTGCACAACTTGTACCTGACTATAGTTAAAAGATTTTGAATTTTGAATTGTAAATGAGTACTTCTTGTAAATGAGCAAACAGGCCACCTCAACAATGGTCATTGCAGTCCATGGCCACCAGATCGACCTCAAATACAACAAATGTTAGTTACCTAGTAAACGACTATACTTGAATGAAGGCGTTGCTACTCATGATAACTAAGCTAACCACCTCAAATAGAGTATCTCCGGCAACCGCACCTCGCGACACGAAATACAAAACATGAATACCATGCTGCTTCACGGCGGGACTTCGTAGTCCACTGCTGGACGTGGGCCTCCCCTAATCGACGCCACTCCGCCCGGCCCTCTGAATCCAACGGTTTCCCGCTGCCTTCTTCAGGTCGTCAGTCCACCTGGTAGGAGGGCGGCCTGTACTTCTCTTGTCGAGACGTGGTCGCCATTCGGCCTGATTCGGCCATCAGGTAAGCTGAAATGTCTCTACCATCTATAAAACCAAATATTAAAACTGAAAATGTTGTGGCAACCCTAAACAAATTGAAATGATTCATCAACTTCCCTGTCCTATACCTATTCCCGGATAATTTACAACTTTATAATATACATATTCCTCAAAAACGTTTCTCATTCGAAATACATAATGTATTACGGTCGACCCGTAGCAAAGAACACTCGGCCTAGTGAAAAATAGTCACCGATTAATTTCTATTACATATCTACGTACGTCTGCCAACATAATAAATTAATTCAAACAACTCAGCGATAAATTTCTTCAGAAAAATTCATTTCTTTGTCGAACTTCACACTAACCCACATTCGTGAAAATAAACGTTTAGGTATCTATTTTCATTTATATTTCATTTTTTTTGTCTATTAGATATCTTTACGAATTTGAAAATACTTATGACTGTTTTATAATACACATTTCTACATCAACAAATTATTTATCAGAGATATGTAAAACTCATATAAGTCTGTCTTGAGTACATCTTCCCATACTAATGGCAACTCCATACGATTACTATTACTATACTAAATTGCTTAAGACATACGTAAAGCTCGAGTCGATGTTAGTAATTACAGTAACAAAACCTTTTCTATGAACTAACAACCTGTTACCAAAAACTTTAAAACTTCAATAGCATACTACTCTCATATTTTCGAGAGCCCTTACTTTTATATTGTTTACTTTAACGCTTTGACTTTACGACTCATTCGAATTTCACACGTGCGATCGACACCGTAAACGAAGCGAAATCGACTTTATTACATAGGCCGTAGGTATTAAATTCCAAAAACATAACGGCAGGTTAATTTTACGGCCACTAAAAACAGAAACTCTATAAAAAATAAAAATATACCTACCTACTTTTCATGGAAAAACTTCCACTAAAATAAATTTAACGATCTCAGTTGAATATGACTGTAGTCATTTCCATGGAATTGTAGGGGAAATTGAAAATCGAGAATATGCATAAAATGCATGCATGGTTTTAATGTGGTGTTAATACTAGGTATTGCAGTTTGAACTGTTTTTCAATGTGCATGTATTTTGATATATTTAAAACATAAGTTATAGTACAATACAAGAGAGTTATAGGTACAGTAAAGCGGTGATAGCCGTGTGGCTAAAATTTGGTTTCCTACTCGACGAGCCCGTGTTTGAATCCCAGATGTAATGTACATCAATGCCTTTCTTAGAAAATGCTCCATCACGCTGCATCAATGCGGATTGGCGGAGAAGCGAGCTAGCGGCCAACTCGTGTCGGATGTTTTCAAACCGCCCATAAGGCCTCCGACAAGGTTTAACGACTGCTATCGTATCGATAACAACCGGCACCGACGGCTTAACGTGTCCTCCGGTGCACACTAGCAGTCACCCGTCCAGGTAAGTACTGTGTGCTGAGTGCGAGTTTTGACAAAACATTTTCGCTTGAACGTATCGAGCGCGAATACGTCAATTTCTATGGGATTGAAGCAGCGCCATCTTCTGGCTAAGATGACAAACGGAATTGGCGCTTAGCGTATAGTCGATTAACGCGACGGTGAAGTTACTCGAACAATTTTGTGAAACTCGCACTAAGCACACTGACCGCGCCCGACGTTGCTTAACCTTTTCGCTTGCGATCTACTCAAACAGCGGGGCTATGCGCGCTCCGTGATGGTAATATCTAACTAGGTCGAAAAACATCGACTACCTAGAATCCATTAGAGAACGTAGGGCTCGCATACGTTATCGCGTTACGTAAGTAACAAACGTTAAACGATACAATATAAACATTATATCCGCTCCTATAAACATTAGTGAGTGTTTATTTGTACGAATCTTTTCACTCTCAGATATTTGAATAAAACCTGACTACTAAAAAACGCTCTAAAAAGTAGAAAACAAGGATAGTCTCCGCAGAAATTATTATGTACAAGAACTTAAAAAAATACCGACTATTAAATAAACAACTTACACGTATTACATTTTAACGTAGTTTTTATACGTCATACTGAAAAAGATGTTTCTAGAATAGCCAAGATCGTATGCCACTTTGATTTTATTTTATTATAATAAATAAAAAATCTGTTTTGCCACAGTAGGTGGCGGTCTAGTCTAATTTTGCTGATAATTCGGAATCTACGTAGGTAAATAGCCAATGGGAACGACACTAGTCGCGGAAAGGAGTTTTATTGGTAAGGTAGCCAAGCAAAATCTGTAGGGGTGTAAAAGTAACGAAAAAAGCGAACCCGTATGTATTCGTTACTTTTACAATTAGTACTCGTTACTATGGTATCGTTACGTTACTCGATACTTATGATACGTCATTAAAAACATACGCTACTTATTTAGCTGCGTAAGGTGCATTTTTTTACTTAACCGCATTTTGAACCAGGCTCACGTATAAGTTAATCTAAAGTTTTATTGAATAGGTAAAGGTTAGAATTACAAGTAAACTGTAGACGGAATCTACTGAATTTGAAATAGATTTACTATTTTCAATTTTGAAAATTTCAACTAAAAATTTTAATAATTTAAATATTTATAATTAAAATTTAAATGCGTACTCACAATCAGGAAACTTTTTCAACATAATATGCATCAACGGTACTTGTGCGAACTAAAACAGTTACAGTACAATATACGAAAAATGCGAGTAACGAAATGCATTCGTGAGTAACGTTTCGTTACTCGGTACTTTACGGCGCACCCGTTACTCAGTACCGAATACATACGGTTTGCTACAGCTTTAAAAATCTGTCATTTCAAAATTATAGGAATTTGATTGACATGCCTGAACCGTTATGACTCTATTGAACAAATCCTCCTTACTCCTTTCAATGGAGAATCTGAAAGGAGTTCACTATAAGATAACCAAGACTGTCAAATTTGACTATCATGAATTCAAAATGAAAGCATTACGATGCCATTTAGTGCATCTGTAATAGTACACTAGGTAGAAGGCCGGCTTTACCCGTTTTACTGTGAAAAAGAAACAAAAGTTAAAAGCTATAAACGTTAAAGCTGGTATATAAACATTATAACCGCCTACGTAAACACCGGTGAGTGTTTATTTGTACGCGCCTTTCAGTGTCGACGATACGCGGCTACTGTGGCAGCTACGAAGGTGGGGTGATAGTGACAGCGGAGAGTACACGCCAGTACAAATAAATGTCATATCACTCTCATTTCTCTTGGCATTGAGTAGCGGCGGAATAGAATCTGACTTCTTACTCAAGGGATCTGTTCGCACCAATGATTCCCTTAAAAAGTAATGTGCATTTCGAAGTGTGAAAGAAGAACTCGTGAAACGTGCATGCTTGAGAGTTGTCCATAATGTATTGAATACATAATCAAAAAGATATTGAGTTTAATTGGATTGTGTTCGTCCGGAAGTGACGCACCAACCTTGACCTTACGCTATTTTAAGCAAACTGTTCAACTTCAAATATCATTTTATAAATATATAAACTTCATCGCTACATTTAATTCTAAACGCTACCGCTCCAACTGACACCACACTGCCGCGAGCGATTGAAAAATACACAGAAGTTTAGTCTAGTTTTATGACTCCATTTACCGCGATGGCTTCTCTCGCGCCGTCGAGCGTACAGTTTCAAAGATGGAAGCATTAAAATTATTGCTATTTCATTATTAAAATGAGATATTTATACATAAATTGTTATAATGTGTTTTTTTAAAACACTTATTATAATTTAGAAATAATAACACAACTGTGTTGATCTGTAAAAGATATATTTCACATTAATATTTCTCATAAACATTTCGATGAAATTTCTACCCAAAACTACTTATCTTACCTGTAAAAGATAAACAACATTTAGAGCTATTATTTCCTTAAGTTTTCACTGCCTAACATTTACATAAAATTAATATTTTCATATCTTATTGTTCAACAAAATTAAAATAGAAATTATAATGTCTTCTGTGTCATAGACGTTCAAACATCAAAACAAAAAAAATAAAATCTTAATAAAGTAAAACCTACTTTATTACATTGTTCTAATTTACGCAAGCATTAAAATAATTACTATTTTATTACTGAATCGAGATATTTCTATATAAATTGTTTTAATTTACGGATTAAAATGATTACTATTTCTTTATTAAAATGTTGACTGACGTAACCGACCGACCAACCAACACAACACACGACAAAATTTAATCACAGGGTTCTGTTTGGCGTTGTCCTAACTGAAATACTCATTGATAAATGTACGCAATGACGTTATCGTACTTTTGCGAGTGAGAGTAGGCGGTCACACGATACCGCTAGATAGAATTAATGTTATGGACCTGATCTGGTCTGATGCGTCCACTTGTAAATAACGACATCAATGTTAATGAGAATTCAGTCCATAACTCTGCGTCAATTAAAGGTTATCGTCACCAGTATCTTCATAAATAATATCGACAAGAATTCAGTCCAAAACTTTCCGTCAACAAAAGTACAATATAATATAGATCTACTTAGCTCAATAGTAAACTAGCAAAGTGTGGCGTAGGTGTATTTCGAAAAGGATATTCAACCATGGCCTGTACGCCGTTCTTTTTGAACACGACGATCCTCTGCACGTTGCCGTGTGGGGTGCTGATCGTGTGTATGACGTCCTGCAACAAACAGACACACATTGTGTTAGTAGAGGAACACAAGAAAAACAGTGTGCAAAGTGTGAAATGACCCTTAACGGGGCCAAAGTCTGTCCAACTCCAATGAGTGGTACGTTAGTGAAACAATGGGTATGAGTCACATGTGATTCACGGGACAGTTACCTTTCCTGTCCAATATGTAGTACACAAACGTTAAACAATGGATGAGTCACATGTGACACACAGGCAGCCATATCGCCTGTTAAAAAGTAGACGTTAAACAATGGCTATGAGTCACAGGTGACTCACAATACAGTGATTTCCTGTCCAAAAGTGGTACACTAAAGTTAAACAATGGTAGGTACAAGAAATTATGCATTCTAAAATTTTAAGACAAAATTGGAAATTTTACAAAAATATAGTGCAATCGTTTCAATCACCATTGGTCTACTCAAAGGACTGTATTAAAAACTCAAATTGCCACAGAACAAAGGCCCGAACACACCAACATGGCTGAACCGAAGACTAATCACAATCACACATTTCGAAATAACGTAAACTCCATTTTTCCAAAGTCCCCACACAAAAGCTTCAAAGACCGATTGAACTCTTTAATGACTGATGCCAAACTTCAAAATCTTTTTAATTGCTCGCCTATGTGTCTGAGTCAAACGGTTCATTCGTTCATTCATTCATTCATTCCGTTTAATATATGTATACAATTTTGTGGAAGGACATTATTCAGTAATACCGTAATACCGTATTTCAGTAATACCGTATAGATAAAATAAAATAAATATACTTGTTATAAATATAATATAACGCATCTACTTCAGAGTAAAGATCGTAGATATCATTGATCCTTCCGTGACAATTGGTGAAAGATTTCTATTCTTATATGTCAAAAAATAAACAAAAGTATTACTACATAACAAAACCTTTAATAATTTGGTTTTTCGCTATTCTAGCAAAGTTGATCGACACAAAACATCTAGTTTAATACATTCAGAGCAGTTACACTCAAATGAAAGATCAAATTTAACTTCCCGCAATATAAATTCTAACCGGGCTCTAAAATCAATTTTAATACGTTTACACAAAGAAAACCGCCGGCAATCTCGGAACGCCTCGAGGCAATAAAACGATGAACGGGAATCGATTGGAACGAAACGATACGTAACGAAACGCGGAACATTCGACACGAAACGAACGCAATTCGAATTGTAAACGGCGCGGTGTGGTGGAGGGGATGGAATGAAATTTTATTAAAAAACTTTGATATGTCGAACGCAAATGTTATCCGACTCCACTGACGGGTAGGGCCGATACATATAAATTTTATTCAAATTAGAAAACTTGAATACAAATTCCGACCGATCAACCAACGCGACAAAATTCAAACACAGGTATTTGAATGGAGCACTGACATACGACAAACCGGACGTTAACGACCAATTTTGTTGCCGAACGACTTGTCAACTAAGTTAAGGGTTTAGCCACTGGGTTGCACTGCTCCCCTCAAATAATAGTAGAGTAGAGAGAGATCGCCAAATCGAAATTCGACTACAATTTATTGAAATTTGAATTTGAAACGTAACGGAATGTACGCGCCCGTCTTGTGTGTCTATGACGTGTGCATGTCAAAGAACTCAAACTAATGGGTGTGCGTGTCATGTTTTTGATGAATTTCATGCATTTCTAATGCATTTCATTTAAATAATATTGGAATTTGTGGATTCTTCTCGATATAAACTTTAGTTACGCCAAATTTCAAACGGCTCCGTTCGCGTTGTGAGTTGTAAATTGTGCCCAAAATTTTCGATTCACGAATCAAGCTATCAAAATTAAACACTTCCCAAGAAGATACCCTCCTGAGTGTCAACGGTGAGCAAACTCATTAGAAACGTCACAACTTGGCTGCAGCGTTGCCTGTCAGTGTCTGGGGATGTTCCGTCTCTGTCACACTTATGGAGATCCGGGGCTCGGGGACTCTCCGTCTCTATCACAATTCGAGCTGGTGGTAATTGATTAGCAGCGTGTCTGGCATACTTCTGGAGTGTGTAGGTACATATTTGAAAGAAGTATTGTAAGAAGTAGTAGTGACAAACTGGATTATTGTTTATCGTTTCGATGTTCAACCAGGATCTCTCAGGTTTCTCGAAATTTGTGCTCAGCCCTGGGGTAACCTACAGTCTACGTATAAACTTGACAATTATCAAAAGGTTACGTCGACCTGTACACCAGCTTGGTGGCCTACATCCCTCTCATTGTGAGAGGAGACCCGACCCGCCAGTGGGTCATTAATGGGTTACTGACATGTCGACCTACAGCAGCCCTATCACGCGCTTTCGTCACGTCATCAAAACACCGCTTCGCCTCCATCTCCTCCACGCTTTTATCACACAAACCAATATGATTGCTAGCAACTTATCAAATCTCGAGGGGGTGTTTAAGACGAACAAGATGTTATGGGGGAAAATAAAAAAAGAAGTTAAGTATAATACGTACATATACGAAAACTCCTCTGCGACGGAAACGATCGTGCGAGATCAAAGAAAATAAGTCGGAGTGCTCCGTAATTGAAGTGTAGTCAGCAAATTAAACGTTGGAGTGTTAAAAAACTTGAATTGGAAGCTTAATTTTAACATAAAAAAATAGTCTGACAAATTTACACTGACGTCGACAACTTGAAAACATCAACGAACGGTGACAGCCCACTGGATAAGAATGAGCCTTTTAATCAAGGGGCCTGGTTCCTAAACTCCTAATTTATTCCAGTGGCGCGCATCAACTATATTACATATTAGTTTTTTGGAAGTAATATGTACTTTATAAAATTAAATGTCTAACGCTGTAACGGTGAATAGTACGACAGCTAGTACGACATCATGCCGTATGTTGTCAGTTGAGCAGTAAATGCTTTTTTACATCAAGTCATCTATAGACAGGAGCACCAGAGGAATCGCCAGTACGTTGCCCGATTTGAAAGAGAGCAAAAAAGGCCTCAAGATTTCGAATTCCTTTAGCATTGTTTTGCCGACGGTACCATAAAAAGCTACAGGTATGAACGGGGAGCTTCGCCAAATTGGTATAGGCGCGCCGCACAGCACGACAGAAGTGCTCCGCTAACTACCTACGAGTAAATTGAGACTTTCATTCATTGCCATTTTATTTTTAGTTTCTGTTTAAAATTACGGATCTCAGTACCTTTGAATAGGAATATTGAACAAAGTATGAAGTACAAAAAAGGTTATAAAAGGGACCAACTAAGAAAAATAAATAAAAAAGCCTACAATGCCGCGGAATTAATTATTTAATTTTCACTGTCATTTTTACCCTAATTCAAATCGATAGTGACAACTATAAATTCAATGTCGCCATATTCTTTAAAAAGAAAATCTATCTGCGATCTAGAACCAGCGGTTTGCAGTCGGCACCAAATTGGTGTAGGCGCCCCATACAACGCGACAGCAAACCTGACTAACGAACTGAATTGACACTTTTTGATTCGTCTCTATTCACACTTTTAGCTACAATTTTAAACGGTGAATCTCGGTAACTATAAATTGGAAATTTCCCATCCAAGTTTTGAAAACTTTACAAAACTTTGAATTTCTCTTACCTCCTACTACTACCTATTATAAATGCGAATTTTTGTTAGTATGGATAGATGTTTGTTACTCTTTCACGCAAAAACGGCTGAACAGATTTTGATGAAATTTGGTACACAGATAGATCATAGCCTGGATTAACATATAGGATACTTTTTATCCTTCTCTGCACCAAGTTCTAAAATCCACGCGCGCAAAGCCAATTTTCAAAATATAATTCCAAGGAATTCACTCGCTTGTCATCCACCAAATCGCACTCCTACTCTCACGTCATCCACCAATACGCACTAGGCCAGCGTGGTGGACTAAGGCTTCTCATTGTATCCTTCTCATTGTAAAAGGAGAACCGATCCTGCAATGGGTCTTATCGCTTAAAGACAACTGTCACGTCTTTTAGTAGGTATTTCCCCTAGCCCGTTATTTGCACTTACAACAATATTTCACTAGTCCGAACTTAATTATCTATGAATGAACGTTTTCCTAGTCGGCCGGGCTCTATAGGGGTTGTTAAGTGTTTGGTCACTTTGTGGTCGGGAGGGTCTAATGTACCCCGGAACGCGGGCCAATTTATTAACGCACATTTATCTTGTACGATGAATTATAAAATACACTTGTACGTGTCTTTAGTAACTGTAAATTTAAAACTATTGTTTAAAATTAAAAAATAAGATTTTTTTGTTTTCTTTTTGTCTAGACAAGTATCTATGCAATCAAACAGTATCTATTTATTTATTATTTATGAACCGTGAAGCAACAGTCCAAAGGCGGACTTAATAGCTAAAAAATAATTCTTAGCCAGTCAAACATTTAGTAGTCGGTGTTGTGTAGAAATCCTCTATCCATATCCGAAAATCGGTTATTAAAGCTTTAGAATATAACTTCTGTGAACGCTCATTAAAAATTATTTGAAAAAAAAAAAACGCGCAAGATACAATACAATACAATCCCGAATATATTTCCCAAGACACAATTGCTAGCACGGTTTGTTAACCCTCCATTCTTTTCATTTACCGCGATCGCAAAAAGACCGCTCCAATCTTGTTCTACGCGCACCCCGCTCCGCCGATGTAACCGGTGAACGCTGAATAATTCACGCATTAATTTGTTGGGGTCATATCGACCGAGCGCATAAAAAATTGCCAGTCAAACCTTTGGTAGTGTGGGAGTGTAGAAAATTGTAGAACATTCATTAAAAAAAAAAACCAACACGCAAGATACAATATCCCCGAAAACATTTCCCAAGACACAATTGCTAGCACGGTTTGTTAACCCTCCATTCGTTTCATTTACCGCGATCGCAAAAGACCGCTCCAATCTCGCGCACCCCGCTCCGCCGATGTAACCGGTGAACGCTGAATAATTCACGCATTAATTTGTTGGGCTCGTATCAACGACTGCATAGTCAAATAGACACCTCATGCTAGGCGAACGCTTTAGACAACACATTATGTTGACGCTTGTAACCTCAACGATGGCTATGTTTTATGGTCTCAAAAAGAGAAAAAAGAAATTGACACGCTGTCAAGATTTTCATAAATTAATTTTCTTACCTAACCCAACATATATCTAAATATTACTTTTATGCCAAATATTACTTTTTAAAACTCAAAGTCTTTTCTTATGCTCCTGACGGAATACATTACACTTAAAAGTCTCATCCACAGGACGACGAGCGCGAAATCTATGCTAGTACCGACCACTTCCTTAACCCCTGTACATAGTTGCGATCGGAACTAATTCCAATATGTCAGTAGGAACATGGCTGTTATCAAATTTGTTTAGAGCACATCTTACAGTGGTCAGATCACTAGTTCGAAACACATGGGATATCGCGATCGCTGACCAATCACGATGCTTATTTTTCTTTTTCCCTCCCTCTCGCCTTAGTGCTTTGACTGAATTGTTCCTTCGTAGAAACCATGACATGCAGACACCGCATAGTTTAGGCATTAGGTTCTGTGGTCGTTGTGCTACGCGCACCCCGCTTTAGTAGAGTATGTAACCGGTGAACGCTGAATTGATTTCGCTTTAATTTGTTGGGGTCGTGTCGACCG
Source organism: Erynnis tages (assembly GCA_905147235.1). Lineage (NCBI taxonomy): Eukaryota > Metazoa > Arthropoda > Insecta > Lepidoptera > Hesperiidae > Erynnis > Erynnis tages. The sequence goes on from LR990097.1 coordinate 1,091,548, forward strand.
AGCGCATAACAAACGCGGCGCAGACAGTCCGCGGCGGTCCACTTGCTATAACAGACAATTTTCCGTTGCAAACTTTGAGCATACCAAACACCATCTTACATCCCAAAAACACGGGTCAATTCGTAACTATACGAGTACAGAATTAATGTAAATCCCACGGCCCTTCCAAGGCACCGAAGGTCTGATAGTAATCGGGAAACGTCTGAATATTTAAGATGATTCCCTCTTTGCTCCAGATTCATACCTTCGTTGGCGAGAAAATAAAGATAAATGACCCCTACAACGGTATTAAGGTTGTTTATTAAACAGATGAGGGGAATTGTTGGGTGTGGAACGAAAATTATTACCCCGCATTGCTTTCGAGATTCTCTTGCCTTTTGTGGATTTAAGAACTCGGTCCGGAGGGATAAAAAATGTTAAACCAGGTTTAAAATTACTTGCATACCAAATTTCATCCAAATCCGTGCAGCCGTTTTTGCGTGAAAGAGAAACATAAATCTAACAATCCATCCATCGATCCCCATAAATTTTCACATTTATAATATTTGCAGGCTCAAAAACAGTTGCAGCTCATAGTGTTAGGTACCTATAACTTCTCACACGGGCATTTCTCCATTTAAAATTAGTATTAATAAGAGCACTTGTGCTATAAATTGTTTAAATTCATAACGGTTCAGGTGGCGCTACCTAGAGCTCCTAGTGCATAAACTGTAGTAAGTACTAATAAATTGTATTCGTTTCTCTCAGGTCACCGGCTCGCAGGAGTTCTTCACAATGTTCTCAAAGGAATGTGAAGTCCACCGACCTGCAGTAGACCAGCGTGGTGGACTAAAGCCTACATCCCTCTCATTGTAAGAGGAGACCCAATCCTGTACTGGGTCATTAATGAATTACTAACAACAACATGAAAAATCGTGTACGAGTATGTTCATAGTATATTACTGCAAAGGTTCAATTCAGAAAGAAGAACAGATTTTTTTAGAAACCAATATTTCCATAACAAATGTTACGAAATTCCAACGCAGTTCTCCAAAATCCCAACTTATTTCTTCACTTCAAACGTTTCCAAAACCGTTTCTCCGAGGATGGGCGCTACAGACGCGTCCGCTTTCGGCTGGAAAGTGGAAATGGACAGAATTCAATTTCAAACTGGAGTTTCTGGAGTACATCGACTGTACAGCTTGTGTCAGTTTATCATACGAAGGAATTCTATTTCCAATTCTTTCATTTCTTCAATAGCGAAACCAGTTTGGTAGTCACAATTACATTATTTAACGAAGGTTAGAAATAAAAAAGTAGGTAATCACTAACACTTACGTATGCCTGTTTATATGCATGCTAAAGATTTTATATGTTAAGACGGAGTGTCAAAATATCAAAAATGGTACAAATAAAATAAGGGCTACAAATAATTATTTGTGAAACGCGATTAAAAGTTAAATAACGCGAAATTAGGAAAAAACTTGAGTTATTTACAGGAAAAAATTTCTCTTACTTACTCTCAATTCCAACTGAAATTCATATAACTAACATAGTTACACTGCCTAGAGTGAGTTTGACGGCGAAATAAGAAAATAATTTGAGTTTTTACCCCGAAAATTTTTCGCTTGTTTTTTCTCAATTTCAACTAAAATGCATATAACTATCATAATTACACTGCCTAGAGTGAGTTTGACGGCGAAATAAGAAAATAATTTGAGTTTTTTCCGCGAGAATTTTTCTCTTATTTTTTCTCAATTTCAACTAAAATGCATGTAACTATCATAGTTACACTGCCTAGAGTGAGTTTGATGGCGAAATAAAAAAAATAATTTTAGTTTTTTTCCCAAAAATTTTTATCTTATTTTTTCTCAATTTTAACTAAAATACATATAATTATCATAGTTACACTGTCTACAGTGAGTTTGACGGCGAAATAAGAAACTAATTTGAGTTTTTTCCCTAAAATTTTTTCTCTTATTTTTTCTCAATTTCAACTAAAATGCATATAACTATCATAATTACACTGCCTAGAGTGAGTTTGACGGCGAAATAAGAAAATAATTTGAGCTTTTCCCCGAAAATTTTTCTCTTATTTTTTCTCAATTTCAACTAAAATGCATATAACTATCATAGTTACACTGCCTAGAGTGAGTTTGACGGCGAAATAAGGAAAACAGTTGAGTTATTTACAGGAAAAAAATTCTCTTGTTTACACTCATTTTTAACTGAAATACATATAACTTATGTGTTATACATAAAAGACAGATTTTCTTCATTTTTTAAACGGATTTTTTCAATTAAGTTTCCTACCTGACTACGGCGAAGCAAAAAGGACCGAAGAAGAAAGGAAGGTTACTTTAAGAAAGTAACATACAATGGCATGCAGGCTATATATGAAAATTTACTTCAACCAATTTTCTGAGGAATATACGCTACGATGTAATTTTCTACTAGTAATTTTAATACGTATTTCAAACGTGAACTTAACAACGCAATCCATTCAAACAAATGTCGCGACGTCGTACATAATCGTATGTACCTACACATTACACTGGCAACACACATTCTCTTTGAAGCGAAATAAAACGTTACTCTTACCTGTCACAATATGTCACATTTTGCTGTTGTACTGTAAATCACACATGCCTGCGCCGACCATATGGCGCGCCTCGTTCATTCTTATTAGAACCGTTGTGATCAAATTTAAACCTAATTCCAATAGGCGTAGAGTTGAAGATTAATTTTTGGCGGGTCAAGATTAATTGGTCGGGGGATTTCGCGAAATTATTCCCGGTGTGCTTTCGAGAGTTTGAGACGACGATTATTCACATGTAACACGCGTACAGTAGCTATTGTAGGGAGTGAGTAAAATTTAACAACGTTGAAACTGGTTGGAAGACAGATATCGGTACAGCAGAGAGGCTAGTGAACATTGTAAACTCTTCGTATTTGTCTTCGATCAACAATACACTAGATTTCGGGTCGGCGCAAAAAATACGTCTCGGTGAATAACAGCTCACTTGAAATGTGAGCTCTTATTTTATTTAGTTCGCTTGTAAAAGAGCCAATATAAACACGTGTCACAATGCCGCAATGTGAATTCAAAAGTTGCAAAAATAATGCCCGAAGGAACAATTTAACGGCCGGAGTGTCTTACTTTCGGTAAGTACATGTAGAATAAGTTGTATTTTATGCTTTAAACTAACAAATAATATCAAATTTAAATCAAAATTACCGATTTTATATCACCGCTACAAATGTTTGACCAACGTTGGCGCAAAATTGTGTGTAACAGAACAATAGATGCATGGAGTAGATTTGTATTGTAATAATTTATTTGTTACTAGATCTTTAAAATTGGTTAATACAAACTTTGTGTCTGTTTGTTGGACTTTCATAAGATACTTAGCTTTCCTTTTTTTATTTTAGCTTTCCGAGCAATTCGTTTACGTGTGCAGAATGGATCTCGACTTTCTATGGACATCAGTTTTAAAATTATATATTGACAAGAATGTGTTTCCTGGAGGAGATAAACACAATCACGAAATTAATTTACTCAAATCAGTGGTTCAAAAATTTATTGACGTCAGGTTACATTATATATTTAAAAAAGCTACCGATATTTAATTATTATTTTGATCTAATTATTGCACTAAACTGTACATGTATTATGAAGATTGTAAACATGAATATAAAGATATTGTAGAATTTAGTGATATTTTTATTTGTGACAAAAAACTATTGTCGATTCGCACTTTTACCACCCTTTGTTCCCATTCATCCACATCTGCACACAGTATGTCTAAATAGTCCATTGAAATGTTACATTTTTTAGGCCTTACCTTGCGTTTTTTAGAGGACGCAATTTTATTTTTTTGATGTGTAGGGGGGATCAGTGTAAAGCTAAAACCAAGTTTGTGGGGTCGCCGCACTTGTCCCACGGCCGCCATCTTGAAAATAGGGGTTGAAATGGTTTTTACGATATATCTCTTAAACTATTTATCTGATTAAAAAAATTTAATAACATTTTTTATTTCAAATTAAATCTTCTACAACTTTGATTCAGTAACTTTTTGTCGTAGAACTATAAATAAAAAAGTTATAAGCGAAAATGTTCAGAAATTCGAGAAAAAAATTTATGTTTTTCGATCTTTTGCAAATGCAAAGGAAACTGTGGAGCGAGGTGTGGATGTCGAAAAGCAGGGCTGAAATGTTCTGCAGTGTGCTTCCATTGTTCTGGAGAGACTTGCTGCTATGTAATGGGGTTCTCAGAATTAATAAATGAAATGAATTTGATGATGAACCGCCGACATTAACACCCCTTCCTTCTCCAGTTCTCCCACTGATATTTTATTCAGAATCAGATGCTGAGCCGCAGCCTGGTCCATCGAAAACTCTAAGTTCTAATTTAGAAAATCACCGTGAATTATGCCTATTGGGGATACTACGTAAAAAAAAACGCGCCTCAAGACTCTACCTCGTGGCTGATGACACATTATTAGAACACACGTATAATATATGTATAGTTAAGAGTACTGAAAAATAGTACTCACTTCGGAGCGCTGTAAAACATTAGCTATTGACTTAATGAAAAAATGTTGCTTATAAAAGTTGTTTCTCGAAAAACGATCTACAAAAATGGTATAATATCATTTTTTCGTAAAATGATAAAAAAAAGTTATATCGAAAAATATAATTTTTTGAATTTCTGAACATTTTCGCTTATAACCTTTTTATTTATAGTTTTACGACAAAAAGTTACTGGACCAAAGTTGTAGAAAATTTAATTTGCAACAAAAAATGTTATTAAATTTTTTTTATCAGATAAATAGTTTAAGAGATATATCGTAAAAACCATTTCAACCCCTATTTTCAAGATGGCGGCCGTGGGACAAGTGCGGCGACCCCACAAACTTGGTTTTAGCTTTATAATGACCTACACATCAAAAAAATAAAATTGCGTCCTCTAAAAAACGCAACCCCAAATGTAACTTTTCAATGGACTAAAACACGACCGTACTTTCAATATTACGGTTTGTGATACCCTAAAACCCAGAAGAATATCTTGTTCACATTCATCCACATCTGTACACAGTATGCCTAAATACGACTACAATACTAAGGTACCTACTAGCTACAACAGCGATAGACACCTTGGCCAAAAACATATTATACATACACATAAATAAACATACACACAACAAAACGGTAACAAAATAACATATATGTATGTATACTATCAAAAATACTCGTAGATGCCCAAAATATAAATAATTTTAACTAAACTTTCGTGCATGATAATATACTAAATTATTTTTGTGTTCAACGCGACTCCATACCTTCTGTAGTTAAATTTGTGGAAGCAAACTGAAACGAAACCAAACCGAAAATTAAGGTTGATTTCACATAAAATGTTGTTTAACTTATGTCTTTTCATTTCTAAGTGACGGGAGTAATTTATTGCTTTGCTCGTTTTTCGTGACGAATGATTGTAAGAAAAGGAATATTTTGAAGAATTGCTACCTTATTGCTAGGCGTCATGGTTGTAATTAGGTTGAACTTACAACTGTTTTAAAACGTTTGTTTTATTTCGTTAGTAAACAAATGAAGATGTATAAGTATGTATTCACGCGGACAGTATAAGTTTTGATTTTGTACGTGACCCGATATCTAGTGTATTGTTGATCGAAGGTATTTGTACGAAAGACGTCTAGCTTCGGGTCTTAGTTAAGGGCATGTTCACACACGGGTTTTAGATTTTTTATTCAGCGGACAAGTTCTCATTATTATCATCTCATTTCGAAGGCTTCCAAATTCAACAGGTGAGCAATGCGTTGGGAATCTACCACTAACTCTTTAAACCTGCATATTTGAGGTCTTACCTTTCGGACACTTAGAAATCTTGTTTCCCCACGGAACAGGAAATAGGAAATTCAGTTCCATCAACGCTAGCAGACCAATGCTTTGGTGACATACGAATATGGGATACGGAGTCCTTAATGTGAACAAAATATTAACAAAAAATCCTAACCCTCCAGCTTTTTACGGTCGTTCTTTTCTCCCAGTCAATGTAACAATCGGTTATTCTGTACCTTTCATCTAAATTAATACCCATGTATTGTTTTTTGTCCGACGTCAAAAATTCAAATTGAATACTTTAAATAGTATTCTTATAAATTTAAAAAGGTATTTTTAGTTGTCAGTAACCCATTAATGACCCACTGGCGGGTCGGGTCTCCTCTCACAATGAGAGGGATGTAGGCCTTAGTCCACCACGCTGACCTACTGCGGGTTGGTGGACTTCACATGCCTTTGAGAACATTTTTATTGTGAACTCTCAGGCATGCAGGTTTCCTCACGATGTTTTCCTTCACCGTAACAGCAGGTGATATTTAATTTTATAAATCGCACATAACTTTTTTACAAAGTCATTGGTGCCACTGGGATTCGAACCCGGACCCCTCGATTCGAGGTCGAATTCTAAGCCACTAGGCTATCATCGCATTTTTAGTTAGAAAAAAATATTTGTAATCGAATGGAAAATTGTGCCTCAATAAAACAGCTGTGTCAATAAAACAAACATTGCACTATTGTCTAGACTTCACCAGCGCTATTGACTAGCTACACTATTAGCGACTGGACACAAGTTAGTCGTGGCGGCAAATATTGACTAACTGTTAGAGGCCGCAGCGATGCGGTTCTCCGGACGTCCGTTCGGTGGTCGTTAAGCAACTGTTGTTGTTGTTGTTGTTGTTGCGTTGTTGTATTTGTTGTTGTGTTGTTATTTACGTTCGAGATAGGAAGCTGGAATATTTCCTTGTGCGGAGAAACATCGATCGATCACTACACTGTAGTTTATTTACGTCTTTTATTTACGCATTTACCGATTGGTCTAAAGTAAAACAGATCAATCAATTATATTCAGCAGGCAGACCACCAGAACCATTGGAATACCATTCCACTTTAATCCTACTAATATTATGTCTAACAGATGTAGGTACGCCAATGAAACTACATCGGAAAATCATAATGATGCCATTGTAACTCCATTGACTACCAAAACTGTTAAATGTGACAATGATGTATTCAGAATGAAACCATTATGAGACGATTATAACACAATCGTAAAAGTAGACCACAGATGTTAAGGGGTCCCTACGACCCACGACAACCAAATCAAAGACAACCTCAAAATAAATTGCATTAAGCTTCACGCCCGCTACTTAGAATCTACGTAAAGTGCCGTGTAACTACAACATATCCCGTGGGTACTCGTATCGTACTTAATTTATGAGCGCTGGGTGTTTTAAAACTAATGTTAGAACGGACTTTCACGGGGCCGGGTGGTACACTCTGGGAATTATTACTATGGTATTTTAGTATTTTATTAAAACTTTCATGGATTTTTGTTTTCAACCTTTCTATTTTTGATTCTACGATTAGGCCCCGCGTTAACATATAAGTTAAGAAATTGTGAAAAAAGAAAGAAGTAGACTGATTACAGCATCACACACAAAGACAATGATGCTTTAACGCACGCTCATTTACGGACGTCAGATTCCCTACTATTTATCTAAGACAGAAGATACCCTACTGTAGGTCATCCTTGTCTGACATAAACCTGTGAACATTGCAACACGAGTGTTGGACATAAATTTTATTTACGAGCGCTCCACCTCGCTGCAATGACTCTCTTGAACAGGACATGAATGGCGACGCGGCATACGGCTGCGGCATGCGGCGCTTGTGGCTGCGGTATGCGGCTTGTGGCTGCGGCATGCGGTTCGAAATTAAAATTAAATTAAATTAATGTACATTAGGTCAGCGGCTCTCAATCCATTTTAGTTACGCGGCTACAAAATAAAATAAAAAACTGGATTACTGATACTGTGTAATACACACAATGTTAGATAGTTACATCTAGTACATTCGTTCTTAGCAGCCTAAAAGCCTTTGCTGTTGAAACTCGTTGGAGAACCTATCTATAATTTTTACGCCTTACTCTAGTAACCCGCATCTATAGTGGAACAGCATCCTCAATTCCGACCAGTAAAATATAAAAAAAGTTCGTAGTTGTAAAAAATATAGGAATTCTAAAATTTTCCGGACAAAATTGAGTGGATTATCCACTACAGTACTAACGTTAAGACGCAGGCCGCATACGCCGCGAACGCAGGCCGCAGACCACTACTTCTTAATAGCTAAAAGACACTCTGCGTTTATTATTTATGTTTCCTTAAGTCTGAAGGAAATTGCACAAAATTGCACCCCGCATTTCTGCGCCGTTTTATTATCGGACAAAAGAATCCTTTGTTCCGAGATCGCAGTAATTATAATATCAGTGGTTATTTTTCAGATGAGTATTGTAGCGTTTGAAAACCGGTGATAGCCCAGTGGCTTAGAATTCGACCTCGAATCGAGGGGTCCGGGTTCGAATCCCAGTGGCACGCACCAATGACTGTAAAAAAGTTATGTGCGCTTTATAAAATTAAATATCACCTGCTGTTACGGTGTAGGAAAACATCGTGAGGAAACCTGCATGCCTGAGAGTTCAAAAAAAATGTTCTCAAAGGCATGTGAAGTCCACCAACCCGCATTAGGCCAGCGTGGTGGACTAAGGCCTACATCCCTCTCATTGTGAGAGGAAACCCGACCCTGTAGTGGGTCATTAATGGGTTACTGACATTGTAGCGTTTTTGGTCCGCTTTCGAGGTCTGTTGGTAGTATAAGAGTGGTAGTATGGAGAGAGCTATGCTTGGTAACTTATTTTCAACGCGACGTATGAGAGATGAAATCTATAGACGAAAAGGAGTAACCGACATAGATCCCGAATAATATCGTTCGAAGGACCCAGAACCCGTTAAGAAAGATCCTCGTAACAAATCAAATCTTCATTTTACTTTCAATTTCAATTTGTTTGAATACCCTCCTTTAATTATAAATAAATAAATTTACTCTAAAAGCAAAATCTAAATGATTGTTGGTTTATCTAAATTATCTAACCTTATTCGTCCCAAGATACGCCTAACGAAATATTATTATGTCTCTGAGTTATTTATCAAAAAATAGAATAGCATTTTCTTTTTAGAAAAAAATATTCTCCAGTCTGCGATGTAGTCTACAAAGGCTTCTTCCACTTTGATAAAAGATAATCTTTTTACGGCCAGTTAAACCTGAGCTTGTCCGCGTGTAATCACGTTATCTTTCAAAATACTATTTCGCTTTGATATGAAATAATCTGATAGTTCGTAAACGAGGATCATTGCATTATTCTCGAATGAAAGAGGGATATACTCGTAATTTTGCTGACTGAGGAAATAATTACATTTTTCGTCTTGGAAGATTTTTTACATCAGTCTCCAGTTTTCCTTACGTTAACTGAACTACATTGTGAGCTGTCTTCAACCCATAATAACCCACTACTGGGTTTCGTCCCACAATGAGAAGGATGTAGGCGAATTTCATTCTTACGAAATCTTGTACAAAGTTCACCTTAAACTCAAAACTCAAACTCAAAAGCTTTTATTCATTATTAGGTACAATTTGTGCACACTTAATGAAAGTCATACAGATAAATTATACATTCTACATTTATCCGCTTTGATCGCCCCTCAGGCAAAGCGAAGACTTGGAGAAAAAAACGGGCGGAAAAAAACTCCCAGCACTCTTTTAAAAGTAAAAAAAACTTAGTCTATAGTGCAGTATGGCTAGGTCCAATAAAGGAACACACGTGACAGCTATCGTGTGTGTCAATATCGCCTCATTGCCATCCGTCCATCATGCCGGCCTAGTGCGGGTTGGTGGACTTCACATGCCTTTGAGAACGTAACGTAACGAACGTAAGGTACAATAACGGGTGAGCTTCTATAACTTTATTACGTTGGCCCACTGCGTATCTAACGTCATAAACAGAACGCAATTGAGCAATTTCCATTAATTACATAAATCTCAGTCGCGTGAGTCACCAGATATGGGCGGAGTCGCGCGCGTGCGTCTCGCTATTTGCGTCCGCGTCGCGCGCTGATAGACGTGCCTAAGGAAGTAAGCACACCCGTGAAAAGGCGAAAATTTCATCACACATTTAAATTCAAGATAAAAATGGCTGCAACCCTTTTATTGGTAAAATGGCTGCAACCCACTGTTGGGCACAGCTCTCTGCCAAACATAGGAGGAAGACTGGAATATGCTTACTCCACCACATTGCTCCAATGCTAGACTACAAGCCCATTAACAAAATTTACCTGTGAAATGAACCAACGTGAATAACGCTTAGAAGGCTGTTGCTATATCAGAAAATAACTCTGAGCACTATGCGGTCATTTCTGAGCGGTACACCTGGTACATGATCAGATATAAGGGTTGCGACCCTTGGCTTTTGAGCCCTCCCTTGGAAATATGTACGGCGTTTATGGATAAAGTATCTGTATATGTATACAAAAGGAATTACACAAATGCCGTGCAGTAATAAATGAACTATATGACCTATAGGACATAGGACCTAAACCTAACCTAGCAACTGATTACAGCCTTCTAAGCGTTATTCACGTTGGTTCATTTCACAGGTAAATTTTGTTCATGGGCTTGTAGTCTATGCGGATCGGTGGAGAAACTGGCTAGGGACCAACCTGGGGCTTGATTCTGTATGACCATTCACACTCGTATCGCGGCAATGTCGTGTCTTGCCCGTGATAAAAAGTCAAAAAAGGCTTAAAAGTCAAATATCGTGACAATCTATTGTGTGCCTTATAGAATAGACATTAAGGTTCCTTGTCGTGCCGAGTTCATGAAATGACATACGGTTGGATGACACACGATATCGGCACGAAATCCGAATGGTCATACAGAATAAGCCCCCTGATCTATCGAATCTACTCGAGCGGCTATTTGGTTTGCTTCTACTACATATGTAAGACAAAGACAAAGACAAAACGTTTATTTGCACATAGGTATAACAGCGGTGATGGCCCAGTGGCTTAGAAATCGACCTCGAGTCAAGGGGTCCGGGTTCGAATCCCAGTGGCTACCAATGACTTTGTAAAAAAGTTATGTGCGCTTTATAAAAATTAAATATCACCCGCTGTTACGGTGAAGGAAAACATCGTGAGGAAACCTGCATGCCTGAGAGTTCACAAAAAAAAATGTTCTCAAAGGTATGTTCGTCCACCAACCCGCAGTAGTGGTGCGTGGTGGACGGCGGCCTACATCCTTCTCATTACGAGAAGGAGACCCGACCCTGTAGTGGGTCATTAATGGGTTACTGACAAGGTATAACATTAGCGTAAGACCAACGTGTTGCGAGTGACCCATGTTGCCGCCAAACGACTTTTGTCACTTAGGACAAGGGGTAAGACCAAACACTAAACAGTTTCGTGGACAGTGTGCGCCCACCACGAAATAATTAGATGACCTTTTTTATTGGCTCCGTCGAGACGATTTAATTGCGTGCGGCGGAGACGTCCCGGCGTGCGGGACGGATATAAATAATTTGTTTATTGCATTATAATGTGTATGACTGTACGCTACGCGATTCAGATTACACCGCACTGTTCAGATAACATGTGCAGTTCTAGAGTTCTACAGACTGACGATGACGGTCTAACTTATAGATTTCCATCAAACAAACTCATGTGGCATTGACAATTGATCGAGCCATTGTCGAAAACTGCTTTAAGGCACTATTTTTCGAAGATGGCGGCTCACGCGCAAAAGATACGAGGTGCCAATGTTGAAATTCGGCAAGAGCAGATCAAAATCTATAAAGGTACCGATTTTCAAAACTTCCGGAAAATTTTCCACCTTATTTTCCACCCAACCGCCTTTATTCGGACCAAATGTCTGGGCTGAGACCACCTTTATACCGACCAAGTGGACTGAAGACATTTACAGGCAAAGCAGTTATAATATAAACCACACATTCGAGGGAAAATAAATTAATCGAATGAGTAGGTACAAACGTACAGTGAAAGAAAGTTCTTCTATTCACGAGTGAATGAGAGATGTAGGAAATACTTTCCGACAGTGTCAAAAATGCCACAATTTGTAAACCATTAGGTACAACAGAACACGTGTTAAGTCTCGCCTACGTGTCACGTCGTGCGATGTAAATATAGTTGGACGGTAGGGTTGCCAACGGCGGCATCGGGATAGACAAATTAGAAATTAGACAACCAGACTTATCTTATAAAGCGCGCATAGCCCTGCGACAATTCGCCGTTTCAAGCTATCATTATCGGTAACTCATTAAGAACCCACTGCAGGGTTACTTCTCCTCTCACAATGAGAGAGAGGCCCTAGCGCTAATTGGCTGTTGCAATACGACACAACCGAACGACCAATTAACACGACAAAATCAAGATACAGCTTTTTGCATGGAGCTGTCGTAACTGAAACACGACAAATGGACACAATGACATTGTCATACGACCAAATTATTGCGAGCGACCAATTTTGTACAGGGTATAAGACGTCATGATTTATTAAGAAGACGCAAAGAACAGGCTCTTTCATGGCCGGCTATGAGTAAAGTGGATCAAACCTCTTCAGAATTAAAAGATTCTACGAAATGTAATTTTTTGTAACTAGTGAGAACCCTAGTCCCGACCGGCATCTCCGAAGACACATTTATACATACTTGATGAGCCGTCCGGAAGATGTGTAACATTACTCGCAAATAACTTTATAACTCGACGACTTGTGATCTCCATTGTAATTGGCGATAAAATTGAGATATTACGCGACAAATTTCGTGTAATTGATTTACGTCGACGCGTAATAACTTTATAACTCGTCGGTTTGTGATCTCGGATAGGTGATGAAATTGATATACAATGGTACCAATTCTATGAGTCATTGTTTATTGCCGTTTACGTAGAATAACTTTATAGTTCGGATGGATATTATTTTAATTGTTAGTAAAATTGAGATATTACGCGACAAGTTTTGATTTGTATCTCTAACATCAATTTTACCTCAGATCTTAGAACAATTAATTTTGTGTTTAGAAACAATTAAATAACTTGTTGCATATCTTACGCCGAATTGATAACCAAATAGTAATAAGAATTTTTCATGTAAGTGAATTTTAGTATTCTTGGAAGAATAAAGAACTTATCTTAAACCTGAAAAAACCAATTCTAATCCTTCCCAACCACATTATTTCAGCGCAACAATACAATAAATCCTCCCGGAGAACGAGTCTCTAAAGCCATTACACACATTGTATTAGCTCCTACACACAATGTAGCCACCGTTTCGTAAATAAACTCCTCGTCTGTCAATTTACTTGTGACATTTACAGCGCTAGTGCATCATAGCTGATTGGATGTTACCTAGAACGCGACTGAATTGGAATACACCCAAATTTAAAACATTGAAGTTGTATTGATGTTGTTTCATAATTTACAAACGCAAGTACAAAACTTTTAGGTGGAAAAGCCATAGTAACTCATCCGCGGAGGTACCTTACCGCCAGCCTCTTAACCCGTCGTAAAGCAGCATAGTCTTCACGTCTTGTGTTGCGTCTGGGGAGGTGTGGTTGTCGGGGATACTTTATTTGAGGCTAACATCTTAGTCCTCAGTAGCAAAGCACCCTCCTAAATCCTCGGGTAGGATTTTTTCTCTATTTGCGGTTGGATACGGGCGTTAATGGGCTGCAGTGACCACGTAACATCAGGTAGCATGCAGCTTTTGCTACTCAATCACTATAAAATTACAAAATCACTTTCGGATTGGACACTAGCCCGTATCTCCGCCCTTCCAATCTTAAATATTCGTCTGTCAATTTACTCCTGACATTTAAGTTGTATTTATATTTCTTTGCAACAATCCGCACACGTAGAACTTGTTTTGGTATGGACCCACCACCCTCCCTTATCTCTCTGATATACCATAACAACTTATTCCAATAGTACACGACACGTGTTTCGCCCTAAAACGGAACATCATCAGGTGATGTGGACTCTACAACGGTTGGTTGCTCAGCAACCTCAGCAAGAGAGATAAGGGACGGTGGTGGGTCCATACCAAAACAAGTTCCACGTGTGCGGATTGTTGCAAAGAAATATAAATACAACTTAAATAACAATGGATTTCCGCAAAGTAACGCCTGATACAATATAATATTACTCCTGACATTTACACCGACGGGTACATCATTGCACTATATTGTAACATGTTACCCAGAAAGCGTACATTCACAGAATTAGCGGCGACACGTCAAACTAACAGACCCGACGGTGGCCGCTCGACTATAAATAAACGCTATATGACTGAGAGCACTCGTCTTTGAGAGTTATTTGACGTTAACTGGTACGAAAACTACGGAACACGTCTAACGTCTCGAGAAGTGTAGTATAGTTATAATATATGCCTTCACGCAATAGTTGCTTACTGTTCCATATTTCTGTAGGTGAATAATTTAAGTTATAGTTACTAAGATCAGTTAGAACATCTCTGAAATGGTTTGATTTCGGCGGATTGTGGAGGCGACGGTAGAAACCTCACAGATGCAATAAAAATTAATAACGTTTTATTTACCCTCTTAACGCCACACTATGATTCTCTGTGTCATGGGTACCATGGACACATACAAAAGATGAACATAATATACAGACTAATATACAGACAGAAAGAGGAAACACACAAGACAAGAATACACACTCAGACCAGAACCAGAAATTTAAACTGATCATTCAATCTTCTGCTCCGCTAGGAATCAAACCCGGGACCCTCTAATCGACGCGCTATAGTACCTATTTAAAATTTTAAGAATAACTTCAGGTATCGCGAATCTCCAGGCGCATCTAGTTAATTGTAAGCATCTTAACGCAAATGAAATAATCCTATCCAAAAACTAAACTTACAAAATTATCAAACCATCAGATAAAGTACTCGTAGTTAACCAACCCTTCCTCACCGCTCATCACCATTATCATATTTTATTAGGTCCGCCATCCACTAACGTGCGATTCCTCGACTGAAAATAAACAACCGTCCGGGCGGTGGACGGTATACTTGCGGCTCGCCTGATTAAATAAACGCCGGTGTGGTTACATTACACAAAAAGCGGACTAGCCCGAGGTTTGGTTAAATATGTGTTTTTAATTTTATAAAATATCAAATTTTAGCCACGAATTTGAAATGTTTTAAGGAACTGAAGGTTTCGGGATTGTGTAATATTTTTAAACATCAGGTTCATATAAAGTATAAACACTATAATATACTCTGAACACAGAAACCTACATTCCGTTTTGTTTCAACTTTCATATCATACGAGACTGCCCACTTGGACTTTTGATGTCTAGAAAAGGAAAAAAATAAAAAGTATCCATGTGTTAATCCAGGTAATAAATACGTTCATTGAATACGGAATATCATCCAAATCTGTTCAGCCGTTTTTGTGTGAAATAGTATCAAACATCGATCCATCCTTACAAACTTTCACATTTATAATACATAGCAGGTACTATACGATCGTACAAAATATTTCATTTCACAACGGCAACAAGCAATGGAAATCTGCACCTATTCTAAATAAACTTCACAACGAGCATAAAAACTGGGAACTTAAATGTAGACAAGAATCAAAAATTCAGAATCAGCAAATCCGAGGAGTGTTCCTATTTTTGACAAAAAAAAAATCCACCGGCGCGTGGCCCCGGATAATCCTCAGTGAGAGCGAATAAAAATCGCTGAACTAACAATAAAGCTATCTACGAACAGTGAGGCGACGACTTTTCAGTCGCTTAAAGGCAGCTTAGGCGCAGCAGCGCACCGCAGCGTACTGCGGGGATGCGCTTCCGTTTGTATAGAAAACGCATCCACGCGTGTACATGCAGATGCGTTTTTTGTTTGATCGACTGTGCTTGTTTTCTATAAAAATGGTAATACTTACCAACATAAAACGCTAGACGACGCATTCTCGTGCTACGCTGCGTGATGCGGTGGCACCGTTAAAAACGGTTCGCTGTTAAAAATATGTACGGTTGTGCATTTAAAGTCAATTTATGACTGGTATCTTGACTGACTATCTTAGTATTCTTCGAAAAATACCAAATATTTAAGTCCAGTCTGTCCAGTGTACATTCAGCTTTAATCTCCAACATAAAAAAGGCTATAAAGTTTCAACTCAAACTGTAAAGCAACAGAATTCCATGAAGACATCAGTCTCTCTACGGTCTCTAGTCTAGAGGCTAAAGCGTTGTCGCTCGTAATTTTAATCCTATTACACATAAAACTTAAATCCTTTTTTAACGTCGGCTCAACTCGCCGCTTAAGTGATTAAAAAGTCGAAAAATCGCGGGGATCGTCCGTTTAATAGCCGGCCTTAATCCTGAATACGAAATTAGGCCAGGTTCGAGCTCACAAAAGTTTTAAATAACCTACAGTGTTAGGTACAGATACGAAGATATCCGATGCACTGTTAGTTGACTTAGCCAGTTTTTAGCTGGTTCGTTAGTGGACATTTTTCAAAAAGTATCTGGAGCGATCGATCTGCATCTATACAAATAATCAAATACTAATTGGCGGGATTTCAAACGGATATTTCAAAATTGGTCAGGTCTGCATATTTTCTTTTCGAATATTACAAATATACTATTACTCAACATGATTTTATTATGCCTCGAATCCTTTTCGAATGCCTGACAGCTTAACTTAATAACGCTTAAATAACGCTTCACACTCATAACTCCACACTAGGATTCCCAGTTTCGTGGGTGCCATGGACACACAAAAGACAACAACATACACACCCAGACCAGAAACTGAAATTTAAACTCATCATTCAAATCTCTGCTCCGCTGGGAATCGTGCCCAGTACCCTCCGCGCAGCGCAC
This sequence comes from Erynnis tages, assembly GCA_905147235.1. Classification (NCBI taxonomy): domain Eukaryota; kingdom Metazoa; phylum Arthropoda; class Insecta; order Lepidoptera; family Hesperiidae; genus Erynnis; species Erynnis tages. The sequence continues at coordinate 1,108,365 of LR990097.1, forward strand.
TGGTTCTTTACCAACTGAGCCGCTCAGGTCGTCGTATTGGGTTATTACTTGACTGAAGGGGTGGTATGATTGTATGCGGGTGCCTTGCTACGCACGAGGAAATGATGTTCGCCTCAAATAAAGTATCCCGACAGCCACACCTCCCCAGTCGAAACACAACACATGAAGAACATGCTGCTTTACGACGGGTTAAGAGGCTGGCGGTAAGATCCCATCCCGGACGAGCTACTATGGCATTACCACCTAAACAATTTACTCGCTATCTTACCCAAAACGATGATTGGACTCGATAAATACTAACAACACCCTAAGTTGGGCAACATTTTAGTATCAAAGAGGCAGCGTAACGACCTATCTGCGCTCCCAAGCACTTATCTGAGGGCCTGCGAATCCTGCGATAGTATAAGGGCCGATATCCGTTTATCTATCGGCCCTAAACGATAATAATATGAGGTTCTGATCTAGTAGAACTAGAACTTTAAATGAAATCGGGCCACGTTGAAAAATTATTCATAGAAATAAATTGGAAGCGTTTTAGACTAGGCCCAAGGATTTTAAGAGCGGAGTGGAATGGCGTCGATAAGGGGAGACCCACGTCCAGCAGTGGACTACCAAGGAGTGAAAGGAAGGAAGGAGGAGGTTACGAGGCGCGCTGGGATGTAATGTTGAGGTTGAACCACGAGCTAATGTTTTTACGTATCGTCACCAGCTTGAATATCAATCTAACTACTAAGAAAAAATTGAAGAAAGAAAGAAAAGAGTTAAAACTTCAAATAACGAGCCCTATATTTTTGCGTCAAAAAGTAGCACCGGCTAAAGAACTTAGACTAGTCTAATATTATTGTAAGGTATTTTAGACCTACGATTTACTTAAAATTAATTCGAAATACTTAACTCTTAAACAACAGGGGTCGATCCCCTATCAATTTAAATTGTGGAACGAATGGATCTTTTCGAGCGGAGCGAGATGAATCTTGAATAAATCACAGCCCGTATCAAATGTGGCGATCAGTTTAAGTGCTAAAACCACTGATATAAAACTAAACAGATCACGCAAATGTAAGTATTTCCCAAGGAGACAACAAGACAAGACACGTAGAGCGACAGATGTACACCGCGTAAGGCTAGCGTGGTGGAATAAGGCCTATATCCTTCTCATTGTGAGAGGAGATTTGTCCCTGTAGTGGGTCACTAATGCGTCACTGGTGCGTCACCAATGACAGTAGACTGATACTGACACACGATATTGATATCTCTTCGTCTACGATAGCCTGACGGGAACCCAAAGCAGATGTACCTACTGTGCGATAATAATAATATATTATTTTATGAATGACATTCATTAGTGCGCACAATTGTACCTGACAATACATTAAACGCGAACAAGTGAACTAGCTAGCCATCTAACCATGAACCCGCGTCAATACACTCGACCGTTTAACCGTAAAATCGCCAGCATCCAGTGCGAAAGAAAAAAAATCTTCGCTAGAGAGAAACGTAAGTGTTTGAGATAAATCTCGGCGGGCGTCTATTTTTGTGGGCGCTTCGTGAATGAGCCGCTTCGGGTAAATAAACACTGGGATTGTTTATAGTTTCGTCTTTGACGAATGGGCGTATGAGTAATTGAGTATAGTAGGTTTCTAGTGTTCTAAGGTCTGGTCGATGAGGATTTGAGGGTTGATAACGGGATCGTCTCGGCAAAAGAAGTAAGGGTCACCGTTCGACCAGTTACCACCCTCTGACAAAGATTCGACAACAACGACAATGTTGGATTCGAAGGGTGACACAATGACAAATTACTGAGCTGAGTGACGTCGATTAAGGGAGCCTTACGTCCCATAGTGGACTAGAACTACTATATTTCACAAGGTCACACAATGGTGAGTGATGACTGCACGGCGTCTTTATTTATTTACCGGCTGTTATAAGTATGGCACAAGCAGTAGGGGCGATAGGAAAGTAAAACCTCGCGAGGATACCTGCAGGCCTGAGAGTTCACCATAATGTTCTTGAAGGCAAGTGAAGGCCTCCAACAACGCAAAAGGCCAGCGTGGTGGACTAAGGCTTTAGTGATTAGATAATCTTTTGCATTATGAGACCCGATCCCGCTGTTGGTCAATAATATACGGTGATTCATCTTCTACGTTTAATGAAACATACATACGTGCCACGGGCGATCGACTAGTCGAGCTATAAAAACTTTGTACCTCATTTATCTCACGGGTTCGCGTCGTAACAAATGAGATGATGTTCACTTTAAAACCGCGAGTGTAAACATTGTCCGCGCATAAATCCCGGAAAAATTCTCCGCGGTGAATAATGACCGTATTACGGGACCGACTGCTATCGGTGACGGACAGATGTTTACATTTGAAGACAGCAGCTTGGTCACAGAAGGGTTCATAATTTTGGTAATATAAGAGCTTGACAATTATGCGGATTTATGATTATGCGGATTTAGTCGGTTTCCCGCTGTCATCAGGTCTTCAGGTCTTCAGACCACCTGGTCTGAGGGCGACGTGTACTACTTATGCCTAGCGGTCGCCATTCGAGGACCTTTATTCCCGATCGGTTGTCAGTCCTGCGAACGATGTGGCCAGCCCATTGCCACTTTAAATTGAAAACTTTGAGAGTTATGTCGGTCACCTTCGTTCTTCTACGGATTTCGTCACGTCACGTAGATAATACCGAGCATAGATCTCGCCATTGCCCGCTGAGCGACTCTAAACTGTGAATCAGTCTCACAGTAAAGGACCACGTCTCGGCAGCGTAGGTCATCACTGGCAACACACAGTGCTCGAAAACTTTCGAATTCAGGCTCTGAGGTATATCGGACGCCAACTATAAATAATTATAGTTCATGATAATTAATTATGTCAATTGTATAATACAGATCTATTAGGGAATACAATGACGCACCGCTACCAAACGAAGCGTAGTTTCCTATTGACCTGAAACAGAAAACCTTCAAAGAGCTGAAAGTAATTTATGAACCGACCAATCACTTCCTATTTCGTTCCCATTTCGTGCATTCCTTTGCTAGGGCTGTCAATTTCGCTGTGTCCTGTGTGGCACAGTGGTTAGGACGCCGTGAACCCGGGAGCGTGAGCGGAGTAAAGGTTTGAATGATGAGTTTAAATTTCTGTTTCTAGTCGGAGTGTGTGGGTCGTTGACTCCTCGTGTGAGATATTAAGTGTGAAGTGTTTATTATTATATGGTTATGAATGGAAGATCACGGTTTTCCGGGATCCTACATCGTATTCCAGTCTTGGAATTACTGATAGGTATCCCGCGGGATTGGCGAGACTACAGGAAAGAATGTACACAACCACTTATGGCGATTTCCGCCACTCGTCAATAGATGGCGCCACACGATCCTGAATCACGCTATCGAAGTTTTCTACATCGCTGGCATATATACAAAACTCCGACATGACGTAATCGGAGCACGGCCGCTCCCCAGGCATGGTCACCTCGCCTGCTGGGAGATCTCCCTTTTGTAAACGCTCATGTCTATTTCGCAATTATGCCGCGGGATCGGTAATTTTCTATATCGGCAATTCGGCATCTCAAATACAGAAATTGAGCCAAAAAGCGAGATTGCCAGCCCTACCTACATCACTAGACACACAAGTATCGATCGATCCGACACAAAGGCTGACCAAAATACACCACAATTAAAGCGAAGCGGCTATTTTTGTGGCGAAGCAGAACAGACGCGAGCACTCCTAAGTGGAAAGAGTATTGGTATCGCTGTATTGGTATGGAGGTATTAATCATACTTAGTGTTTGATTGCAACAGAACCAATTGAGTTCGTCGGGCGAAAGATATTTGTATCTTATATGAGTTTAAAGGTAGACATTGTACTGAGTTTATTTTTTACTAGAGACAGCCAAGTAGTCGAAATTCGACTATACTTTATTGAAATTTTAATTTCACGCGTAAGGGAATGTAAATACGTCACGTTTGTGCATATTACACATACCGCAACCAGCAGTAGGCCAGCGTGGTGGACGGCGGCCTACCATCTCATGGTGAGAGGAGACCCGACCCGCCAGTGTTACACCATTCGTTACATTTCGCAGGTTTTATACTCTTATCTATCTCATCCGCGAAGCCGTCTACGCTTTCCTCAACAAAATCTTGTTAATTACAGACGGGATCTGATAATAATACCTACCTGTAAGTAAGTTGCCGTACATTGCTTTTGATGTTATTAACGGTAAGCCTTTGATAGCAAAGCCTTTTCAGTCTTGCTATTATATCAGAGTTTATGGACGCTTTGAGATTCAGTTTTGAAATTGATTCAGGTTTGAAGCTTTAATATAATAATCTTTTATGTGAAAGATGAGAGAACATGTTCAAAATTGGTATTTTATACCGATACATTTTAACCACAATTATGTTAATATATTTGAATAGCACTTCAAAATTGTATTATTATCTTATTCAAATACTTTGAAGAATTTTTGAACTCTCAAATCACATGTTATTTTTAGTATTCCGTATAATCCCTTTTCCTAATTTCTATGTTGCTCACAACGATCGTACGACAAGGTCCTTTGTCGCATGTCAGCGCGTTTTTTAATTAGGACAGCTAAGGAACAGCCCTGTGTATGGACAGAGCCCTGTGATTCATTTTTGTCGTGTCGGTCGGTCGGTCGATTATGTCAGCCATTACGATAACGCCATAGAATTTGGTTCTGGTGTTTTGACTGAACGTTTTGTGAAATTACTTAGCCAATAAAATGTAATCGGCAGGGTTTAAAATAATCTAGTCTTAGTAGTTTCCAGTTCTTTGCCTACTCATATCATATCAGCATTCTTTGATGTTGGTTGGATTTTTTTGAATAAAATACCAACCATCACCAACCACCATACCAATCACACAAAAAGACCGTCTCCTTTGTTCTAATTAGTACAAAAGTACGGAATATTTTCTTATAACAGCCGTATCGAATTCCTCGTTGGTTCACTTTTAAACTACCCTACCACCGAGCGAAGTCGGGCTGATTAATTAAACAAAAGGAAACAATGGGAGCGAGATGAAGAAAGTTTTCCGGTTAAAGATTGCAAGACTACTGTTGCTACTGTTGCCTTCGAATTGGTTCTTAATAGTTTCGTAAAGGATATTTTTAATGGGGGAACAATTTGTATTTTAAAGCTGGGCTTTTGATAGTCTGCAAAACATTAAGACAGAGACCGGGTCTCCTCTCACTTTGAGAAGGAAGTAGGGCTAACCCCTTGTCCCGATTGCCAAGTCTTTCAACGACAAAGGTCGTCGGTGACGTCAACGTTTGTTATACGACAATGTCATTGCGTACATTCATTGCATGACATTGTGTATTGTCAGTTAGAATAGCTCCATTCAAAGACCTGTGTTGTGTCGTGTTGGTTGGTCCGTCGGTTGTGTTGCATTGCGACAACTAAGGACAGGGACTTTGTCCACCAAGCTGGCCTAGTGTGGATTGATGGACTTCACATGCTTTTGAGAACATTATGGAAATAAATTAAAAGCCGAGAACATCAACACAAGAAGTAATAGTATACCGTTCAACGTCTTGTGAGGTCTTTCGGACACCAAAGTCAAAAGAGTTCCAAAGAGAATTTTCCTCTTTCAAACAAAAAAAGGCGGCAATCACACAAACAGACATCAAACAGTTTCCACTTCGGTCGTAGCTCGCACGCCGCAAAGCCACTCGCGTTCGCCTCGAGCGCTCGAATAAAGCGCTTTAGGCTGCATAAAAGGGGCTATTCTCATTTCTGAAGGCAATTCCATACACTCGAAATCCGCGCATTTCCCACAACGGATGAATTTTTCTCTCTCTTTCTCTACGTCTTTTTGTGTTGATTTCTCTCTCTTTTTAATTCGCTTCTATCGCACGCAACAAAGGCGGTTTCGTCAGAGTTTGTGTATTAGAAAATGGCTTTAACGAGGGAAATTTTTATGGTAAAGTGTGTGATACGATTAATTATATTATTTAAAAAAAATGCTGGATATAGGTACAATACAAAACTAGGTTTTACGAAAGTGCCAACCTACTTCAACCTAAAAGTAGGTACGAAATATTTTTTTTACAAATTTCAACACTATGGTAATACGGAGTATGTGCGTACAAATGAAATATAATACCTAAGTCTACCGCATAGTCTAGAATTTGAAATTTTAAGAAATAAATTAAACGTTTTTTTTGACTAGGTGGTGTTACAGGGTTACATTACAGTTTAAACTCGAGCTTTGTATAGTGTAACCTTTTGCTACACCGTTTTATTTATATCAGACTCATGCCGGGATCTCAAAGTTTAAAGTTGAAACGTCCGAGGCAAAGAGACGCGAGCCATTTATTATTTACCCTCTAGCCAGAGGGGAAACGTTTAGATGTAGCCCATATATACTTATATATATTATTAAATTCATTAACAATAACTGTTAATATAATCGTCGAATAAAAAATGATATTAACAACTACCAAACATTTTAATTTTGGTCCTTCGAGCCGGATTAAGTTTTTAAAATGTCATTGACATCTTTTAATTACGTTTCAAAAATTTCTTTGGCAGTTGAAAACGAAAAATATTATATTTTCGAGCATAATTATGTGAATTTTCGCAGCGAAGACAGCTATAGCGGCTATTTATAAATATCAAACATTCCGGGGTCTCAAGTTCAAAGTTCAAACGTCCGAGCCATTTATTATTTACTCTCTTTAAAATTATATCCATTAACAGATGTCGAACGCAGTTGTCGAGAAAATGAAAAATTTCACTAACGATTAATTCGTCCGCCATACGTTTCCATTCAGCATTTTTCGAGAGAAATATTATTCGAAACGAGCCATTTACATTTGTGCGCACAGTTTAACCGGATGCTGTGCAGTCTGAACGTTGAACGAATTTAAATGAGAATAATGAGATGCTACCGGAGTATTTCAGCCTTCTGTTTCCTGTTTCTTTTAATAATAAAGATATAAGTAGATGAAAGAAAAGATGAAGGTCCTCAAATGGCAACTACGTCTCGGCAACAGGAGAACAGATCGCTGATTAGGTGGACTGATGACCTAAAGAATACTGCGGGAAACAGTTTGCTTTCAAAGGGCTCAGGACCGGAGTGGCGTCGATTAGGGGAGGCCCATGTCCAGCAGTCGACTACGAAGGGCTGGGAAGACAGAAGAAGATAAAAGAAGGTGGAAGGCGACCCACAGCACGGGCGAGTCCTGCAGGGGACAGAATCGGGGGACAGATAGGAATAATCCCCGCTATCACCATGAAAAGGACCACAACGCTGAATTTACGCGGGTTCGTGGGCTACAGTATTTATGCAGGTTTCCTCACGATGATTTCCTTCAGCATTCAATGTGCTCGGCAACCGTGTTACACTCACGTATCTGTCCAACAAAGCGACGACACGGCACAGACTCGGCTATCCAAGTCGCAGTTGCTACGAGCAGTTGGGATCGTGTTAACTACGAGTACCTCGCAAGTTCGCCCTAAGTTGCGAGACTCGCTACTAAATGAAGACTGCGCTCTGAGTGGAGTCAGAAGAGCGGGAGCGGGCATGATGCTGGAGTTAGAGGTCGACCGCCGAAAGCGAGTGCGAAAGACCTTGGTGTGCGGGGCGCGGGAGGGGAACGGAACTGACCAATAAGCAAGTCTCCTGCCTGTCGGCCTTCATTGCCTAACTAGGATTTCTGCTCAACTTCAAAGGCATCGCCACATATAAAGGATATGTCTAGCCACACCGGTATTTGTATTGAAACTTACTGGCTCAAAAATATGAAGTTGTCATTATTCGTGCAGTTGCCTGTAAAAGAATTTACTTCATAAGTTTTCTACAGCCTGTCGATTTTTTTAATATTTCGTTTCATCATAGTTTGTCCAGAAATTTTTCAGACACCAGATTTACTTAAATAATAATTTTTATTTGATGTGGTCGCAATAAGCGTCTTGGAGGGTTTGGTTTTACCCTTGGTATTCGTATTTCTCGAGCGTTTCTATGCATTTGCCCATGTCACTCTACACTATGAATATTTAATGATAAAAACGCCCACCGCTACCGCCTAACAATAGACGCGACCTGAACGAATTATGCAATCAAATCGATCTAATGCAGGCGAAGATACTCTAGACTCTAGACTAGAACTCGTCGTGTCGTAACTCGCTATCGTTGATATATCGCTGAGTCTTGACGTGTTAGTAGGTCAGATTGTATTATAGGTGGGTAAGTAAGGAAATGGGAAATTTAATGGCAGATTTGTGAGATAATCTATACATTGGATTATATTTAATTCTAAATCCTCTGTTTTTCGTTCTGTGCCGTGAGCATGAAACTGTAAAGTATTAGTACAGTAAACTTCAACCATTAGTATGTCATATGTCAATCTGTTTTGATATCTTCCCATACTAATGGCACACGTTAGCTATACGAATACTATGACGACTGTCGTCAAAGTTCATTGGGTCACTGAAAAAATATTTTCGTTTCAATCATTACTGAACGCAATGCCGTGTGTTGTCACGTGACGGTAACAAAGTCACGTAGCGTATCAACCGCGGCGTCTCGCAGACGGGAAGGGACGGAAGGGACCCTGGATTGAAGTGACAGAAACGACGATGTGACCGCTCGTCCGTACATTGTAGGAAATGTTACGGAAATTGTATACAATAACACCTTTTTTTGTAACAACGAATGTAACGGATTTCTTTTGTGACAAAGTGTCCTTGATGTCCCATGAGTCACATGTGATACATACCCATTGTTTATCTATTGTGTCCTCTTATTGGACAGGTGATGTGTACAATGAGCTACAAATCTTTTTCATCCGGTCAATACAAAATCTATGTCGAAAGCCAGATTATGGGTATCAAATCAGACTGTTCTTTAATGAACGGTAGAAGGAGAAATTCCGAAAAACTAAAAAGTGTCAAACGGAAAACGTAACTCAAAAAAGTTTCAAAGTGTTTAAATCTGTCTAAAACTGCATGCACGGCAGCATTCAATCACTCACGGGAACGATAGCTGGGTTGCACAAAGTCTAAGACGGGCGATAGATCTCCCGCTGACCGCAACGACGGGAATGATGGATCGATGGTCAGCTTTCTAGCTTTGACTCATGCTTTTGCGAATTATCAGGACAGCTCCATTCAAAAAGCAAGAGAGACTAGACGATTTGATTTTTAGAGTCCACCAATTAACATAATGCCAGCGTGTCGGACTAAAACGGAAGAAAACCATTGGATCAACCGGGCCCAGGATCGTGGCGTCGATTAGGGGAGACCCATGTCCAGCAGTGGACTACAAAGGGCTGAACAGAAGAAAGGAAGGTGGACTAAGGCTTCTCTTTGTGAGTGGAGACCCAACCGGAGAGGTTTGTCGATAGGGCTTTTTTTTTAATCTTTAATTGCTATCCACAGACTCTAGGTCCGTGCCTTTTTTTTGCATCACGTTACTTGTACCTAATATTAATTGCTCCAGAAAAAGTTCTTTGTCAATTTTGGCCCGGTGTCTCCTTGGATCGTCCCGGGCGTTCCTTTAGGGTTTCTGCAATGACTGTCGCGTCTCTGTGGCCGATGGCAGTGGCCAGGTTGTAGTCCTCAATGGCAGCTGTGTTTGCCTCTATGGCCTGTTTTATGAAGTTTGCGAAAATTGTCGATAGGGCTGTAGGCTGTAGGTGCGGTTTTTGAGGTTGTTTTAATTATGGAATGCTTTTACCCGATCCCTTTAGGGATTATTAAAATATTCACCTCGTTGCGGGTATTTTAAAATTTTACCTTTGTTAAGTTACCAATAAGTGTAGTGTTACTTTATTAAAATTAATGAAGGTAGATTGTTTTATTTTTGGGCTCGGCTAGTCAACGGTTCTATTGTTGTCTACTACAAAACTCTGCTAAACTGAGCGCATGTAAGCTCATATAAGCTCATTCTGTCACTGTTATCGCGAATGTGAATGAGGCCGTGTACTGATTGGCTGACAACCGACCGACCAACCGACTCGACAAAACGTAAACACACTCTGCGACAAATTTACGCAATCACGTTGTCGTACGACCAACCTTTGTAGAGATATGTCAATTAGAGAAAGTGGTGGGTGTGACCTTTTGTACCTAACCGTTTAAGATATTTTGAATTTTTTTTGTACCAATATTAAAAAAATACTTACATCAATTTCTTTTTTCTTTTTTTCATGACTAATCATGGGGAGTGCCACCCACTGGCCCGACTTATCGTTGAATTTTGGGACATCCTGTATATTCATACAGGATTGCATATGCACCTATAGATTTACCAATTATGTAGGTAGTTGTTCTTTTAATGAAGAAAACAATATGGGCCACATAATTAGCGCCACAAATACCATCGCCCAGCGTGGCGCCGCAGCCATATCGACTTTACTCGACAATATTGCCAGTTTCGGGGACCTCGAACGCTCTTCGAATGTAATTGGAGATCGGGTTATAGCTGGCCGCTGATATTCGAAAATACAGCCAAATCTCGCCGCCAATGACATTCTATTGGTGAAGGAAATGTTTAAATAGAATTAGTAGTTGCAAAACTACTAATTACATTTAGACGAAATGGGCCAGTTGCGAACCCGTGTCGGATTTTTTCAAACCGCCCATAGAGCTTAAACAAGGATAAACAACTGCTATCGTATCGATAACAATCGGCACCGACGGCTTATCGTGCCATTCGAAGCACGGAAGCGCGCATTTTATTCGCCACGAGTCACCCATCCAGGTACTGACCGCGTCCGACGTTGCTCACCTTTTTCGATCGCTTGCAATGTATTCAAGCAACTAATTTGTAGGTATATTGACGACATCGATTTTTTTGTTGCGAACCCGACAACAAACACGACGTTAACGCGACAAGGTGCCAGCCTATTTGCAATTGGCGGGGATTATAACAAGATAACTGAATAATTAAAAACCGTCGTTTAAGACACACTCATTTCCAATCAGGTCGTTCGATCTAAATAGCATTCACTGGAGCCGTCCAGAAGTTTCCCAACAATTAATACGCATCATTCCATTATCGTGGGTAGGTACCTCACGGGATCGGAAGGGATCCGTATCTCTCCCGAGATGGTATCCGACGGGATCTTTCGCTCCGTCATCGAGAATCTCGTTACGTTCGCGATCATATTAATTCATTCGACGGATTGAGGCGTACTCACACTTTACTGTACCATTCACCGTTGTGATATGACATACTAATCATGATGTGACATACTAATGCCTGTACAAATACTTCGATTACAATGTACATGCTCGCGGCACATATATTACTCTTTTCGGTAATTATGGCACGTATAACGAAAAAAACATAGACTTAATTTTTATGATCATCACACAAATATTTGACCCGGCTGGGAATCGAACCCACGTCCTCCGGTGTAGAAGTTAGGGTCGCTAACCACTAGACCAACAGGCCAGCCGTATAGTGCGGAAACGTCCTATCTCATTCCGCGCATAACGGGAGATAGATTTATCTATTAAAATTGGATATTCGGGGGAGGCGGCCGGCGCGGCGGGAGATCGCTTTTTATTGGATTCCCCGATAAGAGACGCACTTTACTTTGCCCCAGATACGTTAAGTAGGTACGGTGCGATGAGGAAATGTGTGCTCAAGTACGATGCCGATGTTTCATTCGATGGGATACATTAATTACTAGCTGATCCGGCACACTTCAATCTGCCAAACATGGAAATTTCTAATATTTAATTTTTTCTCGCGTTCTTTTATTAAAGTGATCCCTTTGACTTTTTAAATGCCTTTCGATATCCAAAGACTGAATATCCATTCAATGTGATAGAAGCTAAATATTAACATCCTCGTACGGACATTCAGTGTACGTATCTTGTCAGGCCGAAATGAGCTTTTTAATGGGAGTCGAGATCGAGTAATCTGTTCGCTAGCAATGAGAAATAAATATAAATTTCATACGCGTTTGGAGACGAACTGTTCGAGAATTCGTTAACGCTTTCGATGTTGTTTAAGAAAAGTTTTGTGTAAGCTAGTATAATGATCTTAGTTAGTCATCTTACGAGTATGATAAAAAAAAGAATATGAATAAATTTACAAGGTATAATCTTATCGTACTAAAGAAATTATTGTGAAAATTTTAGGATTGCCGTTTGTTACTAGTTATTTGCAAAGTTTCAAATTAAAGTGTCAATGGGTCGGCCACATCTTTCACAGGACTTACAACCGATGGGAAAGAACTCTAATGGCGACTATGTCTAGGCAGAAGGAGCACAGGCCGCCCTCCGACCAGGTGGACTGACGACCTGAAGAAGAAATCTCGAAACCGGGTCTCCAAAAGGCCCGGAACCTGGCAGAGTAGCGTCGATAAGTCCAGTAGTGGACTACGATAAGCTAAAAAGAAGGATGGTCTTGTAAAGTGAGAAAATTCTATATTATACAATTTTAACTTCATTATGACGTAAAAATATAACATGAAGCTCGTTTCAACTTGACTAACCAATGCCTAAATACCAATAAGGTAAACATTACTAATATCTAACAATGAAAGTAACGACGGGCGTGTTAGTGAATTATTCAAGGGGTTAGATTAACATAACAGAATACTATTCACTCGGTTGTAATAAGCGGTGGATCGGCTAACACCGTGTTTCTCAAAGTACGCGTTCCACTGGGGGGACGCCACAGCGGCATAGGTGGTACGCGATAAAATTTATGTAATTTTGTAAATTTCGAGCAATAGGCTGAATATGAATTAAAATTAAAAGTGCGTAAAATTGACACGTTTTGCTTCAACGTTTTATTTTACTAAAAAAATTTATAGGTACAAAAGAGCAATAACTATCTTACGTGATTTTAAAATAGTTGCATAATTATAGTCTGAATTTTGTAAAGAGGTACGAAGGCCTTGCCCTAATGGCGGATTTACACGGGTCGATTTTCGCCGTGCGACTAGTCGCTTTACAAATCGCCAGGGCCATTACTCGGGTGTAGTCACTGCGACCTAGCCGAATTGCCAAGACGGTCGATCTTAGCCGTGCGGCGAAAATCGTGCGGCTTTAGTCACCCGTGTAAACCCCACATAATTGGCTGAGACACGGTTGTCCAACCAACCAAGACGACAAAATTTTAACACAGGGCTCTGTAAGGGGCTGTCCTTACTGAAATATGCACTGGCATGCGCCAAAATGTATACAATGACGTTGTCGTTATTAACTTTTGCGTACGACATGGCAATAAATGCACGGGGTAAAGTTACTTTCGGTCGTAGAAGGAACGATAAGATTGAGAAACCCTGGGCTAACATAATACGGGAGATAATAGACCAGATAATACGGCTAGAGCTCGTTAGAGATACATTAATTCAGTGGTCGGTATTCAAGGAGGATTTGTTACGTCTTATTATTTATTCTCTATCACTTGTAATCGTTAGCTAAGAATAATTTCGTCTGTATCCTATTAAAGTAAACTAGATAGTTATTTACACATTTGTATCACGTAGAGCTTTGAATACAGGACAAATTTAATCTGTAAGACCATGTAAGATCAGTGTAGTGACTATGAGCATGAACACTACCTTCAAAGTATTCGTACGGTAGGTAAACGTCGTTCATAGTATGTCATAATATGTCAGTGTGTCTGACATCTGCCCACTAAGGCATAAGTAACTAAACGAATACTTCGACAATAACAAATCTTTTACTTTTTACGCTTATTTCTTTGTAAATATAAAATGATTTGTTGATCTAAATGCCTAGATTTAATTTCTTATTTACATGGGGTTCTTAAAAATAATGATAAGAAAGCTCTCCTGCAAAGCTTTGACAGGGATACAAACCCATTCAAAACAGAAATGAAAACACATCATTCATATCGGCTCCACTAGGAATCGAACCGAGGTCCTCCACGCAGAGCACTGGCGTCTTATTAACCACTACTTTTCAGGGTGATTCACAATCGCAAACACATTTGAACGTCGTCACACAGCGAATACACGTAAACAAATCCCGAACGCTCCAATAATCCGCCGTGAGGCTGCGTTTCCGGCTGGGGACTAATTTCCGGTTGATCCCCACCAGTCGTTTCGCAGCTTCCGCTCGTCGCCGTAGGCATTTCTGTTCGCTAAGTTGTACTACCTATAGACGTACATGAAATATGCATTCTACATCTCGGGCCTTGTAATAATTGGCTGTAGAGATCGTTAAAAATTACGTTAAAATTCCGTCTCTTTTTACTTCTTACATACAGGTGAAGTCAACCTTCAGGCATTAATTACCTTACAACATTTGACTAAAAGTGGTAAATATAGATTGATCAAAATAATTTAAACAACTCTATACCTACATAATACATTTGTGCAAATAAACGTTTGGTCTCCGTCTTTGATAATTCAAAATAATTTAAACAACTCTATACCTAGTACATTTGTGCAAATAAACGTTTTGTCTCTGTCTTTGGAATCAACAAATATGTCGCAAAGAAACCATCGAAATAAAAACCGCTAATGCCGCGACCTCCGCCACTCATTAAGAGATGGCGCCACACGATCCTGAATCACGCTATCGAAGTTTTATACAACGCTGACATATATACAAAACTCAGATATGACGTAATCAGAGCACCGTCGCTCCCCAGGCACGATCACCGAGATCAGGCGAGAGATCTTTTGCCAAACTAGCTTTGTTCACGGTACTAAAATTTCGTAGAAACACGTAATATTGTGTAATCATAGCGAAGTTGTAAATATCACCTGTCCACAATAAAACGGCTTCGACCATAACCCCAGGGTTTTATATTTCAACGTAAAGAAAAGCCGAACTAAGACAAAACAGGTAATAAATGTTACAACTAAACTAACGACCGATTATATGACGGCGTGTAAGTCGGTCGATAAAATAAATAATGCTTTTTACGACACTCAGGTAGCAGCTACTGACGCCACTATTTATTATGTAGAAGATATAGATTATAGAAGAAGTGAACGAATTGCACATACCACCTTATTTTCAATAATACCAGCCCATGGACATGGATTTTATTAACTACTTAACTAAAAAGCGGCGATAGCCCAGTGGCTAAAAATCCGGGATCTTATTAGTGGGTTCGAATCCCAGTGGCAAAGATTTAGTCCTATAAAAATTGTGTGCGCTTCACTAAATTATTATAATATCTTCGGCTGTAACGTAATCTAACGTTACGTATTTTCGGATGTAAAGTAAAACATCAAGAGGAAATCTACATGCCTGCTAGTTGTCAATAATGTTCTAAAAGGCATGTGAAGTCCACCGACCCGCGTTAGTTAAGCGCGGTGGACAAAGGCCCACATCCTACACATTGTGAGAGGAGACCCGACCCTGCAGTGGGTCACTAAAAGGTGACAGACAACAACACAAAACTTAATGACGATTAAAAACAAAAAGCGGTGATAGCCCAGTGGCTTAGAATTCGACCTCGAATCGAGGGGTCCGGGTTCGAATCCCAGTGGCACGCACCAATGACTTTGTAATAAAAGTTATGTGCGATTTATAAAATTAAATATCACCTGCTGTTACGGTGAAGGAAAACATCGTGAGGAAACCTGCATGCCTGAGAGTTCACAAAAAAATGTTCTCAAAGGCATGTGAAGTCCACCAACCCGCAGTAGGCCAGCGTCGTTGACTAAGGCCTACATTCCTCTCATTGTGAGAGGAGACCCGACCCTGTAGTGGGTCATTAATGGGTTACTGACAAAAACAAAAATGCGAGAATTGCCTTTTAAAGAACGATACCTTTTTACAATTCAGTACGTTTACACGTCAAATGTTCAGATATACCAAAGGAAATGGAGTCGAGTCGGCACAGGAAGCGTCCGTCAAACAGAAGAATACGATATTAACGAGCCGAGTCAGTCGTCCGGCGACCGGTCCGACGTCATACGATACTCGCGCCATTAGACATTACGGGAATAGTTTCACTAATGTGACCGGAATCATACACATATCCATAGACATAACCTCAGGATCACCCTGCCCAAAGCGATACTGCGCTATTTTATATAAAATAGTAAAGTACGTGCAGCGGTGATAGCCCAGTGGCTTAGAATTCGACCTCGAATCGAGGGATCCGGGTTCGAATCCCAGTGGCACGCACCAATGACTTTGTAATAAAAGTTATGTGCGATTTATGAAATTAAATATCACCTGCTGTTACGGTGAAGGAAAACATCGTGAGGAAACCTGCATGCCTGAGTTCACAAAAAAAAATGTTCTCAAAGGCATGCGAAGTCCACCAACCCGCAGTAGGCCAGCGTGGTGGACTAAGGCCTACATCCTTCTCATTGTGAGAGGAGACCCGACCCTGTAGTGGGTCATTAATGGGTACTGACATGACAAAGTACGTTCATAAGTGTGCACAAATCGTACCTGACAATTAATGAAAGACTTGAAATTTTAAATTTTGAAATAGGAATTAGTAGAACGTCTATTTGGGCTAGCTATTTGGTTCAACTGAGTGCATATTAGCTCATTCTATCGCACTGAGGCTGAGATTCCTAGCATGTGTTTGGGGCTTTATTATTACGTACAGTCTACGAAGTATATATATGTACATAAATTATAGAATAACATATGAACACGAAATATATTGGAAAAAGAGTTATTGATAATAATAGAAGTCCACACTTGCGTTTTTTAAACTCTTACAATCCACCCTGAAGCAAAGCGAATTTCAGAATTTCATTTAATCTGTTAGCGTGACGCTAATGAACCAAATGACAATAAACGAATTATGTAACAGCTTAAACCTTCACAATTTTCCTTGAAAATTTAATAATAATTATCCTCTTCTCTAAAAATATCATCTCCGATCGTGTAAAATTTCAAAAAAAAAAATCGATGCCCAGGGCAAAAACACGGCAATTAATCAGGACCCGATTAAACTGACGTCGCACTGATGGACACCCCATTAATTATCCGGAAGATTCCCGACGAGGGGACACCCCCGTCTGGTGTTGATGTCGAAAATAGACGGGTGCTGTGTTCGATGGCCCTTTTACATTTTTACACTTGCTGAGCTAGCGAGTTTTGCGATTTAATATAAAAAATGTATAAGTACTTACAGTTATCTATACCATTAAATAAAATTAGAGGTCTGTTTGTAATATAAAAATAAGCGTGTTTTTACTAAATGCACATGCATAAAAATGTTATTTTAAATACAAAATTAAATATTTATGTTTAAACTTACAGTATGAAATCATGAGAAAATATAGATAGCTTGAGTCTCCCCTGTGTTTTTGAAAAGTGGAAACATTTCGAGGACTTACCTGAAAACAAAAGAGAAATTATTTAAAATATTACATTATACGCCAAAATAGAACGATATTTAAAGCAAATGTACGCAATACTCCTAAAACAATAGCCACACGAGCGCAGGCCGCTCCTAAACCTTTGTGAAACACCTTCGAATGAAAACTATCCTTTTGTACTACGAAACAGACAAAAATCTCTAAATCAATTTCAACTCTATTACACACGTCATAAAGACTATCCAAACATGTCACTATTACCGAAGTACTTAATCGCTACACAGTAATTTGTACTCTATTCACATCTACATAAGGTCGTTATTATCAGCGACATTTTTAGAGCAATTTGAACCTTATACCGTACACAATAGAAGCGATAGTGTGGGTATTGTTTAAGAGGCTTTCCAGAACGGACAGGTGGAACGAAATCCGATTAAGGCTGTAGTAGGTACAGGGCCCAAATTTGACAGGCAAAGCGGAGAGCATCAATTCAATACCATTCTCGATTCACGTACTACTGTTAATCGCATGTATCCAGTGCCAGTTTTTTGAAAGACAAGACTGTAGCTATAAGTACCCTTTCAAGAGACCTGTTTCATTTAAAACTATTTTGAAGCCTCAAATTAAGATGCTTCTGGAAACAATAGTATTCTGATTTCTTTTACAATTAAGAATTAAAGTTTAAAGTGCTGATCTGTACATGGGAGTACCGCAAGGTTCCATTCTGGGTCCATTTGTGCTTTCGATTGTTTTTGAAAGTTCACCTACTATGGGAGAATGTAACCACAAATTAGTTTCGTTTGTAGATACTTTCATTGCTACACGCATTTTCACACCCAACAATAACATCTATTTGCATATATGTAGATTGCCAAACGCAGTACCAAAATCATCAATATCCGCGTGAGTTAAGTCCATTTGCCAATAAAGCGCCTACCTCACCGCCCGCGGTTTATGATAATACTAATTCGCAATATAAAGCGTACGTTGCGGCGGATTGAACTCGTGATGACACCTGCGGGAATACCATCCATTTTAATGATGACTGATATGATGATTTAATTAGCGATATGCTGAAAGCCCGAGCTCTATTGAGCGATTCCATTTCAATCTGAGCCTAAATAAGCACTTAACTAAAAGAAAACTAAAGTAATAGTTTTGCTATTAGTTAATAGTTTTCTAAAACTATCACTTAAGTTTTAGAAGAAACTCATTTTTTTCCATTTCGACGTCAGTCTGTCACCATTCTTGTTTTTGGTAAAAGTAGATCTGAAGAATGCACATTATGAATAGACACGAATCCGTTATTTTTTGGATATAGCCGCGTCGTGATCAGATTACAGAAAATCAATTAGATGCGACATTGTTTGTTCATTCTGATTAAACCAGTCGTGATCATATTACCGAAAATAAAACAGAGACGACCATTTCAGCTGTTGCACAGTCGCACAGAATACATAATAGTACATTAGCTGTTGGAAATAACAACATATCAAATCACAACGAATTTCTGATTGATGCGGAGTCTAAAAACAGCAATGAGATAAGTGGAAAACGAAGTGATCAATTAAATTCCAACAATCAACAAATATTTTATATTTATAGCACAGTCGAATTATTAAAAACGGGGTTGACTTTGAAAAAATTTAAGTAGCAATTTTCCTCCAGGAATCGCGGGGACATTGCTACTTATAATTCTTTCGATGTAAATCCTAATTCGATTGGGCTATAACCTTAACAACCTTACATGAAGAATGGTATAGAAAACAAAAACACGATACTCTTTCGACTTATTGTCACACCGTCCACAATCGAACGGGAATATAACTCTAATCCGACAAGTGAATTTGTCGACGTCGGCGATAGTGGCGGTCGGGAGCCGTCCATCTTGTTGGCGTAATTAAGCTACGTGGTGGATTGGGCTCAATAGTTTCAGTACTTTCGTCAAACTCAATGATAAAAACAAGATTACAATATCAGCTAATACAGAAATACAACCTGTTGATACCTTCCTTGAACCAAATGATGCCTTTTAGATGGAATTAAATCCACGAAAATGTATCAAATTTAATGATAAAAATAAGCTTTAAGAATTAAATTAAATGGAGGAAAAAATTAAGCCAGACTAGAAGTTGCCCCATCTTCTGTCACGACAAAAATCTTTCGAGAATAACCCCCAAGTCCATAACGAATTCCAGCGAGGTCTTCTTAAAATAACGAACCCACCTGTACAAACAGATCCGCGCCGGATTCAGGATCAAATCCATTAAGTATACGCGAGACTGACGGCAGGGAAGCAAGAGAAAATGTTCGTGAAAGGGAGGATCCCATCGGTTAAAGATAACACAAATTTAAAAAGAAAATTTCGTTCTAACTCGTCGGAGCGAAGTGTTTATAAAACATCCGATTTAAACACTACATGGTAGGCATGATTAGCCAGAAGTAATTGATTGTTTAATTAACGATGATTTTGGTTTATTTAGAAAGAAAGAAAGAAAGAAAAAGAGCTTTAATTGTTGGCTGTTACACAAAGAAGCTACAATCTTAAAATAAAGTTTTAATCACATTTCACATCACATCACAAGACCTAATGTCTATACGGGCATATAAACATTAGGAAAAAAAATATATGGATTTTCTTGAATTTCACATAATCAAAATGCACCATCATTCTCGGAACCACTTCTTAAGAAACCACGAACAATTTAAATGCAACAAAATTAGTAAATGATGAATAATATTTGCCATTGGTATTTTCTAGCAATTCAACAAAGACTTCGATTATTCAAAAAGCGAAGACATATCGCAACGAACCAGGGGGATCCAAAACGCAAATAACTCACCGTACAGTTGACGTTTCGACAATTGCAAATATAAAGCAATAGTGGGCAACACAACACGAATGCCGAAATCGTTAAAATAAATCCGATACACTCCATAAATCAACTAGGGAATACCTCCAAGCGTTGAGAGGATTGGAAGAAACATTTATTTTTCCATCAATATAAAGGTGCTTATTGCGGTCATTTTAACACGGCCAATTCCAAATAAATGATGATATTTCGGATTATATTTTTGTAATGAAATTTGAAAAAAGAGAAGTTTTGAAATGGTAAGACCGACAAACAAACATAAAAGAAAATACTCTAATAGAACACCATGCCCTAATAGGGCAGCTCAATTAGGACCTTTCCACTCAGAGCCCTGTGTTTCAGTTTTGTCGTGTTGGATAATCAGTCGGATAGACAGCAAATTAGGACAAGGCCTGATACTTGACCATCATTTAGTGTATCAAAAACTATCTTATCAATTAAACCCGGCACCGACAGCTTATCGTGTTGCGACCTACTCAAGCAGCGGTAGTTACAATACCTATTAAGAATGTCTACATTATGACTACGCTAATCATTTGCTTAATTGATTCTTACCTGACCAGAGTCCCAGAGTGGTAGTAGGGAAACTAATGCTAAAATCGTAGAAATAAACCGGACACTCAATAAATCAAGGGAAAACGAGGGAATTCCTCCGAGGAGCGAAAGGCAAGGAAGAAAGATTTATTTTTCTATCAACATAAATGTATTACAACGTTTCTTTCGATAAACTAGTAATGGAATAACCTCGTAGAAGATGCTATGCGATTTGATTTATTTAGAGATGTTGGCAAAAATATTGAATTTGCGCGCCGGATAAATTCCGGAAGGAAGAAAAGATTTATCTGTAAATCTGTAAATGGCTGGAGGTTTTTAAAGAATAGGTTTTAAACTCAATATTTTATTGACAGCCATCTAAATATTCTTGTCTGAAGGTAAAAGGGATACCGTTTGTGAGATTCGATTACATTGCGAAAGGTAATCTATGAACCTCGGTAGTTATATGGAAAATTATTTTGCTGTTTTGAACGTATGTAACTTTAGCTGGACACAGATATCATGCCCATGGCTGAAGGGAATACATTTTGTGCTGGTTTTAACTGATTTTCACATAGAAGGTAGGTTTTACCACATTTTTCGTTGGTATTAAACAACAACGGTCGGTATTGATACACAATCTATATCTGTATTTTCCTTGCTGGTAAGGAGAGAGTCATATTTACTTATAAGAACCGAGCTTTCAAGCCTTATGTAAAAATTACGAAATACAAAGTGACTAGAAAATGTAACGTAAATCAAGCTACGAACAAAATAATAGAGCCCAACAATATCGTAGTTTTTAACGTAATAGAAACAAACAGAATTCTTTATAACCGACAGAGGTCTGCACACGCGATACGTACATAAAATACAACGATATTTCCAAAGACAAATATCATTACAGAAATATGCAACGTTTCCTTGAAATGCAACCTATTCGATACATGCACGGTACGTGATTTGACGTAGAAATTGGAACATGAATATTTTAGTATCATCGTACGGGGAAGTAGATCAAGCGGCGCAGTTGAAGTATCGTCGACATTGATAATGCAGGGCCCAAGGTCTGTTTTGACGAAGATGTAGGGAAAGTAATGTAACTTCTGTCAAAGTTGCAGCTAAAATTGAAAAGAAGAAATTATAAAGTAGGTATACAGAAGAGATAAAACACAGTCAGACACAAAATACCATATTTTAAAGTAAAAAACGAAAAATTGACACAATGTAATAAAGTCGTTTTTTACTATGTGTTCAACTCAAACGCTTTTATTCATTATTGGGTACAATTTGTGCACACTTAATGAAAGTCATACAGATAAATTACAGGTTCGGTTCATGTGAAGACGACACAAAAAGTTAGCAGAAGAACAATTTACAAGGACTTTTGCGATTACCTCTAAGATGTGATTCAATCTTTGTATTATGATGCACAAAGAATCAAATGACATAAAACACAAACAAAAGTACCTACACTGCATTCTATGTATACGCGTAACAGATTGATGTGTTAGTTCGTAGATACATGGTCGCGCTTTTAACTGACTTCAATTCTTACGTTATTCAAATAGGCATTTTTCATGAACCATCAAAATATTACAATAAATTACCTCCTTTACCTGCAGCTCTTATTGGAGCAGTCTCATAAAATTTTATACAAAATAACGTTGCTTGCAAAGCCCGAAAGTCGGCCGTGGCTCTTTTGTTGGATGCCTCGCGGTGAAATATAGTGGCGGTAATACGAAATTTATTGAAAAGTGTACCAGTATACTACTTGTGTTACGTAATAAAACCGGTAGAGGAATGTATGGAATAGAAATGTAGCATCTCTCAATTTTGGAGTTTATCAGATCTAGTAAAATAGAACAACCTCCATACGTTTCGAATGTGCTATTTTTGAATTTTTCCTACTAAGGTTTGCCAAGAGTGTTCTGTTTGTATTTTTTACAATGTTATCGAAGCTAAATACAAAGCAGGAAAATAAACGAAACCAAATCATGATCAAAATGACTTAACGTGACCAATGAACCAGAAAGACCAATCGTTACAAATAAATTATACAGAATAACAAAAAACTTAGGGTAAATTTAATTTAATGCAGTAACGCCCGATTCTATTTACCAAAAGATGTAAACCGCGGGAAAATTCGCATTATCATCATGTTTAAAGTCAATCATGCAAATCTACAAGCGAAAGGAAGCGAAACCGAATTTGAAATTTAAAACCGATTACAGACTTCAAAGTCTGGGAATACTTTGCAAAGCGTAGGAACTAGATTAACATATTTCCAGAACTCCCTGTCTTTGGAACCAACAGAGTATAATCTAAACACGACCAAACGGAACACAGGAAAGAAACCGCTGAATTGCATTCATTACCACGGTACTTAGTACGCGAGAACAAAAACTGGAGAGAAAATTTTATTGCGACCAGAAACACTAAAGGGGAGATTAATTGTTCAGCGAGAGAATGAAGCGCTTCGAGAGAGAATGTTGAAAAGCAACTTTCCACCGTTTTGCAATGAAACAATGCAGAAAAAAGCCTACACTGACACTTGGGTCGGTGCACTGGCCGATGGGCAGTACGAAATATTCCATTTGCCCGTAAAAAGAAACAATGGTAATTCGTATCTGGAACAGATTTAAATTTAGATCGTTTGAACTTCAAATGGGGTCACCGGATCGGATAGTTGCGATAGGTGGGTAGAATATACCGGTGAGTATACGTAGCTAGCTACATACGTATGGATTCATCGGTGAGGCTGCATCTTTGAACTCATGGTTGGATGCACACACGGCAAATTTGCCGCACGATTAAATTTCCACATTTCCAAGGGTTTCACGAATTATATGATAATCAGTGCGGATATAATATCAGCAGATATTATCAGCAGGTGATATTAGAAACAGGTGAAAAATCATAGATTGGAAAGAACGAACATTGAAGCTCACTTATAAAGATGGAATTAATCCACTTAATATAACTAATGTTTGCGTATAAAAAGTTACTAGGAAACTATAACTACTGTAAGGGATTAAGTAAGCCTGGATAGTTTGTTTATCAAAGGGTTAACTGTATATTTAGTTTTATGAGTAAAGGGTTCAATAAAATTTCTAAATCTTGCGCTAATATACGAGTAATAATTAATTTCTACTCTATATATATGCGAAATAATATTGCAACTCATTCACGAAAAAAATGCTCAAATAATTTGGATGTCTGTTACATAGATAAAAAAATACAATAACTTAATTTTCACTCTAGACCAAATTCTAAATTTCACGAAAACAGAGTACCTACCAACAAAATGGGACCTATAATTTAATGAATAAAACTAATTGTAAACCAGACCCGCCCCAATCGCACCTGTAATGCGTATCTAAGTGATAAATTTCAACCGACTAGCGTTTAAAGGGCCATTAAAATTCTCTAAAAGGGTCATAGCCAGAGTAAAATACTAATTTTAAGGGAGCAAATAGAGCAACAACGCTAATTGGTTTTACTACAATAACCTTTATATTCGTCTTAAAGTCAGTCTTCAGTATGTCCTGAAATCTTTTCCTACTAATGGCAGCTCGGTACGATTACTATACGAAACTGCATATGCTCGCGGCATAGAAACATTTTGTGATCGGGTAGGTATCCGAAATGGTTAAAAATGTTACTCTTAAACAGTAGGTATGTGGCGAATTTAGACACACAATTTTGGTGTTTTTAATGACGTTAAACTTTGAATAACAGCTTGGATGATATCAACACTAGCTTCGCTAACACGTTGCATTACCGACGGCAATTAGCGAAGCGTCGAGTTACAAGCAGCAAACGGCTCGGTTCCTAATAGTTTCAGCCCAGGAATTCTCATATCGAATTGTCTGAAGTCTGAACTATTAACGGACCGTATGCCGCATGCAAATGTCAAAGTAAATCGACCCGTTAAAATTGATGATGATTATGCGTCACACAATGACATTTAACGCGAAGTTGAATATAGGTGTGCAATCAATTGTATTGAAGATGACAATGAGACATTTATGTAGGTGCATGCATGTAATAACCGAGTAATTAATGTAGAGAGAATAGGATATAATTAAGACAAGAACAACGATGTGATTAAGAGTACTATTCAACTCATGATAGTAGGTATGTTTTATCAAAAGAAAACGTATCGTGTAAAATTTCAAGAAATTATAATTTTCTAAGTGCCTATCCAACCTACTAAGCCCAACTAAGGTGTTGTTCTAATTGTCGACCGATCAACCAACACGACAAAATTTAAACAGCTGTCCCAATTGAAATACGCACTGACATGCGACATAATGTACGAAATGACGTCAACTTTGCGAGCGACATGAGAATTAGGACACGGCGTAATTCACATTTAAAAGCAAAAACCGTAAAACCGGAGGAAGACGAATTCTTATTTCGTACAAAACGGACACCGTTTATGCTTAATGACGCAAACTCGACAACGATACCGTTTGACGGCAGAGGCGAAACACCGGAGCTATTTGCAACCGCTAAACTTTAACTGAGTAAAAAATAATTAGGTGACGACAAAAGAGGGAGAGAGTGAGAGAGTTTTCTGACGTCCACAAAAAGCGGTGACTGGCTGCGAAGTTGCTTAAGACACTTAATACAAAGGGACGAAGGGTGAACCCGATGTACTGCGCAATTTTTTTTATTTACTGGAAGGGAATTCAGTAATTAAAGAGCTATTGTATATGTAAAGCTTTAAATTGCTAACGATCTCTAAAACATCAAAAAGATTGAGATAAAAGTGAGAATTTAAGCAACACAAAATTTTGCGATGGGATATCACATTTAACTTTTTTAATTAAAAGTCCTCCAATATCTGTTGACAAATCATTACGTAATTTAATGATATCGTATATAATGTACTAAAACAAATACAAAAACGATTGTAAAAAGCAAACCCGTAAGCTTTTCATCAAAACAAATTAAGCTTCAGCGAATCCCAAATCAGAACAACATAAACCAATTCTCCACTTACTGAGATCAAATGATACATCCCTATTGGGTCCATCCGAAAAGAGGATTAACCCCCTACAAGGGGTTGCTGGCAATAAGCTACGGCGGCGGACCGCGGACCTTTAGAGACGCGGGATAAATACGACCGCAATTGTACGAACGGCGCCGCGGGAAAAACTAATGCCACGAAAGGATATAAAGGGGATAACAAACAGACCCGTGACGGGTGAGAGGCCGAGTGGATTTCGTTGTAGGATCGGGAGATATGGAATATATGGAACAAAAGAAGACACTAATAAACTCCATGATACAGATTAAAAGGATATTGTCTTTAACCCATTAGTGACCAACTGCAGGGTCGGGTCTCCTCCCATGATGAGAAGGATGTAGGTAAGAATGATGTGTTCTCCACCAAGATGGTGGAAGAAAAAAAAAAGGATATATGGGGAGTAAATTCACGTTTAAAAACGATTTAAAAAAAATTAAACGACGAAATAAGAAATTATGCTTTGGCTGAACTCTTAAGAGACTTTGCCAAGACATTATACTAATCAGTAAAAGTTTAGTTTTAGCATGAAATTGTTAATCAGAGAGTAGGTGGATAAACGTAATCAAAGAATAAATTACCTAAAAATAAATCACTACACTCAGAATCGAAACACAAGAACACTAAGTCAAGCGAGTAACTGATATAAATTCAAACAACAACGGCAAAGAAACTAACAGCGAAGAAGTAATTTGCATAAATACTGAAAAAGGTTCCGCTGCAAGTGGAGTTTTTTATCCAGTTTTCTGTCAATTTAACAAAGTGAAATCCTACATTAAGCTCAACAATCGCAAAGTCAAACGGCCCGTGGTGCCTTAAAAGTTACCGGAGAAGGGAAAATGGACCTATTGACAAGGGATTTTCGTAGAGGAGAAATGGGCGAAAAAGGGAAAGTCCCATTTAGGATTTTGCGTTTCTCGTGGAAAGAGTAACCGATGAGCGTGATTACTTAGTAGTTAATTACGCCCATGGCGATGCGAATTCCATCTTGAAACAATTTTTAAAGTTGAACGTAAACTGTGTAAGTTTTTTAAATATTTGGCAATTTCTGAAAAAAAGCAGACGGTATTTTTCATAATACTGAAGTAAATCAGTTGTACCTAATTAATATCTGCAGCCCATACATGGACAATTTAATAGAAAACAAATTATAACCGTAAAACCAAAACGCTGCAAAATGAAGTGCTGCAAATAAACATCAATTTAGGACTTAACTAAAAGACTAATAGAATTCCATTGGAAATAAACTTTGTATTCGAAGTGGGGTAGTCGAAAATTTGGTCAGATGCGGATTTGCGGCGATCGGCGCGGTCGGATCCAGTTTGACTTTCGAAGTAATAATCACCCTTGCGAGCTTAGCGAATTTGCCGCTTTAGATAACGTTTAATCGACTTTATCCAAGTGACTCTAAAAACCATCACAGCAATAATTTAAATACAACTTTAGCCAATGGAGATCTCCCACTAGGCTTGATGATCGTGCCTGCGAAGCGGCCGAGCTCCGATTACGTCATATCGGAGTTTTGTATATATTCAAGATCGAAAAGATAAAAGACTAGCTATACCACTCGACACCTATCTTCCTCCAAGAACAGACAAATATTAGGACAAATAGTAGAAGGTCCGAAAAATACTTTTTTCTTCAGGGTGGGCTACCATTGCCAATCTCTATCTCTAAATAATCTTATCAGATTTAACGAGTACAAATCGCAAACGGGTTCGGCACTAAAAATCTTATCTCAGCTGAAAGCTCACCCAACACATCTAACGTAGCCAACTTTTCGATCTCTTGTGACACAAGGAGAGTCTGTCCGCGTTTCGGTGCATGTGCATATAAGTAGAATCTAAATAAAAACAAATTTATCATGACACCTAAACAATTAAACCACCTAAAAGATATCAAGGATGTCTCTTTTCGTTGTCACTGAAATTTAACTACACAGCAAACATCTTCGACGTTCACTAGACCACAGCAAAAAAACAAAACTCACCGTGGCGCGAACACAAAGAAAAGAAGAGAAAAAGAAACAAAAAAAAATATTTAGACACCAATTCACCCAAACTTCCCGCTCGAATGTTTTAATAAAAGCAACAATAACGCCGCCAGACGTTAATAAAAGA
The DNA here is from genome assembly GCA_905147235.1 of Erynnis tages. NCBI lineage: Eukaryota > Metazoa > Arthropoda > Insecta > Lepidoptera > Hesperiidae > Erynnis > Erynnis tages. Next base: position 1,136,195 of record LR990097.1, read on the forward strand.
CGTTGAATATTTCACGAAATCAAAAGGACGTTAATTTACATTACGAAAAATTATCAAAACGCGCAGAATATGGACAGAGAAAAAAATGACGATAGCAATTAGCTCAGACAAAGGAATCCACTTTTGCGTATAGATAATGAAGAAACGTTAGCCGGAGAGGCTAATTTGAGTGCTAATAATAAAATTAATAAAACTGCTGGTGACTATTCTTTTATTACGTACGTATATTGAAATTTGAATTGGTAAATTGTGATACTTTATTAAAATTTCAATGATTTTTTTTCACGAAATTTGATTAAACCATATTCACCTTTTTAGGCATACAATACAAGTTACAATCAAAAGATCTAATGTCTAACAATCTGTGATTATTTAAGAGATGTAGTAGATATAATTATGATATAAAGAACAAAAATACAACAATTACAAAAAATTAAATTAAAAAAGTATAATAATGAATAAAGGATAACAAAAAATGAAATTTTATTTATATGTACAAATGAAATTTCAATGAATAATAAATATTCACGATGCGGAGTTTGCAAGGAACGGTACACTAATGATATTTACCTGAAACAATAAAAATAATCAAATTAATATATGTACGAGTATTGTTGCTGAATGAAAAATGCGAAATTCTTTATGTAGGTTATTCATTATTCCAGAATCCACGTAAATTTATATGTGGAAATTGAAACATTATTTATATTATTAAGGAGTCAAAATTAGGTCCAAATGTACTCGTATCCTACTACTTATATTATATATTAACTGTTATAAAGGTAAAAAATTGTGAGGATGGATGGATGAATTTTTGTTACTCTTTCACGCTAAAACGGCTAAACAGATCTGGATGAAATGTGGTTTGCACATACATACTCGTAGTTTATAGCCTGGATTACCATATATGATACTTTTTACACCATGTTCATTTTAGAACATGGTCCAGAGATATTATCACTGTTTAGCCCCCCGGCGTCTTAATGTAATAGGGTTTTTCAGTCTTGTTCAGGCTGTTTGTTATCTTTATTGGTCCTTTTCCTGTCTTCTTGATAGATCAGCTCTTAGATATAAAATAGGGTGCAACTTTATTGAAATAATTAAGAACGTCCCCTTTTTCATTACTCGTAGCAACATTCTAATTTTATATAAATACCTCCGAGAACAGAATTATAATTACTGTAATAATAATCACTGTTTGGTCCCCCTGGCGTCTTAATGTAATCCCTCTACGCCCCCTTCTGATTTATGAGATATCCGGCAAAGGCGATGTTTAAATAGCTTTTACGACTAATTGGATTTCGAGTTTATGATTTTGTGAATATTTATTAGGGATCGCGCAATTACGGAATGCGAAATTTCGCGAAGTTTGTCCGTTCGTTCGAGATTTGCATTGTAATACCGGTTCGGGGTGCTGCGACGGATTCGGTGGAACGCCGAAGTTCCGCAGTCTCCGAAGGTGTTGATTCGGTATTTAACCCCTTTGGCAGAGAATTGTTTTCTGTCAATATTTAGTCCAAGCTTTTTTTTGTGTACGACATCATTAACTTGTTACATCCACAGATATAAACCTTAATAGATGACGCAAATTACTTCCCGTGTCAAAAAATTTGAAAAGTTTGTGCAATGCGCAACCAACTAACCGTCGCTGTTTTATTTATGCCGGAAATTAAAAACTGATTTTCAGATTATGGATCGCCTAAATGACAGTTGGTTGCCAGAAAACATTTGTTTTTACAAATTATAGAGCATTTTAAGTATCTTGGCAACCAAACAGTACCTATCAATTTCAAACCATAATCTGAAGATCAGTTATTTATTTCAGGCGTTAGTCTGCACTCCACCGTTGTTCACACGTCAGATTTATAAATGCTACAATCCAATAAAATAAAATCCAATAAATCGATTCGAATGATGATGAATAACTGATCGAATAAAAACAGCAGGAACTAGTAGCTAGAATGTTTCAATCTTCGTAATTTGTTTGCAATCCTATTTCTCACGAATCTATTATTTTTGCGGACAGTAGGTGACACAAATAAATCGCTTAAAGTATTCTTTTAATCGCCACGCTTTCAGTATTCAGTAATCGGGTTTCAGTGTCGTGTCAATCCGCTTAATGTAGCTTGATCGTGATCACAGATTACGATCACTTACAACTGCACTCAGACATTCATTAGTAACCTTTTTACTTACGAAACTAAAGATACATACGAATAAAGATTTCAATTAGAACAGTCCCATACAGCGCCCTGTGTTTAAATTTGTCGTGTCGGTTGGTCGGTCGTTATGCTAGCCGATTAGCCCTGTCCTAATTGACTGATAGTCCTGAGGACGGCGGTGGATTTTCCGACCAAATAGCTCATATATTTCAAATGGCGTAATTGAGTGCCTATACTATCAAATCATAAAGGCCAGTCCCGAGCACAATGTAGTCAGCAATGAATTCCTAAAACCATTCAGCACATACGAAACAGACCTTGACACACATCGCGATTATCTCGCAACTCCGAGGCTATTAATTACCGTCCCCCCCTCACCCCCCATATCAACATCCCCTTGCCACCCCCCGGATCCAGGTGTACGTTGCAACGCATATTATCGTCGCTATAAATCAACCGAACCGTTTCCTCGTTACCTTCAGGAAGTTGTGTGTGTAGGCTGGCTGTTTAGATGGACTTTGGATAGGCTTTCGACTGTGTTGCTACTGTGATAAATTAGGTGATAAACAAAAAGTACAAACACTATCGACAAAATATTCGTTCAGTGTGCGTAGTGCGAGTTGCACAAAATTGTTCGAGTAACTTCACCGTCGCGTTAATCGACTATACGCTAAGCGCCAATTCCGTTTGTCATCTTAGCCACAAGATGGCGCTGCTTCAATCCCATAGAAATCGACGTATTCGCGCTCGATACGTTCAAGCGAAAATGTTTTGTCAAAACTCGCACTCAGCACACAGTAAACGTCAGTCATTCATTACTATGTCATATGTGAGTCAGTCTTGACATCCTCTCATACTAATGGCAGCTCGATACGATTACTATACGAAACGCACTGTGCTTCCGAATATTGATACGGAAAATGAAGCTTAGCATCAAATCTAACCAGCAGTCCCACGAACCTACAACACGAGTGAGGGTTATAATAACCAGCGTACTTTGCGATTACAACCTGAGGATCTGTGTCGAGAAGAGTTACAGTAAGGCCGGCTACACACGTTGGTCGCAACGCTCGTACCAACGTTGGACTGCAAATTCGGTGAGGCGTACACACGTTGGCTAATAAACTAGTTCTGTCCCGTCAGGGCCAATGTGAAGACGTCCGATACAGAAATCGAAAATGCTCTGAGCGCCTTTACAGTACTGAGTGCACATTTATATTTGTTACTGAGAAAAAAGTATTTATTTGATCCTTTCGAGTTGCGTCATATTATGGTATGTGCTTGATAAAGTTCAATAAATTCTATTACTTTTTCATTTGTCCATGCCGGTGGCGATTTTGTGGATGAGGAAGCCATTCTCGCCCGACGTACGCACTCGCTGCGTTTTCCAACAGATGAGAACAGATCGCGAGCGTTGGCGCAGATTCCTTTGATGAAACCGAAACCGCCGGCCAACTACCAATGCTCGCCCCAACGTTGGGACATTGTGTGGCCGGCCTAATGGTTTACCGTCGACCACATTTCACAGTTATCGCGGGCATAACTCAAGGGCGCGGCGTTTCCTCTGCGCTCAGGAAACGTCGCGCGTCGCCGCCGTAACGGTAAACGGCTTGCGGGCTAATTACGTACCTATATATTCTAATTAACAATCCATGTACTTCCCTCCATAAAGAGAAATGGAAGGGAGGGGATGGAGTGACTTTTTGTGTGTCTGTATTAGTGACTCACGGCAGGGTTGGGTCTACTCTTACAATGAAAAAGATGTAGGCCTCAGTCCACCACGCTGACTCAAAGCGGGCTGGTGGACTTCACATGCCTTTGAGAACATGAAGGATAACTCTCAAGTATGCAGGTTTTGTTTGTGTGAACATCAAAAAAACTAAATAAAATTCTAAAAGAAGTCGATACAAAACATTCTTTCACATGTTTCTGTTAATTTCTGAAAACTTTGAAAAAATGTTGGCTAGTCAATATAACTTCTTAGGTAAGTTTTTTAGAAGTTTAGGTGGGCACTAATTGCAAGGAAGGTAAAGTGTAGGGAAAATGTGTTAAGATAGAAAATGCATTAAGATTTAACAATATTACATGTTAACGAAAGAGATAAACAAACATTATGTAACAAAACCAGAAATATTTAGATGCCTATTATTACTGACTCATTGCCGTGGCGGGAGTGCCGCAGGGCGGTAACCTGGCGCCTAATGCTCGCGTTATGCTCTTATTAAATTTAATCGTACGCATGTTCAAATTAACAATCCGTGCACGTTATTTCATGTTTTTTGTAATTAAATAATTTTATGTTAACAAATATACGCGAATGGCTTTATGAATAACAAAATATGTAAGAAGATGTATTGGATAAAAGGATATGAAAGATCGTGTGAATTTTAAATTTTTAAATTCATTATTCATTTTATACCGCAGAGAGGTACGAGTAATTACCTACATTGTTAGACGTACCCATTGATTCGTGCGGTGTTTATGTTCCCACTGCAAGCCGATTGTGCACAATCGGTGGTCAATTTGAGATGGTAATGTGTGCAGTGTGGTCACTTGATTGAAGGGCTAATCCAAGTACAAGCCTAAATAATAAATTAGACTGGATAAATAACACACCACCGACCGGTATATGTTCGTGAACTCATAACGTAGTTGAAATTTTAGGCGTTTTATATCTTAATATATAAAAACTTGTGTCACAGTTTTCGTTGCCATACTCCTCTGAAACGGCTTGACCGATTTTGATGATTTTTTTTGTGCTTATCCGGTATCTATGAGAATCAGCCAACAGCTATTTTTCATTCCCCTAAATGTTAGGGGTAGTCCACCCCAAAATTTTTATTTTTTATTTTTTAGACAAAATTTTTAATTTCTATTTTTTTATGATACAACATACAAAAATACATACAATCCTCAATTTTCACCCTTCTACGATCAACCCTTCATTGGCAGAGCGAAGCCTGCTGGGTCAGCTAGTGTTTTATATTTTTCTGGGGTTCCATTCGAGCTGTTCCGATGGAAAAGTTTAATTTAAATCCACCATTTAAAAGTTTAATGGTTGCTTGTAAGAAATTACTTACTAAGAAATCATATCGCATATATTATATAAATTTGCTTGTTGTACTACACTTCTTGTGCTTGTAATTTTGGTGTGCAATAAAGAGTAATGTTGTTGTTGAACTTGTTTTACTTCTTTAGCTTTTTAAATTACGATGTGCTCTACATTGCTTGATTCGTTTAACTATGTATTGTAGATTTTGCAATCTCTACCTTCATTGGTTTTTATTCATAGGCTCTTTTACAACCTGTTGGAAATTCCTTACAAAATAACTTAGACTGACCCAACGGAAGGCGTGCCCAATTATAATAGGTAGTAGAGACATATGACGTCATACAAAAGCTAGCTGCAGGTACTGACCTAGACAGGAATTCCGACAGAGAACTGACCTAGGAATTCTGACGGAGCCGAAACATAGCGGGTCCATTCAGACGAGCTGGGAACGGACTGAGCGTGTCGGATTTATGTTTCCGCCGGCGCCGTCCGAGCTAGTTTCCTACGGAGTTCACGTTCACCGATACAATAGAATCGTCTGTGAGTTTAATTCATCCGACCATGTTTGTTTGCTAAATGTGAAGACTTTTTGTTGAGCGCCAAGTTTCAGGCTTTTGGTGCGTTTAACGTTGGTATGTGTAGGTAGGGAGTATGGTAGGTAGGTGGTAGGTATGAATGTATTACCTTCATCGCTATGTGTTCATTACCTTCAACACACTCATGGAACAATTTCAGCCATCTCAATGCCATGCAAAATGTCACCAAATTCCGCCGTAAACGAAGTTAAATAGCAAAGAAAAGTTTCCAACTTCTCGTCCTCACCTGACTAGTAATGGCAAAACCTTCGAAACAATTTCGCACATAAACGTTATAGCTGGAGAGCCGGTAGACATATTTCGAGCAGTGTTGAGGCATCATGGCTTGATATTTTCAAAAAAAGTTATTTTTATTCACAAATATCATCTTTCAGCGTGGATCTGCCTTTTTTGTTTTTTTAATACTTTTAGATGCGCCAGGCTAGGCTTACAAACCCGACTCTTTTTTATTTACTTTTTTATTTAAAGATAGGTACTAAATTTTACGCTGTTAAAACTTTCAAAACATCTTAAACTATATTCGCAAAAAAACGTTTACGGCTTGGATTAATTATATTACCCGACAGCCAGGTGATATTTTTTGATCGGATATTTTAATTATTATCATATTTCAAAAAAACTTGAGAGTTGTCAAGGGACACCCGGAAGGAACGAAGTTCATGACGTAAATGACAATGTCATTTACGACACTTTTTGCTGTCATGACGTAACTGAAGTTCATGACGTAACTGACGTAGTCATGAACTTCAGTCCTTGTCATTTACGTCATGACTTACGTCATGACAGCAAAAAGTGTCGTGACAGCGCGCGATAAGGAACTTCGTTCCAATAATATCAGCTATTTAGCATGTTTTACGATGCCCCTAACACTTCTAGAAAAATGTCTGACAGCTCTCGGGCTATTAAAAGTTTGCGTCGGTGCCGATTAGAGTTAGAGCAATCGTTTCGACGGAGGCGATTTCGTCTATCACTTATGTTCTTTCGAACCGATGGATCCAATGGATGGAAGTGGCTACGTCACTTGGAGAGTTTAATGACGCAAAAGTTTTAAAAAGTTTCCTCGTGTTTATGAGAATGTTTTCATGAAAACCATGGTGTCAGAAATTAAAGAAAGAATAAAGAGAGATGGATATTGTCATTTAAAAGAAATGTTAGGAACATTACAAAAAATTGTTGATTTAACATTTCTTCAGTTGCATCAAAACAAATCACATTAAGTAATCAGATCTGTAGATGATATACAGTAAATGTATGAAATATCATTAATCAGATTTTGAAAGATACATGACAATTGACTAATAACTTAGCCCCAGACGTCATTATATGTTAAAAAAATGTGGCAAACATTTTAAACTGTAATCTAACAAGTAGAAAACATCTTAAACTTAGTTACATCGTTAGGACCGGCGGTAATGTTGTACGTAATGTAATTTAACTAGTTGCACTATTGCATTAGAGTTTCCACCTCCACAGTATGAAGCAGCTTTTAAAGAAGAGGTAGGTACTGTTACTGCTACACTAACCATGAAGATATAAATATACGTATGTAATGTAAGTAACTCAAGAAAAATAAAACGGGATAAAAAGTCAGACTAAGTTAAATGCTAATAAAAGAATAATTTATTTTCTTGATGAGGAACTCTGCTTAAGGCGAATACCGTTGCTGAAATGTGAGCATTATACAATGTGCTCTGACAAAAAAGAGACCATAATTTTAAGAGGAAGAAAATACTCTCGCAATTTTATAAGATACTAGCTGACCCAGCAGGCTTCGCTCTGCCAATGAATTTTTTTTATTTTTATTTAATAGCCTATGTTACTCAGGCTGAATGTAGCTTTCCAATGGTGAAAGAATTTTTGAAATCGGCCCAGTAGTTTTTGAGTTTATTCGTTACAAACATACAAAAATACAAATGTTTCCTCTTTATAATATTAGTATAGAAGTATAGATTAATGGAACTTACACAATTACTATGAGTAAAAATTTGAACGCATAAGATCAGTAAGCTTTAGTATGTTACGACAACAAAAATAGAAGATAAGGATAAACTTTTAGGTATAAGGTAGGGTAGTAGAAAATTGAACAAGTGATACAGATAAAAGCAGGAATCGTTGGATCCCAAGAGCCCAGGACCGAGAGGAGTGGCGTCTATTAGGGGAGGCCAATTAAAGAAAATATTTAGAAAATGTTTTTTTGCATTTATTGTAGAATTAACTCTACGTACAAAGTACAAAATCTAACACGACGAATTTGTTTCAAACAGAAGCTGACATAAAGCACGTGTAATAAACAGACGAAATCAAAAGACCCCGCGCACAAAAACCTATCACAAATCACTTTAATTGTTCTAACTTTTATTGTTTTAGAATCAATTTGGAACGGTGATTCATTGCGGACTGCTGACTGTTCGGAGATTAGGTGCTGAGTAATGCGTCTCGAAACTTTGATTGAGTGATTAATATACTTACATTACGTTCGGGAATTTGAGATTTTTTTGAGACGGGAGATTTTTTTCCTTTTGTCAACGTTGATTTATATTGGTTAAACATAATATTATTATATAAAAAAAATATTTTTAATATTGCTGTATTGTTAAACCAAATCGAGTTTCATAGTATTTTAATGGAATAAATTTTATGTCATTTGGTCTATTATTGTGGCTGAGGTCTTGAGCGTACCTAACAATTTATTAAATCTTATTTCAAAACATTCCTCTACATTTATTTGGAACAGTTTAGACAATTAATGACGTGAAAAGCTTCACATGAAAAAAAAAAGCCCACTAAGAGGGAATTAATATTTGGACATATTTTTCTACACATTTTTACAATACCCAAGACATAAACAAGACACCTAGACTAGAAACGCAAATCAAACTTACTCGTATCATATGAAACCCAGACACTAACAGATGATGTTATAATCATTTCGACGCCGTCAAGACAAATAGTTTACTAACAAAAATGTGTTCAACAAAGAGATCACAAAAAAAAAACACAGAATCACAAATCACTCCCGGCCGCTACTTATTTTAGAAACAATTCGGGTGAATGATACATCGCTCCGGGATTAAAGCAGATTAATGCGTCTGGAAACTGATTGCATGACTAATAGGTATTCCACATTTTTAGTTTATGTTTTCGAATACAATTCTTTTTATAAAGATATTTTTAATGGGAAACCTACGCCTAAATCATTGAAATAGCGGTTAGAAACAATTTATTTTATTGGATTTTGGAAAGGTCAACTGATTCATCTTCTCCATAAATATCGTGAAGTATTTATTTAGAATGGCGGTATCCCTTTTCTTTCACTATTTTATTATGATACAATTATGAAAGCTTTCTAATTATATCATATAGGCATTACGTGAAATGTCAAAATCTGTTTTACAAGCAATTTTTTTTGGAAGTTGTACGTCAATGAAACTCCACCGGATCTCAATAATTTCCTGATAACATTATGCACTGCACTGATTACCAAAACTGTCGAATATTAAACCATTGTAACAATAAATGGCTGTTTTAAAAATTACAGGTATAAATATGAACATTTTTAAATATGAAAGTCAATATTGGTCGCATCGGTTTCAAATTTAATACGGTATGTACATGCCAAAAGAAATTTGAATTTACCCAACCAAGATTTATAAATATGCGATCAAAAGCTAGTCATCTACAAAGTGTTCAACATCACCATTAGTCGGAAGATAATAGGTCCTCGTCTGAAACTGTTCACTTCCTGCAAAACTCAAGCCAAATTCCAGCCAAACTCCGGCCAAACTTAGTCTCCCCGGAAGATTCCAGTTGTAATGACACGTTAAACATTGTCAGGAGAAAGTTTTGAACGTCGTTAGTGAAGGGAATTGAATACGTTGCAGGAATTTAGATAAGTAAATTATTTTTTGAATTATTGATACCAAAAATATTCCTACATTGAGAGTTAAATTAGTTGAAATAGAGGAATCAGACAGCAGTATCTTGTAGTTGAACTAGAGATAAAAATCTTCAATTGATCTTCTAAATAAAAAAAATATCACCACATCATTATGTTTTACTAAGTACAATCGTTTTTGATTCAAATGCTTTCAGATGTAACTTTATGTAAATGTGTGATGTATATGATAAACGATGTTTAAAAAAGCCACATAAACAACGACTTTTGAAAAATTTAAAGACATTTAAAACGACAGTATTCTAAAGAACAAGTAAATAGAAGGCGCCGTGGGAGAGGCCTATGTCCAGCAGTGGGTTGACAAAGACCGATCACAGATAAGATAAGATGCCACATACATTTAATTAAACACAGTCACATCATCTATCTCAGCGTCAAGTCCCACACTTATCACTATCAACCCACATCAGAGCTCGAGAGCCTCAAACACTCCGGATCACAAGTTGGAGCAATTATCTTGCGAGCAGCCATTTGCCTAGACGCTCTTCATTTGTTCATTTGAGGACTTCGTCTTAGTTTAAAGATCTTAAACTTCGAGGTTGTAGTTTCAAGTGTAATGAATTCAATGAGTATTAATTTGATCATTTATTGTACACATTTATAAAAGGCTTATACAAACATTACTAATTTTACATTACAAACATTAATTAAACTAATTCATTTGTTAACCGTTTCGAGATATCCTCTTACTGCCCTCCGAAATACTGCTACAGGCGAGTAAATAACATCAATTTCGGAGATACCCTATGAAGTACCATACTGCCTATTACAACTGCTGCAGAATTCCTTTGGAGCTTTTTGAAAAAAGAAGCTACACAAAATTTTTTGCCAACATCCAGGATTATTTAAAAAAAAATCTAAAAATCAAATATCTCAGAAACTCGAAGGTCACATCATGACAAAATGAATCGCAAATCGTCTTTTAACTCCGAAAGAAATTTATCGAATTACCTATTGGTACCCAGTATTTAATGTAAGATTATAAAGGTATGAAACAACAGCAAATCAGTACAGGGAGGAGGATAAAGGAATACAAACGACACGTCGCTACACGAACCAGATTTATACCGAACTTGTGTATTGCACGCTGTAGATAAACTCACAATTATGAAAGGGAACATTTATTTCAGAACACGTGCCGAGAAAAGTTTTAAATTAACTTCTTTATGTATAAAAAATATCAGCTTCCGTGTGTTTCTCTTCATGAAATTCAAAAATTATTTGACTGGGATGGGAATTTATTTCTAGCGAACGGAAAAATAATGCATACAAATTGACAATTGTGTCTAAATTTAACGAAGTTTAATTAAAATTGATTTGCTCGCCAAAGGGAATTTATTTCTAGCAAGCATGAAAAAATAAAAGCATTGATAAAAATTTACCATTATAGGCATGTAAAAAATTTCAATAAAATAGCAATTTATACACCATCAAAATAAAATTCGTGCTCCAGTTTTTATCATCACAATTAGACCAATGGGAATTTATTTCTAGCGAACGGGAAAAAATAAAGGCATTCGGAATATAAAGTTTTCAAACGAGTCCAACTTAGTCCTCGGGGGATGGTGACGCGTTAGTGACCCATTTTAGTTCAAATTATACTACCAGTCTACCAACGTGATTTTTTATTATTCACATTCCATCGGTAATATTCACCGCTATGGAATGTGAGGTGATTAAAAATTTTCCCTTCACTTGAAGTTATCGTTGTTTTTTCCGCTTTGTTGGTATTGATTTTATTTTTCAAGTTATATTTTATGCGTAACAGAATCGTATTTCTTCTTCTTCTGAGACCATTGTAGTCCATTTCTGGACATGTGCCTCCCTGAAATCGACGCACTGGCGCCCTGGACCCTTTGAATCCAACGGTTTCCGCTGTTCTTTTTCCGGTCACCTGGTCGGAGGGCGGAGAACCGCATTTATTACTTGCTAATATTATTAATTTTAATGTTGGGCACGGGTCTCTCCTCACAACAGGGGGAGGCCTGGAGCATACTCCACCACGCTGCTCCAATGCGGTGCGGTGGAGAATTCCAAAATAAGCCCAAAAAAATTTTACAAACGTATGGGGTTGGTTGAAATTGTTTTGGCCTTCTGTTAGCAAGCTACTGATTTACCTGACAACACGCACAACACACTAGCACAAGTGTAGACAATCGCAATCGCAATCGCACAGTCACGGTGACGATAGAGGAAATCCGTGATATAACAGAAAACAGAGTCGAAGTAAAGAACGCCGGCAGCCAAGTTCAAGGCCGTTAAAGCGCGGTAATAGGCTAGGCTGTGCTCGTTTCCATTGTTGGATACGATGCGAGAAATTGAACTGGTAAAGTTGAAATAAAAGTTTCAAGTCGTGAATTTAGATTGAACTTGACAAGTTGAAAGTAATAGACCATCATGTGAGGACAAACATATCTACAAAATACATACATACGTACAACCATGAAAATTGATATTCTTGTTTGGAAGCCATAATAGACCATCATTTGTAAAAATTGTGCAGTTCTGAGAATATTACATAATACATACGTGTCGAATTGATAACCTCCTATTTTTAAGTCGGTAAAAACAGATGATGCAATGAATGAATACATGACGTATATGTAATCAATGGAGCCACACCAGTTCGTCATGTTTTGTCGGCAAACGAACCGGTCCATGCAATCCGAGGAGGACTCGTTCACGTAATTATACATATATAGTCCTATACATCATCGATACAGCGGCTACATTCGTTATCTCAGTGCCGTCACGCGTGTGATCGAGAATGGTCGCAGTGTTACGTGAACATCGGTTGAATAAACAAAGAAATATACCTGTGTCGTGTGAATACAAGTTATACAAGTGTTAAATTACCTCTAAGTCATAATGAGGCATAAAACAAGATGATGTTTCATCGAAACTGATCAACAATACACCGGATGCGAAAAGATAATCAACAAGTCTGCAATGGGTAACAAGAAACGATAGTAACAAAAAAGTTGTTAAAGCCGTAGTAATACGAAAGGAATAAGACGCTAAAAAAATTAATATATCTTCCTACAAAATGGACTACACGGGGAAAGTAGTCATCGTGACGGGAGCCAGTTCCGGGATCGGAGCGGCGACAGCGAAACTATACGCGTCTTACGGAGCTCTGATTTCAGCGGTGGGTAGGAACGAAACACGTCTGAACGAGGTTGCAAACATTTGCGAATCATTCAGAGGCAACCGTCCGCTATGCGTGCTGCTAGATCTACTAACACCGGGCAGCTGCGAAGAGTTGGTCAAACGCACGATCCAGATGTACGGAAGAATAGACATACTGATAAACTGCGCAGGCAAAGCGGCGGTGACGTCACTGTTCGACACCACGATGGAGATCTTCGACGAGCTGTTCACGCTGAACCTCCGCGTGCCGTATCAGCTGACGCAGCTGTGCACGCCCCACTTGAAGAAAACGAAGGGCAACGTGGTGAACATATTCGCGAACCCGTGCAGAGTGAGGCCGGGGTTCTTGCCGTACGCGATGACACGGGACGCGTTGGAGAGGTTCACGACGGCTGGTGCGGCCGAGTTGGCGAGCGAAGGGATCAGAATGAACGCAGTGCGACCGGGTCTGACGAGGACGAACTTTCTGTCGAACTTCAACGTGTCAGACGAATGCATGGACTTCACTTACAAGCTGTTGGAGGACTGCTTGCCGAGCAAAGTGATCAACGAGCCGGAGGAGGTGGCCAGGCTCATAGTGTTCGTGACCAGTGACACATGTCCCAATCTCAAAGGGGCGCATATAGTGCTGGACGGAGCGTCTTCTTCGTCTTAGTAAAGATAGTGTACCAGGGAGGTAGTCAAACTCATAACTCGCTGTTCAGAAACACATTCTTTGTGTCATATTCAAGATCTCAGATGGAGTATTTATGACACAACCAGGGACGAATCAGAGCCCCGTTCCTTTTTCTGTTGTGCGTCAAACTAATTCTTGTGTTACCTTTGAGAGAAATTTGAGTCCTCAAGAGACTAATTATAGAGGAGAATTTCTTAGTATTCAGTAGTAAATGCATCCTTTGCCCTTTTCACTTACGGCCTCAAATTTGTGAAAATGCATTTCATTTCCATCTTAAATTAATATTCTCATAAAATAGCTTTTGTAAGTACCTGCAGAGTATTACTCAATATTTTTAACAATCTTAAATTTATTTTTCGAATACTTTACTTAAGTGTTTTAAATGTATGTACTCACTCATAGGTATCATATAAGTCTAAGTAAGTAAAATCTTCTTCATTATTTCAATTTTAATAAAACAATGGTATTAAATTGTCAATGGCCTTTGTTTCATAATTTAACCCTGATTATTGACACGCGATCTGGCAATCAACATCGACCCATCAATACATACTTATAAATTATAATGTACTGAAGGATTGGAATAAATGCTTATTACTGTTTTATATGCTTGTTTCATTGTAAAACTATTAATTCATGAAATACATTTTACTCAGAATTTTGTGAAAAATAAAACTTAAAACGTGACAGTTAAATTTTATATCATTGACATTAACAATTTCGAAAAATATAAGAGTATCCTGTAGTATATGTATAAATACAAAGAGTATCCTATTATAAAAGTATCCTATCAAAAAATAAATCTGCAAAACATCACTATTTCACCACAGTCAGCACTCAGCAATCTGACAATTTTGTTTTTTAAAACCAAAGAGTATGAAACTAGAAAAACGCGAATGTACACAGAGCAATTTTGTTTCTCTTTCTTTTTTCTTTTTATTTGTGTTCACTATCAACACACCATCACGTCGAACCACGAAACCGGAATTGAGGACGGATGAAAAAAATAAAAATAAAATAGTCACGTGTGCGAGACGAGGAAACTGAGGATTTGTCCCATAAAACACACTTTTCACGATCGTTTTCGTATTTTCTTTTCTCTATAAACAATTTTACAATAGATTTTTTTGTATTAGTTATTCTACCAAAGACAATGTGAGTAGTCTACAAACTACATATAGCATTTTATTAATTCTCCAACTAAAGATCACTCCAAAATCTAAGTGTCACAAGGGTCAGACCTGAATTCCCGAAGACATAAGGGTGAAGAAGATGGCTGGGAAGGATAAAAGACTTAACACTCCTGCATTAGTCCAGGTTATGAAAACATTGAGTAGTGGCGACGTAACGTGACCAACACGTCTCAGAAAACGGCTACATAGACACATTGGGCCAAATATTAAGTATTCTATTACCACCAAAGCTTCAAATTACATCGCATTTAAAAGTAAACGGCAAAGTAATAAAAATTCAGTTCAAAGTAACAGTAAAGAGAAAAACATCGCATTCACTTTGTGGGACAATATTCCACGACGGAACGATGAGCCGAACTCACGATACCGTAAAAATGACAAACGGGAAACCTTGTACACAGAGAAGAGATATAAAAATAATAAAAACAAAGGTTTTAAAGTATAAAATGTAGTGGAATCCAGATCAAAAATAAATAACAAAGACAAAACAGAATTACTAAATAACGCTTTATATAATAAGTGATGATATGCTATGATATCAAGAAATTGATTTCTTCATAATACGGAATTTGTAAACAATCGTGCAGAATAATAACTCACGATAATAATATGTAATTACTGTAGTCAATATACAACTAGATGTCTAACTATTGCTGACAGCTAAATTAGATGTCTCCTATCGATGTCTTAGAAAATTACAAATATGATGATTAAATTACGATAAATTATAGAATATTAATAACCTATGATATAATTAACATTCAAGGACAAAGTTAATGCCCTCAAAGTAAACATCAATCATTGAAATATTGCATCCTTGTGGGGTGCCAAAAATAAGTTAATCCGATTATGATCTTTGAATGTTGTTGATTAATAAAATATTACTGCACCGATACCAATATCCGATAAGGCACCGTCATCAACAAGACACATAATCAGCATTCGATAACAGCAAAACAAAGATACAAGCAGTAGGTGACTAACACTCCAATGATATAAACGTTAAGTAATATTTATATTTCAAAACATGTATTGAAAACTATTTGACATCGTCATGTGTTAGAATCGATTAGGAAATACGAAAAGCGTTCAACGAAGACACAAATATGAACAGAATCAATTTTGCTAACAAAGTTGTGATAGTGACAGGAGCGAGTTCCGGAATAGGCGCCGAAACAGCAAGAGCGTTCGCTTCATACGGAGCCCATCTCTCTCTCGTTGGGAGAAATAAAGAGAGACTTGAAAACGTCGCGCAGAGATGTCAGGAAATAAACGGACTAACAGCGCTCACTGTCGTAGTAGACCTGACGCAGACGGGAAGCTGCGAGTTATTGATAACGAAGACGCTGGAAGCTTATAAACAAATCGACATCTTGGTCAACTGCGCCGGCCAAGTGAAGCCGACTTCATTTCTCGAGAACAGCATGGATGTATTTGACGAGATGATAGCCATCAACTTGCGCGTACCGTATTTACTGACGCAACTGGCATTACCGCATCTGTTGAAGACCAAAGGGAATATAGTGAATGTCGGATCTTCGCTATCGAACAGGCATCGTCAAGGTTTCCTGCCGTACGTGCTATCAAAAGCAGCTCTCCAGAAATTCACAGAACACGCTGCTGCTGAAGTCGCCGCTGAAGGTGTCAGGGTGAACTGCGTCAACCCTGGGTTAACGAGGACTAACATTTTGCGGAACTTTAACATAGAAGACCAGTGCCAGCCGCTGGTGTACAATATTTTGGAGGAAAACTTAGGTGGAGGTATAATTGAACCTAAGGAGATTGCCACGTTCATATGCTTGGTTGCGAGTGGAATTTTCCCTAATTTGAACGGGTCACTGTTGAACTTGGATGGGGCGTTCTCAATGTTTTGATAAGATAGTAAGTAAATTATTATAAGGTAATATATAACAATATTTAAGCGTAACGGTGACGTGAAGTTAGATGGAATATTTGACGACGATGTACAAGAAAAGGCAGCTCAATGAGGTCCGGGAATAGTAAGTGTGATGACGATTCGAGTACGCAGCAGTGTTCTTCAAAAGGCTCTCGCACCGACGCAAAACTAGATGCATGTATTTTGTTTTAAATTATCCGCAAGCAAGGTTCTAGTCAAATGACAAATTCCGAGTGTAACTAGGATAAGGGATAACGCCCTTCTCAATTCTAACGTTCCAAGTTCTAATGATCCATTTCCACAAACGGACCTGTAAGATTATTGTTTCAATGACCCAAATTACTTGCACTCGGCGTCGTATTTCCGAACTTTAACGAATCAAATTTACATAAACAATGCCGCCGTTATATTGGAAAGTTATGATACTTATATTTTTTGTACCGTAAGTTCCTTTTCGATTTGTTTTCAGACGAAACCAACTTATCGTAAGCGGATTGTTTCATAGGCTTTTCATAAAGTTGTTCTTTATTTTCTACTTTAGATACGCATGTTTGTGAATCTTTAAAAGTGTGTGTTTAATATAAGACTTTTTTAATTGCCTGTGTTTTATTAAGAACTGGCTTTACTCGTTGTCTGGCATTGGCGCATAGAATTACGATTTTAATCTCATTAATTGATTAATTAAACTATGTTTTGAAATTTTTGGCTCATTCATTGAAAATGACGTCATCTGCACTTTTAATTTGATTGAGATTTGCGTTATTCACATTAAAAAAATCATATATCCTTACTACTTACTAAACTAGATATATATAAATAGAAAAAGAAATATTCTTCATTTTTTTTATCAGAGCAGGTAAACAGTCAGTCGGACCACCTGATGAGTGGTCACCGTCGCACTGACACGAGCAACACCAGGGCAGTTGCCAGTGCATTTTCGGCTTTGAAAGAGAGCTCTTTTTTTGGTATTTGAAGAACCCCTTCCACCGATATATGGACATGGGCCTCCCCTAATCGATCCCTTCCCTTCTCGTTTTCGGTGCGTGTTTTTGCATTTTATTTCTTGTTCTCACACACACAAGACAATAAACTGATAAGGAAAACACAAATAAATGACACACATGTGTATGTTGGGTGTGGAGCCATGGGCGTTAGGTATTATTTCTTATTATGTGTGTGTGAATGATAAGCGTCGAGTTTGAGATAGCAATGTTATTAAGGACACAAATACAATATTATACATACATATCTATGCAATAAATCTTTGTAATTTTATCATGAGCAACATTACAAACACTATAGGAAATGAGCAGTAAACGTAATAGTAAAGTCATTGGACGTATAATTATCGAAATTTAGATAAGCACCCAACGTTTTCGAGGTACTGACATCCATCCTCTTAACCCGCCGTAAAGCTGCACGTTCTCCATGTCTTGTGTCTCGGTTGGGGAGGTTTGGTTGCCGGCGATACTTTATTTGAGGCGGACATCTTAGCAAAGTGCAGACTTGGTAAACTTTTGGCAAATTGTCTGTAACACATTAATGACCCACTACAAGGTCGGGTTTCCTCTCACAATATGAATGATGTATGGCGTATGCCTTAGTTGTCAGTACCCATTAATGACCCACTACAGGGTCGGGTCTCCTTCTCGTAATGAGAGGGATGTAGGCCTTAGTCCACCACGCTGGCCTTCTGCGGGTTGGTGGACTTCACATGCCTTTGAGAACATTTTTTATGAACTTACAGGCATGCAGGTTTCCTCACGATGTTTTCCTTCACCGTAACAACAGGTGATATTTAATTTTATAAATAGCACATAACTTTTTATTACAAAGTCATTGGTGCGTGCCACTGGGATTCGAACCCGGACCCCTCGATTCGAGGTCGAATTCTAAGCCACTGGGCTATCACCGTATGCCTTAGTTACCGTGCCTTAGTCCACCAAGTTGGGAGAGTGCGGCTTTGTGCACTTCGCATGCCTTTGAGAACATTATAAAGCCCTCTCAGGCACATTCCTCACGATATTCTCCGTCACAGTTACAGCAGGCCAGCGAATCATGAAGACCTAAATTCGGCATAATACTAACGACATTTGATGAAACAATGTCGAGGAAAAGTGATTCCAGCCTGAAAACGGGCTAAGCGGAGTAAGCACCGCCGCGATTCAGCGTAATTACATGTAAGTAGAACTCATTTCGCTTCCACGTATGCGACTGTGCTGAAGTGAACTAGTGTTTAATGGCGGAACTAATTTTGTTCGACGGTTTTTTTCATTGCACTATTTTTTCCATCTCTTAATTGTGCTAACACTTTGCCTGTCCAATAAATAGACACAATAGTTAAACAATGGGTATGTATCACGTGTGACTCACGGGACAGCGAAGTGGTTAACGCTGCTTGAATAGATCGCAAGCGATCGAAATAGTTAAGCAACGTCGGGCGCGGTCTGAACCGTAAATATGTTTATTCCTTTACGATAGATATAATATATGATTGCTATCGTATTTGACGCAGGTCTCCGTGGACTCCTAAGTGTTACTCAGAAAAGCTGTAATTGGGCGAACAATCTCGTAATTAATAACATTATTATCGCGTCGTAAATATTACATCCTCGTATAACTCCCGCTCACGACTTCTCAGCGGCTCGCAGCTGATTTATGACGTGTTGTAAGAGACGGCGTTAGGGAATCTCTTCGAAATTAGTCGAATCACAAAAATGCGTTTCCAAAATACAGGAATCTTCATCTAAATTTGCCACAAATATTATATCGTATGTTTGTAGTAGCGACGATAGCGGCGTGGCTATGAATTTGTTATCTTTCCACAATACTTATTCTCAAAGGCAAGCGAAGTCCACCAACCCGCAATAGGCTAACAAGGTGGAGATACGATGGAGGTGGATCCTCCTCATTGTGAGGGGAATCCCAGACAGAATCATTAATGGGTTACAGAGGGATTTGTATCAGAACTTGTAAACTCGTATTTTGATTAACGAAACTTCTGTACATAGGTAGGTTATGTATCTACTTACCAAATGCTATTATTATCTACTTTAATGAAAGTTTTTTCGTGTTCGACTTGAAATACAAAATATATGTATCACTGAAAACAAAGACCAACCGTTTAAATGCACCTTAACCAATATTAAACAAAGCAATCTAAACACGTAGCGCAGATGTCCGTCGTGACGCTTTTAGCTTTCAAGCTCGCATGGTTCGCGCAAAACGCAAAACAAAGAAACGGAAGGGATGCCAGAGAAAAAGACGACGGGAAAGAGTCAAGTGTGAGTCGGAATGCCGTACAATCGGTTCTTTAAGCCTTGTGGTACTTACTACCAAGTCTTTCGACGACAAAATCAGGCGCTCGTGTCACGTTTGACGTACGTCATTGCGTACATTTGCCAGTATGCCAGTAACCCATTAATGACCCACTACAGGGTCGGGTCTCCTCTCACAAAGAGAGGGATGTAGGCCTTAGTCCACCACGCTGGCCTAGTGCGGGTTGGTGGACTTCACATGCCTTTGAGAATTTTTTTTTTGAACTCTCAGGCAAGCAGGTTTCCTCACGATGTTTTCCTTCACCGTAACAGCAGGTAATATTTAATTTTTATAAAGCGCACATAACTTTTTTTACAAAGTCATTGGGATTCGAACCCGGACCCCTCGATTCGAGGTCGAATTCTAAGCCACTGGGCTATCACCGCGTACATTTATCACATGTCAATTCGCATTGTCAGTCAGGACGGCTCCGTTCTACAACCTGTGTTTGAATTTTGTCGCATTGGTTCGTCTGTCCGTCGTGTAGTATTGCGACAGGCAGTTGGGAGAAGGTCTTTACTGACTGGTATCAGTTTCCGAAAAGAAAAGAAGAATTTCTACTTGCTAATTCACTATTCTCACACACTATGATTTGATTTGTTGTATTGTTGGAATCTATGAGAATCCATATTTAATTGAGGAGGGTCGGAATACTATCCGGGAGTTTAAGTGGGTTTCTTTATATTCAGTACCCTTAGTCTGAGTTTTAGCAATACCGCTACTACACACACACATACACCGCTTACTGTAATAACCCAAATAGAGGTAAAAGATTTTTAGAAGAGAGACCTTACTAATATAGTTATCATGTACCAAATATATTAAGCACTTAGCTGTCCCGTGAGTCACATGTGATACATGCATTAGACAGGCATTAAACTTTTCCTTTGCCCAAGTCTATAAAATTTTTAACACGGTACCCTAACACACACACACACAGCGAGGGGGAGGCGTCTTGACAAAATGGTAATTCCGACACGAAGCGGGAATAAAAAGAGAAACGCTACCGCCGACCAGTTCGGAAGTGGCTTATAAAAACATCGCGATACTTACATTGGCTTCTCAACTTGACGTTTTTTTTTACTTTTTACAGAGTACCTATCTACCGTTAGTATGTAGTTAAGATTAACTTACCTGAAACAAATAAAAGAAAATTATTAAAGGGATGAAATAGGGGACAAAAGTTTGTATGAAACTTTTTATTCCTTGAATATATTTACACGAATTTTTTTATGAATAGAGTATGGCAAAAATAATGAGCAACATGTTTCAGCGTTTTCCAAAATTGAACGCCTAAGAGAGTCAAATAGGGGACGAAAGTTTTATATAAAAGCAGTAGCACAGGCCGAATGCTTAGGACTAGAAACTTTAAATTTCACACACGAATTCTTCTTATGACATAGGCATCCACTAAGGACCATCAGTAAGGGGGGAGATGAACAGTATTGGTGGTGAAAGGTTTTAAGACAAAAAAGAATGTTTGGAATATAATATACTTAAAGTAATTAGCAGAGCGAAGCCTGCCGGAGTGTGCTAGTACCTAATCTATAGGTATAATAAAAAATGAATCGCTGTTCGTTAGACTCGCTAAAACTTCCGAAAGGCTGGTCCGATTTGGCTCATTTTAGTTTTGATATGTTCGTATGAGTCCAAGAAAGGTTTTTACGGTGAGAAAATCTGAAAAGACTGCGATGAACATTGTAGAAATTTCTATATTTGGCAGAACAAAGTGTGCCAGGACGACTAGTTAAAATTAGTTATTGAATTTTTTTCGGTAATAAATTAGCCACAGCCACATGAAACACATGAACATCCCATCCATACCTCGCTAATCCCTACGAAACAAAACATACCTACTTACGAGTACAGTCCGCGCAAAGTTGACAATACAGCTCCGGGCGGGGCTATAATTAAATTAATTACGTGCACAAATCATTCGCCACCGGACAGCCGGCGGCAATAAAGTTAAATAATATCAAAACGCCCGTGGAGAATTTATGGTGACGTCCGCGCGCGGATGTGTGTGTGTGTTCGTAAGTGTGAAGTGTTGGATAAGAATGTCGCGGGTGAGTCATTGTGTGGAATGGGACTGCTGTATTACTGATTGGTTGTACCATTAGTGACCCACTGCAGGGTCGGGTCTTATCCCACAGTGAGCTAGGCTTTAGTCCACAACGCTAACCATACATAACAGTTCACAGTAGGTTTTTGAAAAAAATAAATAATATCAAAACACCCGTCAAGATTTTATGGTGACGTCCGCGCGCGGATGTGTGTGTGTGTGAGTTGTGAGTGTAAAGTGATGGATAAGAATGTCGCGGGTGAGTCACTGTGTGGATTGGGACTGCTGTATTACTGATTGACTGTAACCCATTACGGAGAACCCTCAGCTTTCCTCACGATGTTTAACTTCCGCATTACTTTGAGACCCGACCCTGCAGTGCAGTCCACCAAGCTAGTATAATTCAGGTTGGTGCACTTCACATTAAAGAGGATTCTAACAGAGACCCCTCGAGTAAGCGGTCGATTTCTTAGCCACTGGCTTAGCCAAGAACCTTATCACCTTATATATTTACGGCCCTTAAAGTATCTTCATTATTCTCGCATCACATCCATCACGTTTAAAAGTAACCACGAACAATATCGCGCGACACTTCAAAAGAAATATATACAACCGGCGGTCGAATTCTTCGCGAAGACAATCAGAGCATAACTACTCGTACATACGTGTAGTACACATCGACCGACGCGATTGTATGATGAACGGCCGTATCTGACTGCCAACTGGCGGATACAATACCCTTTGGAAAACGGTACGTACAATCATCGGCTCGCTGGGAATATGCAATCACATATATAATCGCTTGGACTGGCCACATCGTTCGCAGGGCTGACAACCAATGGGGAAGACAGGTCTTCGAATGACCTTCGCATGTTCTTCATGTCTTGTGTTTCTGTTGGAGAGGCATTGATGCTGGAGATACTACCTGTCATTTTTTCCGCCAAAGCTTCAGAAGCCTCCCTTCTAACGGCAAAGTAAATCTCACCACCATCCTCACAAGTCGTCACCGAGTAGGTACTTACATATGTTTCTGTGTAGTCGACCAACATTATGCTAATTACCTACTCACAATATGACCCGGGCGTAATCCACCCTTACAGTAAGATATACGGGTGGTGTTGGTTACACTAATCCGGGAACAATTCACCCAGATATTTACTTTAATCCGGATAATGTGGTACACTTATCATCGCTTTAACGTGTCTAGACATTCCACGTGTGGCGTTTCGACTGCGCGTTTTAAACGCTTGATTACTCGCTCTAATTAACGCTTCACGTTCATAGCCTGACATTTAGCTTCTCTGTGTCGTTGGTGCCATGGACACTTTCACAACGAGAGGGATGTAGACCTTAGTCCACCACTGAGCTTAATGCGAGTTCTTGGATTTCGCATGCCTTCGAGAACATTTTTTGTGGACTCTCACGTTTCTTCACGATGTTTTCTTTCACCGGTACAGCAGGTGATATTTAATTTTATAAAGCGCACTTGAAATTTTTTACAAAGTCACTGTCGCTTATTTATCTTTCCTTCCTTTCAGCCCTTGGTAGTCCACTGCTGGATATGGGCCTCCCCTAATCGACGCCACTCCACCATGTCCTGAGCCCTCTGAATCCAACGATGTCCTGCTGCCTACTTCGGGTCATCAATCCACCTGGTCGGAGGGCGGCCTGTGCTCCTTTTGCCTAAACGTGGTCGCCATTCGAGGACCTTTTCCCCCATCGGTTGTCAGTCCAGCGAACGATGTGGCCAGCCCATTGCCACTTTAATTCTCTTATTAATAAGGAGTACCTACTCCAAAGTACACTACATAGCTTACCTATTTCTCCGGTCTAATCCCAACAGGCCGCGACTCAATAAACTCGGGCGCGACCGTGAGCCGTCTGTCTGTCTATCGGATAGACTCTATCCAGTCTAATGCTAGTTAAAGTTCCACGACTGACGTTTAGACGTTAGTACGCAGGTAATAAATTTACCAACGCCCCCTGGATTTAGCCAGGTATTATGAACTGGCCTACAATCCTACAAATATGACATCGGTTTCAGGCAAGATAGGTATTATGACCATAGAACATAGGACCTATCCGACTTTAGACAGGACGTAGATTAACAGAGTTTTCCTTTACAACATTTTTGAACCGTTCTTCTTTACTTTCAACTTATAACCTGAAACCACGTTAAAATACATTTAACACTTTGAAGTATTTTTTTCATCGAGGACTTCAATATTTAATTTTTAATTTAATTCAGCGATTTTTTAAAAGAGGGTATGCCGGTATCGCATCGCAGTTTTTAGCACTTTCGAAAAATAAATTTAAAAATGTGACCAGAATTTCAATTTCCGGCCGGCGCGGCATCGGAGTGGGGAGTGAACACGTCAATATTGTCAATCGGGCGTCGATAGCGACGGCAGGCGGACGCGTGTCGCGTTACTACACGGAAATTAAATGATTTGAGAAAACGATATGAACTTTTTATAAGTTTTGTAACTTTAAATCAGATCATTATTTCTTTATTAACAACAAAACACAACGAATATTCAGGTGGTAAAATGTCACTGACATAAGCCCTCGTAAAGCAGTATTTTGAAAATGTTTCTGCAATTTTCTGAACAATGTTGTACCTAACTGTAACTAATTGATGGGACAAGATTTGGCATCATTTCGATTCTTATTATGGATTCGAATCAATCGATTATGTATTCTGAAATAACTAACTAATTAATTCACATTTCCAAAACCTATCCGAGATTATGGATTCCGAAATTAATTTCAATGCAAATTAATTTAGAATTCCCTAACCTAACAACAGGGCAATAAGGGATCCGGTAATAGGTGGATAACACGCATTTCAAAACAACAATGAAAAACATTCTCTGAAAAAATAGCCAAGATTTTTTCGTTGCATTTTTCAACACAAATATTTAAGGCTTCACGCTACGCCTTATCAGTAGCATACCAACAGAGCCAACACGGGGTGAACGCACCAATTTGTAACCAAAACGTTTTCAACTGCGCCCTTTGCGCCCTTCGTACTAATTCCTTTGACAATGGTAGGGCTTGTGGCAGTATCGCGTGAGTGATCCGCGTCATTTTACGTGCACAGTCACGGAACGCGCATCATAGACATATTTATATTTCCCTGGTATTTTGAAATTATTTGACCTACTTGTTTATTATTCACTAGCTTATACTCATATCGTCGACCGCGTATTACGTGGAGTACCATACCATTACTCATACCATCTATGGGTCATAAAGATGAATATTAATGGAAGCCTTCCGAAAATTAAAAATAGCCTAACACTCCAACCTTTCAATTCCCTCGAAACAAAAAATCACGTCAATCTGTCGCTTCATTTCACCGACACTTAAGGAACAACAAACAAACTAACTTCAACATTTCTACTAACTACCTGCCAAAAAAATTTCATACTTTCCTTCATTATGCCAAAAATACCCTCAAAGAAAGGGCTTAGTAAAGAAAAATCGCTAACGATATTTTCTTTGAAGTTCTTCATAAAGGTTTAATTCTCGGGAACTTTAAATTATGAAAAGGCAATGGGAAACCTCTTTTATTATCGTCAACCTTTTGTATTGCGGGTATTAAAGGGCGTTTAGGGGTTCTGTGAAAAAATGTCGACAACTAATAATTGGTATCAACTGTGCGGAGTGGAGAAATTATTTTGAATTAAATATAAAAATATTAAATTTTCGACTTCTTGTTATTTTCTCTCAATTCAACGTGATCTTTCAACGTCATATTAACCATATGATAATTTTGAAAATTTAGGAGATTTAGATTGCGATCATAGCCCAGTGGGTAAAGAATTCGGTCTCTTACTCAAGCGGTCCGATTTCTAATGCAATGCCACGCACCAATAACTGTTGTGAATAAACGGTATTTTTAGTATTCTATCAACGTGTAAACTATACGTCCTTCTTGTTATGAGAGGAACCCATCAATCCAGTGGGTTACAGAGAGAGATAATATTTACACATGAAACAAACGCATTTCATCGCGTCATGAAAACTTTAGAGCCTAAACACACGGCACGCTATAAAAAAAGTAGCGTAGCAAATTTTCCTTTACAATCTCCTCGTAACAAATAACATACACAAACACATTTAAAAATCGAACACCTCAATGTCTCACAGTCGTTAATGTCCTAACCTTTATAGCTACAACATTAGAGAGTTGTAACTCGATTTAAATAATGTTTGGCGCGCGTCCAACATAGTGCGCAGGTCGGGATTATAACGCGAACGAACGAAACTCAACCTTACATCGACAAAATAAGGTTCCTTTTAGCTTGCAGGCCGTTGAGATCACTTAAGTTATTAGGTTTTGATTGCCGTGTTCGCTATTTCGCTATGGTTTATGGATGAAGGATATAGGAATTATACGATGGATAGACTTTAGTGTCTAATTATATTAAATTTATCAAATTATTAAGAAGCCGCGCCAGCAATTGAGATGTGACATTTGAATTGAGATGGTATAATAAACGACCATCTGATGTTAGGATTATATTCTTATTCATTAGACTGAAGTTTGAAATGTTGCGGCGAAGAGGAATTTACAATCTATGGACATACGACTAAAACAAAATAATTTTAGGCATAGATATTCAAATAGTTGACGGCTGCCATTAGTATAGGAAGATGTCAGACTAATGACTGATGTTTATCGTAAGAATACTTTGACGATAGTGTTCCCTCCCTTTCAGCCCTTTGCAGTCCACTGCTGGGCATAGGCCTCCCCTAATCGACGCCACTCCGCCCGGTCCTGGGCCCTCTGAATCCAACGGTTTCCCGCTGCCTTCTTCAGGTCATCAGTCCACCTGGTAGGAGGGCGGCCTATGCTCCTTTTACCTAAACGTGGACGAGATTCGCGGACCTTCCTTCCCCATACTAACGGCACAGGTGGCTTATTGTTTTTAAAAATATGTTGATTAGAAAGGCAGTAGACTTCTACAAATAAAAATACACGATATCAGCGATAGAAAGACGCAACAAAAAAGTGACCAATATAACATCCAAAAAATTGACATCCGCGACGATTTTTCACTATTTCTGGCAGATCGCCAAAATCCATGGACCCTACACGTTGCAGTTTCTATAAAAGCCAAAATAAAATCGGAAAAACATCGCGAAACAAATTTGCCCGTAAACTATTTATTGAATTGGCAACATCGGGCGCTGAATAAACAAATATCCGGGTATGTATGAAATACGGGTCTCTCCCTGGATTCCGTATTCGTCCCGAACAACTGTTGCTTCTTTATCGGAATCGAGCAGACAACTCACAGTCCATCATCAGAACAGTGCCTCGAGCATGAACTTACGCAGTTCCGTATACTAATCGTATCGAGCTGCCATTAGTATGGGAAGATGTCAAGACCGACTGACATATTATGTAAATATTGCGCTGTTCCGTTAATATGTAACATACGTGTCGAATTGATAACCTCCTTTTTTTAAGTCGGTAAAAATGACACAGAAATGTCACTTCACGAGAAGGTAATTGTCATATTAAAATGACTACAAATTCGTCGTTACAAAAAAATGCATCAGTCGACTCCAAGAGGATTTTACAACCCTAAGCTCTAATTTAGGTACATATAACAAATTCAAAAGCTTTTATTCATTATTAGGTACAATTTATGCACACTTAATGAACGTCATACATTTAACATTATACAAACATCCGTTTTGCCCCTCAGGCAAAACGTAGACTAGGAGAAACACGCGGGCGGAAAAAAACTCCCAAAACTCTTTTATAAATAAGTATGAATTATTCTATGGTGCAGTCTGACTAGGCCCAATAAAGGAATACACGTGGCAGCTATCGTGTGTGTCAATATCGCCCCATTGCCATCCGCTCACAAATAAATATTGTTACATGGTGTATAGAAATAGCCTACCTAGTGAAGTTATTCAATCCCACGCTTTCTTATCGTCTAAATTGTCCTTTGTTTCATAATAGGCCTTTCGGCACAGGCCTGATTTGATAGTTCTTTTAAATGTATGAAAAGGCAGGGAATGAATTTCGATTGGAATTTTATTATAAATTCTTACCCATAAATGACTGGCTTTTTTCGTGAAGCCGACATCTTGGAAATACCATAACTCAAACGACATTCATCTTATAAAACGTTAGGGCAACAATAAAAGTCAATACGTGAACTACGCAAATTCGCGACGCGCGGCGCTGAATAAACAAAATGTCCCGGCGTATGAAATACAACTTTCTTCCCCATTTCGTATTCATCCCGATCATCTGTTGAGTCGTGTCCCTGCTTGTAGCTGGACCGTGCGTGATATATTGTCGCAGAAGCAAAAAGATTAAAAGAATACTTATTTCGGTAGTTTAACTACATGTTGTTGAGCCCGGGAAGATACCATATCCATACATTTAACCCGTACTGAAACAGCATGCTTTTCATGCCTTGCGTTTCAGCTAGAGGTGCGTGGTTGCCGTAGGTACCTACTTTATCTGAGGCGAACATCTCATCTAGTTCTCATAAGTAGCAACGCATACATATGCAACCTCAAATTGGATTTGTAACCTTTTACCTTTTTTGTCCAGAAGATGAAAAAAAGCCAAAAATTATTATAACCCCTTGCCATGACATAATCTTATCATTTGACACACAAGTAGTCTGTTTGTTTAGAATCATTTAAAATTCTATAAAATATTCTATAAATATAAACGCGGTAGCTGATACGGATAACGATAAATCTCAACGATTGGCAGGTACGACTGTACGAGTAATGTTATGTATTATTTTTTACTGTAAACGCGCGTTGATGTAATTGTAAAGTGTTGGGAATATTTCATTTGCAAAATGATAAAGTACATGCAATTGCATATAAGCTTAACATTGACTAAAAGCAATGGGCTATGACTGAGTCCGACTAAGGCTTTAACAGAAAAAGAAATTGTTTTCGCCAAAAAACTCATAAAATACAAAATATTAAAAGAGAACAATAAAGTATTTAATTTGTTAAAAGACAATTTTTTCTTCCTTGTCGTCATCGTACAAACAACCAACGTAATAATCACAATACATTTATAATCAAAAGGTAACAATCACACTGTAACCATTTTAAAACAGCAAATAATCCCAACCAAAAGTTAATACAAGTGTCACCCGACAAGAGACCGCTCCCACTCTTACTTACTTAATAATATATACAACACTTTACACTGATAAAAAATATCACAATAATCCAATCACTACCAATGACTCGTCAGTCCAAAACCGAAGCGCCGTGTATACCGAGATCGGCCCCGTTCAGATTCGGGCAGAGATCGCTCGCAGCGAACATCACCATCTTCGCTATCTCCTCCGGCTCGATGAAGTTGAATTGCTTCTCCAAGATCTGATACTCCTGGTCGATGAACTCCTTGTCTATGATGTTGCTGAGGATATTCGTCTTGCTCATGCCGCACTGCACGGAATTCACCCGCACGCCCGCCGTGGCGAGTTCGACCGCGGCCATCTTGGTGAACTTGTCGAGACCCGCTTTCGCGATGCCGTAAGGGAGGAAGCCGTGGCGAACTCTGACGTAATCCGCTGCGAGAACATTCACGACGTTTCCCTTCGTCTTCGCCAGGTAGGGAACTGAGAGTTGGGTGAGCTTGTAAGGCACTCGCAGGTTCAGGTTCAGGATTTCGTCAAACACGTCCATGTTGTCGTCGAACAGCGATCCGATGAGGAGTTTCCCCGCGCAGTTCACGAGGACATCGATCTGACCGAAAGTCGCCAATGTTCTGGTGATGACCGCCGCACAGCTGTCGCTCTCTGTCAGGTCCAGTTTGAGGCACAGCGGCGCGATTCCCCTCGCCGCCTGACATTTGTCGGCCACCGCTTGAAGTCGGATTGCGTTGGTGCCGACTATGGCTACTTTGGCGCCATGTTTCGCGAATAAAATGGCGGACGCCGCGCCAATACCCGAACTCCCGCCGGTGACTATCACCACTTTGCCCGTGAAGTCCATAACCTGTTACAACGCGGACGGTACTGGCATCAAAACCATGTTATTGGTTAATACGATAACATTGTATCGCGTTTCGCGTACGTATATTAATTCGCTTCGATAAGCCGGTTTTATCGATATCATATCGGTGTTACGATAGCGAGTTTATCTTTTTGCGTGTTTTGCTAACAACGCCGTATAATAATATGTGTTGGATATTATTTTTTGGTGCTCTCTTATATTTTCTAGCATTTTTCCGTCACTTATTACGAGGGGTCCTAAAATAATAGCGCAATATAGAGTACTGTCTGTTCAGAGATATTTCGTAATATTAAGGAAAACATCTCATAAGAGGCAGTGCTTACGGCACATTAAATGCCATAGCACACACATTTTTATGATATTATTTTGTGTACAATTAAGATCACCTGTTTTACTTTCCTACTTCAAATAGAAGTACTTTGGTCTGAGCAATTAATTGAAACACCCGTTCAGTGTAGCTTTTTCGGAGAAACAGAAAATAAATCCCTTAAGACTCGAAAAGCCGTGACAAATCCAAGACATTAACATCCCCTGGAGATGCCAGAATCCTAACTTTAATACCTATAGGATTTTAAAAAAATTACTACAAAACACTTTTTGATATAAACTTAATTTCGGAATACTTGAATGATAAAATAATATTGTTTGGAGATGTACTCCCGCCACCCTCGTAACACGTCGTAAAGTCCTGAAGGTTGTGTTTCAATTCAAATGGATGTTTTGGAACATCGGGATTTGTGTCTAGCAAATATCTCCATAGTACCTACTCATCAATATAAAAGTTATATATATATAATATATAATATTATCAATATAATTAATAGAAAGTATTTAATTCAGATTAAAATTTAATTTCAGAAAGAGAAAAAGATTGAAAAACTTAAAAAAGTAATACATGCTTGTCCATAATAATTAAAACAAACATGAATAGCTACATTTAATTTAAATAAAACCCCCAGATTATAAACCGTATTCGGAACGACGAAAGGTTAGGTAGCAACCTAGGGTTAATAACGACTTTTTTAAACAAATCTTCTTCACTTCACCACAGTTCCTCACTTTTGAAATAAGAATCCCGATAAAAAGCAAAGATCTTTATTGGTATCCCTAGCTATCAACACGCCGACCGCTCTAACGGCGAACAATGGAGAAGGATGGGAGAAGGCAACAAATAAGCGGATCGCATCATTCCCCATTGCCGTTATATTCTCCGTTTTCATTTTCCTGTTCCACTCGTCAATTCGTGTCAAGAGCGTTTCTTCTTTTCTTCGCTAGCTTTTCATTTCGAATTCATAACTTGTCGGTATTATATTACTGACACGTAAATAATAATAAATAATAATAAATTAAATAAACAAGTGCCTGACAGAACCGTCATGCCAACTAAACCGAACATATTTTTTGTGGAGCGTCTGACAAAAGTTTTGGTCCATGGATAGTGTCTGACACTACTATTTCAGAATAATATTCTACAAAACATATTATTACATAAAAATCAGCCATGTAAATTTAAATTAAGCAACTATTATTTTTAGTTAACTTTCTTACCTGGCACCTGCCCAGGTGTCACAGCTCCACAAGCACTCAGGTATTCAGAGAACATGAGACGCTATTGAGAACCTAAGGTTTCATCTATGTGAAAATAAGTTATGTCAGATCGCTCTGGGATTTTGGACTTCAATCAAGAGAACGTTTAATTAAATGTAAACCGAAATTGAATTAAAACCATGCAGCGCAAAGAGGTATAAAGCACAATAAGCGCTTACGAAAAGCTTCCGTAAACACAATTACATCATTTTGTGCGCTGTTTCAGCGAATTTGCGCTAAAAATTCAATTGCCTGGCTAGCTAGCAACCATGCAACTGGAAACATGATTACAAAACACCTGTCTCACCGGAATAGGTCAAGCTTTAAGCGAGTAACATGATTTTAAATTTCGAACAGTTGATAATATGAGGCCGACAGGCAGACGAGCCTCACGGTAAGCTTAAAACTTTCAACAAGTTATAAATTTGAATTAAAAAAACACGTTTAAGTAACGTTTAGTCAGTACTGACTAGTTTCGTTTGTGGCTGTCGCAGCCCAAAATTTCCCTCTTCGCCCTTATTCGAAACTAAAGCATAACTAGCATGAGCGAATTTCGTTACAAAAACGAACAATTTGTCTGCACATCTTATTATAAAATTATGAAAATTATTGTTGTAAAGTAGCAGTTGCAAAATAAGTTTTTACTTTCTTTCAGTTTTACTTTTCTAATTTCTCTTTTCTCTTGTTTTGTGCAAACAGCTTCTCGCTTACGATGTGGCGGATGCCTTAACATACAAAGTTGAATGTAATAAAATTAGCGTTTTGAGCTAAACCCTGTTACAATTTACGTAGTTAAATCGTGTGTTTAATACGAGGTTTAATCTCTTCTAGAGCCAGGTTGTTTTCGTTCAGCGTGAAAGACTGAGAGCTCTCAGTGTTTGTCCATAGCAAAAACTGGGAAATGCAATAAATTGTTTTAATTTTGTACGTATACGATTATGATAAGAAACTATATATGATCTATACAACGAGGCCATGTCTGTTCTCGAACGACCAACCAACACGACAAAATTTCAACACAGGGCTTTATATTCTATAACATGTCACGAGGTATTGAAACATACGTCAATATCTATATCGAAATAAGTAACGAGTCGAGAGGAAAAAACCACAAAAAGCAATTTTCCAACGCGAGTACGTACTCGTACGTACAGCCCATCGCTCAAGTTGTGTAAATCGGGTTTCCGTATACAGACCGTGAAGTAACAAATTACAACTCTATGATGAGTGACATACGGCATAAATTCGTTTGCAGTTGCGTAAATTAGTTTTTCCAATTTGCAAGTTTATTCTGCACTCATATTAACCCTTATTACTATGACGATAAGGTTGAAAATCGTCTGTTAACGTGTTGTGGTGACGGGTAGACGTAATGAAACACGTGGGAAGAAGCAGAAGTCAGTGAAAGTTTCCTCGGTGGTGGTAAAAACTGCGTGCCGATGAGATGGCCCGAGTTATAAGCGGTTGGCGGTGACGTATTGATGAATGGGTTACAGGTTGGTACGTAATTACTAATTAGCAACCAGCCAAGCTTCAACGCAAGTGACGCAAACACTCACAAATTTATAGATTCTGTAAATATCGTACTATATTTATTATTACTCGCACTCGTACTTTATTTATTAATTCGGAAACAAACAGTGAAAAGTATATAGTGAAAACTGCATGAAAACATGAGAGAGAAGACATGAAACATCTGAAGGAGTGAGCCGTAAGGCTCTACTATAGTTTATATCAATTCATCAATTAATTTAATTCCAGTTTAAATAACATACTTTCATTACGTATGATCGTGTACTGTGTCGCAAGCATGAACACTATCGCCAAATCATTTGAACAGTTATTGTGGGTCATTGTGGGAAAGAGATCTTAATAACTACCCATACTAATGACACATGTTAAATTTACTAATCCTATTAATTACTTTCAAATAACAGTAATCGCATCACCAAACCATAGTAGTGTAACCATACCCGATGGTATGTCATTGAAACTAGCCATTAATTGTCACACTGAAAAAAATATACTCCAACTAAGTAGTGTTTTCTCATAGTTGGCGCTAAAATATTTGGAATGACGTTAGTAATGTTTACTAAAAACAAGATGAAGTTGTTGCAATAGCAAGCTGAATTTGTTTGAAAAACAACATAAGTAAATTGTTAATTCAATATTAGGTCATTATAAAAACTACTACAAAATCCTTGAATCTATACATAATCCCAGTTAAATCAACAAGTGTATTATATTTTGACTTACAAAGAACCTGTGTGTGCATTAGCTTTATGTGTTTATTATTATAACAAGGTGCAATGTTGTATCAGTCATTGGACAGGTTACATGAAATTAGCTAAGTTGTCGAATTAAACAAGCTAAAAAGTAAAATCTACAATATTCTTTGATAGCATCAACAATTTTTAAAAGTTGAAGCAATTAATTTATATATTTGTTGCAGTAATTATTGCGTTATATTAAGCATTAAACTAAGCTAAATCAAAAATATTATTTATTTACTTCTATGAAAATAATGATAGCATAAACAAACGTTAAAAGTTCTTTTTATCAATTTAAATTATTAGTTGTAATCAAATTACCGTAGTACTAAACAAGTTTCTTAGTAGATTCAATAGGGCATACAAATTGATCGAAGTACGATGATCGTCGCGTGGCTATGTGCACACCCGCGCGCCCTCCCACCCCGCGCAACCAGTGTTGCCACCCTCAATTCCGACAAGTCACTAGAAGTACAATCAAATCTCGCTAGATAGTGAGAATTTAAAATATCAATAATTCCCTAGAATTCCCTAGATACTATTCGGCATAATATTATTTAAAAAAATGTATATTAATAATAGTCAAGCGTTTGTGTGCAAACACCGCGGGCTTGCAGGGCAATGTTAACTGAGTCAGGTACCATCTTATATTATATCTCAAGACGAAGATCGCAGTGCACTGTTGTTGAAATATCGTAACACTACTCCCAAATATTTGGACACGCTTAGATCTGTGGACTCATCGAGCAAGATGCTATACTTTTGTGATCCGATGTCATTTTTAAGTGTCTGAATGAAATGGGGAGCGATAACATTCTTAATCACTTCAGTACATTTCGTTCTATGTATTTTGAGGTTTGCGGCTTCTTTGCAATCAGAAAAACACTTTTTTATAGTGTCAGTAAGTTCTACGATCAGTCGCATTGAGTATCCGTGTTGTCAACATTATAGTAAAAAATAACCTTATAAAGTTTCCTTTATTATTTTCTTATAAGGTTTCCTATATTTATTATACAGGGGAAAATAAATAAAAAATCGTTGTCATTGATCGTCAAAAGTCACTAGAAGTCACCAAATCTATGTCTAGTGACATAAAAAAATCAAAAATCGTTGAGCTACTATAGAATTTTATTCCCTAAATCTAGTGACAAATTCCCTAAGGTGGGAACACTGCGCGCAACGGCTATTTTTTAATATTCACAAGTTTTGACCTGTCCATGTTCTTTCTTTTCTTCGTTTGCGTTGCCTGCGGAGTGACGTGCGTGCGCGCTGCGCGCGTAATAATTAAGTTAAGTATTTAAAGATTTTAAAGGTTATACGCGTAGATTCCGTTGTTTTGTGGTTCGTGTGTTTCTGTTTGAAAAGGTGCTTTAATTGTGGACATGGATGATGTGGCAGAACTTTTAAAAACATGGGAACTTCCCAAACTTATACCTGTATTTGAAGGTGAGTATGAAATACCTACATAGATGTTTATTTGAACAGAGAAA
This sequence comes from Erynnis tages, assembly GCA_905147235.1. Taxonomy (NCBI): domain Eukaryota; kingdom Metazoa; phylum Arthropoda; class Insecta; order Lepidoptera; family Hesperiidae; genus Erynnis; species Erynnis tages. The sequence continues at coordinate 1,171,628 of LR990097.1, forward strand.
CAAATTCACTACCTATGTCTTCCATAATACCTAAATATTATTTAATTCTGTACTAACATAGCCAGTAGCCATGTAGTAATGTAATAAGCATCATGCTGGGGGCCGCCATTGCCATTTGGGGAAGTCCCTACCTACCACACCTTTTGCCAGGTATTCTGCTGTCAAGCGTTTGTGTGCAAACACCGGCTTGCAGGGCAATGTTAACTGAGTCAGGTACCATCTTATATTATATCTCAAGACGAAGATCGCAGTGCAGTGTTGTCGTTTAAAATCTTGGTCGCAAGATCAAACATATGACGCTGTTACTGTTATGGACAGCCGTTTCACTTACCATCAGGTGTACTTTAGTTCATCATCGTCATCGTTACATATAAATAATACAATTAAGGTTTTACCTACTTAACGTGAGTGTTGCATGCACATGGAACTGTTCCAGATTGATGTAGGTTCAAGATATTTTTTTTTTAGAACAGCAGATAACAGTCCAGGCCTTATCAGCCCTTACACACGAAGACCTGAAGGATTTAATTCCCCAAACAGGACCTAGGGTTCTATTTACAAGGTGTTGGCTTACCTGGAAGAAAGAGTTTTTGCCAACAGACAGTGACAGCACCTACAACATATCATCTTTATCAGTAAGCTTAATAATCATTTTGTCATTATAATCATTAATGTACATACCTACCTGCTATTACCAATAATAATGACAGCAAAGGGTGTATTACACATTGCATTTTTCTGGGATGAAATAATGTTGTCTAAGTGTTAAGTTTATGTTTGTTTGTTATGTTTGTGTGTGTTAGTTGTGCTATAGCTTATATGAGTCTACTGCTACTGCTAATACTAATAATATTTGTGTGATGAAATTTTGTGTGTTCTTTTCAGGGCCTTGATTTTTCAAATGTACAGTTTGATCTGGATTTGCAAAATAACTGTAAAATTGACCCCAAAGACTGTTCCCCACTATTTGTGGTACCATTAAAGGACTGCGGGTCTGAGACACAAATAGGAAAACCAAATGCACCAATAACACTGCAAAAGGAAAATAACAATGAAACAGTGTCAAATTTGGATTCTCAGAGCGTTGTAAGTTAAATAATTATATAACCTAGTAAGTTTTTTTTTATGGCAAACAAGCATACAGTTCACCTGATGGAAAGTAGTTACAGTGGTTAGGAATCCAATAGTCTTTGGCTTGTCATGAGCATATATATGTACCCTATTTGTAATGTACACATTAAGGGAGCAATAAATTTTTGAGTGTGTATTAGTTTGGATAGTTAATATTGCAGGTATGTTTTCAATTTAATTTAACCAAGTTTTAATGATTAAGTTTTTTGAACACTAGACAAAATCATAGTTGTGTCTCAAATCTTTCAGTTTTTTCTTTAGTATCGTTAATTTAATATTATTCTATTTTCCAGCTGATAATTGACTTTGAAGAAATCTACAAAGACCACTCCAACAATTTCTTTGCCTTCTTTCCACTATCAAGGATAAAGATTATGGAAATATTACAAAAACGAAATTCGAAAGACGGCTTTTGTCAAGAACTTATTTGCCTTTGGGAATGTAAGTGCCACTAATAGTAATACAGAATAATCATAATAATTATTTTTACTGCCTTTTGCCTGCAGATTAGTTTATCGCAGCTCCCATGAGAAACTTAAACTTATCCAGGATAAAAACTACTTACTGTTAATTCATTTTAGTGTCATATTATGAAAATTTCTTTTAATTTACTGCTTTGTTACTTTTTATTTGTTATGTTTATTACTCAGTATATACATTGAGTTTCTTGGAAAAAATTGCATTCAGCAACTAGGCTGCCTTTTACAATGGAATTTTTAAAGTTTGCATATTTTAAGTATGTAGGTATGTATTTTTTTCTTCAAAATGTTTTATCTATATTTCAGTTTCTGAAGAGGAAAAGAAAAATCTTGGAGCTTTGCTGGCCATTCCACATCTTCTAAATACAACTACAATCAAGCAGAAGAAAAAAAAATGACCAATATTTTGCAAGCTATAGACACATGCTACAAGGCTATTTGGTCGATAAATCTGGAGTAGGGGTGTGACTCCTATGCCGTGTGGTACTTTTTTCAACGAGGCCTATATAAAATGACCTCTGAATTCGACAGGGGCTCTACCACGGCTGAATCTCTCTTGACAGATTGTAATTTTTAGTGTTCTCTTTCTTGGAACCTTTGTTTATATGTGCGGATGGATAGCAACATAATCATAATATCAATCGGTTAGTTTGTTACCAACTTGAAACAATTCTAATATTAATAGTTATACCAAGTTTAAAGGTATAATATATGTTACATTTTTATCTTTAAGTGTTAATTGTTTGAAAAAGAAACAATATCTTAAAGTTTGATCTTATTAGGTACCTACGACCGAGAAGGTATCTATTGTTGAATAGCAATGCAATAAAATAGGTACCTGCATATAATATAATTACTAAGTTGATCTCTATGTTACTTTGTCCAAAGTGGTTATATTGTATTGAAAATATTTGTTTCTAATTGTTTGTTTCTTCTAATTTTACTAAGATGTTGACTTGTTTTGTATGCAGACTGCAGTTACCAAATATTAAAATTCTTAGGTCGCACTTTGTATTGTTGCATAGCCCTGAAGAATTACGGGTATATATATGTATTGAAGATGGTTGTAATCGTCAATTTCAATTGTTTAATTCTTTTAGAAGGCATATTATGCGTGAACATTTTTCTAACATTACTAACGATGTTGTATTACAGTCATCTAACATGGAAGATTTGAATACTAGCTGTACACCTGTAAGTCCAGTTAGCGAGCAGCACAGTTGCTGCTTTTTTTCTAGTGCCTTAAACACTTCAGGGCCTGATACTCTTACGACAGGTCCTACTGTTCGTACAACTTGCGATATTTCTAAACAATTTGTACAATCTAGTTTACAATTATGTCAAAATAAGCCACTAGTACATATTACTTGGGCCACTGTGTCTACTACACGTTATGTTAAAGGAACACTCCTAATATATGATACAAGTTCTAATGATTCATTGCCTACGATTTTTAAAGTGCAAAATGTCTACTTGTATGATTCAAATAATTTGATTTTAATGGGAATATTAATGCAAACTTTGGTATATGATGAACAATTTTTTGCCTACGAAGTCGCAGAAACAAAAGTAAAAGAAAATGTTGTCAGATATTACACAAATTTAGTGTCTCCTATTCCATGTCACTTGTCTATTCTAAGCAATGGTAAAAAATATGTTACATTGCGTAGTTCTTTATAAAAATATACGTTTAAATGTACTTATCTATATTTTATTTACACCTGCAAATCCTTCCTAGATAATACATATAGGTAGGTGTTGTAGGTGCGATACCAATTCAAGTATTCTACGTAGTAGCGCCAACATGTATCTATAATATGTTAATACTTTTGTAATTCGAGATCAAATTGTATCTAGGTACTGCATCTTGAATTAATTACAAAGTTATTCACATTAATGAATGTGAAATTTTTTGTAATTCATTCAAGAATGATGCAGTACCTATGCACAATATGATATTGAATTACAAAAGTATTAACATAGAAAACATGTTAGCGCAACTATGTACATTACTTGAATTGGTATCTACACTTAGTTAATACGACGAATAATCAAATGTAGAATGAAAAAAGATCTTATTTGAATGTATTACCTGTCATGACTATTTCAACAACTTTTCTTAGTAGATACAATAATTAGTTTTGTCAGAATGGACCTAGACCTTAGTTGTTTGAAGTAGAATATATTATCTGTTCTAGAGAAGACTTAATTTAAAATTAATAATTTCCATTGCTCAGTCAACTTTTATCTTAGTTGCTATAGCATGGGATCTTGAATTGATTTTATTATAGAACTTTGTTGTTTTAGTAGGGGATCATGCTTGCACTGAACAAGATATAATCAAGACGACTAAGTTGTCTTTACCAGGGCAGTAAAGAATTCGTTAGACGTAACTAAACGTCATGGTTGAATGCACTATTATATTCTTTGATCTAAAGTAGTATAATAATTACATTGAACATGAATATTTTGCTAGCAACTATTATCTTAGTTAATGCTACTGTGAGATTACTTGAATTGACAATCGAACTTTAATAATGCAGTTAAGTCTCATGTTCGCCCTGGACAATTTATGAATCAAACTACATAACTAGCCTTTATAAAGGCAATACAGTACTTGACTGACAATAATAAGAGAAATTCAACAAATTTGTCTTAGTCACAGAAATCATTATCTTGACAGGCTCATATGGAGTCATGATGTATGATTACAGCTACCAATATCTTGATTAAAGTAATCATTTTTTTTTTTCAGTGCACTTACAGTCGTAATCAGACATTCATTAACATTAATGGTTCATTATGAAAATAAAGATGACACTTACAGTAATACTAATAAAGACGATTGAATTTGTTTGTTAATGAACATTACGTTAAATGACGTCTCCGAGTGCGGCCGTTAACTACCCATTGAACTCAAAACGCTTACGCCTCTGACTCACACTTCACACTGCACTTTTCCGCCAATTAAACGCAATTCGCTATTTTTCCCCGGCCATTACGAATGTTATCGCGTAACAGGTAACAATGGAGCACGCGACCAACGGTTCTCACATTAAAAGGATCTAACTAGGTTACGGGGGTTTTTTACTTTACGTACAATATTTTACATAATTACCCGCGAAGCGATCACTTCCTAGAGACAACGGAGAATGAAAAACAGCACCGCTTCTGAGAATCAGATATTAGCACGATGAAAACGGATAGTAATAGAAGTTAAATTATAAATGGCAGAACTATAGTATTTCGTCTGGGGAAGTTCCTTACCGCCAGCCTCTTAACCCGTCGTAAAGCAGCATGTTCTTCATGTGTTGTGTTTCGGCTGGGGAGGTGTGGTTGCCGGGGATACTTTATTATGAACCTGTATGGCCGATTGCAAGTCATATACAATAAAAAACCTACTATTACCACTAAATTGTCACGGTCTGTTTTTCCTCAAAACTAGAGTCCCTACACTAAGTAGTTATAAGAAAGCGTGAGTATCATAAACACTAATAACAGTAAGGAAAACCACAAAGAACATCATACCAGGATTCGCGTGGTTTTCTTACTCACTTTATAATTTAATTCAACCGCAGAATGCTCACTTACGTCCATTTTCCGCGAACAGCTGATTTGCTTCCCAGACGGCGCTTAATACTTAAGCCGGGCTTATACCGACGACAGACGGTTTTTTAAACTTTATGATTTGTGGGAGAAAATTAAAATTAAGAAGGAGGAGTAGGATAGGAATAAGAAGGAGATGTCTTTTTAAAGACTAACAAGTATTTAAAAGATCTCTTCTTGATTTTAAATTAGAGATCACAAAGTAGTCGAAATTGGACTATAGTTTATTGGAATGAGAATTTGACACGTAACGGAATGTACGTACACGTCGTGTTTATGCATGTCAAAGTACGGTATGTAAAGTACGGCATGACAAAGTATGGTAGAGTGCGCGGTGAATTTTTTTTAATGAATTTCATGCATTTCTAACATATTTTATTTTGAAATATCCATCTCCTTCGCGTAGTCGCGTAGCTGTAAATTGTACCTACCCTAAATTTTCGCTTCACGTTGTTGTTTTAACCCATTAATGACCCACTACAGGGTCGGGTCTCCTCTCACAATGAGAGGTATGTAGGCCTTAGTCCACCACGCTGGCCTACTGCGGGTTGGTGGACTTCACATGCCTTTGAGAACATTTTTTTTGTGAACTCTCAGGCATGCAGGTTTCCTCACGATGTTTTCCTTCACCGTAACAGCAGGTGATATTTAATTTTATAAATCGCACATAACTATTTTTACAAAGTCATTGGTGCGTGCCACTGGGATTCGAACCCGGACCCCTCGATTCGAGGTCGAGTTCTAAGCCACTGGGCTATCACCGCTGTACGTATTAATATAGATTTTTAAGAGGAAGCACTTGATTTAAGAAAAAGTGTGTAGTTTTAAACAACTTAACTTCGCCACAAAATTCCCATTTCAGTGCATTTTACCGTCCCTGGTTAATTTACTACCAGCTTGCGCTAACTAAACGCGAGCTTACGTCGGCGACTGACGCTCAGCTTTTTTAAGCTTTTACATTAAAGCTAAGCTACATCTTATTAAGCTCTTTGACGCATTAAAATTGTAAGACTTAATTGCTAATACGAACGCTGCGCTGTTAGCCCAGTGTATACACAGACCTTCTTTTGAGAGGTCCAGATTCTCAGCGATTTTTTGAAGTTGCTCGTATGTGCGATTTTTATACTCATTGAGTGGCAAAGGCCATGCAATCATAGATAGGATATTTTTTCTCAATTTGAGAAAAAATCCTAGAGATGCAGGAGTTCATGGGCTGCAGGGACCACTTAGCATCAGGTGGTCTACATGCCCTTTTCCTAATCCTTCTTTCCTTTAAGCCCTTGGCAGTCCACAGCTGGACACGGACCTCCCCTAATCGACGCCACTCCACCCGGTCCTGGGCCCTTTGAATCCAACGGTTTCCCGCTGTCTTCTTCAGGTCGTCAGACCATCTGAGTCGTTACTAAAGAAATATATATAAACCGCACACGACTTAGAAACGACATTGGAGCTCGCTTCACATCATCGAAATCATCACAAGTCTATCTTCGTTTCACTGCGGGCAGCATGAATACTGCCATCTGAGCATTCGTACGGTAACCGTCAGTCATTGGATATATCAGTCCAACCCTCATCCCATACTAACATCAGCTCGATGTTATTACAATACGAAACTGCATAGGTTCATGCCAAGGCACAGGAGCCTGAACAAGTGAACGCCATCGTCAAAGTATTCAAATTTCGGTAAACTTCAGTCATTCGTCATACGGATTAACGTATCAGTCCGTCTGACATCTTTACATACTAATGACAGCTCGATGCGATAACAATACGAAACTGCGTAAGCCCACGCTGTTTGCATACACATCGGCGACTCACTCCGATACCGATGCCTGCCTGCGTCGGGTAGCCTGACACCGGGCGGTACCGCCTCGCGTGCGGTAGATACGATCTGCCGATACCGCCGTCGCGCTTCGCATTGTATTGTTATTTATTGACAGCTGAGCTATGGGTACCGCGCCGATGATTTGACAGAGATAAAGCAATGTTCGAATGTTCGGTTGTTACTGTAATTTGGCTATTTTTTACTGTTATTAAAACACTATGTTTCTTTAACCATGAAGGCTAGCCTCCTATCGGGTGGACTGATGACTTGAAGAAGACATTAGGAAACTTGGTTTAAAAGGGTCCAAGGCCAGGTGGAGTGGCGTCGATTAAGGGAGGCCTATGTCCAGCAGTAAACTTTTAAGAAATAAAAGGCAGGACAGCTTCTGGCTGTCGTCATACACATCATACCTTCCCTTTTAGTTTTACCATCTACTGTTACCAAGATATAATGCTTACTTATAATCACATAGAAAAATCCTTATTTTTTTTATTACAGAGTAAACTATTGTTCCTGTCTCTATTAAATGTAGCTTTGTTTACGTTAAAAAATATAATTTTATAGTTATGTCGCGAACAAAAGAGTGGGCCAACCGTAACGCCTCTACAATGTCTACGCTGCCGCCGTAGAATGATTATTAAAATTGCAATGGAGGAAAACAAACACACACACACACACACACATAACGTATGTATCTTGAAGTGCGCATAGCAGCTTAAGTAGATGGCTTACGATCGACAAAGTGAAGCAAGTATGAGCGTGGTCAGTATCCGGATGGGTGACCGCTAGTGGCGAATTTCATGCGTGTTTCCATGCTTTGGAGGGCACGTTAAGCCGTCGGTCTCGGTTGTTACTGATAAGATAGCAGTCGGTAAACCTTGTCGGAAGGCACATTTAAACGTCGGTTGGTATCGATACGATAGCAGTCGTTGAACCTTGTCGTAGGGCCTATGGGCGATTAGAAAATATCAGACACTAGTGACCAATAACTAGCTCGTTTTTCCATCAATCCGCATTAGAGCAGAATGGTGGGGTTTGTTCCAGGTCTCCTCCTATTGTGGGCAGACACCCGTATATTACAGATATTATCATTTTTTCTCACTACCAATACGAAAGGACCAGATATATCACTAATGGCATTGTAATGTTGACAGATGTAATCTGTCCGAATATAATGTTCCCTTAATATTACGTCTATTTGCTCGTATAGTTGCGCTATGTAAGATATCGTCAGCAATCTATATAGAATAGTACATTATCGTCTCATTGATGATACATGAAGGATTTATTATATTTGTGTATGAAGATCGGTCTTGTTTTTCGCCTGGGGATGTATGGCTGCCGGAGATGTGAGTACTTTATTTGGGTCGAACATCTTAGTCCTTATCTCCTGTCTATTTGAGGTTGGATGCGGGTGTCCATGGGCTGCAGTGACCACCTAACATCTGGTGGACTGCATGCCCGTTATCTATTCAATTACTATATTAACAACTAGCTGACCCAGCAGGCTTCGCTCTGCCAGTGATTTTTTTTTATTTTTTTATTTAATAGCCTATGTTACTCAGGCTGAATGTAGCTTTCCAATGGTGAAAGAATTTTTGAAATCGGCCCAGTAGTTTTTGAGTTTATTCGTTACAAACATACAAAAATACAAATGTTTCCTCTTTATAATATTAGTATAGATCAACTTAGAACGTCGATTTAAGGTCCCCTTTGAAACATGAAAATAAAAGTTGTTTAATTTCTGCGATAACCTGCTGAGATTATCTGTGATCATGACATGAATCTGTATCTGTGCCCGCTAATGACACGCGTGACACGTGATGCTAATTCGACGGAAAATCTTCAAGAATATTAAATTCCCACAAATTATACAAAATTATTCACTGATCTCATCGCTGCTTCCAGTCTATACTTGCCAAGGAATTAGTGGATTCTTGGACGTGATGACGGATCACGATTTCCTGATCATTAGAAATACAGCCGGTTGTGTTCTGTAACTGAAGATGAGTTACACCCACCCTTTTCAGCAATCCATGCTTTTATTACATACGAATGTAATAATTCACTTTTATTACCTATATATAAATAAAATGTATTATGATGAAATTGGTTTGTGTCCCCATGTGTGTAACCCATGAGTGACCCCCTGCAGGTCGGGTCTCCTCTCACAGTACAGAGTCATGATGCTTTCCAACGCTGCAACAACGTGTATTTTTTGTAAAACTCTAATATAACAGAGACTTTTAGTACTTTTGGTAATTCGATAAATTTTTTTCAGAGGCTAAAAATAGCGATTTGATGTTGTCATATTATATAACCTATAGTTTTTCTTTTGGTCCACAAATTACATTTTAACACGTCCACTTCAATCGCGATCCTAAATAATACATGACGTGGTATTTCCCTCCGGGCGTCGTTTCGCGTCACAAAAAATGTTAGCCGTCGCGTCGAGTTACGACCTTCCCGATAAAGTTGACTGATGGTATTTTTTTTTTATTGTATGGAGCATCAAACGGCATTCTGGCCACCTGTACCCTAATCCTAAGTTTTAGCAATGCCGCACACCGATGTAGTTTGCGGCCAATGTCGTGCATCGTGTAGAAAAGTGACAAAAAGTGAAAAACGCAAAATTCCAGTTCCAATTCCAGCTAAATTGTATCCGAATTGCAGAAATCGCGGCGAGCTGAGTGGACTTAACGAACTCCCTAAAGTTACGACACCAGCTAACTGCACCCTGCGGTTTTACATCGTAACTCGCTTTACAGTTGAATTTAGAAGCTTCGTTATTCCTTTTTGTGGTTTTTGCATTCTGTTCTGTTGACTGTACTTTTACCCACACAAAAACATACACACACATACACACGCACGCAAACATGTACGCACTCTCTCACACACACACACACTTAAGTGCGGGTGTCGGCACACGGCACACGCACATACATACGCACACTATACTCCTAAACAAGAATACAATGATTTTATCGTCGATTATTGGTTTTTTGTTTGTTTGGTTTTCAGTATTTTTTTTTAATTTTGGACTGCAGAATGCCTACCATCAAGTGGCCAACAAACAAAAATGTCCGTCTGTCTGTGTAATAACAGAATGTTTTCCAGAAGCGTCTTGTTTTGTCTTGTGATTACTTATTTTATTAACAACCTCTATAGGAGCAAAATACTAGTATCAAAATATACTCTATACATTTAAGTATTATGCGCTTCAATAAGTTCGTGTGTGCGCTTACCAATCGAAGCGTCTTTGCCATGTGCAGTCAAAGTGAGGCAATTTCGTTCAAACTTACACTATTAACGTGACATGCACAAGTTGCAAGCTCCTTGTTTATAAGCTTGAGAACCGTAATGTTGCAACTTGGTGTAATTATCGAGGGTGAAATTGGAAGTCGCGCATAATAGGTATATTGCTGTCGATTTTATGACGCAAGCATAAGGTAAATTAAAGTTCAAAAAAATTATTGATATAGACGGCGAATTTAGCTATGAATAGGGAACATGGGCTATAATTTTGAAATCTAAGTAATAATTTAAGGTTTATAAGAAAAAAACCGTATTTTGTTAAAAATGAGTGCCATCCTTAAGTTTGCCGTATGTCATTACTTTCCAGAATTCGTTCCTTATAAGTGACACTATCGTAAATTCACCCTCTATACCTGTACCACTACTTAGATTCTTACTCGGGAAATAGTATAAAACAATACAACATTATTTAAAGCCTAAATGTTTCGTCATTCGTCGTAGTATCCGTAGCACACATCACGTAACCTTCGTTTGTTGTGTAGCGCCGCCGTAGCGTCACCGCATCTACGCCGCTACGACGGCTACGTTAATTGCTACGCCTGGCTTGTTCCAGTCTCTTTGTATTTATTCAGGTATATAAAAAGTATAGAATTCATTCTATATAAAAAGAATAGAATAAGGTAGGAGAAATTGTACAAGGGGTAGGAGTCGGTAGGCGGCGGAACTCGGTAGGAGTTCTAAGCTAGAACCTTGTTTGTATTTTTTATTTTTCTATTAATTAAAAATAAATATGACGCTGTAATTTTTTATTGTATTTTCATATTTTTATAATCATCGATGGCGCAGTTGTCATACGGAATTTTCGTAACATTCGACGTATTCTTCACTAATATGCGCGTGAGATTTTTAACGGGACATTTTTGAGTGAAAAATGTACGAGTATTCTGTGACCCAGTGTTATGTTTTATAAATGATTTTAAAATAAAACACCCTTATATTTTATTAATTTCGCCTCCGAACTCAGCTGCAAGTGCGCGGCCCACACCCAAAAGCTCAGTGCTATCCATCGTAATTCCGTCGCTGTGCGCGAGGGTATTCCCCGCGGGTCAGACGTGACTTCGCACCGAGCGACGTTGACTGGGCTTATATTAAGTAAGCTTGTTTATACATCTTCGCTGTTAATACTTCACTTTCGTCCCAGTTGGAAATAAATGTACATTATTTTTCCCAAACTTTAGTCGAGAGCATACCATTTATCCCAATTTATGCAACAAAACCAGAAATAAATATCCCCACCCTTCGTTGCCCATCGTAATTCCGTTGCGAGTCAGACGTGACTTCGCACCGAGAGATGTTGGCTAGGCTTATTTAGTAAACCTGTTTATATATTTATCCGTTCATACTTCACTAGTTTGGTGAGGGTTAGATTGGAGAATGGCCGGGTAAGTGTGGCTATATTCTGACCCTCTAGGCTATATTGCATCGAATATTGTCAATACGTAGATAGAGACAACTCCTACCCGCTAAAGGTATGTATGTATTTGTAACATTATTAAAGTATAAAAATACTTCGAAGAAAATTGCAAGTCCCACGTTAGAAATAAATAAAACTTGAAACTTAGGCAAACCTATTAAACTGAAGTTCTTTTATATAAAAAGATTAGGCAAACAAGCAGACGGATCATACGAGTATAGTAGTCACTGCCGCTTTTTTTTAAACCAGAGAAATGGTACTTCGTATTAATTACAATATAACCTTATCAATAAAGAACCTAAGTAATTCTAAGCTAACTTACTTACGTGTATAACGGCTACAAACTCTACATAACTCTATCAACATCGTAATCATATAAGGTATCTATTCCATAACGTTTTCACAACAGGAAGTTGCAAAGGGCGGCCGGAAGTACCTTGTTATGTTCACGTGTACGTGTAAGTGAGTTATTAAGGCATCCTGTTTACTTGTAGGATATATTATTATTATGAAGGATATTGCATGACCTTTTGAGATGAGCCCTGACAAAATAATAGTATTAGAATGTTTGATATAGAAATTTTGAGCAACACTCAATTTTAGGCCTAGTTGGGTGACATAACTGATCCAGCAAGCAACACGACAAAATTTTAACACAGGGCAGGGTAAGTGAGTGAGCTATTACCTAAAGCATCCTGTTTACTTGCGAACTTTGAAGGAGACAGCATGCCCTTTTAAGATACGACAGATTAGAAATGTTGCATTAGAATGCTCTATCTTAGGTCTAATTGGCCATACCATAACCGGCCAGCAACACGACAAAATTCAAACACGGAGCTCTGTATGGAGCCGTCCAAATTAAAATGCACTGACATGCGACAAATGCACGCAATCGCGTTGTTGTGCAAGAAATTTTGCTTGCGACATGGCAATAGGGTATAACTATACAATAACACTGTGTGGGTTACAGACAGCTCTGTCCAACTAATTAGTTATTGTTTTTTTTTGTATTTATTGTAAAAAAGTAGCATGCAGGTAGACTCTCATCGCGAGATTTAAAAGACGACCAATTTATTATTCAACCTCCCTTCCCCCATTACAACTGGAAAATATTAAGCAATAGCCACAACATCGAATCGCCATTAAAAGGCACTAATGATACTTTTTATAATTCAGGCGGGATTTATAATTCAGCGAGCCTCCGCCTCTAAACGAACTTCCGCCGGCTCTCATGAATACATATTGGAGAAGGGAAATGGAAGGAAGGCTTCACCGCCGCTCTTCTTAGGCTCATTGGCTGATTCAGGATTGGCTGACATAACCGACCGACCAACCAACGCGACAAAATATAAACTTAAACAGGGCTGTGTATGCAGCTATCCTTATTTAACGAGACATTGACATACAAAAAAATGAATGCAATTGACACTGTCGTACGAACAACTTTTGTGTGCGACATGGCAATTTGGACATGAGGTGATCCGTCGTGAAATTAGTGTCACGTGTTTCGGTCACAGAGTTTCTATCGTAATAGTCTTGGATTTTTTTATAGCAAACGGCGGGCAATACCAAAAACGGGCCACCTGAAGGTATATCTCCAACTTTATCACGAAAACTGCTGCGCGGAGGGTCCTGAGTTCGATTCAGCTAAGCAGAGATTTGAATGATAAATTGGAATTTTTGCTTCTGGTCTGGGTGTGTTGTGTAGTTCTTGCCTTGTTTGTGTCCATGGCACCCACGGCACAGAGAATCCTATGAGTGTGAAAAGTTAACTATTTTATTTTTAGGATTATACCCCATATCAAGCTCAAAAGAAAAATTAAATCACAATTAGCAGTATTAACGATACTTTATATATTTCAGGCGCGTTTTATAATTCAAGGAGCAGCCTCCCGCCTGGCCGCTCAACGAACTTCCGCCGGCGCTCATGAATACATATTGCATTATGAATTACACGCTCGCACTCGCGCCGTTCGAAGTGAAATCAGTAGATTACAGACCCATTAACGACCCACTGCAGGGTCGGGTCTCCTCTCACAAGGAGAAGGATGTAGTTACTATCACAGTTAAGTGAAACTTAAGCCTAGAGTAGAGTGACTTTGACGGCGAAATAAGAAAATAATTTGAGTTTATTCCCCGAAACATTTTTGCTTATTTTTTCTCAATTTCAACTTAAATGCATATAACTATCATAGTTACACTGCCTAGAGTGAGTTTGACGGCGAAATAAGAAAATAATTTGAGTTTATTCCCCGAAACATTTTTGCTTATTTTTTCTCAATTTCAACTTAAATGCATATAACTATCATAGTTACACTGCCTAGAGTGAGTTTGACGGTGATATAAGAAAATAATTTGAGTTTTTTCCCCGAAAATTTATCTCTTATTTTTTCTCAATTTCCACTAAAAGCAGTGTAACTATCATAGTTACACTGCCTAGAGTGAGTTTGATGGCGAAATAAGAAAAAAATTTGAGTTTTTTCCCCCAAAATTTTTCTCTTATTTTTTCTCAATTTCAACTAAACTGCATATAACTATCACAGTTACACTACCTAGAGTGAGTTTGACGGCGAAATAAGAAAATAATTTGAGTTTTTTCCCCGAAATATTTTCTCTTATTTTTTCTCAATTTCAACTAAAAGCAGTGTAACTATCATAGTAACACTGCCTAGAGTGAGTTTGATGGCGAAATAAGAAAAAAATTTGAGTTTTTTTCCCCGAAAATTTTTCTCTTATTTTTTCTCAATTTCAACTAAACTGCATATAACTATCACAGTTACACTGCCTAGAGTGAGTTTGACGGCGAAATAAGAAAATAATTTGAGTTTTTTCCCCGAAATATTTTCTCTTATTTTTTCTCAATTTCAACTAAAAGCAGTGTAACTATCATAGTTACACTGCCTAGAGTGAGTTTGATGGCGAAATAAGAAAAAAATTTGAGTTTTTTTCCCCGAAAATTTTTCTCTTATTTTTTCTCAATTTCAACTAAACTGCATATAACTATCACAGTTACACTGCCTAGAGTGAGTTTGACGGCGAAATAAGAAAATAATTTGAGTTTTTTCCCCGAAATATTTTCTCTTATTTTTTCTCAATTTCAACTAAAAGCAGTGTAACTATCATAGTAACACTGCCTAGAGTGAGTTTGACGGCGCATTAAGAAACTAATTTGAGTTTTTTCCCCGAAAATTATTCTCTTATTTTTTCTCAATTTCAACTAAAATACATATAACTAGCATAGTTACACTGCCTAGAGTGAGTTTGACGGCGAAATAAGAAAATAATTTGAGTTTTTTCCCCCGAAATATTTTCTCTTATTTTTTCTCAATTTCAACTAAAAGCAGTGTAACTATCATAGTAACACTGCCTAGAGTGAGTTTGACGGCGCATTAAGAAACTAATTTGAGTTTTTTCCCCCGAAAGTTTTTCTCTTATTTTTTCTCAATTTCAACTAAAAGCAGTGTAACTATCATAGTTACACTGCCTACAGTGAGTTTGACGGCGAAATAAGAAAATACATAAATATAATGTAGGCAGCCGTCCACCACGCTAGCCTAATGCGGGTTGGTGGACTTCACATTCCTTTGAGAACATTTTTTTGTGAACTCTCAGGCATGCAGGTTTCCTCACGATGTTTTCCTTCACCGTAACAGCAGGTGATATTTAATTTTATAAAACGCACACACTTTTTCTACAGTCATTGGTGCGTGCCACTAGGATTCGAGCCCGGTAACCTCGATTAAGAAGTCGAATTTTAAGCCATTGGGCTATCACCGCTTGTAAAATTGAAATGTAGTTATAAGAAACATCTAGTCTAGCTGATTTCACCCTGGCTGTGAACGATCCTTAACTCATATCAGTCTGATAATTGTACTATGCTATTAAACTAAGAATAGGAATAAAAATGACCCTCAAATTAATAACCTTACCTGAAAGTAAGGTTAGCAAAAAATGTTCGAAATAATTAACTTTAATTATTTATTTCTACAATAAAAAAATATACACATATGGCCGAAAGTTATTCGTATAATTCTTAATTTGATCGCACTATACAAAGCATCGAACAGATACTAGATATTCGTATCACGGGCTATCGTGTTAAACGTCAGAGCGAATAAGCATACCACAATAGAGGCGAACACCGCATCCATTTTCAACAAAAGATCTCGCCCATCGCTCACAACACAATGCATGTAAATTTGATGGTAAACGATATTCTCATGACGTCAAATACGTACAGGATACTGTATCTTTAATCTGTATACGAAAGTATACTTTTAATTAATTGTGATTATATGTATGAAGTATGAAGTTCCACAAGGATGTGTGAGGGCATTTACCACTGTAACGTTTAACTTGATTGTATGATGTAGACGTTGTGAATTGAATCTTATGATATACAGTTGAAAGTTCGTTTTACTTTGAGACGTTTTAATTTGGTTTGATTTTTGTTAATGAACAGGCGATATGATAAAAGGTCTGGATAAAAGAAACAAACATTCCCGTATAGTTCTAAAGTCATTCAAGCAAATATTTCTACATTAAATTCAGTACTAATCGACACCACAACATTTCACAATTTATACAATAGCACTAATACCCACAGCTAATCTCAACGCTGATTGGCCATCGGGTCACTACATAAACGCAATTACGCATTCCGAAATCGCCATTTCCAATCGAGCGCGCGCCGTGTCAACACGTTTCGCAGAACAATGCGTCGTTAACACAAAACCGCTCGGAGCGTCCTAATAATATTGTCGTCTAATTGCTTTCATCCGAAACGCTAGCGATATAACAGTTAAATTAACTAGTTTATTACGCTTTTGAACGACCTATGGACATACTAATTGAGTGTAAATGGTGTCGCTTTGAATGGCTAACTGCGCTGGCCGAATTTGTAGTTCAGTCGGCTTTTGTGTGTATGTTGGGAGGATTTGTAGAGACTATTGGGCGGTTTGTATTAGTCGTTGAGAATATTAAGTGGCTAAACTGATTTCTTTACACTAAAAAAATTATTATACGGTTTTAGAGTTGCCACCGCCTAACGATATATGCAATGAACACTACAGCGGCTTACTGCAATAGGAGGAAGAGGCCGGAATAAAATAAATAAAGTGCCTCAGAAATAATTGATGGTTATAGGTTAGAGGTCAAAGTGTTTCATGCGACGGGTTCGACCTCTATACGCAATATCTCAAAGGATGTAAGGACAATCGCACCGCCATCACTCTTATAGAGCCCGGTCAATATCGGGACGGGTGATCGCTAGTGGCGAATTACATGCGCGCTTCCGTGCTTCAGAGGACACGTTAAGCCAGTCCCAATAGATATCGATAAGATATCGTACACGTACAAGCCATTAAACTTATCAGAAGCTTTATGGCCACTAACCCATTTCTTCGCTAATCCGTAGGAAGTATACTACAGGTCCCCCCCTGTTGTGAGGAATGCTTAATATATGCATAAAATGGTTGCACTCATTATTTATTTATTTAACGAAATCGGTGCGCAACCAAAACAAACATATACGGTTTTTCACACCCAATCGCGGACCACAAATCGCAGCGAAGGAAACGTTTTACTAATGGCGACGATAAAATCAAATCAAACGCTACCAGGAAACGAGGCGAGCTCGATTATTTCCGTTGCGTTGATTAAATGTGGTGTGCCACGCGTACGTTTGAATATTTTTGTAGTCTTTAACCCATTAGTGGCCCATCGCACGGTCGGGTATTCTCACAATCAGTGGTATGTAGGTCTCCGGGCCTAATACGTGGTAATGGACTTCACATGCCTTTGAGAACGTGCAGACACCCTCTTATCCCGCCGTAAAGCGGCATGCTCTTCATCTCTTGTGTATCGGTTGACGGAGATAGGTACTTTATTTATTTATTTATTTATTTTTATGTACCAGAAAAAGTAACAAAGGTGGACGTAATGTAGGTACTAAGGGAATTCTCGCACAGCGGTCAGAGAACCAATGTCTTTTTTTGTAAAAGGCAAACCAACAACATAATTATTATCATCGGGTATCCCATGATCCCATCCACGTTCGACCTCAGATAGAGTTTCATGACTGCAAGAATCCAAAATAAGCGTTCTTACCAAGTCAATACGTACGTGCATTTCCAAGCCATATCACGCACAGTTCTCACATGACAGTATTATTTCCAGAAACATCGCTCACAACATTAAAATAGTATAGAACCAGCCGACCCCATTGTGTTACATCCGCATCCTTGTGTATCATTAAAGGATCTGTATTCAGCGGAGGTCGCGGTCTCGGGAGCGAGACCCATTTTTCTCCGCGGAGATAAAAGGGCAACGTTTCGGAGGCTGGATAAATATATAGTGTGATGTGACGCGCGAATAAATTAGACCCGTGTTAGTTTTGGTTCGAATCCCGTTGAAGGTCTTCGTTTTTCGTTAAATTTGCTATAGGACAATTAATAAAAAATTAGAGATTACATAGCGATCTCGTAAATCTCGCGTCGATAGTTGAATCGACTGTATATTTTATTAAAATTTGAATTTGACACGTCACAGAATGTACATACATACGTCATGTTTGTTTATATGTGTGCATGTCAAAGTGCTCAAACATGAGGTAGTGTGCGTGGCGTGCTTTTGATGAATTTCATGTATTTGTAATGCATTTTTATTTCAAATTTTCGTATGCGTAAAATTAATTTAATTAGTAAGTACTTAGTTGTAATATTTTATACCCCCTTTATCCCCGTTAGAAGATGAGTTTCAATAAAATACGAAACACGTTTTCCTACAATTCTGTTATAGAATGTTTATGCAAAATTTAAATTACATTGAAACAAGAAACCACGTTGTCCCATACAAACTTGGGGAGATTTCGAAAAATCCTTTCTTATCGAATACCTACGTCATTGCAACCTGCATGTTTCCGCGCGGTGTTTTCCATCACCGTTACAGCAGGTGGCATGTGATTTTGTAGTTGTTTTTTAGTTATTACTATTTAGGTGGTTACTAATCCTAAGCCTAGATAGATAGGTCTCATTTACAACCGGAGGCACGGATTCGTTTCGCTCTCAGCGTCGAGTGCCCTCGCGGTTCAAAGGCTCGGAGTGTCCTTATTCGTCGAGACCGTCTTGTCCTTGAGTACTTATCTCGTACATTTTCCCTCTAATCTCATTCACCTTTCATTGGTCGGGAGTGAAGTTTCTGCCTCTTTAAATGTATTTCGTAACGTTAACTTTACATAGTTAAAAGCTTTATTACGTGTTTTAAACGTGACGAACTAAATATAGAAAAAGGGCCATTGGGACGCCATTATGAAATCATTCCAATGTAATCCTATTTAGATTATGTTAAATTAGTTTCTGGTTGTTGAATTTGTTCTATCCTACGTTGAGTCCAAGAACCGACAGCTATTTATCACATTTCATCCTATTTACAACTCAAACCACAGAATCGTAATACAATCGCGTCGAGAGCCCTCACGAAGGGCTGAAGCTCTGAGAGAGTCCTCGTCTGTGGAACTTTATTTTAAGTAGGTAGGTATATCTCTCTATATTCACTAATTCGGAACGAATTCTTCATACGTTTTAAAAAAATGTTCTAAAGATGGCCTTAATCGTTTCATAGCATTAACTCCATTGCGATTTATTTATTTAATTTTTTTATGTATCCGTCAAAAACATAAAACAGTTACAAGTTTATGACACTAATTTGGTGTTTTCGATCTTTTTTCTTTCAACTGAAAAAGATTCGGTTGGAAAGGATCATATAGCGTTTTATAAAAAAATTAAGGGCAAAAACCACCTTCCCTCGAGGGTACGGACGATATAAGGACACAAGTAGAAGACGAGTCGACTCGTCCGGTGAGGGCACTCTAGAGCCCTTTGAAAGCAAGACGCCGAGGGATGGGAAGGAACTTACTTCAAGGGCGAGCGTGAAACGGTTTGTGGCGCGAGTTCTAAATGCGTTGAATTCCTTGATGAATGTTTTTATGAATGTTTGGTTTTTATATTTTTTTTTTATAAATTTAATAAATTCAGCTGTTCCGTGTGTGTTCCGTTCGGTGTAGTGACGTAGTAACTAGTATTATAATACACGTAAATTTCGGGAGCGTTGGCCTACGGCTGAATCCGCTAGATAATGCAATTCGCAAGGAATTACTCAATTTATTTATAACTTGATTTCTTTTTTATTGTTTTTTTGCAGTCAAAAACAAAAATCGTTAACAACTTTTCGGTTTCATTTGGTTTTTGTTTCTTTTGTTTTTTTTTTCTTTCAAATATAAAAAAAATATTTTTCTAATTAAAAAAACAGACGAAATGACATCAAATTGCAATGAACATTTTTGCATCAGGCACGTTTGTCTTTGCTATTGGCAAATTCATAAAAACCGAAACGTGACCCAAAAACTCGTCACCTCACTAGGCGCCCTGTGAATAATTCAGGCGACGTCTCCCAACTCCGTATTCAACAAGTTGCGTATACGAAGCCCCAGATGTTGGCAGATGGTCCACGTCTCAACTATTTTATATAACCCACTATTGGTCCACGGAAACTTGGATCATACGTAAACTGACCATTTTTTTCAAACCCTAAAATGGGACATCAAAATGGACACGTCAAAAATCATAAATTTATTTATTAGGGGCTTGGGTTATGGTAGGGGGTCGAGCAAAATCTCAAGAAATTTCGCGAAAGAGGTGAAACAATCGCCTCAGTAAATACTAAACAGTCCAGAGTCGAATGCTAAAAATGAAGTCGACGTTATAAGACGGCGGAATATGAGAACAGCGGTGTTCCTCACTGCATCACTTTTCTTCAAAGTTCGACAGTATTCTCGCCGCCTGACCCGTTCGCGAGGCGACGTGAATAATTCAGACGGCGTCGTCGTATTCAACAAGTTGGAACGCGACCTTAGAGGACGTTTAAAAAATATATATTTTCCTTTTTAAAGTTTAGAATAGTAAGAAAGAATGTACCTATGTGAAATAGCAAATAGCCATCTGATGAAAGTTTTCTTGTCTCTCTATTGTAGTATATCTCTCTTAATGATAAACTGAATATAAATCTATTAATTGTAGACTAAATGTAGACTAAAAAGTCAAGCAACGGCCGCCGCGGTCAGTACCACGCTGCTCTAATGCGGATTGGTGGAGAAACGGTTCAGTAGTCGGATGTTTTCAAGCCGCCCATAAGGCCTCCGACAAGGTTTAACGACTGCTATCATATCGTTAACGACTTAACGTGCCCTCCGAAGCACGGATGTAATTCGCGCGCATGTAATTCGGCACTAGCGGTCCACCCATCCCAGCACTAACCGCGCCCGTATTGCTGACCTTTTTCGATCGCTTGCGATCTACTTACGCAGCGGAGCTATGCGCTTCTCAGTCGGTCAGTCATGTCAGCCAGTTAGGACAAGGCGGAACACTTTCTAACCACTAGCCACCAATCTACCCTGTTTACGCAAAACGTCCACACTTCGGTCTCAGTTGAACACAACAGAATAACACATCAACAATAATAATCGGCGCAGTAGACACAACATCCTGGTACCGACCAAACAGCGTCTGAAAGGGCTTTGATCAACTCGTTGCGATCGTACGTAAACATACGTATTTTCACATTCGCAGACGTGTAGAGAGCTACTGTATACTTTGTAACTGCGTGGTAATTGGTCGTTATCCATACAGGTTGTGGTGTATGAGTATCTGTCTGTAACCCGTTAGTGCATAGTGCGGGGGTTTGGTCTCAAAATAAGAAGGGTTTAGGCCTTAGTCCATCAGGCCGCTGGCGTGCACTGTGAATTGGTGGACTTCACGTGCCGCGTGAGGCAGACGGGTTTTCCTATGACGTTTTCCTTTACCGTTACAGCAGGTAATATTTAATTGTATAAACCGCACATCATTTTTAAGAAATTCATTGACGATTTCGATAAAAAAGAAAAACAAACAATCCCTCGGTAAAAAGCGTTTAGTTTTCTTCATACTTTTTTCCGGTGCTAATGTCGTTTTTATTATAGATCATATTTAGTTGTATAAACCGCACAACTTTTAAGAAAGTCATTGTTGACATCGATATAAAAACAAACAAACACCATCCCTCGATAACAACCCTTTGGTCTTCTTCGTTAACTTATGTATCATGCCCAAAATTAACTATCAAATTCAACTGGTAAATCCTGTAATTAGCGCGTTAATAAAACAAACAAAAAATCTTCAACTTTATTATAACTACTACTATCATTAGTACTTAAAACTTAAAAAGATAACCATCTTTAGGTGACCTTGACACGTGCCCGCTAGTCGCCAGACGAACACCGTCATGAGAGATAGGGATGAAAATAAAAAACATACAGAGGGGTGGGTCGTTTACTGAGCACGTGTTTGAAGCAGGTGTTTGGGTTCAAGAAAGCGTGAACTTTATAGGCGATCACATGTAGATTTCGGTGTAGGTACGGATGATACACTTCTCGAAAAATGTCTGCCAGCTCTTGTGCTACAAGTGGAGTTATCGACATCTGACGTACTCGTAGGTACCTATGTGGGACTTGATACCTCGTTAATATTTCCAATACAGATTTTAAACAAAGAATTGGTGGGTACTTTCCATTGGATACAAGCGAAAAAGAGACTTAATTCAAACATAAATGTAAATTAATGGTTAAACAATAATTATAAAATGCACATGAGACGTTATATTTTGGGATGAACTAAATACTAAATGCACCTTTTCACCACCCTTTCTATATAAAACCGGCTAAGTGATCCAAGAACACATCCAACTGGGTCGAAGTAAACTTACGACACAAGTAATTCAATCGAGCCAGTCCGAGTCGAGCCGAGTTTTAAAAGTTGCACGCTACGTGGGGATCCTAGTGGAGTTATCGATACCTGACGTACGTGGGCTTTAAAGGACTAGAGTTACCTCGTAGATATTCATTTTAAATAAAGAATGAATAGTTAGTTTCGAGGGCATTATGGAGTAAACTTTGGGATAAACTAAGATTCTCTTGAATTGGCACATTGCATAGCCGATGATTTCGAATAGGTAAAATATTAAAATAAACAAATAATTTGGACTGCTGAACAAAATAATAAATAAATAAATATAATTTAGCAATAATTGAGATGAAATATAAAATTAAGTTTTAGTTATATAAGACATAATTGTTGTATGCCCGCACAGGGTAGACTGTTCTAAACTTATTATAAATTTTTGTAACATCTTTCTCATGTAACAGTCAACAATAAACGTATTCTTTTTTTTCTTTTGATATTATTTGTATTATGCGAACACAAAAATGCAGACCAGGCTGGCGGGTCCTTTGCACTTATTTAGGATAGTAAAAATTTACTTTTTACTACAAAATATCCCTTATCAATAATAGAATACTCCACATTTATTCCCCATGGCCCTAGCCTAGGATTTCCTGTTGTGAGTTCCATGGTTACACGATAGAGAAATTTAAACTTTAAAATTATGAACTAAAATGTCCGCACCGTTGGGAATCGAACCTTCAGTGCATCGCACCGCTGTCTTATCTTAACCACTGTATAATAAAATTTGATCGGAAATATCAAATAACTTTCCTGTTTACTTACTCAGTCAATCGGCATACTTTAATTTGGAAACGTTCCAACAAAATCCGTTTCAACTTACCTGTAATAAAAGAATAAAAAAAAAATCAATTTCTTCAAAGTAACGGTTTGGGAGAGTAGAAAAGCCAATTTTCAAATGGATAGTAAATATCAATATTAATTATTTATCTTTATAGACGTTATTGAAAGAAACAGAAATGAAATTTACTACTGTTCTGGAACCCAGTGTAATAAAATTTAGTTACTTAGGAATAGTCTAGATATTAACGTGAATACCTAAATCATTAGCAGCAGTCTTCCTAAAAATCCGGTTTAAAATATCTTCAAATTTATCTTTTGTCTTCAAATAATAACATGGTAATGGTAGAACTAGACTAGGACCGCTGCTTCGTCTGCATAGATTTTAGAACTTGGTCATATTCATAAAAACATGAACATATTCATACATAGTACAAAAGTACATAACACATCCGAATCTGTTCAGCCATTTTGTGTGAAAGAGTTACAAACATCAATCCATAATTTTCACTATTCCTAATAGGTACTCATAGTTTCGGATTTCCCCATCCACGAACACTTGAAAAATTCACCCTGTATAGGTGTCACTGACCAAAGAGTTATAATCGAGTCGTCAGGAATGATTGACGAGGGTCTATCCGCCCGCGTGTTTGCGATTCCTTATTCGATTCCCTTTGAGGCGTAGTGAACTGACCTCTCGCATTCGGCCGTCTAAAGAAGCAATTAAGTTTGTTATATGATTTGTTGATGTCATTCATGGCTTATCCCATCGGGTGTGTATTTGAAGTTATTGAATAAGACTACTTCATACTTTAACTAGGTGTAGTTACTAGCCATGTGTAAATCGTCGACTCGACCGGGGTAGATTCCGGTACATTTCAAATGGTTTTATCATCTGATACCCCCCAGGTAAATAAAGTCGATGGTATTCGAGCGATGTTAGTTACAATTAGCTAATTTTGTTACTTTAGCTCTATAGTTTAGGTTACAGAAGTAAGCGAATGAATTCCCCATGTGATGTTCTTGTTCTAAGATAATAACTAACTCAAATCGTAAGAATTATATTGTATTCATACTTTAACCAAGATCTTTAAACTTTTCTTATGATTTTACAATTATACAATACTTCACAATGCCACACTCCTCAAAGTTACTTAGGCTGCAACCCTTTCATGGCCCAGTGCTGGGCACGGGTCTCTCCCCACAACAGACAACAGGGGGAGGCCTGGAGCATACTCCGCCACGCTGCTCCAATGCGGTGCGGTGGAGTGCGGTTAGGTACTTAAAATTACTGTAAGTTATTTAAACTAGCTTCAACTGGATGAAGTAACATAAATAATAGGCATGTAATTATTCCACCCTCCTTTCTACGCAAGGAGGGCGTTGACGTCACTTGTCGACGCATTGGTACCTACTCGCTTCACTCATTCAGTAAGCAATTCCAAGATAACGGCGCCTGTGCGCGCGTACTTGGATTACTTAGATGCGTTATTAGTTGGTTATTTAGAAAGACTTTGAAGTTGGTCTTGTTATTTCAGGTTCAGTTACAGAAGTAAGCGGATATGAATTCTGAATGTGATGTTCTTGTTCTAAGATAAAAAGGTGATGTGGACTCTACAACGGTTGTCGACTCGACAACCAACCATTGTAGAGTGGATTACTTAGTTGCGCTATTAGTTGGTTATTTAGAAAGACTTTGAAGTTGGTTTTGTTATTTCAGGTTCAGTTGCAGAAGTAAGCGGATATGAATTCTGAATGTGATGTTTTTGTTGTAAGATAAAAAGGTGATGTGGAATCTACAACGGTTGTCGACTCGACAACCAACCATTGTAGAGTCCACATCACCTGATGATGCTCTGTTTTGGGGCGAAACAGGTGTTGTGAACAATTGTCCTGGAATCAGTTGTGATGGTATATACCTGAGATAAGGGAGGGTGGTGGGTCCATACCAAAACACGTTCCACTTTGTTTGTTTGTTGCAAAGATATATAAATACAAGTTAAATAACGCTTATACAATCTCAAGCTCCGCTAAATCCAAAGCAACAAGTCCTCGGCTTTAATATTTAGGACCCAGGTGTACTTGGCGAAATATTTATGTACTAACCCGTTTAACTTTGGTACCTACTCTAGTCGTTTAATTCTCGGAGATTTTCAAAAGATCCCAGCTTTCAGTTTCTTCGCGAAGATTTTTTAGCGAAAGGTGAATTTCTTTTGTTGATAGTTAAAAAATGCTACTACATTATACGGCTACTATACTATTACATAAGAAAACCAATGGTAAGTGGTCACCGTCACCTATTGACACGAGCAACACCAGAGGAGTCGCCAGTGCGTTACCGTCCTTTTTAAAGAACTCCATGTCACTATTACCCGAAAGACCAAAGTTTGTCACGTATGTCATGTACGTTACATAATACGTGTACATTTGTAACTACTTAAGCCTACTACTTAAGTAGGTAGGTACTTTCCAAAAATATCATTTGAGAACTTTGGAAATGAGTATTACTCGTATGTTAGGAAGGTTGTTGGCTGTTGATATCTTAAAAAAAAGTAGTTCCCAGTAGCCTGGTAGCTTAAAAAAAAGTAGTTCCCAGAAGCCTGGTAGGTAAGAGTCCAAAAATGGATTAGGGTAGGTGGTAACAACTACTAGACTAAACTATCTCCTTTGTTCGGTCCAAACTTAATTTTCTGACTTTAGCGTAAAAACCTAAGCTGATTTAAAACCTATGACGATAAAGCATTTATGGATTTCCCCTCTCGGCTCCTTAAACGGCAAACACAAGTGCTCACACTGAGGCAATATTATTAGAGTAACGGAGATTTCAATCAAGCACGCGCGCAAACATAACTACGTGACTGGGGCGATGGCCTGTTGGAAGTATGGAACCATTTCGCTAAATTGTTGGCAGGTTATTTTGTAAATGTACAGATTCAGAGTAAAATAGGTCTGGACACGATGCTTTGTTTGTTTGAACTAATATTGTTCTTTGTTCGGAGAAAGTGTTTACGAGTAAATATGATGATACTTGGCATTTCCTGGCTTTGCCTTGCTTATCTTACAGATATATACGAATAATAAAAATTTGTGATGGGTGTTTTCCGCGAAAATGACGGCAAACGGCAAACTTAAACGGCAAACACAAGTGCTCATACATAGGCTATAATTATTAAAGTAACGGAGCTAGATAATTTTTTGCAAATGGATTTGATACGAGCCACAGTAGATCGAACCAAACCAAGAGAACACATTCTTTCCCGATAACGATGGTAAGTTATCGCCGAAATCATTTAAAACTCTATCAGGCGACGAGACCCTTATTTCAATTATATTTTATAGAAAAGTCCCCTCATGAAAAGAATTTGGGAGCGTTCTCCACCGACGTTAATGGAGAATAAGTGGCTGATAATGTCACGAAGGCAGCCGCGGGCTACGTTCGTCAGAGAATGAGGAAATATGCGCGGTAAAAAACTCTGGATACATATCATCAGCTTTTTTTTTGATAATACACAACCTTTGAAGAAAAATACAGACCGTACTCTTCGCAGGGCTATAATCGCAATCCACTAGGCTATCGAGAGGTCCGGGTTCGAGTTCCATAAGGCAAAATAATAATGTGCCTTTTAAAAATAAATGTCAACTGCTGAAACGCATGTATATATCGCGAGAAAACTTCCCCACTTGAGAGTTGCCCATAAAATGTTGACAAAGGCATGTGAAATCTACCAACCAGCATATTATTATGGAACTGACATTCACGAAATGATTTCAAGAGTACAGTTTTCAATTTCTTCTCGTACAATATAAGGAGCAATAGAAAATACACAAACCGACTAACTTGTTTATCTACTATACTCACAGAAACGGTTCAATTGATCCGATGATGACCTTACTGAAGTCGTTTTTACACTCCACTGTTCTTTCATTTTATCTGCCAAAGATGCGGCAAAGGTTCGGATAACACCCCCTCCCTATCGGAAGATTTCTCTGCGTCCCGAAAAGCAATAAACTTCGATTTTCGGTTTACATCGGATTTATGGCTGCCGAGAAATAGTGGAAATAAAGATTAGAAAGGATTCGCGTTCGAGGAGCGCAGTTGATAAGACGGCTCCTCCTATGTTCGGAAACACATAAGAGCGCTCTGTGCCCCCTTATCGTAGTTGAGTTTATCGTTAGTAAATTCAAACGTAGTATCGGTATTGTGCGTGAGATTTTGGGAAATAAGTATATTGAGAATTCAAACTAAATATATTTGAGTGTAACTTGTTGCGTAGATAAAATAGGAGCCGGTCAAAGCCCCGTTTTTCGACAATTGAGAGCGATTGAAAAAGTTGAGCAACGGTCAATACCTATGTAGATGGGTGATCACTAGTTATTACATGCGCGATAACGTGCTTCGGGGGAGGTATGTTAAGCCGTCGGTCCCGGTTGTTGGCGATACTATTTTGTCATTAACCCATTAATGACCCACTACAGGGTCGGGTCTCCTCTCACAATGAGAGCCTCTCAGCATGTAGGCCTTAGTCCACCACGCTGGCCTAGTGCGGGTTGGTGGACTTCACATGCCTTTGAGAACTTTTTTTTTCTGAACTCTCAGGCATGCAGGTTTCCTCACGATGTTTTCCTTCACCGTAACAGCAGGTGATATTTAATTTTTATAAAGCGCACATAACTTTTTTACCAAGTCATTGGTGCGTGCCACTATGGGATTCGAACCCGGACCCCTCGATTCGAGGGGTCCGGGTTCGAAGCCACTGGGCCACTGGGCTATCACCGCTATACTATATCACTGGCGATACTATAGCAGTTGTTAAACCTTGTCGGAGGCTTGTGGTTTGAAAACATCTTGACTTGGGTTCGCCACTCCCACGCTTCTCCATCGATCCGCATTAAAGCAGCGTGGGTATTCGAGTATGTTCGAGGCTTACTGTGGGTAGAGTCTCTTGCCCAACAGTGGGACGTAAAGGGCTGCAGCAAAAGCATGACCATTTTAAGATTAACAGGTGGTAGAACCGATAAGCAACATGTTTTATTTTGAGGTCAATCAGGCAACAGAAATGATATTTTCAATAACTCGAATTGACCCTCCAAAATCGAGGTCAGTAACCGTTTAATAAAACATAACCCAGACCGACCTAAAGTGTCTGCGTTGACCCTAAACTTATCCGACTCAGAACCAATATAGTCTAGGCACCAACGACAAATATTTGTTGCTACTCGGAGATCCCCGGAGCTTATTGAATGGCGGGCGGATACGTACCGAGCGCAAACACGAGCCGCCCTTGTGTATTTATTGCGATTTAAACGCGATATTGTACGGAGTCCGCTTAAAATCATATCTCATTTGATATGATATCCAATAGGATATCATATCAAATCCAATAGGATATCATATAGGATAGGATATCATATAATAGGATATCATATCCAATAGGATATCATATCTGAATGATAAGAGCCTTACTGGAAAGCATACATTTTCCAATGCGGTGTCTAACTAAAACTGTAAAAAAGTGTTAAACCTTGTCTATGGTTATTTGGGCAGTTACAACACCCGATACAAATTATCTACCTAAGTCTCATCCCATATCTCTATACATAGTCATATGTCATATGAAAGCATAATAGATACGTTAATATAAGAAAATCAATAATTAGGCAACATTAATTATTACGATTATTTTTAAAACATTAAAAATAATACAAGTTAGAGTGTGCTCAAAACCTCACCCTATTAAGGCAAAAGATTCATCTCAATTCCCTATACATATAATGTAACATTACCTTTATTTAAATATCTGAACTAACTGCCTATCCCCCATGTAAACAGTATAAACGAAGGCCATAACAGCTAACGATAGTATCAGATGGCCGATTACGTCCCCCTATTTATGTTAAACGGAATTAGTGCGACGACGGACGATTTAATTTCGTTGCGGGGAGCTTACCCTTAAATAATAACTTACTAGCTTTTGTCCAAAACTTCGTCCGGATAGGTTTTATAATTTGATACAAAGGAAAATAATGAGACATAACTTGTAATGAGAAGGATATAACCACCTTCTGCGGCAGAAATAGGCTATCCGATAGGCTAACGTGGTAACTGGCAAACGGGTTAGAAAACTTCGCATGCCTTAGGAGATAAGTAACATTATGTTGCGGGATGTTTTCTTTCACCGTTACAGCACGTGATATTCAATTCTATAAAACGCACAAACGTTTTAAGGGTGTCATAGATGCTTGTCTACCTCTTCTGCCGACTTTGGTCATCTGCTGGACACAGGCCTCTCCCAAGGCGCGTCACTGAGCCCGATCTTCGGCTCTCCTCGTCCAGTTGCTTCCCGCCGCCGTGGAATCTACAACGATGCTCGTCACTGGGACTCAAATCTTCGAGTAAAGCGCCGAATCCTTAGCCATGGGCTATCAGCGCTACTCATTTACAAACACGAAATGGTTCTACGGGTCAAGTGATAAAACTCAACAAGTAAAAATGGGTACGTAACAATATAATTATCGTATGACCACTTTCATCGTTCTCGCGTCGGTTCGGAAATCGCGTGCCGTTCCGAACGACTGGGCAAGCGAAAGTGTTTCGCGGATGCATTACGATATATGTATTAGTTGTGAGTGCGTAACATAACTATCAAGTTTTAATAAACGATGGAATCAAAAACATAAGTTATAAGAAAGCCAAGTCTCGCAACTCAGTTCATCTACCATAAAAAGTTGTGAGACCCATGTAATACCAAGTCGGTTAATTTATTCAGACTCCACTTAAAGGTCCTTCTGTCATAAGTTACTATGTAACTAACTTATGATGACAGAGCCCAGTAGCTTCGAAAGATCGTTCTTGAAATTCTACGGGCAAACATGAACACAAGATATAGTATATTCTATATGTCCAAGTTCAACAGCTCAGCAAACACAAAGTGCGAACCATGTCAACCGTTCACTCATTCGTTCACTCCCTACTCTCTCACTCAGTCCGTTCGCCAAATTAAACAATCGCAGTTAGACACGATGAGCGTTTAAACCTTAACGAATTAATCGATTCCGAGCTCAATTGCTCATGTAATTAAGTTGAATTCGGATTGGCAGCCGCAACAGCTGTAGATCCGTTTGGGAGCTAATTGAACGACGTATGGAAATGTGTCGATAGTATTAAAATGTGTGAGTTGTTGAGTTTTGTAACTTTTTACACGCTTTTTATTAGCTTCACCTGTATGTTTGTTTGTAACCGACTCCTTTGGGCGCGATTTTGACCCACTTTAAAGGGCCAGATTTCGTTCAAACTTTGTAGATTCATCGTGGACCGACTTGGGTGACAATACACTAATTTGTTGAAATTATTTTTCACTTAGCAAAATTTTAATTTTTTTTATAACGATGACGCTGACTTTAAAATAATGTCAGCAGACAGCAGCAAAAGCCCAGAGCACTTTGTAGGCTTTTAAAAACTCTATCTAGGTATATAAATACAATTACAAATAAGTT